>VDFB02049217.1:96246076-96289210 GCA_007258455.2 Sequoia sempervirens | reverse complement strand
GATTTTTCTCTGTGCTTCTAGCATAATTTTTTGGTTGACAAAAGAACCTAATTCTAGAGTTTCATCTTGTTTTGGTTTATGGTTTTTGAGTTATGACTAACAGAAGTTTGGCTTGGCAGTATTAGGCGCTTTCTAGATCAATGCATATGCTTTGGTGAATCCACACTTCTTTGAGGATTGGATTTTGGATTTACAGAGTTGTGGAAATTTTGACAGGTGTTTGGAGGTCTGTGTGTTCAGATATGGATGTACAGTTGGTGAATATTGCTATTAGGTCATTACCGGTGTCAACCTAATATGTTGGATGTGTTACAGAGGTTGAATATGTTTTGATATGTTATGTGAGTGCTATTTTAGGTCCATTTCAATCTATTTCAAATTATTATAAGGCTCGAATCTTGGCACAAAGTGTGTGTTTATAGATTTTGAGTCGACAAGTTACATTTTGCTTATTACATCTAATTAGGTCAACCTAATTGATGTTATTGGTGAAGTGGATATATAAGTTAGATATTTTTTTGGTATTTTGTGAGGTAGTGATGTGTGATATGAGTAAGTGGATGTGAATTGTATGAATCTAGAGTGAATGCAGAGCAGAGCAAAGTGTTGATTCATATCAGTATGAATAGTTTTGAGTGTACATTTTGAGCTTCATTGGAACTGTATTTAATGTATATGATAGATGCAATTGTAACAGTTCAAATTTAGTTGTGAGCCACAATATCTTCTATTTATTTTATTTCTAAGTGGGTAGTGATTCCACTTGGACAGTGATTCCACCTATAGTGATCACTTCTGTAATATACTATAACCGGTTATAATATATTGTGAGCTAATCCTCACCATGGTATTTCCCATTTTGGGTTTTCCACGTAAAAATTTGGTGTTCATGTGTTATGTGATGTTGTTGGTTATTTTCATTCTTTCATTCATTACTGCAAATTGAATATGTTATTAGTATTGGATGTTTAAATGATGAAGTGGTTTAAAAGAATACTGATTCTCCCCCCTCTCAATATTATGGGTGTAATTGGTATCAAAGCTTGGTTCCTTGGAAGGAAATTAACCACTTTGGGAAGATCTTGGAGGTTGAACACATGGATGCCAGGAAATGACCCATCCCCTCCCGAAGAGATCCCCGCTAAGCCGGGGATTCCACAAAAGAATGGGATGGCACATTTGGACATAAAATGTATGGAACTAAAGCCAAGCTGGAAATATTCAGGAATTGAAGGAAAAATGAACTAAAGGAAACAAAAGAAGGAATGGAGAAACCCAAGACATTCTTAGGAGGAAAGAAATGGAAGGAGAAACGAAGCAAGCAACGAAAACACCACCGCCTTAAAAGTAAGTTGAAGAAAGAAAAGAGCTGGAAGAACGTTTGAACGCAATGAAGTGAAAGAAAGCACAGCGAACGCACAAGAGCCTGGAAACAAGAAGTTGTGAATATGAGATCAAATCTTGAAAAAGCAAGAAGTCATGAAGAAAAAATCAATATGAGTTCTACAAATCTTTATGAAATGATTGCAAATAAAAAAGGATCTAAAGATAAAGAAGGTTTAGGATTTGAAAAAGGTGAAAGTTCAAAAGAAGATCAGACACCTAATGTTGAAAAGAAGATCAATGAACAAAAGAAGATTGAAAACAAGAAGAAGAATGGGAGCTAGATCCAGAATCGAAGGAATGAAGCCAAAAGACCATCGATCAGACAACCAAATGTAAAAAGGTACCCATATTTTAATGGTTTATGTTATTCTTGCAATAGAATTGGACATAGGGCTATGGAATGTAGAAGCAAAATGAATCAAAATGTTCAATTTTTTTCTGGTCAGTGCTTTACATGTAAGAGATTTGGTCATAGAGCTAGTAAATGCATAAATCAAATGATGAACGGTTATAAAAATGGTAGAATGGTTCAATCTTTCAATGGCTATTGTTATACATTCTATGGATTTGGGAATAAAGCTAATCAATGTAGATATAAAATGAATGGAAGTAAGATTGGTCAAAAGAATGTCATGCTACAATTGCAATAAACCTAGACACATTTCTAAGTTTTACAGAAGCATAGATATGAAGAAGGATAATTTGTTAAAGAAGAATGATCCAGTACAAAAGGTTGATCTAAAAGAGACAAAGAAGGAGATGAACAAGATTTGGAAAAAGAAGGAAGAGACAAAGGGTAAGGATGAGTCTGTACTGACATCCGATGTAGATGTTTCCTCTAGAAACTAAGTTGAGAGCTTTGGCTCAGGGGGAGCTTTAATGGAAATATTTCATCCCCCACCAAAGATATGGTGTTGATGCTTCAACATGAGGATATGTGATGTAGATCAATGTATCTAAACTATTGGAGAAGATCCCGATAGAAAATATTAAAATGCATAATATTATGGAGTATTTGAAGTTGACTATGTAGACAGTTAGGGTTTTTACCAACTTTTTCAGTTTGAGTATTCAATGTGAATTAGGTCACAAAAAAAGGTTTATAAGTGATTACACTTAACCAAAATTTATTCGCAATCAAGTTTTCAAGAGAAAAAGAGTAGATGAAGAGTAGAGCAGTGCAGTTGAAGTGATTGAGTCTTGGTGCATGCAAACCCTAGTAAAGAAAGTGACGTGAAAGGTATTTACGGTCCCTATTACCCTATTTTTTTAGAAATTTCTTTGAAAATAGTTTAGAAACTTGTGTAATGGCTACACCAAGGGTTATGAATGTGTTTGAGTGATCTCGACCCAAATTTAAGAAACATCCTAACAAATCCACCTAGGTCGATCCAAAAGGTGCTTTCTTGAGGGTTCCTTATGGAGTCCTGCACACAAAGGACATAAGGATATATATTCATGACAATATTCAAGAGTATGATCATTCCAAACTAGTGATGTATGGATGAATAAGCTCACTGGTGATGAATCTGCGTTGAAGCAAAAATATCAAAATTTGGTTGCGAAGAAGCTTGACGTTTGGCAAGGGTTTCCTAACTTTTTCCATGACAATATGTGGTAAGGTTTTCTTTGAGCCACATCCATGACAAGTTTGTGTGGATGGATATGCCTGGATTAATCACAAAGGAGGTGATTAGAGAAGTTACTGGGTTATGTTCAATTGGAACTATTCCAGTACTCAAATTAGTAAAGAATGAAGTGGTGATAGAACTCACTAGTGCTACATATGACAAGAGGGCATTAACAGTGAAGAGCATAAGTGTAGCATAGAAAAATGTATCTCTTTACATTTTCACACTTGTTTGGGCCTGCATTATTCAAATTTATGCTTCTTTATGCCTTAAATGGTCCTTTTTCCCCACTTTTGAATTAAATATTATTTTAATTCAAAAGTTAGCTTTTCCCTCTTCTTCTATAATTAAATGATTATTTCAATTATTTAATTATTCATTAGCCTTTTCTCTCTATAATTAAATAAATGTTATATTCATTTAATTATTTATCCTTTCTTTGTCTCCCCAATTAAATAATTATTTTAATTATTTAATTATCCCTTCCCTCGCCATTAAATAATTGTTTTTAATTATTTAATGTTTAACACTCCACCTTTCCTCTATAATTAAATAATTATTTTTAATTATTTAATTATCTAATTATTTGTTCTCACCTTTCTTTTTAAATAAATAAAATCAATATTTTATTTATTTATCCTATGTTGGCCACCTAAATTAAATAATTTTATTATTTAATTTTCTCCAACAACCTCTTTTTTTGTTGCAATCTTATCTTCCACCTCGAGTCTTTATCTATCCATGTCTTTCTTCTCTCAATTAACCTCCACCCTTGATTAAATTATTTTATAATTTAATCTTGGCCCTTGATCGTGATCCTTATTCTAGCCATTGACTTAACTTTCCTCTATAAAAGGAGACCTTTCATGCATCCATTACCCAAGTATCATCAAGCCTACATGCTGTCAAGTCAATTCATCAATTTTGAGGCATTCAAGAGCAAGATTCTCCATCAATTATCGCAGAAATTCAAGATCCTTCATCATGGAAAGTCTCTAATTGCATTGTTTCATGTTTCATGCTTTATTATCTTATTTCATCATTTTGGTTTAATTACCTAAATGGGGTTTGACCACAGCAAACCCCAATCCCTAACAATCAACATTTTATCTCTCTTCCTTTGTGTGATTGTAGATCTAGGTGCTTGGATGACTTGGAAATGATTGAAGAATAGGTTTCAAACTTGTTGAAGTAATCTCCTTATTGGAAAGGTCAAAATCTACACAAAAAGTCACTTATAGCCTCAGAAATTAGAGTTTCATATACAAACACCTGGAGGAACAGAAAGAGTAGACCGAGAGCTTCAGATTCCACTATTGAGTTTTCAAAAAAGCCAAAGTGGAATCATTCACCATTAGTGGTTAATGAGTCCCACTGTACATGTTTTTTAGAGTTTTCTGCAAATTTGAGTACCTAGTTCCTTGAAACCTATTTTGGCAGATTTTCCCTTAAGTAGGACTTAGTTGCCTAGATTGGCGTATGAGTCCCTATTGACCTTTGCAATAGATTATTTAGGATTCCAGAGCTCCATTCCATCCTTCTCTAGGCTCTAGGTGCACATATCTAGTTTCATAAGTTTTCATTACAGTTTACTTGCATTTCTAGATCATTTTGCATACTACACCATGTTTTCAAATATTTTGCATTACTAGTTAATCTATTTTATCAATTCTTAGCATCTAGGACATTCCCATTTGATATATTTCAATCTCATTTGCATTGGAATCTCAAGGGCTTATTCTTGAGTGAGCCATTAAGACTTTTGGATACCTCTCTCCTTTTAGGTGCAAAACCCTAGAAGTGTAAGAGAGTTTCCACATCCAAACATCTTTGGTTCATTTTGGTGAACCCAAATTTAGAGCATCATATTTCTAATTTGGAGTGCATTTACATCCTAGGGATAGCTTACATTAACATTGCATTGCATCTTGCATTGTTTAATTTGCATTCTAGGGTTTCAAAATTTGCATTAGTAAAAAGATCATATAGTTTACATTATTACATTTGCATTAATTGAAAATCATTGAAAAACTATATTTGCATCTTAGGTCTACATTATACAACATAAAATGCATAATTTTTTTTTGAAAAAAATCCCCCTTGGGAAAATAAGTCCCTTTCCACCCCTGAAACTGCCTTTCATGACACTGAAAACCTTGTTTCTGCACTTTTGTTTTCTGCCATTAACTATCTGTATCAGTTGATTAAGTTCCTGTTATATGCATTTCACTAAATCTAGCTTAATTTGGCTCATTTAATGCATTTCTTAATTTCAATTTTTCATTCACAACATTTCATTTTCAGATCATTACATAATATAATTAGTACATTACCTTGTGTAAAATCTGAAAAAGTTACATTTCATCCTATGTCTTTACATTGCATTTTAAGTTTGCATATCTTCTATTACATTTAAAATAAGTATAGTTTACATTCATGGTAATTATGGATAGCATTAGATTATTGCAATTTTCATTTTCAACATTAGTTCCTAGTTCATTTAGATCATATTCATTAGAAAATGAAAATAGAAAACTAAAAACATCAAAAGAAATAATTCAAAAAATGATTCAATTTAGAAAAAGCATATCATCCAAGCCCTTTAGTAGTGATGACTTAGACATGTTTGATGAATCCATTTTGGACTTCCTCTCACTAAGATCATCCACTAAAATTTTGACACAAAGGGATGCAAGCATCAACAATCATGATAATCATAATTGTTCTTCTCCTGACATCTCTCCCATTGGTGACGAAGGTATCTTGGTGAAAGAAGATACAATCATTGAAGATCATGAAATAATTTATTTTCTTCCTCCTTCTCCCCCTTGCAAAGAGATTATGACACATGAAGCTAAAATCATGGCCACTACTTTACCTAGTCTCCATTCATCTCCCAACACCTTCCCTACTTGTGAAAATGCTTTACTAAATAAGGATACAATCGTGAACGATCATGAAAAACACATTTTTGTGGAGGATATGTTGATATTTGAGAGCTATGACAATCCTACCTCTCCTACTCAAGCATACATTATAGGATTTGATAATGTAAACATAGATAATCATGACAATCAAACCTTTTCTTCTCCTAATATCTTCTCTAGACATGAAGAAGATAGTTTAGTGTTAGGAGATATCCTTATTGAGACTCATGAGAATCTTATTCCTCCATTTCCTGATGCCCCTACCATTTGGGAAGACCTATTTGAACAAAAAATTCCAATCATCGGTAACCATGAAAACCCTAGTTATCCTTCTCTTGATGCCTCTCCTATGAGTGATGAAGCTACTTTATCAAACTTATCTGTGAAATATGATGAACCCATTGTTTGTCACTTTCCTAAAAATTCTCCTACTAGGGTAAATATCATGGCACAAGAGATTGAAACCTTAGCGAAAAATGATGAAATTATGGACAAAAATAAAATTTATCCCTCTCCTAACATCTCTCCTATTAGTGAAGAAGATCACAAGAATCTTCGGGAAAACATCATGCATTCAATTTTCTATGAGCTTATTAGCAAGCATGATAGTCATCCTTCCAATCTCTTTCCTAGTTATGAGAGTTTCTTAGTGCAAGATAATAACAGTGTTGACACACTACATAGTTCCACACCCTCTAATATCTCTTCTATTTGTGGGAATGAAATGATAAAAGAATATGAAAGCATAGACAATCATGATAATCATAGTTCCTCTTCTCCCAATATCTCTCCTACATGTGATGAAGGTATTTTGGAGCTAGAAGATACACCCATTGAGAATAATGACAATGTTGAAAGCTCCTCTTCTAGAACCTCTCCTACTTTGGAACATATTATGGCACAAGAGAATGAGATCATAAACACATATCTTAACATCCCTCTACCTAGTCTACATTCATCTTCTAACTCCTCCCCTATTTGTGAGAATGTTTTTGTGAGAAATCATGACAATCACATTATTTGTGAGGAGGATATGTTGGCATTAGATGATCAAACCTTTAAGACCTATGATAATTCTCTTTATTTTTCTTCCCCTATTTTGGAAGACATTATTGGACAAAGGGATGAATCACAGATAATCATGATCATCATACTTGTTCTTCTCCTAATGTCTCTTCTACTAGTGAAGAAGATATTTTGGGATTAGAAAAACTATTCATTGAAAGTCATGAGAATCTTCTTGCTCCCTTTCCTAATGTTTCCCCCATCCAAGAATACATAATTGAGCAAAAGGATCCAATCATCGAAAAACAAGAATATGATGCTTTTTCTTCTCTTGATGCCTCCTCTCCTTGTGATGAAGTTACTCTAGAAAACCTATTAATGGAATGTGATCAACATCTTGTTTGCTTCTCTCCTAAAAAATCTCCTGTTAGGAAAAATATCATGGTGCAAGAAAACATTAACACTATCATGTGCAAACCAAAAATTAACCTCACTCTGAAGCATCCTGAATTGCTTGATATAGATTTAACACCATCATGAGAATGCTTTGACAATCATGAAACCTTGAAGAAAATTTTAGGAGCTTATGACAAGTCACCTTCTACTCCTAAAAAAAAAAGGTTACATGTGCTATGCTTAGTGTCAAGCAAAAGGATATAGAAAGACAAAAGAAAATCAAAGATGCCACAAAGTTATTGGAAGATGCTTTAGAAACCTTTGATTTCATACCTATATCCATGGAAGAATACACGATCATAACAAAAGATTCAAAAAAGAGAAAAGAGAAACTGGTAACAGTAATACAACATTCAATAACATCTACTTCACCCACCTTAAAAGAAAAACCAACATCCAAGACAACCTTTGAGGAAATTGAACAATCATCCAATCCAAAACAAGTGACAAAAATTTTTGGATGACAACTTGGGAAAGGATGTGATGCTATAGAAAAAGGTATCCATGTCCCTATATATCCTAATGATCTTGGTTATTGTCCTTCAAAATAAAAACCTTCAATCAATGTCAACACCATCACAAACAATTCTTCCAAGACAACTTTAACCTTAATACATCCGAAACTGATAGATATCTCATTAAATATGTATCAAGCAGAAAATTTGTTTACTTATCAACATAAATAACATTAGTTACTAAAAAAAACAAAAAAAACTTTCAAATCAAAAGCTTTAAACAATATTATTAAAAAAATATGGCACGGCCGAAAAAGAGCAGAGAGAAAAATTTCAGACAGAACACAAAGTGTGGAGGGATGACACAAAGAAAAATAACGATTGGTGAAACCCTAGGGTTGACAAAGCTAAAGAATTGGTCGATATTGATGTTTCAGAGGAGATCAAAGAAGATGTTGAAATACTAGAAGAGCTTGCTTGCATTTTCCAATTCATTGGAATCAAGCCTGCTAGGGCTTCGATCAAGAATTGGATTAGTGAATAGTGGAAGACAGAAGTATTGATAAAATTCCTAATAAAACAATTTTTTGTGGTGGTAAACAAAAGGTTACTGATGGTGGATTGTGGTATATGGACAAGAGCCCTTTGTACATGCAACCCTAGAACCAAAACTTCAATCCTATCAAAATGAAACCTTACGAACACCCCATCTGGCTTTGGCTGTACAATCTACCAATGGAATATTGGTATAGTGAATGTTTGGAGAAGATCGCCTGATCCTTGGGAACCCTAATTGATATTGAATCGGTGATCCTTGATGGTGATATGCTAGATTGAACTTTTTTGTGATCAACACAATCCCTTGGTGCATTCAATTAGTGGTGAATGGAGAAAAGTGGACAAAAGATATTGAGATCGAGCATGAAAGGAATTATTTTTTAAAGTGTGGTGCCCACAACCACTCCAAAATGGAATGTATGGGAGATCAAAGACAAAAGTGGATCTGGTAGGAGAAGCCAAAATAGAATTTCCTTGCCTTAGTCCCTTCAAATAGGTGCTCACCTCAGTGTCCATCGAAGGTGCCCTTTGTGTCCAAGGAAACTGAGAAAAATGGTAAGAATGTGGCCGAAGATGTGATATCCACTTCCCCAAAGAAAATGCAGGATGATGGACCAAAGATAAATGGGTATGCAGTAGATGAAGATCCAAACCAAGCTACAGAAAAAATAGACTCAAAAAAGAACAAGCTGAGGATGAGCTAGACATAATAGATGAAAGGAGAATTTCACAATCCACAACAAAGGTCCTGGGGATGGGGAAGATCACCAATAGTGGAAAGTCAAGGGGAAGACAGTCACTCAAGCAACTAAGGAATGAGGAGGTAGTGGCAAAGAAACTCATAAGCATCATGAAATTTTTGAGTACCAAGGGTGGAAGTCCCTCCCTTGGGAAGCAATGAAGTTAACCACGTGGAACGTCAGGGGTCTAAAGGCCCCTGACAAGTAACACCTAGTTAGGCATCATTTGCAGAACATCACATGAAGTTTAATTTTACCATAGGAAACCAAGCTATCCAAAGAGGAGGGGAAGGAATTTGTGAAGTATTGTAGGAATTGGAATGGCCATTTCTAGGACTCGCAAGGTGTGGCTGGTGGGATCAAGATTATGTGGAAGGAGTTAGCGGTTTCGGTGGAGGTTTTGTGTTGAACCTCAAATTGGATGGTTGCTAAGGTCTATGACATGGGCTTAGATTGTGATTTCACAATTGTCAACATTTATGAACCAACAAAAAATGAAGACAAGGCTGCTTTGTGGAGCTCGGTGTTGAACTTCATGCATGGTAATACTGAGAACATATATGTTGTTGGGGGTGATTTCAATGCTATTATAGAGTTGTCAGAGAAGAGTGGTGGAATCAAGAGTGTTTCCTAGGCCATGATTGAATTCTAGAACTTTGTAGCTAACTCAAGTTTGGAGGATTTTCCCACCACTAATGGAGTGTTCAGTTGGACCAATCACCGCAAGGAATTCACTGCCATCTCAAAAAGACTGGATCAATTTCTCATTTCCCTAGAATGGTGGTACAATAACATACAAGTGACCACAAGTATATTACCAATATCTGCTTGGGACCACTTCCCATTTGAATTGGCCTTCCATGGTGGATCTAATTTGTAGAAGACATGTTTCAAATTTTTAAACATGTGGTGGTGCAATGAAAAGCTCATTGGGCTATTGGAGGAATGGTGGAAGGAATTCTGGGTCGGGGGTATGATAAGCTTCAAATTCACAAAAAAGTTATAGTATTTAAAAAAAAAACTAAAGGAATGGAATAAGGAGAAATTCCTGAATATTTTTTGCAGAAAAAGCCAGGGTCGAGGAGGAGATGAAAGCATTAAATGAAAAATCCATCAGGATGGGCATGAGGAATCAAGAATATTTAAAAGAAAAAGAACTGAAAGTTGAACTCTCATAACTCTTAAAAAGGGAGGAGATATACTAGAGGGACAAGTCTCAGGAAGTTTGGCTTAGAGAGGGTGACAAAAATTCCAAGTTTTTCCATGCCTCGGTGCTGGCTTGAAGGGCCACCAACAAGATTGAGAAAATCCAAACCAAGGATAGAAACACTGCTAGGGGCTGCTCCGAAGTAGGTGAGGCGACAGTTGGTTTCTTCAAAAACCTTCTTGGTGGATAGACTGGTGGTGGTGGAATGGGTGGCATTTTGGATGCAATAAGGATGAGGGTGAGTGATGAAGACAACATGATGCTTTGTGATGTGGTGACGTTGGAAGAGGTTAAGTGTTCCCCTTTTTAGCTACACCTTGACAAGGCACCCAAGGTTGATGGATTCACAACATGTTTCTTTCAGAATTGTTGGAACTTCAAGGGAAAAGATATTTGGATTTTGGTGGAAGACTTCTGAAGGTAAAAAAAATTTGTTAGAGATCTAAACAATATCGTGATCGCCTTGATCCCCAAAAAATTTGAATGCCACTCCTTTGGGGACTACAAGCCCATATCACTATGTAATACTATCTACAAGGTGATTGTTAAAGTCCTCACAAATAGACTCAAATTGGTATTGGGAAAGATCATTTCCAAGGAACAAAATGGATTTATCTTAGGCAGGGAAATCATTGATTGCATACTTCTTACTAGCAAAGTGGTGCACACACTAAAGGCAAACCACAGGGATGACATGATCATTAAATTAGATGTGTGCAAGGAATATGACAAGGTGGTGTGGGAATTCCTTCTGAAGGTGATGGAGAGGATGGGATTCAATGGCCATTGGAGAGACCTGATCAAGTTTTTCATTTCTTTGGCTAGGTTCTCTATTTCGGTGAATGGGACGTTACATGGCTTCTTCAATGCCACCAACAATCTAAGGCAAGGGGACCCGATTTCCCCCTCCCTATTTGTGATTATGGCCGAAGCTTTAAGTTGCTCAATGGTAGAGATTAGAATGGAAAGGAATTATGGTGGCACCAAATGTTGAGCCTATTATGCATTTGCAATTTGTGGACGACACAACTCTATTCAGAGAGGCAAGCATTATGGAGGCAAGGTGCATCAAAGAGACACTAATTGAATATGAACAACAATCTAGAAAAAAAATGAATAAGGATAAATCTAGAATTTACTTCTTCAGAAAAAAAGAGTTGGTTTAGAAATCTATTTCCTCCATATTGGAATTTTAGATTGAAAAAATTCCAGCCAAATTCCTTGCGGCACAGATCTTTGAAAATATGTGCAGATCTAGGCATTAGAACGAGGTGATGGAAAAATGCAGAAACAAGGAAATGTCATGGAAGAATAGTTGGTTAACATTGGCTACGGAAATTACCATGGTAAGGGCTGTTATCTTCTCAATTCCAAAATACATGATGCCATGCTATGATTCCCTTGCAAAGGTGGAGGATGGCATAGATGGAATTCTCAGGAAATTCTTGTGGGAAGGTTCCAAAAGTGAACGGAAGGTCCCATTGATCAGCTGGGACACTACATGTAGACCTAAGGTGAAAGGTGGTGCTGGTTTGAGGAAAGTCAGATTGCAAAACATGGCATTAGGTGCGAAACTTGTGTGGAAAAGGTACAAGTATCTAGACAAACTATGGTGTCAAATTCTTTAAAATAAATATTTAGACTGTAATATGCCATCCATAATACTTACCATCAATAACCTTCAAGGGGGGCTCGACTATTTGGAAGTTTATAAAGAAGTGTCAACCTTTGATCATGTGCCACCTTTCCTGGAGAATTGGAAACAGTTTGATGGCCAACTTTTGGACAGATTCTTGTAATGGGCATAAAAGTCTTATGGAGACCTTCGAGCTGGAACAATACACCAATATGCTCTAGGATTCGTTTGGTGAAAAAGTATCTAATTGCATAAGATTGGAGGAGGATGGGCTGGGTGGTCACTCCAATTGGGTTGATGTGGGCCAACTCCCATTACCACAAGAAATTATCATGGGTCTAAGGATGGAACTGAACAAGAGGGTGATAAGGTTAAACAAAAATGAAGACACCATCATATGGTGTGGGGCCAAGTTTGGTGAATATTCAGCAAAGATGAGATACAAAATTCAAGTTGAACATGGGGAGAGGAAGGACTAGATGGCTACTCTATGCTAGAATCATGCGGTGTTTCCTAAAGTGAGTGCATTCCTTTGGGTAGCATTACACTACCACTATCTTACCGTAGAAAGATTGAAGAGATTAGGCATCACTAGGCCTTCAAGGTGTGCATTATGCAAACAAGTGAAAGAGTGTGTAGATCACTTGTTCCTCTCATGCTCGGTTGCATCTGCTTCTTGGGACTAGCTAAAAAACTCATTTCAATTTCTAGTACCAAGACAAGACAAACTACGAGACTTTTTGAATGGTTGGCCTTTAACGAACCAAAATGGATATTGGCACGGGTTGTGGATCTCTGCACCGTACATGATAATTTGGCATATATGGAAAGAGAGAAATAGGAGAATTTTTAAGGAAGAATCACTGCACTATGACATGTTAATTGGAAAAATACAAAATACAATCATTGAAGTAGCAAATAATAGGACAAGCATTCGCTCAAAATCAAAATTTACATGATGGGATGAAGATATACAAAAAGTGTGGGTAGACTTGAGGTACCCAACGGTTAAAACCATGAGTGAGAAATAGGTTAATAAGAATGAGGTTTGTTGGTTAAAACTGAGAAGGTTTGAGTGGAAGCTGAATTTTGATGGCGTTGCCAAAGGAAACCTTGACCTGGTTGGCATGTGATGTCTAATTAGGGATCATGAGGGACAATGTGTGTGGGCTGCATCAAAGAGATTGGGTGAAAGCACTAATAACATGGAAAAAATGGAGGATTTGGCATTGGGTATACAACTTTGCATCATTAAAGGCATTGACTCGATGGAAATTGAAGGAGATTCCAAGATTTGCATACAGGATATCACTTCAGGAAAATCACCTAGTTGGAAAATGGATAATTGGATAATCTTAATAAAAGGCCTCTTGAACAAACTGGACAATTACACAATATCACATGTCTATAGGGAGGCCAACAAGGCCATTTACTGCCTTGCAAACCGAGGTGTTCTACAAGAGAATATGATAACAATGGACTCTAATATTGAATGATGGCATGGTCTAAAGGAATACATTGAGTACGAATGGGGGGGGGTTGCATGGTATGGCTTGTGGCCTCTGGTTTTAGTCTGTTATGGTGGTATGGTTTGGATTTGTTGGAAGCCTGCAATAAACTAGTGAAATATGGTTCATGTGGCTTTGGTATAATATGTGGAAGTTGGATGTGGTGGTAAACGGGTTCACAAAGCCTTTGTCAATATTGTGCATGAATTTGGCCTCTGTTGCTCATGCAATGAGGAGTCTCTGGTTGATCAATGCAGGAGATTGTTCCCATCAAACGACGAGCAGGTGGTTGGGGCAATTCATTCAGGGGCCACCTATGGACTTGTGTGGATTGACACTAGTGTGACAAACAGGTCTATGTGGTCGTTATTGGTTTAGATTTGTTGGTTTGGAGTGTGGTACTTGTCAATGGCTTCTTTTGTGAGGCCAACACTACTGCTATTGCCAACGCCATCCTGGAGCTAGATGTGGAAGGATTGGTGTGCCATCCTCATCTATTTTTTGATAGTAGCTATTATGAAACTGAGGATGTGGGTGATGGATCGGAGAATGGCTCCTCCTCATCCGTGGATTATGCCACTCAAAACCGAAGGGATGCTAGGAAGAGCTATATCAATTATGCCTAGGAGATCTTTCGTGTTTGGGTCATGAACAACTTCCTCATGCCATTCTCCAAGTACATGGGAACATACAACAATTGGCTCTCTATTGTTTTCTTGGCTTGGCTATTGGTGTTGGGTCGCAACCTAGCTGTGGTATATTGCTAATGTTTTACACTGGTGCTCCATCGGTGGCCAATTTGGGTGCATATCTAAACTTGGATTAGGTTGTAATTAGGTCAAATATCTATTTATTAAGCCATCATGTAATTGGGAGATATCCCCTTTGATAACACTTAAAAAAAAAACATTAGTTGCTACTCCTTTCCATGTAATAGTTGTAGATTCATAGTATACTCACTAATTCAAGGAGCAACATATCATCATCCATTTTAGACTCACCCTTGTCCTACACTAAGTGGGGGCAAGGGGGTTAGGAAGCCTTATACCCATATGTCACTTGTCATTGTCTCCTTTGGCTAGTCGTTAACCTTTCATGAATATATATGAGCAAGCTTGGGATGTGGACGACATGCGTTAAGATTGACTCACATGTGCCATACTTATCCATGATGTAGCTCAATTCGGAAACATATGACTTGTCATAGGGCTTTCCAAGTTGGATCTCATGTCTTCTTTCATTTATCATTGGCTACTTTAAAGCAATTGCTCATAGTGATGGTGTAGCAACCACTTTAAAGGTGGGGGCATACATAGACATCTTTTTACAAATTTCATGGCACGATTTTTCTTTTTTGTGATGTGTCCTCTTCTTGCTGATGTCATTCGGATTGATGCCATCCAAGAGTGTACGATCTACTGGCATGGCATGATGCGAATGAGGCATCCCATGGGAGATGATCTGACACTTTGAATTATCCTCTCTTGGAGACATTAGGCACAATGCTCCCTAAGAAGAAGACCTTACATGAACAAAGCAAAATCCCCTTTAACAAAATTTTTACATAACATTCAAAAGAATTTACAAAATCATTTTCATTGTGGTGCCTTATCAAAGTTATTAGGAGGTATAACTTTGGTATGGTTGAGTGGGAATCTCAATCTAAGGCATGAATTTCCCCATAACCACTTGTGTGTGTGTGAGTGCATACCAACCATGAGTGTATGTTTCTCACCTTTTAGGACTCCTCACCCGACGGACAACCAAGAATTTTGTCACCTCAGAGTTAGTATGAATTTTTTGAAAAAAAACCTAGATTTGATCCACATCATGTTGAAAAAATGGTCGAATTTTGATCCACCTCATTCTTATTTCTATTTCTTCTCATTTTTCTTTCTTTTAGTTCTTGCCATTGCATGTTTGTGTATCTTGTTATGTTGTATATTATACACATTGTGCGTGTCCTTTTGTGCTCATGTTGGTTTGAATTAGGATCTTGGATCCTGGGGGCTTGATCGTTGCCTTGATCTTTTTCATCCTTTGTCATCCACATTAGTACACTTGGACCCTTCTTGAATGTCTACTTTAGTGTGAGTTTGAAGCAAGTTCATCCTCTCACTAAAGTGGGGGCTAAATGTAGCGTAGAAAAATGTATCTCTTTACATTTTCACACTTGTTTGGGCCCGCCATTCAAATTTATGCTTCTTTATGCCTTAAATGTCCTTTTTCCCCACTTTTGGTTAACTTTTCCCTCTTCTTCTATAATTAAATGACTATTTCAATTATTTAATTATTCATTATTCTATAATTAAATAAATGTTATATTCATTTAATTATTTATCCTTTCTTTATCTCCCCAATTAAATTAATTATTTAATTATCCCTTCCCTCACCATTAAATAATTGTTTTTAACTATTTAATGTTTAACACTCCACCTTTCCTCTATAATTAAATAATTATTTTTAATTATTTAATTATCTAATTATTTGTTCTCACCTTTCTTTTTAAATAAATAAAATCAATATTTTATTTATTTCTCCTATGTTGGCCACCTAAATTAAATTTCTCCAACAACCTCTTTTTCTGTTGCAATCTTATCTTCCACCTCAAGTCTTTATTTATCCATGTCTTTCTTCTCTCAATTAACCTCCACCCTTGATTAAATTATTTTCTAATTTAATCTTGGTCCTTGGTCATGATCCTTATTCGAGCCATTCACTTAACTCTCCACTATAAAAGGAGACCTTTCATCCATCCATTACCAAGTATCATCAAGCCTACATACTATCAAGTCAATTCATCAATTTCGAGGCATTCAAGAGCAAGATTCTCCATCAATTGTCACAACAATTCAAGATCCTTCATCATGGAAAGTCTCTAATTGCATTGTTTCATGTTTCATGCTTTATTATCTTATTTAATCATTTTGGTTTAATTACCTAAAGTGGGTTTGACCAAGGCAAACCCCTAATCCCTAACAATCAACATTTTATCTCTCTTCCTTTGTGTATTTACAGATCTAGGTGCTTGGATGAATTGGACATGATTGAAGAATAGGTCTCAAACTTGTTGAAGTAATCTCCCTATTGGAAAGGTCAAAATCTACACAAAAAGTCACTTACAACCTCTGAAATCAGAGTTTCAGATCCGGACACTTGGAGGAATAGAAAGAGCAGACTGAGAGCTTTAGATTCCATTTTTGAGTTTTCAGAAAATCTAAAATGGACTCATTCACCATTAGTGGCGAATGAGTCCCACTATACATATTTTTTAGAGTTTTTTGCAAATTTGAGTACCCAGTTCCCTAAAACATATCTTGGGAGATTTTCCCCAAAGCAGGACTAAGTTGTCTAGATTGGTGTATGAGTCCCTATTGACCTCTGCAACATATTCTTTAGGATTCCGGAGCTCCATTCCATCCTTCTCCAGCCTCCAGTGCACATCTCCAGTTTCATAAGTTTTCATTACATTTTACTTGCATTTCTAGGTCATTTTGCATACTACACTGTGTTTTCAAACATTTTGCATTTTCTTAGTTTTGCATTACTAGTTAATCTCTTTTATCAATTCTTAGCATCTAGTACATTCCCCTTTTATAGATTTCAATCTCATTTTCATTGGAATCTCAATGGATTATTCTTGAGTGAGCCAATAAGAATTTTGGATACCTCTCTCCTTTTAGGTGCAAAACCCTAGAAGTGTAAGAGAGTTCCCACATCCAAAAATCTTTGGTTCAATAAGAAATCCTGCTGTGAAGTACACCTCTATGATGATAGACTACAAATTAAATTTCTCCAATAGGAAAATCTGTATTTGCAACTGTCATTAATATAGCCTATGAAATGGTTGAAAAAGGTGTTGATTATGACCTATGTGAGTTATTGCTCGACAACAACTGATGGAGAATATGCAAAAAAAAGGATACTGAGTATCTAGGATTTAAATATGGAACTTTGATTATATGTTTATTATTCTATTTCTTGAGAGAACTCCCTGGTACAAAGAGTGTGGTGTGGTTGAAAGGAAGACATGTTGCACACCAGATCAAAGACTTCTTAAGAGGTCTGGGAGATGCTAAGGCATAGGAAGATTCCTTTGTGGCATTCTTTGCAGTATTTCAAAACAAGATGCAAGAGAAGGAGAGAATTCCTCAGAAGATGGTTGAGAAGTATAAGAAGGATATCATCTTCTTGATTTCTAAAGATGAATGCATTATACAAGAATTAGAGGCAAGAACAGTGTGGATCTTGGAAATGGGATATGAGATCATTGAGGATGACATTATAAGGTCCGTAGATTATATACTAAGCAAACCTAAGGACACCTCAGAAGAGAGGTATGGAACTTATGAAGAGAAATCAATGGAGGTCCATTTGGACCAAAGACAATCTCAAATAAAGAAAATAGTGGATAAAATGACCATAACATTTGCAAAAGCAATGAGCCTCACACCAGAACAAGTTGAGGTAGTTAAGGCTAAATCTGGAGCTCCGGGAAGCTCATCAAGTGTGAGGATATCTAGTAGAGTAGCTACCACTCCTTTAGGTGCTCAGAAGTCCTTCAAGATTGTGCCTTCATCTAGTGGAACAAAGAGGAAGGAGACCAACACAACTACAAAATAGACCAGTGCTCTAGTAAAAGAGAAAAAAATTCTGACAAAACAAGAAAAGAGGCCTAAAAATGAAAAGGCTACATCGACAACACATCAAACTGGCCCAGTGAAGAAGAGAGTTAAAGCCAGGGCAACTAGAGAGTGGTACCTAGGTGTGAACATGGAGGATGAAGAAGAAGAAGAAGGACCTCAACTGGTTCAGAAGAGAAAAGGTGAAGCTTCACAAGATGAAGCAAGTGTTAAGAAGCAAAAAGCTGAAATTGTGGATACTAATGAAGAGGAGGAACTATAAAAAGAAAATAAAGCATTTTTTATCCATATGCGAGAGAAGAAGGTAGAAGCAAGCAAGAAAAGGACACCATAAGAGAAGAAGAAGTAAAAGAAGAAATATCTAGTAAGATCACACAGTCCTATGAAATTAGATGCACTTTTAAATGGTATTGTATAGAATGACATGTTAGTAGAAGCTGTAGCATTGTATAATGAGGTTGATGAGGTGGACAAGGCCACCATAGTTAAAGCTATTGTAAAATACATTATAGTTCTTGAGGTATGTGTGGGGAACATAGAGAAACAAATACCTGTGGAACTATGGAATGTCTTGATAGAGAGGTGACATGAAGCTATAAAAGAACATGCCAAATTGAAGGCATATGCATTGGAGAAGTGCTCCTTTATCTGAGGAAAATAAGGCCACATTGGCC
The DNA here is from genome assembly GCA_007258455.2 of Sequoia sempervirens. NCBI lineage: Eukaryota > Viridiplantae > Streptophyta > Pinopsida > Cupressales > Cupressaceae > Sequoia > Sequoia sempervirens. Next base: position 96,270,384 of record VDFB02049217.1, on the reverse strand, counting down.
ACACTATTCAATAATGAGATAAAAACAAAATAAAGGATGACAACCCTTATGGACAGAGATCAAAATGATTTCAAGAGGCTCAAGAAGGAGTGTGTTGAAAAATTTGCAGACCTAGCACAAAGGCTGGGAATGACACTAGAGAATAAGGAAGAAATTCCTATGGAAGAGAATGTTAGAGAAGATATGCAGATGGATGATGCTCAACATGAGCATAAAATCGAAGGAGATGTTGAGGATAATGTTCTTCCAAATGTGAAATAAATAGAAGAAGAAAATGTTGACAAGGATGGAGCTACTAGAGAAGATGCTGCAAAGGAGGATACTTCACAAGAACATAAAACTCCTCCTTTGATTAATGATACACATTTTGAGAGAATGCAAGATCAACCAAAGACTATCCCTCATCTGGATAACACAAATAAGTCTACTAGTGAAGGAAATACAAGAAAAGAAGATATGCAAAGGAATGAAGATGCCTCAGGAGATGGGGAAAAGAAAGAAGCAGAGACACCAGATAATACTAGTAATAATGAGCAATAGAAAGAAAATATTGCAGAGGAAGAGGTAAAGGACATTGGCGAATCCTCTAGAACCTTCAAATATTCTCTACTAAATCTATTGACTATGCAATTGCAATTCCAACCCATTGTGTTCACATAATTGTTACAACTTCCCATGCAAGAAGTAAATGTGGACCTTGCCAATATTTCACCACTCCACAAGCTTCAGCTGGGAGATGTATTTCATGCATCTGCTGAGAAGGAGATAATAGAAACCAATCAAAAGAGTGAAGAGCTAATTAAGGAGGATGTGAAGACCCTGTAGGAGGCCATACCCAGAAAAACAATTGAAAATTCACTCTCTAGTATGGAAAATTTGAGGTTTTTGATTGATTCATTTAAAGAGTATGCCTCTCGATTGAAAGAAAAAAATTGAAAAAGAAATAGATAAGAAGATGGATGAAAAGAGGCTAATAGATATTATAGAGAAGTGTGAAAAATCATACAAAAAATTACAAGACAATATCAAGGATGAAAAGGCTTGTGCGGCTGAGGCCAAAGCCTTATTTTAATTTTGCATGAAGTGGCACAGAGCCACAAAGAGCATCAAAGATGAAATTGACTCAATTGAGTCAAATAAAAATAGAGATTCTAGTGCATATGATTTGAAAAATGACCTATATGAAAGCATAAGATCAGCCATAGAAGACCTACATGAGAAATACTTCCAACTGCAAGGTCAAAAAGAGAAAATCATCATGCAGTTTGGGAACCTCATGAAATTGGTAAACTCAAAGTTCACATCTATTTCTAGTGCCTTGGTAAGTGTTGATAAAGCTACAAGGATCAATCCGATACCCACCACTCCGAAAGAAGGGGAAGAATTCCTAATGGAATTGGAGACAGTGCATAATTATTGGCATAGCGAAGAGGATCTGGGAGGAGGGAAAACAAGAATGGTAAGTTCATCTTACAAAGCTCCAAGAGTCAACTACCTCTGATTGACAGTAATTGTTTCTCTTTATGCATTTTTAGTTTATTGTTTGAGACTCTAATGTACATATGTTGAATGGTGTAAAGTGTTTTACGAGGTAAGTTTTTCAACTAGTTATGGTGTATAACTCTCTTAGGGGGAGTTAGTTCAGTTTTTTAGCTTGTATATATGAGCATATTTATCTGGGGGAGATCCGGTCTATCAAGAAGATTATTGTATGTGCCCTTTTCCATTGATGTTAAAGGGGGAGAATGTTCTTGGAGATAATTTTGGCATGTTTCCATCAATGAAAAAGGGGGAGATTGTTGGAAGAATAAGGAGATGCCATTGATGAACCTGTTGGCAACATGAGCATGTGGGATGAGCACAAAGTGAACAATCATGCATTGCAGTGTTGTCATTGATTTCAACATTGTATCCTGGTATGAAGACCATGGTGTAGATCAATTTGGGTGTCTTGAGAATGCTTGAGGATGATTATGCAAGATAATTTTTGAGAAGATTTGATCCGGTGAAGGCAATAATTGTGAAAATTGACTAGGTGTCAATTCAGGTGATTATGTGTATAGGGGATTTGGTATTTGGGTCCACATTGGTCCATTGATGAATATTTTTCTCTGTGCTTCTAGCATAATTTTGTTGGTCGAAAAAAGAACTAATTCCAAAGTTTCATCTCGTTTTGGTTTCTAGTTTTCGAGTTATGAGTAACAAAAGTTTGGCTTGGCAATATCAGGCGCTTTCCAGTTTAGTACATATGCTTTGGTGATTTTTCACTTCTTTGAGGATTGGGTTTTGGCTTTGTGGAGTTGTGGAAATGTTGATAGGTGTTAGATGAGTGTATATTATAGTTGGCATAGTGTTTGGAGGTCCACATGTTTGGATATGGATATATAGTTGGTGAATATTGCTATTAGGTCATTATCCGTGTTGATCTAATATGTTGGATGTGTTATGGAGGTTGAATATGTTTTGATTTGTTATGTGAGTGCACTATTTTAGATTTGTGATGACCTATTTCAAATTATTATAAGGTTTGAATCTTTGCATGAATTGTGTGTGTATAGATCTTGAGACGACAAGTCAGATTTTGTTTATTACATCTAATTAGGTTGACATAATTGATGTTATAGGTGAAGTGGATATATAAGTTAGATCTTTTTCATTATTTTGTGATGTAGTGATGTGTGATAAGAGTTAGTGGATGCAAATTGTGTGAATCTAGAGTGAATGCAGAATAGAGCAGAGTGTTGATTCAGATCAGTATGAAGAGTTTTGAGTCTATTTTTTGAGCTTCATTGGAATTGTATTTCATGCGTATGATAGATGCAATTGTAACACTTCAAATCTGGCTGTGAGCCACAATCTCTTCTCTCTTTTGGTGAGTTCACTTGGACAGTGAGTCCACCTATAGTGAGAATTACTATAATATACTATAACCGATTATAATATATTGTGATCTAATCCTCACCGTGGTTTTCCCATTTTGGGTTTTCCATGTGAAAGTTTGGTGTTCATGTGTTATGTGATGTTGTTGGTTGTTTTCATGCTTTCATTCATTACTGCAAATTGAATATGCTATCAATGTTGGATGTTTAAATGATTAAATGGTTTAAAATAATACTGATCACCCCCCTCTTAGTATTCTACGTGTTCAATATTTTCCTTATCTAGTCTTAACTAGGTTCTATTTACATTGTTAAGTCCACTTAAGTCTTAGGAGTGAATCTTTATAGTTAGCATTAATTAGGGGGAATCTTTCTAGTTAAGTATTAGTTGTCACTTATCTTTTGACATTTAATGATTGTGTCCTAGGTCATTTAAAGTTGGCTCATGCCATTTAATTATGACAGTCATTTAATGTTGGAACATCATCACACCTTTCCTATATAAGCAAGGCATCATATGTACATTGTAACAATTTTCCAACTATTCAATCTAGTTATCAAAGTTCAATTTGGAAATCTTTCATCCATAATATTAGCATGATATTTCTTCCATTTCTCTATTGTGGAAGTTATTGTTTTCTTGCAGGTGATCCTAGGTTGTTGAGGAGTTCACCATAAACTCCTACATGGTATAAGAGCTTTAGTGCTGTAGAATTCTTCCCAGATCTGAGGGACCAATCTTGGCATGAAATTTTTGTTAGGTGCAATTGGGGGTTTTTGGACCTCACGTTTGAATCTAGGTTGTCAGAGAAAGTTAGGGTTGGATTTCATTTCGTCAATTTTCAATATATATTGATTGATCTACAAGGGTTTGAAGAAGGGTTTCAGTTGCCATATTTGGGGAGGGTAGCTAAATTTTCAGAGTATTTTGGGTCGAATTCGACCCCACCATTGCATCCAGAAGGCCTAAGAACCTAAGGATCAACTATCAATTCGTCAATTTTTTTCATTTTCTACTAGGGCACTAGGCAAATATTTTTAAGGCCGTATGGTCATACAAATCTATACTTAGTCATATTGTACAATCGTTGTCATCATCAAGGTAGTAGAGTACCTTTTGTAGTAGTCTGTTAGGTTTGTGGTCTGAAGAGAATATTTTGAAGCATATTTGGCTAGTTGTATGCTATCTACATGTCCTTGCATCATTTCTATCATATCATTCGTGTTTTCAAACTTTGTCGGACTGTACAATTTTAATTGCATTGACATCACATTTATTTTGATCTCATGTTGTTTTATATTAAAATTATTTTTATTAAATCTTTGACTGGTGACCAAGTTTTTTACCTCTAGTTGCATGAATTACCATCTGCGACCACCAACTAGCTCTACGTAGAGGGGCTTAGTGCTTAGGGGTGGTGTGACCTGTGGCCCGCCACCCACACTACTTTTCCCAACAACACCACCACTGCTAGTGACGATGATTATTTTAAAATCGTGCTCAATGCCTAGGGTTCCATTGGTGTTCGACAACCAAATATTTTTAGCCCCCAAGGGGCCAATTTTTACCCCCGGAGGCCGTAATAGGCCATTTTTTCAAACAATCATAACTTGCAATCCATGAGGTGAAATTTTTCAAACACGATATCATTGGAAAGCTAGATTCACCAATTTTATAGTGGTGTAGATTATTTTTCATAATTTTATTTTTTTGCAATATTTATTGTTGGTTGAATTTAGATCTTCATTTTTGGCTCCCGAGCTCATAAATTTTTTCCATGATCTTTGATTTTTGTGAATCTTACGATGTTGGAAAATTATTGAGGAGCTCTATCATGCCATCCATGCAATCTTTCTCATATATGTACCACATATATCATTATTTTAGTTTTACCATGATGGGTATCCTAGAGATTACTTAGGTATTTTGACAGTTGGGAGGGTGAAATTTTAATCTTTGAACATCATTTCAGTATCAGAATGTTGTTCTATATCTTGTTGCTTCATTAAGATTTTAGGGTTGTGCCATATTGTGAGTGTTATAGTGTTCCTTAGCATCGGGTCTGCTGCTGCTTTATTATGATTCCGACCTGAGTCCTTGAGTGACTCTAATATGGTTTCTACCATCAAAATTATCTTTCCCTTGCTTTCCTTGATTAAAGATTCCAGTGTTACTCCACCTGTGTGGTTCCAATGTTTTTTTGTATCATGTTATTTCATTGATGGGGGCTAAATGGTCTCTACCATCAAAATTATCTTTCCCTTGCTTTCCTTGATTAAAGATTCCAGTGTTACTCCACCTGTGTGCTTCTAGTGTTTGTTTGTAGCATGTTATTTCATTGATGGGGGCTAAATGGTCTCTTCTTTATCTCTCTTATGGGAAGGTATTTTTCCTCGAATGGGGTTTTGTCCTTCTCATGCATCATTGAGAGTATTTTTTATTTCATCTTTCTTTTGGGGAGGAGTTTTTCCCACTTGGTTTTCTCCTTTTCTCTATTTGTGAGAGATTGTATTTGTATATGTACATGGGTACCTAACATGGCCTCGTAGTTGGGACCCATCTTTGTGTCATTTGTATAAGCACTCCCTAAATTGTACTTAAGGGGGTGTTGGTGTAAATAGGTGTTTTCCTTATCTAGTCTTATCTAGGTCTTATTTACATTGTTAAGTCCGCTTAGGTCCTAGGAAGGAATCTTTCTAGTTAGCATTAATTAGGGGGGAATATTTCTAGTTAAGTATTAGTTGTCACTTATATTTTAGAATTTAATGCTTGTGTCCTAGGTCATTTAATGCTGGTACATCATCACACCTTGCCTATATAAGCAAGGAATCATATGTACATTGTAACAATATGTCAACTATTCAATCTGGTTATCAAAGTTCAATATGGAAATCTTGTATCCATAATCATAGCATGATATTTTTTCCATTTATCTCTTTTGGAAGTTATTGTTGTCTTGTAGGTGATCCTAGGGTGTTGAGGAGTTCACCATAAACTCCTACATGGTATTAGAGCTTTAGTGTTGTAGACTTCTTTCCATAATATCTGAGGGACCAATCTTGGTATGAAATTTTTGTTGGGTGTGATTGGGGGTTATGTGGACCTCACGATTGAATCTAGGGCATCTGAGAAAGTTAAATTTAGATTTTGTTTTTTCAATTTTCATCATATATTAACTGATCTACAAGGGTTTGAAAAAGGGTTTTAGTTACTAGATTTGGGGGGGGGGGGGCGGCGTAGCTAATTTTTTGGAGCATTTTGGGTCAAATCCAACCTTGCCATTACATTTGAAAGGCTTGAGAACCTAAGGATCATTTTCAATTTTATTTTTGACATTTTCCACTAGGGAACCAAGCAATTTTTTAAAGACCATAGAGATTTGTACTTGGCCATACCATATGATCCTTGTCGTCATCAGGGTCATAGAGTACCTTCTGCAGTAGTTTGTTGGGTCTATGTTCTAAAGAGAATATTTTGTGGCATATTTGGTTGGTTGTATGTTGTTTGCATGTCCCTGCATCATATCTATCATATCATGTCTTTTCAAACTTTGTTGGATGGTACGATTTTAATTGCATTGACAACACATTTATTTTAACTATAGGTTGTTTTATATTAATTATTTTTATTAAATCTTTGACCATCGACCAATTTTCTTACCCATGTTTGTGTGTCTTACTGCTCACAACCACCGACCAACTCTACTCGGAGGGGCTTAGTGCCCAGTGGCAGTGTGGCCTATGGCCCCCCCCATCGCTCTACATAGCAATGCCACCTCTGTTGGTGGTGGTGCTTTTTTAAAAATTGTGTACAATGCCCAAAGTCCTATGGGTGTCCAACAACCAAATATTTATAGCCCCCAAGGGGCTAATTTTTACCCCTTGAAGGTCGTAATAGGCCATTTTTTGAAACAATCATAACTTGCAATCCAAGAGGTGAAATTTTTAAAACAAGATATCGTAAAAAAATCTGGCTTCACCAATTTTACAGTGGTGTAGGTTATTTTTCATTTTTTTTTATTTTGTAGCATTTATTGCTAGTTGAAGTTAGATATTCATTTTTGGCTCCTGAGCTCATAAATGTTTGCCACGATCTCTATTTCTCGTGATTCTTACAAAGTTGAAAGGTATTGGGGAGCTCAATCATCCCATCCATGCAATCTTTCCTATATCTATCCCAAGTATATCATTATTTTAGGTTTTTCCCAAATGAGTGTCCTAGAGATACTTAGATATTTTTACATTTGGGAGGGTGCAATTTTGATCTTTTCATTTCATTTTAGTATTAGAACATTGTTCTATATCTTGTTGCTTCATTCAGATTCTAGGGTTGCACCATATCGTGAGTGTTCTCATGTTCCTTGGCATCGGGTCTATTGTTGCTTTATCATGATTCCGGCCCAAGTCCTTGAGTGACTCTAATATGGTTTCTAGCATCAGAATTATCTTTCCCTTTCTTTCCTTGATTAATGATTCCAATGTTACTCCACTAGTGTGTTTCTAGTATTTCTTTGCAATAGGTTATATCATTGAGGGGGGCTAAATGGTCTCTTCTTTGTTTCTCTTATGGGGGGTCTTTTTCCTTGAATAGGGTTTTTTCTTTCTCATGCATCATTGGGAGTATTTTGTACTTCATCTCTCTTTTGGGGAGGAGTTTTTTCCCACTTGGTTTTCTTCTTTTCTTTGTTTATGAGAGATTATATTTGCATATGTACATGGGTACCTAACATGCCCTTGTAGTCAAGACCCATCTTTGTGTCATTTGCATAAGTGCTCCCTAAGTTGTACTTAATGGGGGTGTTGGTGTAATAGGTGTTCTTATCTAGGTCCTATTTACATTGTTAATTCCAGTTACGTCCTATGAGTGAATCTTTCTAGTTAGCATTAATTAGAGGGGATCTTTCTAGTTAAGTATTAGTTTTCTCTTATCTTTTGGCATTTAATTCTTTTCTTAGGTCATTTAAAGTTGGCTCATGTCATTTAATTATGCCACAATCATTAATGTTGATACATCATCACACCTTGCCTATATAAGCAAGGCATCATATGTATATTGTAACAATCTATCAACTATTCAATCTGTTTGTCAAAGTTCAATCTGATAATCTTGCATCTTGTTAGAACTGTAAAATTTTGAAAATTTTATGGCTATTTATACCCATGAGTTTCCATAGAAGTCCATACCATGAGTACAAGAATCCACTTTGCATAACATGTTTTCCCATGCTTTAGTTTGTTTTCATCATTTGGTCCCATAGAATTCACCTATCCCTGAGCATTTGGATGTATAAACCATATCGGCGTAACATGTTGCAGGTCTCATCGATTCCAAAAAAAATCATTTTATACTAACGCATGTCTTTTTTCAGCATATCGACAAGAGGTCGGAAATATCTCAGTGACTAGAGGATTCATATTCGCATGATGCAGTTTGTAGTCTCAGCGACATAGGGATCCTATCGACAATACAATGGTCATTAGTATAAGTTATAGCTGGAACATGTGTCTTACAGATGAAACATAAAGAGCTATGTCACCGAGACAAGAGTCATCAGAGTAGCGTCCTGTAGCATTCATTTAGTCTTGCCGATAAAGCAGAGGAAGATTTTTTCGTTGTCACCAGGATGAGCTTATGGAGTCCTACTGACCCCCTATGTCAGACTGACAGGATTGCATTAGGACTTGGCAGTATATTTGGACAGAATGGATTCAGCGAGACTGGCTTCAGTGGGGAGAGATAGGAGGCTCATGCCAAATGAAGTTCCATTGGCAAGAAACTATTATGTCTCGGTGATCAGAAAGCAAACTGAAGGAAACATCTTAGTAAGACTTGAGTAGTTGGAGGAATGTTTTTCTGACCCCTAAAGTCACAATGATACTCAAGACTACAGGAAATTAGAGCGATATGTGATCTGTGGTAGTCAGAGAGACATTGAACATTAGTATGATTGCAGGACGTCTCAGTGGGTGTTTAGCAAACGTTGGTAAAAGCCCAAATGAAATGATCGTCGAGTTTTGAATACAAAAGGACGCATCCTTTCGAATACTGATGTATAAATGTTCATTTTTGATTGTGAAAAGAGTGAGAGAGAAGCAGATAGCGAGTAAAAAATATAGTAGGATACAAAATGTTTACAATTTTGAGACTATGATGCATGTTTGAAACAGTGGAGATTTCAATTGAATTCATTTGATGTAGTGAAATTTTTCTGGTATCAATTGTCTGTTGTGTTAATTGAAAGTATTGCTAAAGTTGTCTCCAAGGTTGATGTTTTCTAATTATTTAAACTGATATATCAAGGATATTTTTTCAGTTTATCAGTGCACACTTGCTGTATCTGTATGGTTGGATTAATTGGTTCTTTCAAGGAGAGATTAAATCCTTTTAGTCAATCATAGTAATTAGGGAATCTCATTTGGATCATTAAGAAGAGCTTGGTAATCACATTCCTGCATGTTTATACAAGTTATAAACTTAAACCTATATGCCAAACAATTTGAGTTTATGCCAGAAAGAAGTTACTCATTTCAAATTTTCATTTGACTCCGTACACCCAATAAGGCACTAGTCTCTACTATTTCATTGTTTAATTTCATTCATTTTTACATGTGAACACATTAGATTTAGCCTTGATATTGCTTATACAATTTATACCAAAATAAAACTCATTTATCCACTCCCATTTGCCAGTGTGGGTAAATTGCTTTAGGAAATGAACAAAGGTCAAGTCTGCTTTATGCAAATAGGTATACCCGCCTAGGTCTAGCAGCACCTAAAGAGAAGAAGGTTCAAATCATTTGGCCTTGTTTGTTACCCTAAAACGTTGTGAGAGCTTGGCAACCTCTCGTGGTTCAAACCTGCGTTTTTGAGAGCTAACACATCCATAATCATAGCATGATATTTTTTCCATTTCTCTCTTGTGGATATTATTATTGTCTTACAGGTGATCTTGGGGTGTTGAATTCACCATAAACTTCTATAACTACTTGGACCTAGTTTTATCTTTTTAGTAATCTCCTTCAAAGATCTATATCATTATTTAAATCCTTCATTAGGAGCATCTCTTGATTCATGTAGAGCTTGAAGTGTAAAACTCAATATTTGATTTTGTTAAATTGGTATTTTCTTGTCCTTAGTTTGACCATAGATTTATCTTTTTTCTTCCAAACTAACTTGATCCCCAAATCTAAGTGTTATGCCATCCCTTAGAATTGATGGTTACAAGAAAAATACATAATAAATGACACCATTGTCAAGGACTATTAATGGTGTTACTAGATCTTATGTGTAGTTTAAGCATAGAGACTCTACTGATGGTGAGCCCGTATTAATTTTACCTTGGATATCTAATTGTATTTCAAGGTGTTCCTCTTTAAAAAGAGGTGGTGAATATGTAGTTCTAAGATCTAAGTTTTTGATGCAATTGTTATACTTCTTGTGATAACTTAAGAAAAAATTCAAGAGGGAATAGTAGAGGATTGAAGAATTTTGAAAGTTCATGTGTGAAGCTCTATTGAAGATTCAATCTTAGATTGTATTTTAAATTTGAAGAGTAATTGGTGTGAGTTCAAAGTTCTATCCTCTTTGAGAGGTGGGGACTCTACTATCAATTTTTTTCAAATACTACTTCCACTACTAGAAGTCTTCACATATTTATAGATGATCAAGTATGTAGCGTGCTCCACACTTATGGGATAATATATTAGTATTTGTATGTATAAAATTATGTAAAATTGAGTGCATATCAACACCAAAGAGATATATTTTACTAGAAATTATATCTAAAAAAAATAGTCACATACATTTTGCTAAATACAATGCTCTAAAATGTACATTTTAGTATGTGTTATTTCTAAAATCTAGTAACAACATGTACTAATCATTATGGAAAATTGTTTTATATCTATAATTTGAAATTCAAGGAGAAAATTTAAATGGGAGGTGGAATTTATATGCCCCATGAAGTCTATAAGGAAATGAAAACAATAAATTTATTTTCATATGTGCACTAAAAAGAAAAATAGAAATAGAATCTCTTGCTTGTATATACAAGTCTTAAATAGGGGAAAACAACTATGCAAATGTAAGTGGGGCTATTATAAATTTATAAGGTCATATTCAATTCTTTCTCTATATAATAAAAATAAAGTGATGAAATTCAATATGTTTTAGATTTTAAAAGAACAAATTTTACAATATAAGGGAACTTTAAATAGAAGCCTTATTTTATGGACGTAAGATATGAATAAAAGAGAAATTAAGGGGATTCTTTATGTATATAGATGCAAATAAAATTTTTATATGAAAATTATTATGTGGAGGATTTTATTTTTAATCTATTAAAGTAAAAAAAAAATAGAGTGACTAATCCATGTATTATGTACATTTAATAATATGAAGAGAAAAATACAAGGGAATGTGATCACAAATTGAAAATTCTGAAGGGTAAAGCCATAAGGTGAAGAAAAATTAAGGGATATAAATATTTTAATTATTAAATAATGTGGGCCCTTAAATGTTAAGATTAGTATACACAAAATATCTAGTAAGGGAAATATATGAGGAAATGGATATATAAATACAAGGGGATTGCATTTGTTATTTATAATATAGAGGATAATTTTGGTGAAGATTTTATTCTTGTAAACGGTCTTTTAAATTTTTGGGGAAAATAAAACATGGGTGGACTAAATCTAGGTAATTTCACGCCACAATTAAAAGCTACAACAAAAGATTATGAAGGTACAATGATCTTTCTTGTTTATGTGATGAACATTTTTTTAAATATAGTTACATGCTCAAGTATGAGAGTTAAGTTTAGCTTAGTTTTATTATAATGTGTAAAATATGGCTAAAGGTTTTTGATAAGATAAGTAGCATTTATAGGGTGTTGTACCCTTTACACAACGAGACTCAAGGGCCAACAAAGATCAAGTCCAAAGGAAAAAAAAAAAACCACTAACCAAAACAAAACACAGACACAACAAACTAACAATTGACAAAACACCCCTTAGACAAAGCAGCAACAGACTAGCTAGCATTCTCCCAATTCTGAGGGAGGAGGTTAATAGATCCTCCTTGACCCAGTTGGGGCCTTCTTCCACAACATTCTTATCCATTTCATCCTTAAGCACAACAGAGAGGGTGCCAGTTACATAGTGGACCAACTTGACAGTGAATCGGGTCAAGCCACTAAACTTCTTCTCAAGCTTCTCCACCCACTCCAGCACATCCGATGATCCTCCCCTTTATCCACAGTCTTCACAATGTCTACATGCTCCATATCCTGAGGGTCAGAGGACTAGGAAGTCGAATTCTCCTTAAGCATTTTGTTGAAGTTGGAAAAGTGTCTAGACTCTTCAACAAACTCCTCTTCCTCATTCTCTTCCTCATTCCTATTACCTTTTTTGTCAGACCACTCCTCATTAGTAGAAATTTCATTAATCTTCACTTTCTTGTTATTTTTGCTAGCCTATTAGATCTCCTAATGTTGGTATTTTCAACCCCAGTCTCCACCATAGTAGCAACCATAATATCCCCCTTGGAATCTCTTCCCACCACATTCTTCCCTATGTTGTTAGTGGTCGGTGGCTCCACCAAACCCTTCCCCTCATCTTTCACTTTCCTCTTAGTAGTAGGTTTGCTGTCAGTCTTGGTAGGGGTAGACTCTTAAGCTTGCAAAGACCAACCACCACATTTGACTAGGCAATCCCCACACTCCCCTTTTTCTTTTTGGCGGCTGGTTTAGCCTTAGGGGTTTCAACAATCACCAGAAGGGTTTTTCTTTTGGGACCCTTAGACTCAACTGGGGAGATATTGGTATCAATAGGGGGTTTAATTTCCTCAATATGGACAACAGAGATGGGTTTGGGCAGGCAGAGTGCGAGATAAAAATGATAAAGCTTCAAGATGAGGCCTTGGTGGAGCAGGAGGGGAGGAGAATCCTCAGGGTTTTGGGTAGCAGATTCAAGGCACTTCTCAATAGAGCTTTCCAAGTCAGTGAGTAATAAAAATGTGAAGCTCAACAATATTTTATGGTGAAGGTGATTTAAAAGAGGCAAATGATAAAAGTAGAAAGTTTTATATCTACCCTCTAAAGTGACATACTTCATGAGAGCGAGATAGACCTGGTCCCACGGCCGTGGGAGAGCTTCTCTTTCAAAGCCAGACTGAGAGTGAACAAGTTTTTCATTACCCAAAAAGAAGGCATTAAGGCTTTCATTGTCCTGAGCCTTGGTGTACTTAGGGTACTTCTTCCCAGTACACAACAACCCCGTCGCCTGAGCAATCACCTCCTCGTTCACCTCGATGGAGATACCACCCATGGTAACCCTTCTTTCTTTCCAGTAACTCAAAATTTGTGTAGACATGTTTGGATCATGACCAACCAAGCTTTCCATTAAAGGCGCCATCCCACCTTCAACACATATGTGCCAAACTAGTGGGTCCTTGCGAAATTCCCCATAATTGTTGGGCTCTATCCTCACCCTATCGCCACTTTGCACACTGAAAAAATGAGGAAACCTGTGAGAGAAAAAGGTTATAATTTTCAACAAAGTAAGAGGTCGCCCAAACACTTTATTTTTAATCCAAACAAGAATGCATCGAGAAATTAAGACCATGCGTAGGACACATGATTGAAGAGTTAAATCCAAAAATTCAATCTCTGTGATCCCATTAATGAAAATATTTAAACACTTGCGGCTAGGTTTGCATAAAATGATGATATTGGAAGATTTTCCTTCCATATTGCCTTTGCAAAAGTACCGATGAAGGTTGGCCGCAGGGTGAAATTTAGATTTCCCTAAAATCTAGCGTTTTATCAATAGAAGCTTTTTAGTTGAGTTGATAAGACAAATCAAAATCTTCACATCATAATTATTAGTCACATCAAATTTGAATTTAAAAATATGTAAGGATATGTGAAGGCTGAGACAAGACCCCAAAAAAATATTGCGTAAGGCCTGACCCAACTTGGTGATACCCCAATGTACTACCCATTACTCCTCATAATTAGCTCTTTAATTTTGATTTCCACCCCTTTATTCAAATTTGGCCACGTGTTTGACACCTCAACATTCAACTTCGTCCACATCACCCAATAGACAAGAATGTGGACCCCCCAGAAGGCCATAACAATTGTAGAATTAGGTATCATCATGACAAATACATGTGTCCTACTCCTTAAGGATTAAACCTTGTATACTTGGTGGTAGGTTCCCCATATTCCTCCAACACTTAGAATCTCTCCAATGGGAGTCGAGATTAGCCAAAGCATCAACAACTTGATTACCCTCCCAAAAAAAGTGGGTAGCAATCTTCATATTCAGTTTAGACACCAAATGATTTATATCTAACAATATCTCCCTAGTACTCCATCCCAGTAATCTTCCCAGATTAACAACATTAGTCATAGAATTAGAGTCCCCTTCAATATGCAAATTATTTATCCCCAAAGTGATAGCTAATTGGATGCCCTTTATCAGCGCCCTTGCTTCTGTAGTCATGGAGGATTGAATCCCTATTCCCCCCAAGTAACTAGCCACAAATTTTTCCCTGTAGTCTCTGATTATTACTCCTATGCTAGCCCTGCCCAGGTTGCCTTTGGCAACAACATCAAAATTGAGTTTATTCCATCCACAATCCAGGGGTTTCCAAATTGTGTCATGTCTAGCTTGAGACATGGAGTTGTCATAGGAATTAGCCTCTAGATTTTGGTGCCATGCTTTAGCCATTTTAATTTCCCACTCAATAGGGGCTTTGTCTGAGATTTTCCCCTTGAAAATCGAAATGTTTTTAGAAATTAGCCTTATCTCTATACCAAAAACCTCCTTAGGGCTCATTTCAATATTCTTGAATATCTTGTTGTTCCTCTCTTTCCATAAGCACCAAAAGATAATGGGGGGAACTTGGTTCCAAATCTCATGAGGTAAGGGGTGAAGGAAGGGCGCAAACCAGCCCAAGGTAAAAGATTTGATGCCCTTGCACATAGTCCAATGAGTGCCCAACCGCTCCAAAGCCATCTCCCACACACTAACAACAAACAGACAGTGCAGAAGTAAGTGACCCACAAATTCTTCATTGCATTTGCATAACAAGCACCTATTAGGGATCTAGAATCCCATTTTCCTTAGAGTATCTTGAGTAAGGATCTTGTTATGGTAGGCTGTCCACCAGAAAAAAAGTTTATTTTCAGAATCATGTGTCTATTCCAAACATATTTTTAGGGTCCGTGTTCAACACCCTAGTTCGACAATAGATTGTAAGTCAGTTTAAAAGAAAGATTACCTTGTTGGTTGCTAGTCCAGTAGAAATCATCCTCCATGTTGGATAAAGGTAATCTGGTAAGGGAGAGCAGGTCCTGTACAGACTTAGCTAGAGTTAACAATTCAGGAGACAAATGACAACAAAGGATCAAATCTTTTCACCTCCTGGCCCTAGGTTAGACGAGAAGGTAATCTCTAATGTATAAACTGAAGAAGAGTTGTGCCAGCCTCATAAGATTCCTGAAATTAGAGTGTGAGAGGGGGGTGTTAACCAACTAAGGGTCTTCCCAGAATCTGATACTATTACCATTCCCAATCTTCCATTTCATCTCGGTCATGAGCAACCCCTGCAATCTGCAAATGTTCTTCCAAGCCAAAGAACCCGAGGGGTGATCATTAGAGAGGAATTTAATCAAAGGTCTATTGTGAAGATACTTAGCATTCATAATCTTGCACCAATCTTTTTTATTCCTCAACTAGTCCCAACCCACCTTAGCAAGCAAAGCCTTATTGGTTCTAAGGATATTCCTAATCCCAAGCCCACCACAAGGTTTAGGCTTACAGACTTTGTCCCAGCTAACCAGAGAAAACTTTTTCTTTTCCTCAATCCCCGACCATAGGAAATTCCTTTGAATTTTTTCTAACTTCTCAACAATATATCTAGGGATCTTGAAGATGAAGAGGAAGCAAACAAGGATCCCTTGGAGGGTAGTAAACAGGAGTTGCAGTTTTCCAACATGACTAAGAATGGAGCCTTTCCAGCTAGCCAACTTCCTTTGAATGCTTTCAAGAACTGAGTTCCAGAAGGTAGGAGTGACTTCCTTGATAGTAAGGGGTAAACCAAGATACATTGACGGGAGAGAGCTACTCATACAACCAAGGATAACAGTCACTCAATCCTAAAGAGCAGGAGTGTTGTTGAAGAAGTAAATCATGCTTTAATTATAATTTATACATTGTCTGGAAGAAGTAGCATGGTTATTGAGACAACTTTTCCATTTCCTAGCTTCAATCATAAAGGCTTTCCCAAAGAGAAATGTATCATCCATGAATTGTTGGATAATAGTAGGTTCCAAAGAAGAGGCAGCCTTAACTCCCTTAATAGACCCCTCCGACAACAGTTTGGATATGTTCCTACTCAAGACATCCGCAACCATGATAAAAAAATAGGGCAAGAGGGGATCCCCCTATCTAATGCCTCTCCTAGCATTAAAGAAACCAAAGGGGGTTCTATTAACCAGAATAGAGTACCTCACCGTGGTAATGCATTCCATCAAGAGGTTGACCACCCGTTGGTCAAAACCAAACTAAGCTAGGAGTTTGGGGATAAAGTCCCATAAAACCTTATCATACACTTTTGAAATATCCAATTTGAGGGCCATACTGGAATTTTTGCATCTGTCCATTGAGTGGAGAAATTCATGAGTAGTTATGGTAGTATCCAATATACGACGACCAGGAGCAAAACATTTTTGGGTAGGGCTAATAATTTTTTCCAGGAGGGGTTTAAGACAATTCACCAAGATTTCAGAGAAGATTTTATAAATGGTATTGCATAGGTTGATGGACCTGAAATCAATCATTAACTGGGGATCAACAACCTTAGGAATCAAGGTGATAAAAGTGTGGTTCAGTTGTTTGAGGATCTTACCAGATTTGAAGAAATCTCTAGCATCCAAGACAAGGTCCTCACCTACAATATCCAAGAATATCTGAAAGAAGGCCAAGGGAAACCATCCGAGCCAGGTGCCTTATTGGCACCCATACTAAAAGCAGCCAGACAGACTTCCTTAGGAGTGACAACACAAAGGATGCTAAGGTTATCATCTTGGGTAATGGTGGTTAGGAGAGGATCCAATAGCAAATTGTCCATAACCGGATTGGGAGCCTCAACAGGAGCTAAATAAGTCCTCTGCAAATAGTCCACCGCCAAAAGACCAATTTGGGTAGGCGTATTGACCACAACCCCCTGCTCATTTTGCAACTTAGTTATTTGATTCTTTTTCTTGTGTTTTAGAGTAGAAACATGAAAAAAGAGGTATTTCTATCCCCTTCTTGCAGCCATTGAACTCTAGATTTTTGTTTCTAGAAAATTTTCTCTTTTCTTAAAATTTGTTCCCACTCCATGTGATTCTCTCTTTCTTGATTGTAGGTTGGCAGGTTGACATCCCCTTCCATATTTTTTGGATGGTCTTCAACTTATCCCCTAGGGATCTTTTTTTCTTCTAAAAGACATCCCCAAAAACTTTCTTATTCCAACCTTTCACCATACATTTGATATGTTTAAGTTTATAAAAGATCCTAAACATGGGGGAGCCACGTACAAGAATGTTCCACCATTCAACAATTTTATTCCTAAAATCAAGATGGGAGTTCCACATTATCTCAAACCGGAATGGGAAAGGTCTGACAACAGATCGATCATTCATGACTAGCAAAAGAGGGTTATGGTCAAAAAAATTCATGGGCAGGGCAAGAAGATTAACACTAAGTAGGGCCATCTAGTTGTGAGAACAAAGAAATCTATCTAGTTTGACTTTAATCAATCCATCCCCAAGACACCTATTGGTCCAAGTAAAGGATTGACCCAACAAGTCAATGTCAACCAAGCCAGTAACACTCAGAAAATTCACTAGATCATCCATGCTGTCAGAGTAATCTACCAGACGTCCACATTTCTCTGAAGGATACAAAGGAGAGTTGAAGTCCCCAACCACCAACCAATGAGACCCCTTATTATTATTTATCCAATCAGTAAGCTCTTTCCATAGGGAATTCCTTGCATTCCTTTGGTTAGGGGCATAAAGATTAATAAGCGATCAAGAGACACCCGGGTAAGAAAACAAGACTCCCACACTGCACCGACAGTGGAAAATTTTAGACCCATTGATCCTGTTAGGGTTCCATAACACAAGCAGCCCACCAGACGCACCTTCAAAATCACTACAAGAGAAAAGGGCACTCGACCATATATACTTAGCAATATTATCAATGTTAGCTTTCTTCATTTTAGTTTCCTGTAGAAGTAAAACATCAATCTTATGTTCTTAAACATAGCTTTTCAGTGTTAGCTATTTATGAGAGCTATTCAACCCTCGCACATTCCAAGACAAGACCTTCATTTTTGACCCTTCTTTGAGGACACTTCCAATGTCCTTTGTTTACTAATGGCTATATCTTCCGATGTTTCCCTCTTCCTAGTCTGTCACTGGTTGGGCCTTCCTGGTTTAGATTCACCACTCACATCCGCTTTCCTTTGTTTCGCTTTTTTCTTTGGGGTTGACCAAAACTCCTCCTCCAATGTTTTCTCCTGGGTGAAACCCATTGAGTCCATTTTAGTTGTCTCATCTTTAACTTTAGTAACCTCTTCCTCCATGATTTCGCCTTCTTCACCTCTAGTCACACTTGGCCCAACATAAAGGTTAACCCCATCTTCCTTCAAGGAGTCACTATTTTCAACATCCCCCCATAGAACTTGGCCAGGGGAAGGAGCACCAACCCCCTGAGCCCCACAACCGGTCATAACCTCGGCCAAAGCAGGAACAACAGGAATCAGAACCAAGTCCCCAAGGGAGGCTTCCTTCCCAATAGAGTGGCAAGCAGAGCCTACTAAGGGGTCTACCAAATTGGGCGAGACAGACTTGGCCGGGGAGTCAACAATCTTCATAATGTCTTCTTCAAAGGGGTAGTGATCTTCAACAACAAACTCACCATGGTTAGGCACATGATTAAAAGAGTATTTGCAGTTCTAGATAAGGTGGCTAGGTTTAGCACATTTTTGGCAGTAAGCCACAACATTCTCATAATAGACTTGTTGGTTCCAAGAACTAAACTTAGAGCATAGCTTCACAGAGGTAGGTAGAGATTTATGCACTTCGATATTAACACAAAAATGGGAAAAAACTAACCTAGATTTGGATTGGGTAATGGAGTTTGAAGTGATGAATTGGCCCAAGGAGTCCCTAATGCATTTGAAAATGGATTCATCCTAGTATTCCAGAGGCAGACTAGGTAGGAAAACCTAAACCAACATTGATTTATTAAGATCCACTGTAGGGTTGAACCCCAGATTCTAGTGGCATAATGCCAGACTATGCTTTCCATATACCCAAGGACCAAAAGAGAGGACCGTGATTAAGTCTTCCAAAGCTGTGAACCTGAAAAGGAAAAGCCCACCCACCATAGCATAGATGTGCACACTTCCTTTGAGGCACCATTTAGCTGCAACCCATCTCTGGACCATATCCATCAAAGGTCGGAAGGAGAGGAATCGACCCACCACCTCATTTGCCATTGAGGAAACAATCCTATCACTAATTGAATCAAGGATAGCAAAGTCAGTGCCCGTAGCTCAGTAACTTCTTCTTCAGGGCGAGGAGAGGGGCCCTTGGCACACTGACTACTATTAGTCAGCACATTCTTCCATCCTTTAACTTCCAATGAAACAACAACCACCAACACTTCCACACCAGATGGAACTAGAATCACAGGTGACCCGGGCTAACCCGGAAACATGAGAACTCCTGCAACGGACAAGCCAGGAGTGGCCCCCGAGGGACACATGCCCGCATGTGTCTGGGCGAGGATCAGGTCAAGGGAGGACAAGGGGGGACCATGGGGTACCCCCAACGTAGAGTCTACCAAGCGCACAGGAAGTTCAAATGCAAGTAGAGGAGAGAGAAGTGGGAAAAATCTTAAGTAGATAAGATTCCTTTTTTATTGGTCTAAAGGTTATCATAGGTATTCTCCTTCATATTTTTTATCTTATGATTACAACTTTATTATGAAGATTATGGTTATGAGCATTATGATGATACCACACCTACTTGTTCAAGTATCCATGCTACTCCATGTTCATATCAATGTTTTAAAGCATCTATATACATAATTGTAAAACTTCAAAGCCAAAATAATTTTCTTAATCCTACTATAACTCAACCTAGAGCTAAATCTATAGTAATTTTTTTTAGAAAGCTTAGACTCCCATTTTCCACCTTGATTGTATGTGCAAAAAATTAGATCTCTTGGGTAACATATGATTTCGAACTTATGCTGGCCAAGGGAAATATACATTCAAATTCCATGGTTTAGTGGGCATGGTAACTTGCAAGGGTAAGCATATGTTTATGTATTTTCATGTTTTATGAAAGATTTTAAATGTGAAGATGAGGACATGTAGATGAGGTAATTTGTTAGTTAATTAAAAGGGGATGCACGCAAATTAATATTACTTAGAAGCCCCAAACGTTCCAGCACAACATTTTATGAGCATGGACAATATTTTATTTGTTGGGCAAGACGTGCAAATTTATACATGAAATTTAAAAATAAAAATACTAGCAAATATTATTATTTTTATTGGTTATTTTAAAGGGTAGAGAGGCAAGTAATATTTAAATGATTTGTCCTCCTGTGCCAAGTCTTTGTCTCCCAAATCTGTTTCACTCAGCGCAAGACAATTTGATCAAAGATTTTGAAGTTGATTTAATTTCCTTGGTATGTAAACTAGTGTGGGTCCAAAAGCATTATTTGACAATAAATATTTTTGTTTGTTCAGAGATAAAAGCATATATGTTATCATTGGAAAAAATTAAACAGCTTTATACTGCCAAATGTGGAGTTAAAGCAAATGTAGAGCCATTTTTTTTAATTTTCATTGTTGCACTGAGTGGAGAAGGTGTAGCATACAAGACTCAATGCATTATATAAATCTCAAAGTTGCATATTATATTTGTCATTTTGATTATATGCATTATTAGAGGGGAGAACTTTAGCTATATTGACCTACAACAAGCAGAGGCAATGTTGGAGGGGAATAAGCAGAAGCAAAAACAAGTATATGTTAGTCATGTATGGAACAATAATGTGTAGGGGAGAGGGGCCCATAGTAGAGTACCCTAACTTCGTGTTTCTCAAAATCTTATGTGGAAATTTCAAATCACTCTCAATTCTATACAATAGTTTATTTGGCAACTCGTGTGCTTATATATTTTGTTTTAGGGCCACATCATCAAATATGATGCCACATCAGCATGCTTTTTGTTGAGGTATCCAAAAAGGCCCAAAAAAAAAGTGAGACCGATAGTGGTGCACTAAGTCATGTTTTATTGGTGTGCTGATGTGGCATCACATGATTTGTCACTTTGCGTACTTTATGGATAAAAAGTGTTTTGCAATTGGATATTAAAGTGCTCCACTATGGGGCCCATTGAGGACTACTTCTATCCCCACTATTAGACCTTGCTCCATTATGAGCCCCTCTCCCCTAACATTTTTAATCTTGTTTGGACAATAATTGAAATTTTGAAGAGTCATTAAGAAAGTGAATTTATATAAGTATGAGTAGTCAAATGATAAATCAAGATTGGATAAAGAAAAAAAATATATTGCAGATATATGGATGCACATGAATTATATGCATTGGTTGCAGAATGAGATCGCACAACTTTTATGGGTAGAGATCTTTCACAGTGGTTAATTTGTTTATCACAGGAATGGAATGAAGTTTTGTGAGTTAAACATAGATGCGAAATGACAAGCATAGTCAATATATATGAATAATAACAATCACCTTGCCTATTAGATAATGCTTCCATTTTTGAACTGCTGAAACCAATGCATTTAATTCTTTATTGCATGTGCTATAATTTAATACTGCCCCTTTAAACATTTCTAAGTGATAGTATAATGATCTTCATCCTTGAAGCAAAACAGTAGTCATGGAGTAATCACTTGCATTCGCCTCCACTTTGAAAGATTGTTGCAGATTTAGCAATGTTAATACCAGTTCCAAGTTGATTCTCTTCTTCAGACAATCAAAAGTTGTTTCTTCCCCAAGTTGATTTTCTTGCCATTACCCATGATAGCATGTAATGGGGAAACCACACATTAAAAATGACTTCACAGATTTCTAGATGTACTGGGCTTCTCCAATAAAGTTGTGTTTCAACATTTGAATAGGATTTCTGCCATTTCATTATAACCTCTACTTTTGAAGGGTCAATGTTCATTTCACCATCACCAATCATATGACCCATATAAACCAAAGATATTTTCACAAGCTCAGATTTCTTCTCATTCAGCAATAACTGTTTCTCTTTTAAAAGTTGAAATACGTGCGTTAGATGCAAACATGCTTGTCATATGATTTACTAAAAACCAAAATATCATTAAGATAAACAATTACACCAAGGTCCATCAAAGGCCTCAATAAGTCGTTCATGAAATCCATGGAATTTTTTGGACCATTCCAAAGTTCAAATGGTCTCAGCGACCACTCAAACAGCCCCTATTTCATTTTAAATATCTTCCAAATATCCTCTTCTTTTATGTGCGCAGTTGCTAGACCATTCCAAAGTTCAAATGGTATCAGCAACCACTCAAACAGCCCCTATATTAAAATACTTGGTGTGTTGGAGCTAATCAAGCAAGTCATCTATGCAAGGCAATGGGTAGCTATTTTTAATTGTTATTTTATTTAGGCCTTAGTATCCACACATATGCCAAAGTTCCATCTTTCTTCGGTACAATCATCACCCAATGCTTGTACGACCCAATAGGGCAAAGGGAAATCTAGCAATAATTGTATTTCATGCTCGATGCTTATCTTTGGTTGTAGCTTCTTAGCCTCCCTAAATACTCAAAAAATTGTTTCACCAATGTACTAATTTCATGCTTATCATGATGAGTATGTAGCACATGTAACTTTTGTCCATTCACCTTAAGTTGCTTCTCTTGACTCTGAATCATCAAAAGTACAAATTTTCCACTTGCATTAATCAACCTCTTGGCCTTATTGGCACTAACCATGGAGATTTTGGCTTTCTTAAAACATAGCATTCACAATGTTAAGACTCACTATGGATTACCAAAAATGACCCCACATGATTGCATTAACCAAAATTTCAAGCCCAATGTAAAAATTCAACTTACATTGCTTCTTGATGCTTATATCAATGCCTTGCCTTAGCTATCCATACAAGTAGCGAATGCAATTCTTCCATCAACTTTTGTGAAATAAGAATAGCTTGCAAGCGTACATCAAATAATGACACTACATTCTTATCCTTTATTCTAACTTTTATATGGAAAAGATTTGTGAGTTCTTCTTCTTCATTGGTTTTAGAGCTCTCATCGACAATACATAAATTTTTCCACACCATGCATGAAATTCTCTCATCAAAATCAAAATCCTCACTAATTTCCATTCCATTATTTATGAAAGTTGGAATGCTTCTTCCTCCATGATAGTGCAACCAAGTGAATCTTCCAATGTCTCTCTTCCAAGTAATCATCCTTATCACAATGCAAATAATGGAATTTTCCTTTATTTCTTCCCTTTATCTTACTACTGGATTGAAGTATTTTCCTTTTTCTTGGGTTTATCATGGTCTTTCTTCTTGCTTTTATTACTACAATGTTGTGTTGGACTAATCGTTAGCGTCTCCCTTCAAATTCGTGACATGGATTAACTGCTTCTTGTGGATCCGTTTATCTCTAGTGTTTGTATCGAGCGTTAAAAGGTTGATTTTTTGGTGCAACAACAAACGTGTTCCAACAAATGGTATCAGATTCGTGGTTGCAAGTTCAAATCCCCTTAGGTGACATTGCAGGGGGATTGTTGGACTAATTGCCAACATCTCCCTTTGGATTCGTGACATGGACTAACCGCCTCCCATGGATCCATTTATCTTTGATGTTTGTATCGGACGTTAATAGATCGATCTTTTGACACAACAACAAACGTATTCCAACATATTCATATTTTTCCTTGCCCTGTTTCTTGAAAGAAGCTTTCTTTTACTCCAACTCAACATAGTGTGCCTGACAACACACTTCATCAATGTCTTTGGGTTTTGACATAAATATAGGCTGCTTGAGGTGCCCAAACCGCCCCCAAATATACTTCATCAACACCTCTTTATCCATGACATCTTTCGCCAATCAATCAAACAACTTGCTTCCAAAATTTATTTGTGTACTCTTGTAAACTTTGTCTTTGACAGGAGTAATGCCATTGCATTACTTGTTCCTCCTCATGTAAAATGGGATAAAATTGCTTCCTTAGTAGAGATTTGATGTCATCTCACTTTGAAATGGATGCAACTTTGTTACATTCTCGGAGTAAGCTTATGTAGACTAAAATAGACTTCCATCTGCAGA
>VDFB02049217.1:96200298-96245976 GCA_007258455.2 Sequoia sempervirens | reverse complement strand
CCATTAGCATTCAAAACACTCCATAATCATTACAATTCCTCCAGGTGCACTCAAATTCATCCCTGTACTTTTTGTTTTGCATTATTTCTTCATTTACATAGTTGTTTGCATATCACAATGTGTTTTCAAACATAGTTGTAATTGCACTTTTGCATTCATTTCCATTAATTTTCATTAGTAAATTGCATTTAGTTAAGTTCATTTACATTAAACAACATTGCATACATCCTGATTTGAGTGATACATTAGCATTTTTGGCCCTATCTCTCTCCTTTAAGGTGAAAAACCCTAGAAGTACAAGAGTAGTCCATAGGGTCCCAAAAATCTATGTTTCATTTTGGTGAACCTGACTTTTGAACACTTAAGATTTCTAATTCCATTCACATATTGCATCTTAGTTTCCATTTGCATTAGCATTCAATTAGGACATTGATTTGTTATTGCATTCTAGGACTTTTCATTTTGCATTAGTGAAACCTTCATGTAGCTTTCATTTTTGCATTACATCTCATTGAAAAAATTAAAAATGTGCATTTTGCATCTAAAAATTGCATATTGTAGAGCATTTAAATCATCTTAAAATTTATGAAAAACATTAAAAAACTTCATACTGGGACTCATTCACCACCCAGGGCGAATCAGTCCCTCTACACTTTTTGGACAACATTTCTGGCATTTTTCTAGCATTTGTTTCCATTTTTGTTTTATGTAGTTGGATCTTTGTTACAGTTAGCAGACTCTCTGTTATTTTCATTTTAGAGCTCTTAGATTATCTTTCATTTTCCTTCACCCCTCCTTTGTGGTACTTGCATGAGTGTTTGGTGCCCCGTTGATAATACTTTAGTGAGACAAAGTTCTAGACTCATGGCATCCCGCAATAGCACTTTCGTTGTGGACCTTGGGATCTCATGAGCTCCTACTCCTAGTATGGACAATGGTGCATTAGGCCCTGAGAATACCACTTCCATGCCTTCACCTTTCCATCCAATGAATGTTGAAAACCAAAACAATTCCCTCTCGCAAGAAAAGATCATTAATATTCATGAGGACTTTGCACATTTACAACAAGATTTGTCACTTGAAAACATTTCCACAACTACCATACCTGCCATTGAGAATCTTCATCATTTGATTGAAAGTGATGATGGCTTGCAAGTGATGAAGAAAATTACTGAGATTTACAATAAACATGCCTCTTCCAACACCCAATCTGCAACCATTCCTATAATCCAAGGATCACCTCAAGTTCCTCCCCCTTCAACCATTGCTTCCATCCCAACTTATACCAATCTACAAATCCATACAACTATGCATCAGGCTACTTCTTTCTTGATTTCCACTAGCATTCCTACTTTTGTGGCATCGCAAGTCCCTTCTACCACTTTGACACCTCTTAGCATTCATTTCACTTCCCCTAACATCACTTACACTCCATCACCATTTTCCCTTCCACCTCAACCCACATACCCCAATCCTTTTCTTACACAACTTCTCACTACCATTTCATCTATGCAACATCAACTTTCCAACATCAGTCAAGGTCAATCCACTCCAACCACATATCATGTCCATAGTAGTCCCTTATCCTTAGAAATCTTACGTACCTCGATGCCACAAGGGATAGAAATGCCTCAGTTTGAGAAATACGAAGGAAAAGGAGATCCTATCAACCATGTTAATGCTTATACAGCTTTGTGTAGTGACTTTTTCCTTGATGATAAAATTTTAGCAAAACTTTTTCCAAGGACCTTGAAAGACACTGCCTTAGAATGGTTTTCCAACTTGCCCAATCATTCCATCTGTTCATTCAATGAATTGGTGGATGCTTTCATTAGTAACTTTCAAGTTCACATGACACCTAAAAACATAATGGCAGACCTTATGAAATGTAGACAAAACACGGATGAAAAAGTGATGGATTTCATCTCATGTTACCAATCCTTATATGCTCAAATTGATGTCAAGCTCAATGCACATCTGCAGAAGATGTTTATTGAAAACTTGCACACCAACCTTTAGGATAAACTCGCCATGATGAAATTCCCTTCATTCATGCATGTATGTACAACCTTATGTGACTATCAAAATTTGGTTTCAAGTCATGATTCAAACTCTACTTCTAGTTGAGTTGACAAACCAAAACACACCAATCAAAACCAAAATAACACACAAAACTTCTACAAACCTAATAGAGGCTTTCTACAGTTTAATCCACCTCCTCAACCTCAACCATAGCCAACCCAATCCGTTCCAAATCAAGTGGTCATTGTTACGGCAGCCATGCCTTATCATTATGAAGTTTCGAACAAACAATTCACTCCTTTACTCGATACCCTCCATCACACAATGAACCAATTAATTCAAAAATGCATGCTCAATTTGCCACCCATTCGACCACTTGATCCAAATCATCCATTACCGCCTACCTTCAAACCTAATGCTTATTGCCATTTTCATCATCAAAATGGCCATGACACCAAACATTGTAAGCATCTTAAACATTTAGTTCAAGACCTCATTGATTCAGGTGAATTGACCATTTTGGGTGTTAATGATCAAGGCAATGAGTCTGTTGCACCTCCTAACCAAAATTTACAAATTTTCACCAATCCTATGCCGAAACATACTACCTCGTTTGTCAAGGCTAGTGAACCTTCCAAGCCTGATGTAATGACTATTCATACAAATAATGAGAAACATGATATAGCTTATATTGTTACCCAAGCTAGTCCTATGGATAACCTTGTGGCTATGATAGACGTTATCCCTCGTAAGGGCCAAACGACAAAATCGCTTGACATTAATTTTTCCGCTAAAGACATACTCCAAAAGCTTCTTGATGGTCCTCTCTACATAGCTAGCAGAATCTATGGTAAGCCCACTAATGGGATATTAATAGATCCCACTTGTGGTGCAAACGTGATCACAGAAGATTTTTTGGTATTACATGAACTATATCAAGATTATTACAATAAACCCACTGTATGGATTAAAACACATAATGGTTTTGCATGCCCTACGATTGGATAGATCGTGCTACCCTTACAAATAGGACCTAAAACTTTGGAGGTAACATTTTCAATTATTCCCCACTTTGACCAATTTTGTTTGTGGCTAGGTCTCCCTTGTCTTTTCTCAATGAAATCAGTCCCATCAGTTGTTCATAAGTGCTTGAAGTTTCCACATGACAATGAGACAGTCACCATACACCATAGTGGATTTAATCCTTTATCTTCCAAAGGTAACTTTCATTAGAATCCTTCTGTCCTAAACCCATGAAACCTATTACCCCTCGCAAGGATTTCTTTTTCATAGCCTATGAAAATTTTAAAGCCAAAAAGATAGTCGAATTATCTCTTTGTAACTCGTCCCCATCCACTTCCACACCTCCTTTCATAGACGGAACCATGCTTCAACCTGAGTCTGACATTGAGCAACCCATCCAACCTCATGAACAACCACCCTTCGACACTTCCCTTCCATCATTTAAAATACCAAGAGAAAGTGAAACCAACCACATTGTGCCTCCTCGGATTAAACAAGTGTATAAAGCCAAAGAGAAAGTGGTTGATCCATCCTCTTTGGTTTCTTCTATTCTTCCCCCTTCAGAAGTAGAAGAACCTATGATGACTCAGTCCGCTCCTACACCTCAACAACTCTAAAACAAAATTAAACAGAACCATGACCTGCTAGGGAACAAAGGCGTCGCCGTCGTCTCCTTGCTCATCAATCTCGCATAGAAGACAATAAAGAAAATCAACCTTTACCTTTGATAGAAGTAATAGATGACCACCCTCCTTCTCCTAACCTACCACAAGATAGTCCAGTTCAACAATCACAACAAATTGAACCAATCCAACAACCTCAGCTTTTGATACATCCATCTTTAGAAATCACCCTTCGTCCCCCTATTGTCATTAATCTTGATGATGATAATGATGATAATGGCGATGCAGAAATTTCCAAAATCGATGAAGAAGTGCATAACAATTTAAATTCTTTATTTTCATCTACAATGAGCTTAAATGATACATCCCCTCCACCAAGTGAATAACCTAGTACAACTCCTAGTTCGGCGCTTGCAAATATTCCTTTGGACAGTCAACCACCCTTGCATTACACTGAACATGATTGGGAGGTGGATGACCTATTAGATGGTTGACTTGCATTCGCCTAACTAGCCTTTTTAATTTTCTCTTTTTATTCTCCTTTTCATGTGCATACCGTGTTCCCCTATATCGTATGTTTGATGTTCTCTCTCTTTGTACACTTCTTCTATTTGTACCTCTATTCTTCTATTCATTGTGCATTATATTTTTCATTTTCATTTTGGTTCCTTTAATGACAAAGCCGTGAGACACCCTATATCTCTATGTTGAACCAAAAGGTCCTTGTCTTTTTCTTTCTTTTTGTGGTTCCCCTTTTTGATGATGCAAGCATAGAGAGATGCCCTCTATGTCTCTTCCATAAGCTGGACCCACACAAGGTCTTTATTTTTTCTTCTTCTTTTTTGTGTTTTCCTTTGAGATTTAATTACCAAGGAATCTGAGACTGAAATTTCTCCTTGCGTTGACCCAAAAAGCTTTATTTTCTTTTCACCTTTTTGTTTCTTTTCAATTTGTTTTTCCTTTTAGGGACAATGCAAGCATTAAGACCTGCATCGTTCTCTTCCATGTTGACAATAAAACGCATTTCTTCTTTTCCTTTGTTTCGGATCTTTGTCATTCTTCTCGCTCTATGTACCGAGAATGATGATAGTTCTTTATCACAAAAAATTGCGTAAACGATATTGACCAACCATAGATCCCCATGTGTTTGCGCTTTGCTAGGGGCAACTCCCTTTTCTTTTTTTTTCTTGACATGACGTATCTAACTTTGAAACATATGACTTGGTATAGGCTTCTGCTGGTTTCATGTCTTGTTTCTTTTTTCATTTTTATTTTTCTATTTTAAATTAATTGCTCACGTAACGATGTGTGTATGTTAAATTCCCTTTAGTAAATACATTACCATTATTTCATTTTGTGACTTTGTTCCTAGGTGCGCCTTGTTGTTTGAGATGGATTGCTTTTTATCACTTTGTGGATGAAATTAGTGTGATGTCCTTCAAGTGCGGGATCTATCTTATCATATTACATTCCCTCTTGGCTTCACGTGACACACTACATCCCTAAGTTGTGAATACTCTGCCTTGACGGTTCTCTCTTGGAAGACATTGAACACAATGTTCCCTGAGTGATTGACCTTGCATAAACTAAACAAGACTCCTTTTAACATCTTTTCACTTTTACATTTTTACATTTTGCATTCCTTTTTTCCACCTTGCATAACGCAACTTGCATGACTGTGGTACCTTTCATTTTTGTTTATGAGCATTTTTCTTATGGTGCCTTGTTAGAGTTATCAAGCGATATAACTTTGGCATGGTTGAGCGGGAACCCCAACTAGCGTATGTATCTTACCTTATTGGGCTTTCTCACCCCACAGACAACTAGTTCCATGGCCCCAGAGTGAGTATACAGTTGGGCTTTCTCACCCTGCGGACAACCTAAAGTTTTGTGGCCCCAAAACGAGTACACATTCTCTTTTTCAAACAATCAGCCTAGATCTCTTTTCACAACTAGTTGGATTGACGATAGAAGCTTCATCCAATTCTTTTTAACACTTGTGTGTTCCTTTGTTCTTATGCTTAGTTTTCCATGGGATCTTCATCATGGGGGTTTGATCATCCCTCTTGATTTTTGTCATTCCATCTTGCTAACATAAATGCATCTGAACCCTCCCCTCAATGTTCATGGCTACTTTAGTGTGAGTTTGAAGCAGGTTCATCCTCTCACTAAAGTGGGGGCTAAATGTGTCATAGAAAAATGGCCCCTTGTCATTTTCATGGCCTTTTAGGTCTTGTTTCATGGTGTTGGAACTATGTTTCTTTGATTTTATGTTGTAACATGGCTTGAACATGTTTGTTTAGGTACTAAAACTCAAAGAACTTCTTATGAAGGTGTTGTGAAGTGTTGTAAGACATTTCTACATTCTTCTAGACTCTATTTAATGCAATTTACCTAAAAATTGCCTTTTTACTCATCAACAAATCCTATTGTGAAGTGTTGTAAAGTATTGTAACGAGCTTTCATGCTTTTCTAGGCATATTTTCACTATTTACACCCTTCTCGTGCTATATTTGGTCCCTTTATGCTCTCATATGCTTAATTAAGTGTATTTTGCATATTATCCCAACAAACAACATTAAATACAACATATTTCCTGATACATATTTTTAGGTCCTAGGTGGGACCCATTCGCCATGGGTGGCGAATGAGTCCCCCTTGGCCCCAAATTCAAAATATTTCAAATTTCCTTTCAGGATTTTATTCAAAATCACTTGATGTCAGCCTGTGATGAGGTATGAATGGATACTAAGGCACTATAGTTGTATAAATAAGTTTTTTTCACCTCATTTTACATCTCCTCACTCTTTCAAGCATTCAATCTCATATTTCAAGCATTCAAGCACTTTGAAGCAGCCATTGACATTACTTCAGACTTGCATTATCAAGGGTTAGGTAAGTTGATAGCATTTGCATGTTATTAGTTTATCTTTCTCTTTCATTTCATTGTATTTTCAAGGGTTTAATTACCAAAAGTGGGGTTTGACCAAGGCAGACCCCTACTCACTAACTCCTAATCATTTTTCCCCTATTGCATGTTTGTTTGTAGCCCTTTTTTTATAGATTTGATAGGTTATTAGGTGTTGAAGATTTATTTTCAAGTCAAATAGGTGCTTCAAGTCAACTTGAGTCAAATTCAAGCTTGGAGACTGATTCACCACCCTGGGCAAAAGAGTCCCACTAGAAAAATCGATGATTTCCATCAGCATTCATAACACTCCAGAATCATTATGATTCCTCCAGGTGCACTCAGATTCATCCCTATACTTTCTATTTTGCATTATTTCTTCATTTACATAGTTGTTTGCATATCACAATGTGTTTTCAAACATAGTTGTAATTGCACTTTTGCATTCATTTCCATCCATTTACATTATTCAATTGCATTTATTTAAGTTCATTTACATTAAACAACATTGCATACATCCTAATTTGAGTGATACATTAGCATTTTTGGCCCTATCTCTCTCCTTTTAGGTGAAAAACCCTAGAAGTGCAAGAGTAGTCCATAGGGTCCCAAAAATCTATGTTTCAATAGTTACTAGAGAAATATTATGAGCTCTTACTACACTCAATAATGACATTGAACTTTCAACAATTAACACCTCTACCTGTGCTCACTTAGAAAATCCTTTTAGAAAGGAGACATTTTCATGGAATATCTCTAATGAGCTTGCTAGTCCTTAAATTCTCTATTGGAGAACAACAACATAAAGTTTCATACCCTGCTCTTTCATTTGATTAGCAATCACATCTACTTGATCTTCTTTTGTTCCTTCATCAGGATCTCTAATCACTGATTGAGCACCTATGATTAAATAAAGGTACTCATTCACTTTACTTCCCTTCGTCCCTGCTCTGTGTTTCTTTATTAGCAAGTCCATTCCAAAAACTAAAGCATCTATAAGATCCCCTTACTATTTTAAAATTCTAGGGACTTCCCTCACAAGCTTGCTTCCCCTGACTATTATGATCCCTTGATTCATGCTTTGTTCTTAGGTTTTCGCTTACTATCCAAGTACCTCTTTTGCATCACTAGACAAGAATCAAGCACAATATGGTCCCTAGTTTGTTTGAACTTGTCCCAAAGCACATCATTCATCAAAGTGCCTAGCAATTTTGAGAGCTCCATCAAGAGTTAAAGTTAAGGTTCAAGTTCAATCAGGGTTAAATTTATAACTATGAGTAGTGTTAGAATTGGTGTTATAGTTAGGGTTAGAATTAGTGACATGGTAGTTTAGGATTATGGTTAGAATTGGGATAAAGGTTAGGATGAAGGTTATATTTGGAGTTTAATTAGGGTTTTAGCATAAATCTTGGGGTTAGGGTTAGGGTGAGTGGGTTTAGATTAGGGTTATAGTTAGGGTTCAACTAGGGTTAGGGTTCAGGTTCAATTAGGGTTAAGGTTATAATTATGATTAGTGTTAGAATTGGTGTTATGGTTAGGGTTAGAATTAGTCCCATGGTAGGTTAGGATTATAGTCAAAATTGGGATGAGGTTAGGATTAGGTTAGGTTATGCTATTAACATTATTGCTTTTACTACTACCCCAATTTTTTTTGTTGCCAATCCCAGTCAAGCCAACCAGTTGAGCCAGTTGATGTTACTACTAAGCCATGTCCATTCCTCTAATTCAAACCTCACCCACCTCACCTAATATAACTTAGAACAAATTTATAAATATATACATCTCAAGTTAATTATCACTTTTTTTTTATTCTTAGGTTTCATGCTAGTCATAGGTTCAATTCCCTCATTTCCTCCACATTGAGGGATTGACCACCTGAAAGAGTGATATGAATTGTAGGAGTGGAAAAAACCCTAGGTCATTGATTAGGAGAAAGGAAGAGATCATTACTCAAGGAGATTATTAAGTGATAGAGTGTATTGCAAATTCTTTTTTCCATCTGCCATTTGTATTTGACCCTACTTGGCAGGACTTTTATCTTTGTCAAATTCTCATTAACTCATCTATCCTTGATGTAAGTCACTTTCCATGGTTTTAGTAAGTTTTTTTTTTCGAATATGTATGCAAACATATCATCAACTATTTTGAGTCATGTCATACTATGTAGCTTCTAGTCTTGAAAGCCTTGTGTCTAGTGTGTTTTGTTGATTAAAGCTTGCTGCTTGTAATCCAATTGGCTTCAAATAATTCCAATTTACAATACCAAAGGACAAAACAAAAACATGTATGTTTTACTAATTCATAATGCCAATAAAATTGACTTCAAGCATTCATCATTATAATTCTTGTTAGAAAGTAGCTCAGACAAAAACTAGTTATCTTGGCTACAGTTTCCTTAACTTATGTTTGGGACCTGTTGAGGGCCACCATCAAACAAAGAGAACCATTAGACCTCAAGGGCATATTAGTATAAAATGGCCTCCCTCCACTTTCTCCATAGCTATGATAATTGATAGTTGAATGAGGTATCTACATAGAAGCCTACAACATACAAAACCTATTGGAAGTTGATTATGTAGGGGACTTACATGAGGAGGATCCCCATGGCCCCCAATCTATATTTCTCAATGGGATGAGAGGAAAAATATAAGCTAGCTATTATTATTGCTATTATTCATGGATTTCAATACTAGATAATTTGTAATATTACCAAACCTTTTCACTTGTGTAGCATATGTGAAATGACTATAGTAGGAGATGATGTTGAATGGAAGGCAGAACAAGTGATTGTAGGAAATCACAGAGCATTGCAAGATTTGAGGGAGCTTTTGTTATGGCCTATTATATGGAAAATGAAATTAATTGTTGAGTTCATTACTGTGAAAATTTTATGCAAAATTCCTTATGTTTATAAATGATATAAATACACAAAAGGATGTGATAATAAAATATAGAGGAAATATCACAACACTAGCTCAATGGAATTTTTTCAAACACAACCACAAAGAAACCTCATTATGTAATCTTTTAGTCATTGATAATAAAGATTAGACAGCCCATCAAAAGCATCTTGAAATTATGAAACATTTTTGTATGACTTGGCATGTTGAAATATTTTATTATTTTGAGGTGGAAAAATTATACTCCATTAAGGGGTTGCCAAAATAATTTATAGGATTGAATAAATGTTGATGTTATTGTAAATAATTCCAATTCTACTATCAATTTGTAGGCTCGCATGATTTTATGTTGATGTTTTCTAGTAAGTATTTCATTTCTTAAGTTTTGTGTAGGCTAAAGGAAAACTAAAATTCTAAAGTTTTTATTCTAATTATTACAAGGAAATAAATATGAGATATTGTTATTTGTAGATGGAGAATTATATTTTACGTTATATATAATCGATGTAGGTATTAATGTAAATGAGTACAATTTTATGTTATTTCCTCACACCTAATATTTATTACATGCAAATTACCTAGATCTATTGTCATTTTCATTACAAGTATAAATCATTTTGTATGTGACAATAGCATCTCGCGACCAAAATAGATTGGTCTATCTAATCGTCATTATCTAGATAGAGTTGCAGATTATCTCTTACAAAAAAAATTTAATAGTTTAGATTTTAAGAAATTATCAATGTGTGAATTTTTGTTTCCATATAGGTTTAGCTTTTGTAGGATGATTGTTTATTGTTTTTGCATCTTCAACATATATTCTCTTTTTTGGTACACTTAGTTAGGATTTGATGGATTGGATAGTTGGGCCCTTTATCCACAGTAACTAGGGGGTTGCAAACAACCAATGCCCAAATAATAGTTAGATATTAGAAATACGTATGATATTTGACATAGTTTTTTATCAACAATACTAGACTAGAAGAAGACATATATGTGATCACGTTAAATGGGAAAAAAAAATGATTTAAGTCCTATATTTGATGTATTATTAGTAATATAAGAATATGTGTTGATTAATCCATTGTATATCCTCAAATTTGTAGAGAGAAAGGGTAGGTGGTGGTATTTTTTTAGCATTTGAGTTGTGATGATAATCATTCATTTGGTGGTGGATTAGGATACCCTTTTCCATGTTTCTAAGATGGGTGTTCATGTTTAACATACCCAGTTGTATTATAGTGTGAATGATCATGATCTGCATACCCATTTTGAGTCATTGTAAAGGGTGTTGATGATTTATATACCCATTTTGTGTTGTTGGGTGGGTGTTCATCATTCTCAGATTGGATCAAATGTTTTGATTCTGATTCCTTGTCATTTTTATGGGGGTGGGACTGTTGCAACGAAAATGAATGGAATTTGATGGGAAAAACATGAAGCATAAGAAGGTTTAGTTTGTGGGTCGGTTGTTAAGGTTATTGGATGTTATTGTTGAGATGGGTAGCTTGAAAGCATTGGATTATTGGGAGAAAGACACCTCATTGTTTCAATATAAAAAATGACTACTATATACAAACAATCAACTGAATAAGTAATTTAACAGTAAATGGAAATCCAATATTTTGAAGGAATATTTGACAAGAAACCAACCACTGATTTTAGAATACATTTTTCTTTACACCAACTTGTAGAGTTTATTTTTTCCACCTGCTTTTGGTCTCAAGGATTATAAATCATTAGCCCTATATTAGGAGCCTTTCAAAATAGTACAAAATAAACTGAAGCTTTTGATTAACATGGTAAATAGAAATGTAGCTCACTATGCAGGGGACTTATGAGGAGGATCCCATGACCCCCAACCTCTACCGTTGAATGGGATGAGAGGTAGAATGCAAGCAAGATGAAGGCTTGGACCATTCATCATGTCTCCAATAATTCCTTGAAATCAACTCTCTATAGAAATCTTAAAGCTTGTTAGTTTAGAAAAGAATGGAGTGCATATGATTTTCTCTTAAAATATATTATGGATGCAAATTGTTCTTTTATCAAGAAAAAATAATTTTGATACATTAGAGTAAATGATGATGTTTAAATTTAGTAGGTTAGCAAACTATTTGCATATTAATTTTTTTGATTTTAAATTTTTTGAAACTTATAAATAGTTTCCCTACATTATTTCCCATTCATATTCTATATCTTTCATAATGTCATTTGATGCCTATCCATTTTGTATTCACTTAAATGCATTTATTTTATTATGAGAAGAGTTATACTAATGGTATTTCACTTACAATGAATGTCTCATTCACAATTTATATGTTGGAGAAAGTGGAAATATTTTTTGAGATGCAAATTATGAAGCATCATCTCAAGTGATGATAGGTAGATCAGCAATTATATTTGTTGATTATATTGATGCCCTTTTCCTCATTGCAACTCTGGAAATAGACAATAGCCTTTAATTTTAGACTTATATGAAGTAGATAGGCTAGTCCAATGTGCTCTTTTTAAGAACTACTTTGAAATGTCACAAAATTATGAGTTTGATTTTGAACTAAATTTTTTGGATTTTTTGTGCAACTTATAACTAGATATTATAGATGAAAACAAGAGTCCTACATAGTTTCCCAACTTCTTACTCTCATGGATGGTTCCAAAACTATTTCACATATTTAATATCAAAATCATAAGCAAACAACTACTATTGTAAGAAAGCTCAAAATTGCATGTGACTAACAAAATAGGTGATAAGACTAGACTTCATGCATTCTATGAATCTTCATGGTATAGTTTACCAAAATAGTTCCATAGAAAGGGCCTAATTGCATGAGCAGTGGTGTTTGTTACTTGCCAAGTATTGTCTAGTTTGAATATGCATACATTATGCCTTTGTTAATAGAAAATTAAGATTCTATATAATATGAGTCTCAAGTCAATTTCTTTTCAAAATTTTAGTACAATAGTTGAGATGTTAAATATGGCAAACCAAAAATTTCATTTTGAAAATTTTACTATGTAAATTAACCTTTTTGTTGGAAAATAGTTATTATGTTACTGTACACCAATGTTGCCCCATTCATTGGTTTTGAAAGAAAATATATATAAAAAGTTGAATCTAACACCTACAAATAAAAGGTCATGTTATTTGATGATTTTCTTTGCTACCTTTGAATGTCTTGCTCAACTATATGAACTTAGATTATCCAAGCATAGTATTATTTAAAGGATTAATGGTCAAACCATATTTATCTGGTAATAGTATAAACATTCTTTTATTGATTTTTCCTTCCACGTGATTCAAGAAGAGAAACTCCCCTTTATGTATCACATTTTTTGCATTTACACCCTTCCTTTAATATTTTTGTACAAATTGTTTCTTGAGTCTTAATAAATTATTGTCCTCCACCTTGCTTTCTTTCTATTTAGTATTTACAGAGCTATAGGAGCCCAATTCAGGTTGTCAATGTCATCTGAACATGTTTATGCAACTATCAAGAGATTCTTCTTAGTATTACAAATAAAAAAGAAGAGTTGGAAAATGCAAAAAGAAGGTATAAATGTGCAGGATCATTGGGATTTTAGAATAAAGCCTATCTCCATATATTAAGAGCTCTCCAAGCTCACATGGTGTGTAGTTTTTTTCATTTTTGTAAGTTGAGGGTTCATATCTCCAAATAAAATTAGATTTCAATTACCACATTTAATGAATATACATTTTAGATACAAAATTCTTAGTCATTAGAATCTCTCAGAGTCCATAGTTGAATGTTAGGTTGTATAAGATGTAAAACTAGGCTTGAAATCTCAATTTGAGAAATTTATTAGGGTTGGCTATGGAAATTTCCTCTCAAGATCTATAGGCCAAATGGAAAGCACAAAGAGATCAATATGCAATGCTCAAGATTGCAATGGAATTGAATATCCAATCATTTCAATATATAAATGAGAACCCCTTGGTTATATAGCCAAGATGATACATGGGATTAGACAAGATCATGACAATTGTCTTAATCTTATGACATGAGACAACTAACTTGACAGAAAAATCAAAAAGATAAGTTCTAGACATGACAACTAAGTCTTCTAGAAAGAATCTTAAGACCTAAGTAAACTTAACATGTGAATAAGTCCCCTAGTATGAATTAGCTAGGAAAAATACTTTTATTCACACCAACACCCCCCCTTATGTGCAACTTAGGGAGAAGCATAGAGATATTTCCCTTTATTTCTTGATATAGAAGGAAAACCAACATGACCTTTGTCCTTATTAGACTATTTTGAAGAAGAAGAAGAAGAAGTTGACTCAGACATTCTGGAAGGCAAATCAATCTGATTCTTCTTAAGAAGATGTTTCAATTCATCAATATCCTTCTTATAACAAGAATTTTCATCATGCCCAAGCTTCTTGCAATATGAACAAGTCAATTTCTCCTTCTTAGATGATTTCTCTTCGGAAGAGAATTTATTTTTTTCTTGATTTGAATGTGGATTGTTCTTTGATTTCTTTTATTTCTTATCAATATGTTTTGATTCTTTCACCTGACTAGCCAACAATTATTGATATTTAGATGACTTGATGAGACCCATCGATATAAGCTTTTGTTTCTCATGTGTTTACATCTAAAAAAATGATGCAAATGAAGGTGTAGTATATGCAGACCCCATAGTCAACCTATGAGTATGAAAGCTAGAAACAAAAGCAACAT
Source organism: Sequoia sempervirens (assembly GCA_007258455.2). Classification (NCBI taxonomy): domain Eukaryota; kingdom Viridiplantae; phylum Streptophyta; class Pinopsida; order Cupressales; family Cupressaceae; genus Sequoia; species Sequoia sempervirens. Next base: position 96,231,791 of record VDFB02049217.1, on the reverse strand, counting down.
AATCAAGACCAATTTTGTTCAATGTATTGTAGACCAACCAAATGTCCCTATCAATTCCACATTCTTTGCATTGCTCTCTTAGATCATTAACCTTAGTGATGTAGTCTTGGATGTTGTCAAAGTTCTTAGGATCAAGGCTCATCAGTTCATTATCAATTTGATGGCCTTTTACTTCATCTGTAGTACCATACAATGTTTTCAATGTGTTCCATGCTTCATGAGAATTCCTACATGATTCAATGTGAAACAACAAATCTTGAGAAACTAGTTTATGAAGACATCCAAGAGCTTTGGTATTTTCAATTATCCATTTTATCTTTTTGTTTGCATCTATAGGTGCAGGTACCTTATTTTTAACATATAGATAGTGACCTTTAGTCATTAGAATACTCCATACATTTTGATGCCATGTTGAATAGTTATATAATATTATTAAAGGAACCTTAAAATGATCCATGAAAAAGAAGATCACAAGCAAAAAAATAAAAAGAATGCACCAAGAAACCCCCCAAATCACTCAACCAAGAACCCCCCCAACAATATATGATTTGGAACTTTAGTGCATTTATAGATACCACTTGCCAAAAACAATGAAGTGGACTTGATCTTCGTGCTTATAAATGCCAAAATTAGCCAAAATATCAAGTAATTTTTTTGTTACAAAATAAGATCAATCTAATAAAACCACTAAAAATTACTCAAAAAATTATGTACTTTTAAAAAAAACTATACCCAAAAATGCTATCATAGGAGCAAGAATGAAGCCCCTGAAGTTCCCAAAATGAGAATGGATTAGCAACACCTATGAGAATCTACAATTTTTGGAAAAACTAGGCACCAGAATAAAAAAATAAACTATACTACTGAAAAGAGCACAAAATTATGCCCCAAATAAAAAAAATTGCTTGAAAAATGGAGGTCGGATGACTAAGTTATGGCCTTTTGAAGTTGGATTGCAAAAAAAAAAACTCCATTTGTGAGGGGGCCAAAATTTTCAAAATGTTGTTGATGCAGTGCTAACATCAGTAGTTGGCTATATTAAATTTGACAGCCTCCTAACCATCACAACTCATTGTGGGTCTGTTGAAATATTTTGTAGAATATTATATTTGCTAGAATATTCTTTTTACTATCGATATATTCTTCAACGGTTGAATCGCCCATGAAATCTTTAAACAACATGGAATATTCTCTAAAAAATGTTGATTTATAAAAATAATTGTGGGTTTTGGTGGGGTCACAGCCTACATGCCATGTGTCTACTATGGTATACTAAAGTACCTGCCTCTGTGTAGGTATTGCAACTTGTAGTACCTACGTATGCAAGTTAAGAAAATGTTTTTTTTTAATTTTAAATAATTTTTTTGAATGTGAATAAAATTTCATAATTTAAAAAAAAAAATCAGAATTTTTTTACAAAACACAATATTTGTTTGAAATCATAATGCCCTGCAATGCTGGTGATTGTACGGATGATTGAATTAGGAAGAAAATTTCTCTAATGGCCTTAGAAAACGTGTCCAATTTTGGCAAATTGACAATCGATTTTAAGGTTTTTGGGCCTCCTGGACATGATGGCAGGGTCAAACTTGACCCAAAATGCTCTAAAATTGCAAGTACCTTTTAGATTTGGAAACCACTTTTCAGCTTCAAGCCCTCCTATATCTAGCCTCATATGTCTGATTTGGATGAAACAAAAGGCAAAACTAACTTTCTCAAACACCCTGAACTCAATGGTGAGCTCAAATTTGCACCAACAAGCTCGAATTTGAACTTGCAATACAAAGAAACAAAAAGGAACCCCCCCAAAATCAAGTATTTCTATCAAGTTTTTTTTATTTTATAGATCATCATATGATGCAAGAGAAGAGCATACTCAACTTTTTAAGATCTCTCCAAATAGACTAACTAAAGGCACCCAACTTTCTCTAATACAATGTTAGAGTTGGCTATGGAAATTGCCACCCAAGATCTAGAGGCCAAATGGAAAGGACAAAGAGATCAATATGCAATGCTCAAGATTGTAATGGAATTAAATATCCAAGAATTTCAATATACAAATGTGAACCCCTTTGTTATATAGCCAAGGTGAGACATAGGATTAGACAAGATTATGACAAGTGTCTTAATCATATGGCATGAGACAACTAACTTGACATAAAATTCAAAAAGATAAGATCTAGACATGACAACTAAGTCTTCTAGAAAGATATTAGGACCTAAGTAAATTTAACATGTGAATAAGTCCCCTAGTAGGAATTAGCTAGGTACAAGACTTTTATTCACACCAACAAAAGTATTGAGATTCAAAGTTGGCTATTTATTTATATTAACAATATGATCACCAAAATTCCATGAGCTCAAGCACTATTATTTTTTAATACGTATGTACTCATGAAGACTTTCCATGACTGAACTTAACAAAACTTGGAGTTCAAAGCTTGATTTGAAATTGGATTCATTCTTAAATTTATCCCTGAAGGGTTCAAATTTCTATTAAGACTAAGCTATGCATTATAGGGAGATTATTCGCCCATGCACCAAAAGCAAATATATATTCTCGTAGAAAATAATATTTGAGTCACCATTAGTGAAGCAGCAATACAACTTGGCAATGTTCTTGTGGAAGATCATCCCCTAGGTCTCCACCTTAGACTTGGGGTGCCCTTAGTGGTCATGAAAGTCATTGATTAAGTTTCTCTTGCAACTTCAAGATTATTTATGATAACAAATTATTTGTTACTAAGCTCAATCATGTACACAAGACTCAACAAGTCATAAATGTGGAGAAGTAATTAATGGTATTACACCATGATTGAAAGAATGGTTAGATAAGAAGAAATGTGAGAGTGGTTTGTAAAACAAGGGGTCTCCAAAAGTACCATTTTAAACATTCAATTACAAATTACAAAGGTTCGTTAATATTTATTCATTACATACAAAATTCTTAAATTATGTCTAAATTTGTTTTTAGACTAAACAAGGCAATATCATGGTTACCTTGCAAAAATAAAAAGACCATTATAAGCCCTCTAGATAACCCACCCTATGTTTCAATATCAAAATGCAAAAGTGTATTATGTATATTCATTATATATCATCTTCATCTATAGTTTAATGCCACCATAAAATGGAGGCATGTAATATCATCTCCATGTATGTATTTCCTTTCATTATTTTATATTTATTAATATCTTTTGTTGTAAAATTATACACAATATTCAAAATAAAGGAAAAAGGATGGACTAAGGATGGTCAAGCTTAAATATATGGAAGATAGCTATTAATACTCTAGATTTGAAAAAATAGAGGGATTTCATATCTTTTACCATGTTTATTCTCATCATTGTTTAAATTTTATTATGTTGCTCAAATTGACTCCAATTTATGATTACAATAAATTAGAAGAGAAGTTTTTTTAATTCCTTTTTACATATTTAACTTACTCTATTTGTTCTCATAAACCTTTTTGTTTGATTGAATATTTTATATTAGGTTTTTTCACATTTTGGAAGGTATGTCTATCTTCAACACTATTAAAACCATAAGCTACAAAGATAAAAGTTGAAGAGAAGTATTGCTTTCTTTTTAAGATAAATTCACTCCAAGTAATGATTACAATTAATTAGAAGATAAGTTCATTTTATTCCTTTTTACATATTTAACTTACTTTATTTGTCATCATAAACCTTTTTGTTTGATTATATATTTTGTATTGGGTTTTTACATTTTGGAAGGTATGTCTATCTTCAACACTATTAAAACCATAAGCTACAAAGATAAAATTTGAAGAGAAGTTTTTACCTTAAGGATGAAGGAAAAAGAGACTTTAGTCACAAATTTGTAATCATATAATATATACAATTGTTAGCATAATACTACCAAATGTAAGATAGGAGTAGGCAATGTCCCAATGGTTACAAGAGAACATTCTACCAATGCACACAAATAAAAAGTATGTTCAATCATGAAATCTAGATATTAACATAAATAAAATAGCTTGATATAAGAAATCATTTCAATATTTCACCACTATAATTTAATTTCAGAGGTTCCAAAACCTTTTTTTTAAATAACTATTTAAAGTAAAGCTCCATGTTGTCTTTATATTTCTACAATAATAAGTTGTTTAAGTACCCTAATTTAGAGATAGTTTTGATTCATAAAATAAAAAATGATAACATTAAAGACTAATATATGCAAAAAAATAAAATATAAATTAATACTTCTCTTGCATTCATTGAATTATACTCTATAGTATAATAATTTCCATATGATTTTCTATGGGCGTAAGCCTTGCACTTTCTTTTGGTCCAAGTGCTAAGGGAGAGGGACCGATGATGGTGAGGGCTATGTTGTGTGAGAGGTCCACGTTAGCAAAGGACACATTGAACAAAAACTTGGATTACATGGTGTAGAGGGTCCAATTGGCAACTTAAAAAAATCAAACCTCGCAAAAAATTTGTATGTTTTCCAACTCATATTGAACGATTTCCAAAAATGACTTTTTAAGAGGTAAAAGGTGGCATCGACCATTAATAGATGCATGGTACTTGGTTGCATGTTTCTTGCCATGCCAGTCCCTACGAACTTAATGTGCATTTACTATGCATTAAATTCTCATCTCCCCTCTACCATTGGCCTTTTTCCAACAACATTGGCATGTTTTTCACAAAGTAGGGTTTCATTTGGGTTCTCTACAACACCATTCAAATTTGGAATTTGCACATAACACCATCCATTGATAGACTAGTGGTGGTGCACTTCACGATCAACTGTGGAGACATTGGGAGCGAGTCACAGTGATTATTTTTTCATTTTTTTTGTGTTTATGAACACTTCTTAATCATAAAAATAGTAAAATTCCTCCATCATAGGTAAGGTTGTCTTCCAACCTCACAACAACAATGAACCTCCACTATATGTGTATTTCAATTGGTTTCAAAATGTTCTTTATAATTGTAGTAATGAAAACAAATCCCTTTTTCCTTAGTTTGGGAATAATTAACATTAAAATGAGCTCAATTATGCCTTGATTTAGTGTTGTAATGTGTTTTACACATTCACACTAAGTTTAGGACCCCTCAATAAAATGGACTTAATAGTGTCTTATTTAGGGTGTTGTAAAGTGTATCTTTATACTTTCACACTAGTCTAGGGCTTTATTAATTAATTGAGCTTAATTGGCCCCTTAAATTCAAATCCAAGCCTAATTAATTGTATATTTTGAGGGATAAAGCCCAAAACTCTTAAATAATATTGCACAACACTTAATTTTGCAAGGAATGTGTCCTAGGCTAGTGACCTATGACCCATTCCCCACCTAGCAAATGGGTCCTCACTAGGTCCTAGGACCCTCTTTTTGCATATCATTTCATATTTCCCAAAGTGTGTCCTAGTTAAGTATGTTAGGACTCATTCGCCCTATGGTGAATGGGTTCTCACTTAACCCTAGGACCACCCTTTGGAATATATTTTTTGGTGGTATTTTAATGATATCAAATCCTAGATTTGATTCTAGCTTGTGTTATTTGAATTTCGGGAATTAATCTTAAGTTATGTATAAATACAAGGATATTTCACCTAGTTTCATCTAAGAATTTTTATGCAAGCATCCTAATAGCAAGTTTATGAGATCAAGAGTATTCAAGAGCATTCAAGAAGGCATTCAAGGGCAGATTTATAGAAGATTATTACAGCAATCAAAGATTCAATTATCATGTCAAAGTCATGCATGTTTTTGAGCTAATGTGATGATGTAGCATTGAAGATCCAATTCAAGCATTGTTCCATATCAAAGTTCATGATCAAGATCTACACTCATTGAGGTCATTTCATGCTAAATTTAAAATCTGTAATCCAAGGTTCAATTAAGGATTGGTAAGTAGTAACATTTATTTGTTCATTCAATTCTCCTTTTATGCATTGTTTCATTTCAAGGCTTGATTACCAAAACGGGGTTTGACCAAGGAAAACCCCTATTCCCTATCAAACAACATTTTTCTTCTCCTTTGATGTGTGATTGCAGGTTTTAGGTTAAAGGTCAAGTGGAGAGAAAAAGTTTCCAAACTTGCAAAGTTGTCAAAGTTGTCATCTTTCTTGCAAGATCACAAAAATTCTTCTACATAATTCATTTCCAACTTTCGAGAGTTGAACACCTAGGATCTAGGAGTGCAGACATTGAAGAATATAACCCAGAAATTGATTTTCCAGAACCCTAGCGGGGACCCATTCGCCACCTGGCGAATGAGTCCTCAGTGAGGCCCGAAAAAGCACTTTTTGCAATAGGTACACAACATTTTACCATCTTAAAACCTACCTTTTTACTATTATACCAGTTAGGTTTGTTTTTTTATATTCATCTATGCATAATTGAATGAAATAACTAGTAAAAGTAGGTTCATCATTTTGATCTCATTATGGTGAACCTCTTTTCCTTTGTTGTATTTTGGTGAACCCAATGCTTGTACATCAAAAATCTAAAAATTGGAGCCCATTAAAACCCTAGATCTAGGATTTGCATTATTTTTCATTTCATCTAGTTGTAAGAAAGGGGGACCAATCACATCAAGGCCCCAAGTCGCAAAGAGCCAAGAGCAGAGGGCTGCCCTAACTTACCTCACTTTAAAGGATGTCTTGGGGTGAGGACCGAGAATGAAGAGCAATATGTAGTACTTTTTTCACTCTACAAACCCAAACTTCAAGTTAAGGCTAGGAAAGTTGGTTTTTGCAATTGGTACTACACCTCAAACAACTCTCTTTTTGAGGATGGCAGCACAGTTCTAGGATGACAGCGCAATGCACTAGCGTCCGTACAACCAGAAAACATGAAGTACAATAAAAACTACTTGAAAAATTACTGACAACCTAGCTAGTTGATTTTGATGGGAAGAAAAAAATGAGAAAGTACAAAAAATAAAGACAGAGATGATAAAGCATATTGTAGATAAAAGCTAGGTTGATGAAGATTATCTCATAAAAGTGCTTGTTCACTAGCTAGCTCCAAATGCATGTCCACCTACACACAAACAAGAAGGGAAAAATTGTTGGGGTTGTATAGGGATATGCCTCAATCAGACCCCCCTCCATGAATAGCCAAAAAGTAAAGGAGTAGAATATGTGATAAAGAAAGTGGAAAGAAAGATTGTAATGAACACTACAAAACAATACTATGTTACTCTATCAAATCACAAAGGAAAGGAGTGAAGCGTTACCACCTCCACCCAAAATATCACTAGCCAATGGAGGGAGAATTGAAGATATGGACTTGGAAAAGTCACCATAGCCATAGCAGTGATAAAGGGAGGTCTCTCAAGACTCCAAGCCCACAACTTCTATGGCTGCCTTACACTTGCAATGTGTGGAGTTGATGGAGTGTCAATGTTACGTGCGCAATGCCTCAAAAAAAATGGAGTGCTAGAAATTCGTTGAGTGAATCGAAATCGCTTTTGAGAGATCGAATGTGAACGCTTTCTCAGGGAAGATGGAAATCGAATGAATGGGAGAATGCTTTTTGAAGGTGGATGAGAAGAGACTATCATTAAAGGCCTGGCTGGTCAACAAAGAGGAATGTTATAATTTGATCTAACCGTGTGTAACACCCTACCAAATTTAGATGGTGAATCCATTAGGGGATGGCAACATCACCGGAATGCCCCAGATGCTACTACATGTTCGCTCCTCAACAAATATTCCCTCACCAACACACAGGACAAACGCCAAGTGGATGGAAGGCAGGTGGGTGATGTGGAATTTCACCTTCAGATTTGATTTTCTAAGGTGAGGGTATGTGGAGGGGAATTTGTAAAAGGGGTGAAAATTCACTCCTATACATTTTCCCCCACTTTAGCAAGCACGAATATCAATAAGTGTTCGGTAAAGTAGATCGAAGGGTTAGAAATGTATACCTGAACCGTCAAGGAATTAGACAGTGATTTGATGAACTCGAAGGCATAGGGTAGGAAAAGGACTCCTCAGGTACTCTCCCTAGGGAGTTTCAAACAAAAGAACTCCATAGCTCCGCAGAACTATGAAGTTGAATGAAGTACATTAAAGGCCCTCAAACCAATGATGGAAAAATTTTGTAGGATGTAAGTGTCTCACAAGCCCTCAAACCAATGATGGAAAAATTTTGTAGGATGTAATAATCTCATAAGTCCTCGGACCTGCAAAGAAGGTGTTCCCCCAAGTACTCTCTCATGAAGGAATCCCACTGAAGTAAGCACCTTATAGGCCTGCAAACCTGCAAGAAGGAAACCCCCAAGTTCTCTCTCATGAAGGAAGCCCAATGTAAGGGGACTCCATAGAGTCAAACTGGAAAGTGGCTTCACAGGTGCACCTACAAAACAACATGTTAATCCATAGATAGAACATGTCAGAAAATAAAGCAATCACACAAGTAAACAAGCAGATGGTCACGCAAACAGTCAATGAATTACAAGGATTTCAAAGGGATCCCTCGGGAACCCTTCAAAGGAAAAGGAGTCCACTCAAGGGACGCATTGTTTGAAAGTGTAAAAGAGATGTTTTTTCTCAACTCATCATCAAGGAATCCTTTCGAAAGATGTTCACTTCATAAAGGAATTTGAAAGGAAGAAGATGCCTCCTCACAAGGGGAAGATCAAGGCTTCTCCCACAGGAAAATGCCACTCCCACCTCAGAGGAAAGTTCTCAATTCTTTCTTTGTGAACCCATGATGAAGGAAACATGTTCCACTAGGGGTCCAAGTTGAGAATGCAATTTTTGAAAAAGCTTGTAAGGATTTTCAAGAAAAGATTTGTTGACAACGAATGTGTTTTCTAAAAATTGAAACATTGTGAAAGTGATGTTGTCACACATACTAGGGACAACTCAAGCAAAGAAGAGTGAAAGATAAATAGAAACATAATGAACAAGAGACACAAGGGTGATTTGATATTTTGAGGTCAGAGTTGCTCATAAATATATATATAAGTATAGTAATAGTATATAGATGAACTGTCATCAACCCCCTACTATATCAAACCATGTAAAGAATGCACAAGAAGACAAAATAAAAAATTGGGTCAACATGGAAGGGAAGCATAAATTCCCCCAACACTTTGCATTGTCCCCAATTTTCCCAAAAATAAATACACATAACAGAGGAAGAATGATGGAACAAATAGAAGAATATTTATGACATATAATCACTTTTGTATCCAAGAACCTACAAGTGTGACAAGGGTCATCTAGGAACACATAACACAAGCATGGCGGAACACATCACAACAAACACACACCTATTCTAAAGATAAAGAAGAGGCCTCCCCCTAACACGCATCGACCAAGAGGTCATCCACTTCCCAATCTAGATCATTGTAAGGGGAAGGCAGATGAGTCTGCAGTGGTGGAATATTAAGGGGAGGTGCTTCCAACCCTCCCGCAACAAGGGCTAAGGAAGAAGGCCCCACAAGGTCTTCTATGCTCAACTCTTGTGGAGCTATGGTCAACAACTTTGTGAAGATTGTTGATAGGGTTGGGACCTCATCCAGAGAGTTAAACATGCACTTTATAGGAGTTCCATGTGTGACCTCAATGGACAGGGTAGATGGCAACTGAGATTCATTGCTTGGTTCACAAAATGACTTGGGAGCAATGAAAAATTTAGGGGAAGCCAGAACTAGTTACATCACTAGGACAGAACAAGCTAGCGCAGGGCCACCCTTTGAAGAAGGTGGGATCCTATTCATTGCTAGAAGGGCCAACCTCCGCTCTCCACTTCATCAGAGGATGTGAACTCCCCACAAACAAGGCAAGAGGCACAGAAGAGGAGGAGAAAACCGCAACAGACACCACCAAGGTATTCAGCATGTCCATGGGTTTAGAAAATAGTGGGATGTTTAGGAGGGACATCAAAAGGGGTGGCTCAACCGAAGGAGCGATAAACACCTGCACCTTTCTAGGGTTAGGCACACTCACACTCACAGGGGGAGTTGGAAATAGAACTAATATCAATTGAACAAAATCATAGGGGGGTGAGAGGAAGATGCATCAAGAGGCCCTGAAACAGGGGTGGTCAATTCCTCTTCCTTTCTCTACAAAGTGGCTTGCTCAACTTCCAAAGCCTTTCACCGACACTTGTGCTCACACGCAAGGAAATTTCTACGAATCTTTGAGCTAGAGGCTAGGAGCTATGAAGGGACAAGAGGCTCCTTCTTAGCCATAGGAGTGTCCATCATAGTTGTCTCAAGTGAAGGGATAGGCTCCTGAATAGGAGTAGGAGGAGTTTGAGAGACAATAGGGGAGTTGGCTCTAATGCCTCGACGACGGGCCTCTTCCCATTCACTGCTCTAAGATCAGGAGCAGTGGGAGACCACGAAGGTCGAGACATAGAGGATTCCTCAAGGGGACCCTTCCTTCTACCTATCGAATGGGCCTAGGCTCTGTGGGCAGAATGGGAAGTTCAAGTGTAGGATGCTTGGGATTTCGACAAGCAGGCACCATAGGGTTCTCCTACAAACACAGAGCAGAATCCAATGGTGCCTTAGCAAGGCAAGAGGGAGGGCTAGGTTGGATAGTGGAAGAGGAAGAAGAGGAACCTGGAGAGTGCTTCTCTTCTCTTCCACAGGCCTTGGCGGCATCACTGTCAGCTTTTAAGCATGCCCTATGTGAAACAACATAAGGTGATGGAGGGTACCTCACTCTAAGCATTAAGCACCCTTTCTTGTACTTTTCATATGTCTGGTATAAGAGGTCCTTTCTAAGTAGAAGTAGACCAATGGGTGCAGACTAAAAATGGTCTAAGGAATAATTACCACACGCAACTAGTAGCTTATAGCTAGTGTTGTGGATCACATGCATTGAACCCTCATGAATAAATTTTAGACATTTATGCACAATCGAGGGAATTGCATTCATAGCTACCTACTAGGGGATACCCAACTTCACTTTGAAGAGCTCATACCCTATGATTATGTCAAACAGTAGGTTTGCAAACTTAGGTCCAACAAGGACTGCCAAAATGATACTACCAAGGGGAGGTACAAAAATTCCATTATATGTATGGATGGTGCTCATAGGTGTGTCATACCCATCTTTATGCAAGATGTTAATTAACATAATCTCCTCAGTTATGATATTCACCTGATATGTCTAGTCAACAAGAACACCTACTACAGTGTTTCCATTAATTTGTGCAAGGATATAAAGAGGAGATGGTTCTCTATTAAAACCCATCGGCAGGTCCTATGAGATGAAGGTTATACCTAGACTACTACTTGCAGGTTGCGTAGAGAGGATAGGAAAATACAAGAAAGAAGCCATCATGCACACTAAATGATACTCTCATAAATCCCCCCAAAGGTTTGAAATAGGACAGTGACCTAGTTAAGGCTTCGTTCTGCAATACTTACAAAACCTTCCAACTACACCTACTAGGGGTCGCAAGTTGGGTTGTAAGGAAAAATGCCTCACAACACTCACACCTACAATGCTCCTAGAACGCAAGGAAAGGACCCTTCAACACTGCTAAATGAAACCAAAATGGTTCACATCAGGTTCACCAAAAATGTAAGAGAGGGGGACCAACCATGTCAAGGTCCCAAGTCACAAAGAGACAAGAGCAGAGGGCTGCCCTAACTTACCTCACTCTAAAGGATGTCTTGGGGTGAGGATCAAGAATGAAGAGCACTATCTAGTACTTTTTTCACTCTATAGACCTAAACTTTAGGTTTAGGTTAGGTGAGCTAGTTTTTGGAGTCAGTACTACACCTCAGACAGCTCTCTGTCTGAGGATGGCAATGCACTTCTAGGATGACAGTGCAATGTGCTAACGTATTTCAGGTGTGTTGGCATCTAACAGCTAGAAAACATGAAGTATAGTAAAAACTACCTAAAAACTTACCAACAACCTAGTAGTTGATTTTGATGGGAAGAACAAAATGAGAAAGTATAGAAAATAAAGATGGAGATGATAAAACAAGTAGATAAAAGCTAGGGTGACAAATATTATCTCCTAAAAGTGTCTATTCGCCAACTAGCTCCATGTGTATGTCCAACTACACACAAACAAGAAGGGGAAAATTGTTGGGGTTGTATAGGGGCCTCCCTCAGTTAGACCCTCATTTTGGTGTTTCCACCTCCACAGACAACTAGAAAGCAATGGAGTAGAATATGTGATAAAGAAAGTGGACAGAAAGATTATAATGAACACTACAAAACAATACTATGCTACTCTATCAAATCACAAAGGAGAGGAGTGAAGCGTTACCACCTTCACCCAAAATATCACTAGCCAATGGAGGGAGAATGTAAGGTATGGACTTGGAAAATTCACCACAATCAAAGTAGTGATGAAGGGAGGTCTTGCAAGACTCCAAGCCTATAACTTTTATGGTTGCCTCACACTTGCAATGTGGAGTTAATGGAATGTCAATGCTACTACAATGCTCAAAAATGGAATGCTAGAATGCTGGAGTGAATGAGAATTTGCTTGAGAGATTGAATGTGAATGTCTAGAATATGGAATGAATGAATGGAGAATGTTTTTGAAGGTGGGATGAGAAGAATCTATCATTCTTGGGTCGGTTGGTCAAAGATGGACGTTACAATTTGACTCTAATCGGGTGTGTAACACCTCTGCCAACTTCTGATGTAGCAATTTGTCAGGGATGATACTGCGTCGTAGAGACCTTCATGCGCCATGCATTCATCCCTAACAAATATTCCCTCACCAACACACAAGACAAACACCAAGTGGATGGAAGATAAGTGGGTGATGTGGAATTTCGCTTTTGGACTTGATTTTCTAAAGTGAGGGTATGTGAAAGGGGAATTTGTACAAGGGATGCAAATTAGCTCCTATATTGCATTAGTTTGCATTGCATTTTAGGTGTAAACTTGCATTTTCCATTCATTTTAAATCTAAAAATTCAACAAAAATTACATAATATTAGACTAATTTTGCATAGTGTTTGCATATTAGTGTATTTTTCATCATCCATATTCAAAAATTGGATCAAAATTGCATTATAAAAAGTGTCATATAGTTCATATTTTGTCCTTCATTGCACTTGCATTTCAACATCAAAATCTATAAATTTTTGTCACAGAACTTACAGTTTGAGATCTGAAACAGAAAACACATCTAATCACTTTGAAATTACATTTTTCAAACTTAAAAAACCCTTCACCAGGACCCATTCGTCATAGGTTGAATGAGTCACTATTAGGGTTACAAAGTTAGCAAGTTTTCATAGTCCCTAAGCTCCAATATCAGATTCGAAGTTTCTTAGAAAAGCATACCAAGACCCATTTGCCACTGGGCGAATGAGTCCTTGGAGGCCTACAAAAACCAACTTTTTTGAGCTTTTTTGTTGTTTTCTGCACTTCCTAGGCTTGCTAGTAACCTACTGTATCAGTCTAGAAAGTTTCAAGAATTTTTGTTTTATGTATCTAGGTCAAATCATCCATTTAGTGTAATCATTTTTAAAGCTTTCAAAAATCATTTCAATATTAAAATTTTCAAATTTGGAGGAAATTTGTTTACATTTTTTAAGCATTTCATAAGTTAGATAGCTTACTTTTTCATGTTAGCATGTTTCCTTTTCAAAAATTGAGTGTTCATGGAGTATGATCACATGGCTTGTATGATTCTATTTTCTCTACTCATGGGCATAATCTAGGAAAACAAAATAAAAACTTTAACAAGCGTGTTGGCTACCCTCCTAGTATCTATTGTACTTGTAAGAATGTCATAACACAAGAGGATGGAAGAATAGATAATCATGACAATCATAATTTTTCTTCTCCTAATACCTCTCCTATTAGTGACGAAGGTATCTTAGTGAAAGAAGATACAATCATCGAGAATCATGAAAGTCTTGTTTGTCCCTCTCCTCCTCCCCCTTGGGAAGATATTAGGAAACAAGAAGATGAGATCATTGAAATATTTCTTAACACCTCCCCTACTTGCGAGAAGGCTTTAGTGAAAGAGGATGTAATTGTGGACAATCATGAAAATCACATTTGTGAAGAGGATATGTTGGTGTTAAGAGATCCAATTATTGAGAGTTATAACATTATTTCTCTCTTTCCTAATGTCCCTAACATTTGGAAAGGTCTATTTGAACAAAAGGATTCAATCATTGGTAAGCATGCAAATCATAGTTGTTCCTCTTGATGCCTCCCCTTTTTGTGATGAAGTTACTTTACAAAATCTAACCAAGGAATGTGATGAACCTCTTGTTTACTCCTCTCCTAATAGCCCTCCTACTAGGGTAGATATTATGGCACAAGAGAATGAGACCTTAGAAAACAAGGATGAAATCATGGACAATCATAACAATCAAATTTGGACCTCTCCTAATATCTCTCCTATTGGTGAAGAAAATATTTTGGTGTTAGAAGATCCAATCGATTAGACTCATGAGAATCCTAGGGTAGACATTATTGAACAAGAGAATTCCATCATTGATAAGTAAGAAAATCCAACCATTGATTACTCCCTTACTTGTGATGAAGTCATTTTAGAAGAACCAACCTTTGAATTTCATGAACATCTAGTTTGTTGCTCTCTTAAAAACTCTCCTACTAGGGAAGATATCATGGTGCAAGAAAATGAGAAGATTGACACGTGTATTTCAAACAATAGTGACATGGCTTCCTTAGATTAAGATGATGAAGTGACATTAGACTCTCCTTTACTAAGAAAACATGAAAATAAGGATAAGTGTGTTGAGGTCATGAACATTAGGACTCCCTCGAGTCCTCTAATTCTTAAACCTCCTACAAATCCTTTAATTATTGGACCACCTAAGCCTCAACTTACCATCTACCCACCCTCACATCAACCTCAAATTCAAAATAAACTTGTGCTTATCTTAGAACCACCTAAAATGCAACTTTAAAATGATAATGTTTCACAACAACCAAGTTACAATACAATTTCTCATACATATAACATAGGAAAAACCCGCAACCAAGACAACCAACCCCAACATCCCTCCCATTACCTCAAACTACAAACTTTAAAAATAAAGTGTATACAATCAAGGCTGACCCTAAACCTGAAAGTTGTTTGCATGTCGAGAAAGAAAAAGAAAAGCATACTGAAGAAGTCACAAAGTTATTGGAAGA
This sequence comes from Sequoia sempervirens, assembly GCA_007258455.2. Lineage (NCBI taxonomy): Eukaryota > Viridiplantae > Streptophyta > Pinopsida > Cupressales > Cupressaceae > Sequoia > Sequoia sempervirens. The sequence goes on along the minus strand of VDFB02049217.1, from coordinate 96,216,695 downwards.
TGCATGGAGTTCCTTTGATTTCACACCTACATTCATGGGAGAATACAAGATCATAACAAAAGAGTCTAAAAATGGAAAAGAAAAAGTGGTAATTTCAATAAAAAATTCAAAAGCATCCACTTCAACCACTTTAGAAGAAAAGACAACATACGCGCAAACTTTGATGAAGTTGATTATGAACAAACACCGAATCTGAAAGAAATAAAAAATCTTTATGGAAGAGGTTATGAACTTATGAAACAACTTGGGTATAGTGGAAAAGGATGCGGTGCTAGAGATAAGGTATTTGTGTCCCTATAAAGCCTAATAGGAAAGAAACCACTCATGGCCTTGGTTATTGTCCCTCGAAAGAAAGAAACAAGCCTTCTCTCAATGTGAGAAAGCTAGAGGTCCCTCTTCCATTCCTAACAAGGGTAAAGCTCAGAAGGAGGTTTTGGCCTCACACTCTTTGAAACCACTGTATATTGAGCAAAATGATCTCGACTACATTATGGGTGGAGGGGAGGAGCTTGGTGTGCTAAAAGAAAGAATGGACAAAATGGACAAAAAATTCAATGGTTTGACCTACTTCACAGTCAAATTACTTCACTGTGTCACTAGTACCCTGTTAGTTGTCATGAAGGATGAGATGGAGATGAAGAAGGTTGATGATCACCAGGAGTGGATCAATGATGATTTGGTTTAGCTACTATCAAAGAATTGGGAGAATACCAGCTAGTCTGATGTTGGTTTGTTGTTGGTCTAAGTGTTGTTAGTCTGTGTCTATTTTTGGTTTGGTGTTTTCTTTTGTTAATTTTTTATCTTGGACTCTATTGGCCCTTGTGGCTCTCTGTGAAGGGTACAACACCCTGAAAAGGTTTCTTACTTTATCAAAAACACTCTTACAAAGGATTCTTCTTAGACAACTTTAACTTTGGTGCATCCTAAATTGATAGATATCTCATTAGATATGCATCAAGTTGATACTTTGTTTACTCATCATAATCAATAACAATAGTTGTTGCTTCTTGTCATGTAATAGTTGTAGGGTCATAGCATTATCATTATTACATGTTATACATTCAATACAGATCATTATCTTTATCACAAGGAGCTCATTCTCATCACCTATCTCAACTCATCCTTGTCCTACACTTAGTGGAGGCAAGGGATTAGTTATCCTTGTCCTAGTTTTGGCATGTGATGTTGTCCCTTTGGCTAGTTGTCTGCCTTCTGTATATATCGATCAAGATTAGGATGTGGACGACCTGCTATAGGCTGACTCACATGTGCCTTACTAGTCTTTTGCTTTGTTTGTTTTTTCATGTTCCTTTATGTGATTGCATGTGCATAATTTGATCCCCCGTTTTTTTTTGTTTGGTGTATTTCTCTTTCTTTTTGTGCATTCCTCTATATGTATTTACATTCTTCTATATTTCATAAACATTAAATCTTTTTCACTTGTCTTGTGTTTTCTTTTTGGGGATAACGCAAGGCATTGAGACATTTAGGTATTTTCCATGTTGGCCCAAAATATGTTTTCTTTGTTTTCACTCTCTTTGTCATTCTTCTAGTTCTATGAGTATTTGGGAAATGATGACATTTTTGCCCTCTATGACAACATTGTAGCAAAGACATACTGACCCCGAATCCATAGACCCCTTACATATTTTTGGGGACAACCCCTCCCTCCTTTTTGATGTTGTATCTTTATTTTGGAAACATATGACTTGGTATATGTTTTTCCGAGGAAAGCTCTCATGTCTTAGGAGTAAAAATTGACTACTTTAAAGAAATTGCTCTCATCAATGGTGTTAGCAACTACTTTTAAGTGGGGGCATACATCAATGATATATTTTGAAATTTTGCATATTTCATGGTGTGATTTTCTCTTTCTTGTGATGCCTCCTCTTAGTGGTGTCATTAGGTTTGATGTCCTCCAAGAGTGCAATATTTCTAAGCATACGACTTTCTCTTAGTGGCTTGATGTGACACGAGGCATCCCCAAGTGGAAATCTATTACTCTTGACTTGTCCTCTCTTGGAGACATTAGGAATGATTATCCCTAAGAAGAAGACCTTACACGAACGAAACAAAATCCCCTTGAACAAAAACCTATAGAAATAATGTTCATAAGTGTTTAGCATTGTGGTGGCTTATTGAAGTTGTTATGAGGATAGCTTTGATATGGTATGGGAGCCTAATATGATTCTCTCATTTTCCACTTGAAGTACCCAAAATCTGCAATGTAAGACCACTTCAAATACTCATTAGAAATGTTAGTCTAAACACACAAATCTGCAAATACCTCCATGAAATAGAATATCTATGCTAAAGAAATGCCACAAGTAACAAAAACAGCATCAAGAAGACATTTTAAAAGCAAGATAAACACTTATTCCATGTTGGATTGGTGTCACATGTGCTAGTGACCCTTTCCCAACCCTTGATCGATAAGCTTAAGATGATGAAATTGCTATTGATATGGAGATGTTAAGTAGACAAGATCAAATCTCAAATGAAGAGAGTGACCTTACAAGAGATTGTGGAGGATTTGCTCAAAGATGAAGCACCTATTTAAAGATTTTCAAAATGCTAAGTGTTGAAGAGGGACCAATGTGGGATCAAAAACAAGCCAATGAGTTGAGGACACTTGTCAAATGATGATTAGTTGATGTATATGCAAGATTTGGGAAGAGTGCCCAAGAGGGGGAATTTTTGAATTCAAATTTGCAATAAATTTTGAGAGGGGGACAAGAAAGGAGAGCAATAAATGCCCTGTTTGACTTGTCATGTTGAGGGAAAATGAGGTTTTAATAAATCAATAAAATTGATTTATTGTGCAAGTGGCTAGATCTAGATAATGCAAGTGGGATGGGATTAACATTAGATTAGGATTAGATGATGATTATGCTGATTAATGCTGATTAGATGATTTGACTTTCAAGACTTTGATAATTGATTTATTTAAATCAGAAAATGATGGAATATGATTTAGAATTTGATTTAAATGAAGTCCTGATTTATTTAATTAAATGGATGATGCAAGATGAAGGTTGAATGATAATGTTTATTTGATAAATGAGATTATTTAATGAATGGTTTAAAGTGATGAATTTGCCTAATGTGAGACCTAATTTGACTGAATCCGATCGAATGCATAATGTAAAATTTGCATGTCTACACCACTCTTTTGGGATACTCACCTAGTGGGTGGTCTGAGGTTCCACTACCCCGGAGTGAGCGCATGCATCATTTGCATAGTGGACATCGAGTTTTGCTTGTGAACATTCTTGGAAAAAGAGTTGAGACATGTTCCCCATCACATTGGATAGTCAAGGCTTGATCCTTCCTCTTCTCTTGGACAAATAGTTGAACCTTCATGCAACTATATTTTGATTGATTGTGTGTATATATATACACATAGCCAACCAAAATATATATTCATATATTTGCAATATCTATAAACATTGTATATATCTCTAATATACATATGTTTATCTTTGCAATCCTCATATATATACTATTTGAGGGTATCATTTACTCAACTATTAAGGGTTTCATGCAGCTATATTTTGACCAATTGTGTGTGTGTGTATATATATATATATATATATATATATATATATATATATATATATATATATATACAGCTGTCCAAAAGATATATTGATATATCTATAATATCTATACACGTTGTATATATCTATGACATACATATTTCTATCTCTAAAATCCCCATATATTGAATGAGGTAGTTGAGGGTATCATATACTCAACTATTAAGGGTTTCATGCACCAATCATTTGGTCGAGTGTGTGTGTGTGTGTATATATATACCATTTATGGGTTTCATATAGTGGACTATAAGAGTTTCATAAACCTGTCTTTTGGTCCATTTTTTGTCCTCTGATGTCATGTAACCCTTACACAACATTACTAGCAATACCACCATCCTCTCTTCCCTTTCAATACTACATTATGCCCGCCATAAAAAACTTTGCATGCACTTCTGCTACTGGTATCAAGGACATTTTGATAGCAATTGAAATACATAATATGTAGATATATGTGTATGTATTATAACTATATGATACATGCATATATATCTACACATATAACACATTTATTATATATAAATATATATGATTATTAAACCCTAAATTGATAATAAAAAATTATATATATTATATATGTATGTATATATATGTACGTATGTATGGCATGCATTCATATATATGTATGTATGTATGGATGGATGCATACATAGATATGTTTGTATGTATATGCATATCTATGTATGCATACATACATACATATATATCATGGTTTAGGGGTTATGTATAACTTGAAACACCATTATAATATAAATATTTATTTAACCCTTTCTAAAACTAATATAGGTGTAAAAGCTTATATATAAATTGAAACAACATTTTCATACATGTAAGAGTCATTGTAATTAAAGAACAGACAAACCATACATCTAATTCACTTCAATGTAAATGAACAAGGCTATATGTCAAATGTATATACCTAGTTTCTCTCAAATGCCTTGTTAGGTCTCAAAAACGTTAGTTTGAAACCACAAGAGGTTGCCAAGCTCTTAATACATTTTTGGCTAACGTACAAGGCCAAAAGATGAATTTGAACCTTCTTCTCTTCAGGCTCTACTAGACCTAGGTGTGTATACCCATGTAAGTAAAACAGACTTAAACTTTGTGTTTCCTACTTAAGCAATCTTTCCAAAATGGCAATTGGAAGTGGAGAGAAGCAAACCTATTTGGTATGAATTGTATAAGTAATATCAAGGTAAAATTTAATATGTTTAGTCAACAGATATGAGGTTTTGAAATGAATTTAATGAAACTAAATAAATAAAATGGGTGAGACTAGTGCCTTGTTGGGTATATAGAGTCAAGTGAAAGTTTAAGATGAGTGGTTTGTATTTGGCAGAAATTCTAATTGTTTGGCATACCAATATTAGTTTATAACTTTTATAAACATGCAAGAATGTAATTACCAGGTTCTTCTTAGTGATCCAAATGACACTTCCAAATTACTGTGAATGACTAAAAGGATTTAATCTTTACTTGAAAGAACCAATTAATCATACCACACAAGTACAGCAAATGTGCATCGATAAATTGAGTATATACTTGATATATCAATTTAAATAAAAGAGAAATATCAACCTTGGAGACAACCTGACAATAATTTTCAATTAATTCAACAAACAATTGACACCAGTATGATGCCACAAAATCAGAGCTCTTTCATTGATTTCTCCAAAATTTCATACATGCATCATGGTCTTTTGAAATGTAGACATTATCCCTATTCACCTATTCTTTTCTCCTATCTCTAATATGATGATTCCTTTTGGTCTTGGCCTCTCTTATTTATACGAGAGGCAACAAGCTTCAGACCAAAGGATATGTCTTTTGGTAACAAAACATAATTATGAAATTAAACATAACTGAAATAACTTAACAACATGTGTGCTAATCCGTTAGTCTTCGAGTAAAAGCCCATGGTCATCTAAGACCTGTGCAAAGCTTTTACTATATGATTAATCTCTCTTTGTGATGATGATAATCAATCCTCATCAGAGCCCAAATACTTCTCCTGCCACTTACTTATTGTCAAATCATTTGGCCATTTGAATTCTTGTGCAGTAGTGAAATTTGTGAGGTGGCTCTTCCATCTATTATCAAGCAGGTTCCTGACATCTACCATGAATTTCGTGTATCCATTGTCCAGTATTACAATCCCGTCGAGCAAAGTATGAAATCTATCAAGGTTGATATCCCCATCATTTTGTATGTGTGTCAAGCATTGAGAAACCATTTGGTCAAATTCATCTTTCCACTCATCCACACCTTTAAATTGATTGTCATCTCTGATGATCGAAAGGTTGAAAATGTACCTGATAGAGTCAAATGCACTCCTATTCTCTACTTTCTTCATCATATCTATCAAGTACTTATGCTCCTCAATTACCCCTTTCACCATTTCCTGAGTAGGCTTGAGTCTCAGAGGGGCATTTGTATCCCTTTGTGTTGCCTTGAAGAGAGTAGTTAGAATGTGATAAGTAGGTTGCCACCTTTTTCATTTCAGTCAGAGTCAAAATTGCTTCCTATTCCTCATCATCATTAGAGCCATAATCAACTAATGACTCAATCATCTACGTCTTGGCCTGGGGTTCATGTGTGGGAGATGGAGGGGATGGATGTTTAGGTGATGGGGGTAGTATATGAGATGTGGATGCTCCATGTTATGGTTGTTGGGGTGTGGGAAGTGGAATTAATCCCTCGTCTTGGGCCCTTTTATAAAATTCATCAAATTTTCCAAGGATCATTTGCATCCTTTTGAGAAGATTGGGTTCATCTGCAAAAAACCCTTTAAAACTTGTATTCTTCTCCTTCTCCTGATCTTCCCACCTCATCATCATTATCCATCTCTTTCTAGTCTAAAATACGTCATCAAAATATACCAAGTTCCTTATTACATCCTCATCAGGGTCAAATACATGAGATATGGCCCTTTTTGTTAGCAAAGTTCTTCTGACCATATTAATGTGACCCTTTGGGTCACATACTCTCTCCTTTCCAAACTTGAGGGGATAATTGACCCTCATGAACCTTTGTAGCTCCTCCAACATGTCAGATCTAATAGACAATTATTCAAACATTGTCAAATTAGGCAAAAATGTGCCCTTTCTCTGATTCTTCATTAAGTCATGCTCCATCTAGAGCATCTGCCACATGAACTCCAAAAAGAATATTCTAGTAGGTACAAATTTTGGAAAAATATGTGGTGCTTGGTCACAACCATACACCCTGATAATAGTACATTGTGGCATAAGGAACCAGACAGCATAATTATGAGTATAGCCTTGGTCTAGCTTATACTACATTTGCCTCATTACATTTATCAAAGATTGTGGTAACCTTGGTGTTGAAAAACCAAGGGCAGCAATTATTCTAACAACCAAATCATCTTTGAACACAACAAAATCACATTCAGTGCACCTATTGTCCCAAATGTAGCACCAATTTTGTACAGGGAGTCTAACTCCATTCTCTTGTGTGCATAATTTCATCCTTTTAGTCCATTTTGTTTCATTTTGATACAAAATCAAATGACATAGCAAAGAATATTTTCCAAAAGACATGGGAGCCTTAGCCTCCTTGACCTGCAACAAAACCTCATGAATTTTATCTTCAACCACAAATGCAAAATCAAACTCAACATTTGACTCTGGATGTTGAATGATCATATCCATCCTCATCAATCCTACTGACATATTATCTTTTGCATCTATCCCAAAAATTTGACAGAATGCATGATATGTGTTTTTGAAGTAGACCTGAAAATCAAACACTAGGAAAGGCTCTACTTTTGAGGAGGGGATAGGAAGTATCCTATTATTATCACCCCTTTTCATATGTAGGGGAAGCTCATCACTTCTATAGGTTCTCCTTAGCCTCTTGTATTCTTGTTCTAATTTCCCCAAATTCACTTTTGTAACAGCTTGTTTGTTTAGGTTAAAGCATTTGATAATAGCTTCCCTTGAAACATCTACTAAACACCCACCATCTAGGAGCCTGACAACTTTGGTTGGGGCATGGTATCTATGAGCTAGGGCTTTAATCAGCTCGATGTCAACAAAAATGTTTGGGACAATCAATTTGTCCAAGTCAAGGGTCCACGGGTTTGATGTCGGGACCTTATCATTTTTGTTCCTATAGAAATACCAGTACAAATTCCACCCAAATTAAGGAATAATAGGGTCCCTACACCCCTAAGTTGAATCTCTAAAAACCTTCTTTGGCCCCTTATCTACTAACCTAGGTAATAAAGCAAGCAATGGTGATTGTAAAGAAGGTTTACTAGACTTGTCTTCATCTTTCTTAGCTCCTACTTTTGCTTTCTTTGGTGCCATTGTTATAAATTCAATGAGTAGTGAATAGAGCTTACTCGAAAATATAGTTCACCTTGGAGAATTCCTTTCACTTATGCACCTCGAGCTCATCTACACTTGGTCTCTACTATTATGAACGATAAATTTCAATCTACTTTGTTTATCTCCACACCAAATCGCATTAACTCTCGAATCATAAATTCACATCATTCAAATCTTTTGCATCAAGCTAAATTTCATATTTTGAAGTTGACTAATGTGACTGGCAAGCTTTAAATGTCTCAATGGCTACTTTACCACGTTACCTCGTGTCACTTTTCACTCCCCTGGGATGTCGCGGTACATATTGTTACCCTGCTTTAGTATACCGCACTACCGCACACCGCCTTTGTATTCCTTGTGGTACCACGGTGCATCCTTGGTTCATATATTACTATACCGCTCTACTGCAGGCTACCTTTCTTCTTCCTACGGTACCACGGTGTCATTTCATTACTCTTCCTTAGTAAACCGCTTTACTGTGGGCTATGTTTTAACCCTTCATAGTATGGCAATATCTCTTCTTATTACTATTCTCCAGTGTACCACTCTACCACGGGTCTTGTACTACCCCTCTGTGGTATAGCAGCTTCCCTTTATGACTATTCTTCATTACACTGCTTTACCGTGGGTTGTGTTCTAACCCTCCGCGGTATAGCGGTAAAGGGTAAAAGTGATATAGTATAGTGCTAGCTTCTATTACCATGATAACACAAGCTATTTTACAAGGGGCTACAGTAAGAAGGTATGAGGTGAGGGCTATATAGGGCGGATAATGAGGTAGCGGAACAGTTGTAAAATGCTATTTTGGCTTTGTAGATAGCAATTATGTGATTTTTTCGTGAAAATGATAGTATGAAATTTGGATCTCAGTTGATAAAATTTTTAGAATTTTTATGAAAATTCTAGTTCCAACATACCTATTTATACAAGTTTCAATTTCAGACACTTGTTCTAGCTTTCAAATTATGTATATTTTAAATTTTTTCTAAGATTACAATTGTATAAATTATTCAATATATGTTTATTATTCATATGTATCATGATTTTCTCCAAAAACATTTACATACATACATATCATTCCACCTATCATACTTAATTTACAATTGCTTTAAGAATGTTATTACAATGGCATTTGCATACACACACTCGGGAAAAAGATAGGTGCATGAAACCCTTAACAATCGAGTATATGAATATATATATATATATATAATATGGCAGAGATATAAATTGTTGTTTCATATAGCCTTGTTCATTTACATTTAAATGAATTAAATGTATGGTTTGTTTGTTCTTCAATTATAGTGACTTTTACATGTATGATAATGTTGTTTCAATTTATATCATAATGTTGTTTCAAAAAGGGTTATAAATATTTATATTATAATGTTGTTTCAAGTTATATATAACTGCTTAGCTGATTTTATATATATATTCCATGTTCAACTAAGGGTTGTATGCCATGCAGAGTGAGATATATCCTTAATGTGAGTGTAAATGGTTAAATATGGTAAGAGTTAGAATTGGCGATATGATACTATACCATGCATTGCTTGTTTCATTTGACATTTAGCCTTGTTCATTTATATTGAAGTGAATTAGATGTATGGTTTGTTTGTTCTCCAATTACAGTTACTCTTACATGTATGGAAATGTTGTTTCAAATTCTATATAAGCTTTTGCAGCTATATTAGTTTCATAAAGGGTTATGAATATTTATATCATAATGTTGTTTCAAGTTATATATAACCCCTAAATTGATATATATTATTATATATATGTTATACTATAATATCCCCAAATCTAACTCTTACCATATATAACCCTTTACATTCACATGAAGGAGATAAATATTTGCATGGCATACAACCCTTGACTAACAATGGAATATATATATCGAGGATTGTCAAGGTGGGTCGATTGCGCTTGATCCATGATGAATCAAAGCATAACTTAGCCACTACACCTCAATCACAAACAAGATCATTCAAATTGAAAGTTAAACTAAGCATTTACTGAAACTGAAAGTTACAAACTACAAAAACAATTAAATTCCTACTCTAACCCATTTGAAACTTATCCTATTTTGGAATTGTTGTCGTGTTGATGTGGAACAACGACCCTTTCCCAATCCCATGGTTAGTGAGCCTATTTCAATCAATTCTATGGAAGAGAATTGATGAAACCATTGTGATAAATGGATGAAAACCTAATTTATGCTAAATTAAACATGATTCTATGCTAAAATTGATCTAATTATGCAATTGCTAAGCTAATATAAGCTAATTCTAAGCTAAAATATGGAGACCCTTATTTATAAATAAACTAAGATGGATGCATGGAAGCCATTAATGTATGCCTTAAGCTATTATGCAACTAAAAATGAACTAAATTAAGCTAAAAGTGAGTAAAATGAGAGTGTGAGTGTGAGTGAATTAAACAGCATGACTTTGCAATTGAAAGATGGATCCATTTGTCTCCAAATAGTGTCCTATTTATAGGAAAGCAAATGAGAAATGGAGGGTTGAGATCAAAAAGATCAATCAACAGTCAAGGATGAAAGGAAGAAAAGGCATGGATCATGGATTCTCATCAACGGATGAGAATGCATGATGGGATTTAATCAAGGGCTCAAATTTGCTCCAAAAAAACACACTTATTGACCTGCTCACACAGGGTAAAGGTGACTTGTTCAAAAGGTCAAAGGTTTAGCTTGCTCAAGAAGCCAAGTGAGTTGATTGGAGGAGAGAGAATATTCTTTGGAATATTCTCATGGGTGAGGATAAAAGGTATTTTGCAAATCAAAAGAAAGTTTTAATTGTGCAAAAAAGGAGAAGGAATATTCCATGGGAATATTCTCCTTTTAGAGGAAAATTAGTCTAATTTCTAATTAAACAAGGTTTAATCATTTAATTAGGGAATTTGAAGAATTAAATTGATATTCATTAAATTAAATAATTCAATGAATGGGGGGGAGATGAAAATGATATTTAATTAAATAACTTAAGGTTATTTAATTAAATAAGATGACTTAGGAAATTAAATTAAATATCTTGATTTATTTTATTTAATTAGATGAAATGCTAGCGTGAAGGGGGAATGAATTAACTTGAATTGATGAATTAGGTTAATGGATGAAAAATGATGCCATTAATTAAATTAGCTAGGTTAAGTGAAAAGAGGATGCATTTAAAGAGGAAATGGTTTTAATAAACTTGTTTTGAGTGTATGATATCATTCGGGACATTTTTCAATGTCTACATTTTGCCCCTCTTTGAAACGAGGTACCTGATGCTTTGGTTCAAAGAATAACATTTTTTGGATTAAAACTGTTACTTAAATAAATAAATAAAATATAATTTCTTTGACTTTTTAGATGCCCCACTATTGAAGGATTAAGTTGATTCCCTACCCCCTCGAGAAATCAGATGAAATTTTTGAATTTTGGGTTGATTTCTTAATAAAGGTGAAAAGTTGCCCCAAGGATCTAGAAAGGCTCCAAGATGCAAGAATTATGCCAAAAACACAAAAAAAAAATACAAAATTAGGTTTCGATTGGAAAAATTGGTGAAAATGATGATAAACCCTAGCTAGAAGGTGAAATTAGGGCAAAAAACCCTATTTTTCTAGCATAAATAAGCCAAGAAGGGTCACTTTCAATTCATTTGTGCATTCACACCTTAAGGAATTCTTGTGATTTAAGCTCTAACCCTTTGACGAAATGGCGGAACGACAGCTCCCTAGACACATTTCCAACTGAGTTCGAGAGTATTAGTGGATTCCAGGCTTAGGACCACCAGTATGTAACTGAAAACTTGATTTGAAATTTGACCTTTTGATGCATTTATTGCTCTTTGAAATTTAAAATTTGGTGGCATTGCTATATAGTGACACCCATTTTGCAATCGGTGACGCTAAAATGAATTATAGCGACGCATATGTATATGGTAGTTCGCTATTTGCAATTTAAAATTAGGGTTTCTAATTTTAAATTGTGACACATACTTATATAGTGACGCACTTGTTGATTTAGAAATTAGGGTTAGGGTTTTCCAAAGATTAAATTGTGATGCCAGTGTATTTTGTGACACACTTTGTGATTTGCAATTTCAAAATGCCTTCAGGCGTCGCAATTTGAAATTTAAATATAGCGATGCTATTGTGATTTTTGAGCTAAAAATTTCAAATTGAGTCAAATTTCTTCAATTTTTGACGTCGTGTGCTTCATGGTTGTGGGAGGTCATTGCACTATTGATGTCGCATGAGCACAAGCCCATAATTTTGGAGAGACTGGGTGATTTTTTAGAGTTGTGCCAGGAGCACCTGGGTGAGATCGGGCTTTGGTATGTCGCATATGCACCCGTCATCCGAACTCACTTAGCCATGATGACTACTCTATGTGAGAGATGGAACAGTGAGACTTTGTCCTTTCATCTTTCCACTGGCGAGGCGATAGTGACCTTGGATGATGTATGGTGTATTCTACATTTGTCGATACATGGTGATCATGTGATTTACAATGTTGACATTGGGTTCGATGCCTGTCATGAGGTGATGGATTTGGAGAACATTGCTCTTGTTACATCACAGATCAACCTCGAGATGTATAGAGGTCACGTTCTAACTTTCAGATTGATCATCGCAGCCATTTTTTCAGGTGTGGTGGCTCGTGACAGACACAACAGAGGGTTTAGCCTAGGATGGGGCCTAGCATGGCACCGAATTCTCCACAGGAGGACTCTTTTTGCATGGGGTCCAATGATGTTGGCCTCGCTTTATCATGACATGCATGACTTTGTTTATTGTGATGGGAGAGTCATTAGTGCAGGGGTGACTCTGCTTCACATTTGGGCATGGGAGCATATCATTGTGCTATGACCGATAGTGTAGATGGCAGACATGGAGCCAGATGATCCTATCATTTGGAGGTATAGAGGTGCGATCACCCTGCGGCGCACTGGACAGATTGGGCTCCTGTACTAGCGGTGGGTTTTTTGATGACATGACAATTTTTAGGTGGTTCTTGTGGCTATAGATGCCACCATGGTACGATGATGTGCAGTAGTTATACTTTGTGAGACAAAACCAATACATGCAGGGTCATGAGCATACCATCATTGAGCGATATTTGCTAGATAGAGTGGTACGACAGTTCAGGGAGATTCAGGATAGACCAGATAACGCCTATAGGGCTATGTTTGTGAGGTCTGCTTGTAAGGTTCCCACATGGGGACCTACCATTCCAGTGCCAGAGGCAATTGAGAGCTTTAGATAGTTAGCGGCTCAGCCATGGGCCTACAACTATAGTCAAGTGGTAGTGGCTACTATGCTTGCTTATGATGCTTGGTTCACACCTCTACGATGCTTGACAAATCTGGTGGGTGCTCCTCCACGTGGGAGACCTAAAGGCAAGGGGGCAGAGGTAGAGGAAAGGGACAGGGCAGCCAGGATGGCCAGGATCCAGGAGCCCCACCAGTTGGGTAGCAGCCTCTTAGGTTTAGCCATAAGTTGTACAATAGTACACAACACCACCACTGCCACTAGATGCCAGAGATGCACAAATACAATAGTTGCAGCAGTAGATGTAGATTTTGACCAATGAGCGGGATTAGGCTTGCCAATAGGTTTTGGCTATTGTTGCTAAGTGGGACCAGGTGAGATAGTAGGTGGTCACCATTACAGCAAAAAGGGACCATGCCCGGTAGCAATTACAGGCTATGACTATAGAGAGAGACTAGGAGATTGGTCTACAACATCAGATAGATGCCATGATAGTAGCCTCCCAAGGCAGGATAGTTTTAATGAGATTATACAAGGAGGTCATGACAAAGGCCGCATACTATAGGATGCATTACCACCAGGATGTACCACAAGCACTCAGACATCCCAAATTTTCACAGCATAGTGATGCATGGTTGAGAGCTGAGGAATAGCTTGAGAGGAAAGTCAGAGAGGGTGGAATCCATCGAGGCTAGCTCTCATGTATAGACACTTTTTGATTTTGTTGTCTGATTCTTTGATACAAATATACATTCATGGGCTCCTTTTTTATAACCTCGGGGATATTGTACTTATGATCAACATACATACACTAATCCATATTTTGTACCATGACATTTATTTTTGATATATATTATATGATACGAAGATGGATTCAACATGATATGTTCACTTTATTTCATGTTTATGATGTATGGATGGATGAGATTCTTATATTTGATTATGTATTGATGTACTTTATTTATGTCTATACGATATGTGATGATATGGGATGGATGGATGCAATGTTATGTTCTTTTTAGTATCTTTTCACGATATGCTATGCAAATGTTATGGATGCAAATGATGTGGATGCATTTATTTTTGTATATTTTCTATGCAATTTTATGATGATGATGTATGCATATGGATGTATGGAGAGATAATGTAGATGTTTATGCTTATAATATGATATGTGATGTATGCTTATGATATGTGATGCAATGATTTAAGATGATTAGAATAACAAATCTATATTATTCATCACAACTCAAATGATAATGTAGAATGTATGATGTGATATGCAATGATTATGCTGATGGATGTTTTATGATTATGATATGATTATGAGATGTATGTATGTTGATGATTTGTGGATGTAGGGTGGATGCATTGATAATTTTTTTGTTGACTGTCATGATACCAAGTTAGTGTGGAGAGAAGAAGAATAATAAAGAATGACCGTTGATTTCGATAATTGCTTCAAAAATCCAACAAGTCTATGATCCATCAAGACTTTATTATAGATGGTGATGAGACAATGTAAAATGAGGATGAATGCAAGATGATGAGTTGCTCACACTTTGGGATTTGGATTTTTCGTCATTCCTTATCGTTTGATATAACACAGACACAATGCATCAAGGTATTGATAACAAGATGACACTGTATCTAGTGTAATGGACTTTGACTCTACAAATAGATAGGATAGTTCTTGTTCACACATTGACATATGAAAACCTTGTTGGAATGCAAGTTAGAAGCTTAGAATATATTGGACCAAAGCATACGCAATAGTCAACAACACACTCTAATCAACCTTCCTACGCACAACTAAGCAAGTATGCACCAACATTATTTTACAAGAGTACCCACAAGCACAACACAAAAGATAATGATTGATTCCTCGTTCCTTTCTCTCTAAATCATTTTGATAGACATCATTGAGAGGTCCTTGGAATGGGTCATTAAGATAAATCATCAGAAAAGATCAAAGAGAAATAGTCAATGTTATCTATATCTCTTGTCTGTTTTAATTTTAGCTAAGGTGATGTCTAATACTGATGTCCATCACAGGAAGGATACATCCTAGGACATGTTGATCAGATTGTTGTTTGATGTTAGGATGATGATGCTAATGATAAGTCATTGATAAAAACTTCACTTTCACATTTACCTATGATTTAGACTTTAGATTTTGACACTTAGGTTTGCACTTTATGACTTGCTAGACTTGTTTTCTACTTGTTTTTCCAAAGGTTGAAGGTGACGATCGATTTATTATGGGTGAAGGTTTATTTTAGGTGAAAGCGAGATGGGATGGAATGGTTTGGGATTTTTTGGAATATTTCAATGTTTTTGGTATTTTGAAAATGTTTTGAGGTTGTTTTTGGTCTTTTTGAAAGTTTATGTGAATGTTTTGGGTTTTCGATTATTTGAGGTTGTTTAGGGTTTTTTGAGATATTTGAGGCTTTTTAGGTCTTTTGAATGTTTTCTATTGTTTTTGTATTTTTCCAATTTTCCAATGTTTTTGAGTTTTATGAATATTTGGATGTTTAGAGATTTTTTTAGTTATTTGGATGTTTTGAGATTTTTGAAAGTTTCAACCAAGAACCTAACCTAAAAGACCTATCCTAGGGGTCTTAGGGGCTGATCAAAGATAAGCCTTGCCTACGTTATACACGCAGACACCCCGTAGTTCGACTGACATGACTTATTAACAAGATGAGATATGAACAGTTTGAAAATGATGCCAGTTTATTATGATAGACTCATAAAGGACTGACCTAGGGTGTCTCAAGGGCACATCAGTGATGGTATTGCCTATGTAGTTTGACAAGGGGTACCATTTTTTAGATTTTTGATGTTTTGACTTTTTTAGCGTTTTTGATGTTTTCTAGATGTTTTAGATTTTGACTTTACAATTTTTTTAATGTTTTTGGGTTTTAGTTGTACAAGATTTTGCAAATGTTTTTGGGTTTTCTGATGATCACTTTACAAATGTTCTAGGATTTTCTAATGATTTTTTGAATGTTTTTGGTATTTTCTAATGAGTTTTGATGACCTCAAGATATACAAGAACCCAATATGATCCATAACGAAATTCCCCTAGTGTGACATGTTAGACTACTTCGATAAAGATGGGATAGACTGACCTTTGGAATATGCCAAGTAGTGCTAAAGGGTTTAT
>VDFB02049217.1:96088858-96200198 GCA_007258455.2 Sequoia sempervirens | reverse complement strand
AGTTCTTTTCAGTGTTTTGCATTCATAGCATACCTATTCATCTAGGCACACTATTACAGAGACTTGGACATTGATTTTTGAGGAGGTCGTACATTATTCATTGTTGTTTCTGACAGGCCGTACCTGCTGTCAGGCCGTACTTCTTCATCTCCTGGTCGTACTTCCTTCTAGAGCAAAACGCCTTCCTTTACTTCAGTTTCTCATCACTGACAGGGGCGCACATCTATCTAGCTTGGTTCTGGAACTTCAGAAGGAGGGAGAAGAGATATTGCATGCAGTCGTACCATCTCAAATCTTTTACCAGCAAGCTGCATATTCCAGGTTTTCAATAAAAATTGTTTAATTTATTATTGCATGCTATCAGATCTTGATTGTATTGATTCTAGTTGAACAATAAAAGAAGCGACTTCAGTAGATCTTGCAATTTCTATCTATTTTGGCCATTAGATATTTTATATGTATTTATTATCAATTTCTCTAGCAAAATCGCATTATTTCAATTACATGCAAAAACTCAAAAACGTCAAAAAAATCAAAAACCTTCAGAAAAACCTAAAAACAGTCAGATACAGAGATTTCGGGGAAACTAGGGTTTCTACAGAGGCATGTAGTGGCTAATGATTTAAGTTATTTAGGGTAGCCATAAATCACTTTATTTCATTTGGCTGAGAAATTATTTAGTTTTCATAGAATTTTTGCAAGAATTTATATGCGATGTCAAATTGCATTATTAGTCAGTCGACCATGTCTATTGAGGCTTGGGTGAAGCAACACTCGCTATCCACTAGTTCATCAAATTGAGTTCCACATCTCATTGGGCTAGAATCACTATAGATTACATCTAGATCACCTAATGCATGGACATAATCACATGCATCCTCCTCACCCTGCTCAAAAGCTAAGGGTTGGGAGGATCATTAGTGGGTGCTTCTTGGGACATATCAAGCTGCTATTGGATCCGTCAATGGAATTTGCATAAAATTTGAATTTATAGTTGATATGAATAGATTTGTACTGTGAATTATTATTAGTGTTAAAATCACAGCTAAAGTCTTCTAATTCATTTTTATCTTAGAAATAGCTCTTTTTCCTTGCTCATTATGTTAAATAAGTACAAATTGATCTCTTTATTTTATGTGAGTTTATAGCTAGAGAGATTCTAAAATTCCTCTATGCACACAGTTCTCATGGGGTTTTAAGTTCATTATTAAATCTGAATCATTTTAATATTTTTTTAGCTATTTATTTTGTATTATGAGAATAACCCAGTGTTGCAGATTATGAGGGCACCAAAACAAGTGACTTGGTCACCGATCTGTGTGGCATAAAATAAGTATATTTTGTGGAGGTCATGTTTTAAGATATTGGCATATCATTATTTTTTACTAACCTAGTTTTAAAAGTTGGATTGTTTCATTTGATGCTATTTTTATTTGTATTATATTTTTTTCTTGAAAGGCTACTGGAAACAAGAAATGAAAACTGCAACGACAACGATAACTAACAAGAAATGGAAAATTAGAAGTTGTGTTTAAGAAATGGATTTTATATATAGATAGATTTATTATAAATTTTATTTCATAAGGATGGTCTGGAGGAAACGGTCGTCTAGTGTAGTTCACTATAACGATATATTGGAATACAATGCACATAATCTATATGGGTTCACAAAGGTCATTGTAACCAACAAGGCTCTGAAATCAGTATTAAATAAGAGGCACATTGGATAGGAGACATTGGATGACCTTTGGTACTCCATACCTACAATGCTAAGTTTTGGATTGTTTGGAGTCTCCATGGTTGGTGCTGATATTTGTAGTTTTGCACAAGACACAATAGAAGAGCTCTATAATAGGTGGATTCAACTAGTTTCATTTTATCCTTTGCTCGAGAGTATTCATACAAGGAATCAATTTGGCAAGAGCTCTACTTATGGAATTTCGTCACAAATTTTGCAAGGAAGGCATTAGGTTTGAGATACCACCTTCTTCCATACATATACACATTGTCTTTTGAATCCCATAACAAAGGATCTCCAATTACAAGGCCTCTATTTTTAACATTCCCTAATGATACTAACACATTGGGGATCAGCAGACAATATCTATTAGGGAAAGGAATTTCCTCCCAACAGAACGACAGACTTAGAAATAGCATTGCAGACTTAGAAATGGCACGACAGACTTAGAAATGACCGTCTGAAATAGAAATGATGTTTTTCCAGTTAGAACGGAAAAACAGAGCCCTGCCGTCATGTTTCTGGTAACATAGTAATGCACACGCAGGGGAGGTGTTTTGGAGCATGGGGGACCAAACGCCCCCATGGGAGGCCAACCTCCCAAGGAATGGGGGATGATGGTAGGGATTACCTTTTTCATTGTCCCTAACCTCTTTTATTTTATTTTTGTGTGGGAAGTTTGGATGAAGTGGTTCTAAAGTTTCTAATGTCCATGTGTTTGTTTTTATGCAGGCACTTGTTGGGGCTTCGTATTTTTTCTTTTCCTCACAATATACAATACCACCAAGCTGCCAAATGTTGTAGATCTACTTATTCCCAGCAAAGCTAATCTCTATACATTAGAGAAAGGTGTTTTCTCACCACGTCCATCTTTGCCAAATATGGAAAAACTTCATGTAGAGATAAGGACAACTTTTCCTTATTGGGTTGGAAATTGTCTCCCAGAAAATGGTTCCACATTCAAATGGAATTGTTCATGTGATGGAGCCTATAAATGTAAATGCATAGGAAAGGCACTAAATTGTTTGACAAAAATCCTCAATGAAATGTATGTAAAATATGGAATCATTAGCAAGCCACATAAATTGTTTGATAGAAAGCCTCAATTAAATGTAAGGAGAATGTGGAAGCATAATCAAGCCACATGAACTATTTGATAAAAAAAATTGAAAAAAAGTTTCTCTCGTGAAATGTCACATATACATATTTTTATTTTATTTTATTTTTCTAAAAAATTGTAAGTATTATAATATTAGTATATATATTTTTAATAGTCTATATAAAACATGTCAAGAGGTCTTTTTTCAAATCAATTTCTAACATACATAAGTGCAATAGGCACCTCAATATTTATTCTTTTCATGGATGTTTATTTTCAATGCAAAAAAAGAAATTGGTTGTTTTAGGTGTGACTCTTTCATTGGGGTTCTATTTATTTGTATTTAAATTGGTGAAAGTTAATCTTTAATATGGTTTGTATATAAGAACATATTTTCAAATTTAATATTTATTTGTAACATGTGTTCAATTGTTCAATTGGATATATGCAAATCATGTGAGTCGCCTAACAATAGAAAATATCCATTATAAAAAAGGTGATTCTATAATTCATATATTGGTGAGTCACCTAACAACTACTAGGTCTATGAAAATTAATTATTTAAACAATTACAATCAAACAAAATGTTTGCATCCTTGATCTTCATTCATAGTGATCTTTTTTCAAATTATCTAAGTAGATGATTAGAAGATAATTTGATTCCCACCCCTCAAGGATTTGTGAAATTAAATTTTGATAGGGCTACACAAAGAAATATAAGGTTATCAAGAGCTAGGTGTGATATTTATATAGCATTGATCCCATCAATCCATATTGAATATTTCTTATAAAATTTTATACAATAATCTTATTTATATAAGAAGGTAAGAAAAAATGTTCCATAAATTAAATACTTGTTATTCAAAACATGTGTAGTAAAAAATTCATGGTGAAGGTACTCAACAAAATCAAACAACTAGACATGCAAAACAAAGTCACTACCTCTTAAAACAAGAGAACCTTGAAGCACAACTAAATCTTCAAGGATATGAATAGCACTAGGTTTGGTGACAACCAACAAACTCATAAAACTAAAGTAATCAAAGATAAAATACAACTAGAAAGTCCCTAATGATGGGGCCATTTATTATTACTTAAAGTTATTCACTTCTTAAACACTAAAATAATTCAAGATCCAAGCTCAAGGGAGATCAACTTGGGATTAAGGGTTGTACTTATGATCAACTAAAAGAAAACTTGAGCCAATTTCCATGAGAGAGGGAAAGTATCTTCTTCTTTGGGCTTTATAAAGATAAGGGGATATTACCTAAGGTTTGATTAAGGCCAATTATAGATAAATTAGGGTTATTATGAAGGCTTGCATTAAGGTTAGGATAAAGCTTAGGTTTACAATTAGGGCTAGGAGTACAGTTAGAAACGGAGTTACATTAAGATTAAGATTCTATTAGGGTTAAATTAATGTTAGGGTTAGGGTTAGGATTAGGATTAGGATTAGGATTAGGATTAGGATTAGGATTTAATAAGAGTTAGGGTTTAATTAGGGTTAGCTATAGGGTTAAATTAAGTTTATTGTTAGGGTTAGGGTGCTATTATGGCCAGGGTTAAATTAGGGTTAGGGTGCAATTACAATTAGGGCTACTTGTTACAATTTCAATTATGGTTAAGGTTAGGGTTTAATTAGGGTTAGATATAGGGTTCAATTAGGGTTAGATATAGGGTTTAATTAAGGTTACTATTAGGGTTAGGGATAAGATTCTATTAGGGTTAGGGTTTAATTAGGGTTTAATTAGGGTAAGGGTTAGGGTTCAATTAGTGTTATGGTTAGGGTTGATTAAGGGTTAGGGTTCATATATGACTCAATTAGGGTTCAATTAGGATTAGATTTAGGTTAGAGTTCAACTAGGGTTTGGGTTAGGATTAGGGTTCTAGGAGGTTAGGGTTAGGGTTAGCATTCTAGGATAAAGCTTGGGATTAGGGTTACAACTATGGTTATGATTAAGGTTAGGTTGCAACTAGGGTTCAATTAGGGTTAAACTATGGTTAGGCTTAGGCTTAGAGTTGTTGGCTCCCCAAATCTGTAATCCACTTGAATCCTAAAGGACTACCAGGCCTAATGGTCAAATTCAAGGAGAGATTTGGCCAACGAATGGGAGATCAAGAATTAAAACCCTTTCTCCCCTGCACTTCAGGCTTTGTGAAACCTAGGAGGGTGATCCAGACAATGTACTTATAGATACTTGTGTTTCAAAGCATCTAGAACATTGTAAGCAAATAATTTTCCTTCAATTGTTAAATGCACATACTACCTTAAAGGTTTGGTTGACCTTCATGGTAATGTGTGACTTAAACATAAGAAATGTAAAGCATTAAATTTTACACACAATTACATTGAGATAGATAAGTAAATTTGAATTTAAATTGTTGATGCCACAAAAGATCTCAAGAGACTACAACATTACAAGACCAGTGCCTAATCCTAGGGTGAAGTCATTTAAACCATGAAATTGAAAATACACCATAACATTATCTTTGTCATAATTGTGCCTATCAATGATGCCTTACATCATCAATACTAGAGACTTAACCGAAAATACTTAGTAATCACTACATACAATTGCATAAATCTTCATTCCTATTAATACAATTTTAACTTACTCCTTGAATAAGATTAATAAAAATGAACAAACAATCAAAGAAAGAAAAGAAGATGAACAATAGAAACCCATGATTTCTTATATTCAAAACTTATGCAATGTTTACAATGGAGAAAATTTGCCCAAAATATCTTTCCATTTATTTATCAAAGATGATAGTGCTATAATTATATTACCCATTACAAGATTCAGAAAACCCCAAAACCTAAAATAAACACCTATTTATTTCCAGACCCTTTTACAAAAGTATTCCCTTGAGACCACCATGTGAACCACTCTCTTAGAATGAAGCAGAAAATTGCACTTAAGGAAAATGAAAAACACTAAATGGAAATCCTCATCAAACACTTGGCATCACTCAGCTCTATTGATCAGTAGTCGTCTTTGCATTTGGAGAATCCCCATTCTGCACTTATATTCCTACCTCTTGCATTTTCTTGCCCACGTTGCAATAGAAAGTTTTTTTTTTTACTGTGAAATATTTCACTTCTTCCTCCATTTTACCCTACAACTGAAAATATTTTGTTTTATTTGTGAAAATCCCTTTCACTCCAACTACATTTTTTTTTAATGAATGAAAGCCTTTTACTCTCATTTTCATCGAGTTGTGAAAATCCCTTCACTTGCATTTACCTTTTTACTTCCCATCAAAGAAAAAATTTTATTTTTAATGGTGAAGGCTTTTAATTATTTTCCATTAGGAACTTCACCTTTAAATTATTTTTAACTCACCGTCAAAAATAATCCCTTATAAACATTTCCTTCAAACATTTGTCATGGTCCCACCACTACTTTATTAACATTTCATTATAAAAAAAAATGCTATGTAGACTTCTTTTATTCATCCTGTGGGCTTCACAAAGTTTCAATGAGCATGAGAAATGCTATGTGGAGCCTCCCCACGCCCCCACCAGATAATGCTTCAAATTGGTTGGTCCCCCGCGAGCTAGTGGGGGATGGTTTTTATTTGTCCACACCGGATGCATTTGACCATTGATCAAGCTCTGCCCTTCACTTTGATGTTCTTCATGTTTTACAACTCCACATGAACCCTGGCAGCATTGAGCAAATGTTTACAGTGGTCACCATAAAACTCAATCTTCTTCCCATTCAAAATCGTGTGTATAAAAAATTTCACAATCGGTGGTTGGCTAAACACAAAGAGGGCACTCATTAATTTAAATGCAGCTCAAAGAACCTCCTCAATCAATGTGTTCTTGCCTCTTGAAGTATTGTAATTAAAAACTCTTGCATTGTAAACCCAGCATCAAGGCTTAACATGTAATTTGAGGGCGCCAAAGAATTGCACTTAATAATGTTCTTAAATTGCAAGCTCGCCACTACTCATCCCTTCACCTCTTCACTTCCCCACCATCTTGTGCTAAATTCAGCACTTGCCCCATGGTCTGGTGGAGAAAGCCAGCCATATAGTGTGTTCAAGCCAAATATAGTAAAATGTGGGCATTAGTGCCAAAATGGAGTTCCCTCAAACAATTCGATACATTTTCACTGCAAGCTCGAGCTATTCTTGCACAAAGAAAACATGCACCATATTTTCCCACGCATCGAGCATATGAAACAAAGATGTTTCATGTAGCAGCTTCTTGTACCTACGTAAAACATTCCTTTGCAATATCAAATTTTGCATCTTATTTTGTATCTTAATTACTCACACCACTTCACCAAGTAGTAGTTCCATCTCATCAAATTTTGGTGGTTGGTCTTATGCTTGTCTTGCATTATCTTGGGTTAAAATTGCTTTTTCCTCTTCTTCGATGACACCATTGTCAATTGCTTCACCCTTGCTTATCAAATTATGATTCTTTGAAACTATCAGCTCCCAAAAATAATTCATTCTTTTACTCTAGCTTTTAATTGCCAGCTCAAGCATGAAATTATTCAATTCCATTGGTTTCTCTTATTGAACACATCCACTTTGTAGTGCAAGTAAACAATCTAGGGATTTACTGTATGTGTTTCTGTTGTAAGAGTTATCCAACAAATCACTGATGAGTTTTTTCATTTCTCGAATTGCTTTAGGAACCCATTCATCACTATCATGGTGTGCCAACCTAGCTTCAAAATCTTAAACTAGTGTTAAGCCCCCAACCTCTTCTACTTTCCTAGCCACAAGACTTTCAAAAGAGATACCACTTTGCAAGTCAACAAAATAATCTTTACCAGCCTCTTCAGATAATGATGCTTTGTCCTTCCAAAACCTCCTGGATTCTTTATCATTCTTTGGATTCATTTTCAATTGAAACTGGCTACAAAATCTGTTTAATGTAAACTCATTTTCTAAAAAAATCTCAAGGTCAAGCTCAACTATCCTCATAAGAAGATCATCCACTAGAGGGACATCTACATCTAGATTCCTTAATTCGGCATCAAAAGAACTGTAGAATCACTCTAAAAATGGGTTCAATGTTAACTCTAGTTGTGGTATCTCCTCTCTTCTAGGTGGTTCCAATTCAAACATTCTAACAAGATTATTTATTGCCTCTTGCTAGGAGTCATTTGGTTCCTGGGATTGAGGAAAATCATTGAAAGAAGCAAATGGAAACTCTCTGATGTCCTCGAAAAAAGGGATTACATTCAAATAAACTGAATCTACAACATTCTCGATAGAGGATAAATTGGGATTCAAAAGACCAAGTATAACATGTTTTTTTCCCTATCTCCAAACATAACGCACAATGGCCACTTTTTTGGTATCTTCCATTTCCCTAGCTACAACAGAAACTGCAAAAATGGCCATGGTATTGCCTAGTTCTAGGACCATAATATTTGTATCTTTCAAATAATAGTTCCTTGGAACATTTGATGTATATGTAAAACACAAAAGCTTTAGGCTCTTCTTAGGCTTGAACTAGAGTGCCTCTTCTTCCATAGTGGAAATAGGAAACACTTGTGTCCCATAACAAAATCCCTTAATCCATTGCTCTAGAGGAATTGTCTTGTCTGGATCTTCCCTAATTTTGTACTCAATATCCATCTTTACTTCTCATGTTGCAAAATAATCATTTGGAGGTGCTTTATCTGAATATTTATTTAGAGTGGGAATTCTTTCTTGCATTGTCTTTTTATAGAACCACACCCTAACTTTGATCATGGGAGACAACTCTAGGTCTCATCTAAATATAGTTGTGTTGTAGAAAAATGGCCCCTTGTCATTTTCATGGCCTTTTAGGTCTTGTTTCACGGTGTTGGAACTATGTTGCTTTGATTTTATGTTGTAACATGGCTTGAACATGCTTCTTTAGGTACTAAAACTCAAAGAATGATGTCTTGTGAAGGTGTTGTGAAGTTTTGTAACACATTTCTACATTCTTCTAGACTCTATTTAATGCAATTTACCTAAAAATCACCTTTTTACTCATCAACAAGTCCTATTGTGAAGTGTTGTAAAGCCTTGTAACAAGATTTCACACTTTTCTAGGCATATTTTCACTATTTACACCCTTCTCATGGTTTATTTGGTCCCTTTGTGCTCTCATATGCTTAATTAAGTGGATTTTTGCATATTATCTCGACAAACAACATTAAATACAACATATTTCCTGACACATATTTTTAAGTCCTAGGTGGGACCCATTCGCCATGGGTGGCGAATGAGTCCCCCTTGGCCCCAAATTCAAAATATTTCAAATTTCTTTTTAGTATTTTATTCAAAATCACTTGATGTTGGCCTATGATGAGGTATGAATGGATACTAAGGCACTAGAATTGTATAAATAAGTGATTTTCACCTCATTTTACATCTCCTCACTCATTTAAGCATTCAATCTCACATTTCAAGCATTCAAGCACTTTACATCAACAATTCAAGCACTTTGAAGTAGCCATTGACATTACTTCAAACTTGCATTATCAAGGGTTAGGTAAGTTGATAGAATTTGCATGTTATTATTTTATCTTTCTCTTCCATTTCATTGTCTTTTCAAGGGTTTAATTACCAAAAGTGGGGTTTGACCAAGGCAAACCCCTATTCACTAACCCCTAATCATTTTTCCCCTATTGCATGTTTGTTTGTAGCCCTTTGTTTGCATATTTGACAGGTTATTAGGTGTTGAAGATTTATTTTCAAGTCAACTAGGTGCTTCAAGTCAACTTGAGTCAAATTCAAGCTTGGAGAGAGTTATTTGTCCTTTTTCTGCAGATCTAACTTTGGTAACCCGACAAGTAGACATTTCTAGATCTGGTGTTGCAGAGTTGTCTCCTAATTTTTTAGAAATTTGGGAGAGGACTGATTCACCACCTATGGAAAATGAGTCCCACCTTAGGACTAGAAACTTTAGTTTTGTCAGATTCTAGATCCCGACAAACAAAAACCAACTCCCAGTAGTTTTTCACCAGTAGGTGGACTAATTTGCCACCCTGTGCGAATGAGTCCCACTATGAAAAATTAGTGATTTCCATCAGCATTCAGAACACTTCAGAATCATTACAATTCCTCCAGGTGCACTCAGATTCATCCCTGTACTTTTTGTTTTGCATTATTTCTTCATTTACATAGTTGTTTGCATATCACAATGTGTTTTCAAACATAGTTGTAATTGCACTTTTGCATTCATTTCCATCCATTTACATTAGTCAATTGCATTTATTTAAGTTCATTTACATTAAACAACATTGCATACATCCTGATTTGAGTGATACATTAGCATTTTTGGTCCTATCTCTCTCCTTTTAGGTGAAAAACCCTAGAAGTGCAAGAGTAGTCCATAGGGTCCCAAAAATCTATGTTTCATTTTGGTGAACCCGACTTTTGAACACTTTATATTTATGATTGCATTCACATACTACATCTTAGTTTCCATTTGCATTAGCATTCAATTAAGACATTGATTTGTTATTGCATTCTAGGACTTTTCATTTTGCATTAGTGAAACCTTCATGTAGCTTTCATTTTTGCATTACATCTCATTGAAAAAATTAAAAATCTGTATTTTTCATCTGAAAATTGCATACTATAGAGCATTTAAATCATCTTAAAATTTCTGAAAAACACTAAAAAACTTCATACTGGGACTCATTCGCCACCCAAGGCGAATCAGTCCCTCTGCACTTTTTCGAACAACATTTTTGGCATTTTTCTGGCATTTGTTTCCATTTTTGTTTTATGTAGTTGGATCTTTGTTATTGTTAGCAGACTCTCTATTATTTGCATTTTAGAGCTCCTAGATTAGCTTACATTTTCCTTCACCCCTCCTTTGTGGTACTTGCATGAGTGTTTGGTGCCCCGTTGATAATACTTTAGTGAGATGAAGTTCTAGACTCATGGCATCCCGCAATAGCACTTTCGTTGTGGACCTTGGGATCTCATGAGCTCCTACTCCTAGTATGGAAAATGGTGCATTATGCCCTGAGAATACCACTTCCATTCCTTCACCTTTCCATCCAATGAATTTTGACAACCAAAACAATTCCCTCTCACAAGAAAAGGTCATTAATATTCATGAGGACTTTGCACATTTACAACAAGACTTGTCACTTGAAAACATTTCCACAACTACCATACCTGCCATTGAGAATCTTCATCATTTGATTGAAAGTGATGAAGAAAATTGTTGAGATTTACAATAAACATGCCTCTTCCAACACCCAATCTGCAACCATTCCTGTAAGCCAAGGAGCACCTCAAGTTCCTCCCCCTTCAACCATTGCTTCCATCCCAACTTATACCAATCTGCAAGTCCATACAACTATGCATCAGGCTACTTCTTTCCTGATTTACACTAGCATTCCTACTTATTTTGTGGCATCACAAGTCCCTTCTACCTCTATCACACCTCTTAGCATTCCTTTCACTTCCCCTAACATCACTTACACTCCATCATCATTTTCCCTTCTATCTCAACCCACATACCCCGATCCTTTTCTTACACAACTTCTCACTACCATTTCATCTATGCAACATCAACTTTCCAACATCAGTCAAGGTCAATCCACTCCAACCACATATCATGTCCATAGTAGTCCCTTATCCTTAGAAATATTACGTACCCCGATGCCAGAAGGGATAGAAATGCCTTAGTTTGAGAAATACAGAGGAAAAGGAGATCCTATCAACCATGTTAATGCATATACAGCTTTGTGTAGTGACTTTGTCCTTGATGACAAACTTTTAGCAAAAAAAATTCCAAGGACCTTGAAAGACACTACCTTAGAATGGTTTTCCAACTTGCCCAATCATTCCATTTTTTCTTTCAATGAATTGGTGGATTCTTTCATTGGTAACTTTCAAGTTCACATGACACCTAAAAAGACAATGGCAGACCTTATGAGATGTAGACAAAACACAGATGAAAAAGTGATGGATTTCATCTCATGTTACCAATCCTTATATGCTCAAATTGATGTCAAGCTTCCCGATGCACATCTATAGAAAATGTTTATCGAAAACTTGCACACCAACCTTCAAGATAAACTCACTATGATGAAATTCCCTTCATTCATGCATGTATGTACAACCTTATGTGACTACCAAAATTTTATTTAAAGTCATGATTCAAACTCTACTTCTAGTCGAGTTGATAAACCAGAACACACCAATCAAAACCAAAATAACACACAAAACTTCTACAAACCTAATAGAGGATTTCTATAGTTTAATCCACCTCCTCAACCTCAACCACAGCCAACCCAATCCATTCCAAATCAAGTGGTTATTGTTATGGAAAATGTGCCTTATCATTATGGAGATCCGAATAAACAATTCACTCCTTTACTCAATACCCTCCATCACACAATGAACCAATTAATTCAAAAATGCATGCTCACTTTGCCACCCATTTGACCACTTGATCCAAATCAGCCATTACCACCTACCTTCAAACCTAATGCTTATTTCCATTTTCATCATCAAAATGGCCATGACACCGAACATTGTAAGCATCTTAAACATTTAGTTCAAGACCTCATTGATTTGGATGAATTGACCATTGTAGGTGTTAATGATCAAGGCAATAAGTCTATTGCACCTCCTAACCAGAATTTACAAATTTTCACCAATCCTATGCCGAAACATACTACCTCTTTTTTTCAAGGCTAGTGAGCCTTCCAAGCCTGATGTAATGACTGTTGATACAAATAATGAACATGATACAGCTTCTATTGTTACCCAAGGTAGTCTTATGGATAACCTTGTGGCTATGATAGACGTTATCCCTCGTAAGGGCCAAACCACAAAATCACTTGATATTACTTTTTCTACTAAATACATACTCCAAAACCTTCCTGATGGTCCTCTCTACATAGCTGGTAGAATCTATGATAAGCCCACTAATGGGATATTAATAGATCCCACTTGTGGTGTGAATGTGATCACATAAGAGTTTTTGGTATTACATGAAATATGTCAAGATGATTACAATAAACCCACTGTATGGATTAAAACACAATGGTCTTGCATGCCCTACGATTGGATAGTTTGTGCTACCCTTACAAATAGGACCTAAAACTTTGGAGGTAACATTTTCAATTATTCCCCACTCTAACCAATTTCATTTGTGGCTAGGCCTCCCTTGGCTTCGCTCAATGAAATCGGTCTCATCGGTTGTTCATAAGTGCTTGAAGTTTCCACATGACAACGAGATAGACACCATACACCATAGTTGATTTAATCCTTTATCTTCCAAAGGTAACTTCTCATTAGAAGCCTTCTAGCCTAAACCCATGAAATCTATTACCCCTTGCAAGGATTTATTTTTCATAGCCTATGAAAAGTTTAAAGCCAAAAAGATAGCTGAACTATCTCTTCGTAACTCATCCCCATCCACTTCCACACCTCCTTTCATAGACAAAACCATGCTTCAACCTAAGTCTGAAATTGAGCAACCCATCCAACCTCATGAACAACCACCCTTTGAAACTTCCCTTCCATCATTTAAAAGACCAAGAAAAAGTGAAACCAACCCCATTGTGCCTCCTTGGATTAATCAAATGTATAAAGCCAAAGAGAAAGTGGTTGATCCATCCTCTTCGGTTTCTTCTGTACTTTAAAGTAATTTCTCATACAACGATGTGTAGAAATTCATTTAAAGTGGGGGGCATACATTACCATTATTTCATTTGCACTCTTGGTTCCTAATGCAGCCTTGTTGTTTATGTGATGCGTTTATCACTTTGTGGATGACATTGGTGTGATGTCCTTCATAAGTGTGATCTATATTAGCATATTACATTCCTCTTGGTGGTTCAATGCAACTCACTACATCCCCTAAGTTGTGAATATACTATTCTTTGATTGTTCCTCTCTTAGAAGACATTAGACACAATGTTCCCTAAGTGACTAACCTTGCATAAATTGAACAAGAATCCTTTGAACATCTTTTCACTTTTACATTTTTACATTTTGCATTCCTTTTTTCCACCTTGCATAATGCAACTTGCATTACTGTGGTACCTTTCATTTTTATTTATGAGCATTTTTCTTGTGGCACCTCATTAAAGTTATCAGGTGATATAACTTTGGCATGGTTGAGCGAGAAGCCCAACTAGCGGCATGACTTTTCCCCATAGTCACCTTTGTGTTTTGTGAGTGCATACCAACTAGCATATGTATCTTACCTTATTGGGCTTTCTCACCCCATAGAAAACTAGTTTTGTGGCCCTAGAGTGAGTATACAGTTGGGCTTTCGCACCCCACGGACAGCCTGAAGTTTCGTGGCCCCAGAGTGACTACACATTCTCTTTTTCAAACAATCAGCCTAGATCTCTTTTCACAACTAGTTGTATTGACGATCGAAGCTTCATCCAATTATTTTTAACACTTGTGTGTTCCTTTGTTCTTATGCTTAGTTTGCCATGGGATCTTCATCCTGGGGGTTTGATCATCCCTCTTGATTGTTTTCATTCCATCTTGCTAATGTAAGTGCATCTGAACCCTCCCCTCGATGTTCATGGCTACTTTACTATGAGTTTGAAGCAGGTTCATCCTCTCACTAAAGTGGGGGCTAAATGTGTCATAGAAAAATGGCCCCTTGCCATTTTCATGGCCTTTTAGGTCTTGTTTCATGGTGTTGGAACTATGTTTCTTTGATTTTATGTTGTAACATGGCTTGAACATGCTTGTTTAGGTACTAAAACTCAAATAATGATGTCTTGTGAAGGTGTTGTGAAGTGTTGTAACACATTTCTACATTCTTCTAGACTCTATTTAATGAAATTTACCTAAAAATCACCTTTTTACTCATCAACAAGTCCTATTGTGAAGTGTTGTAAAGTCTTGTAACAAGCTTTCATGCTTTTCTAGGCATATTTTCACTTTTTACACCCTTCTCATGCTTTATTTGGTCCCTTTATGCTCTCATATACTTAATTAAATATATTTTTGCATATTATCTCGACAAACAACATATTTCCTAACACATATTTTCAGGTCCTAGGTGGGAACCATTCGCCATGGGTGGCGAATGAGTCCCCCTTGCCCCCAAATTCAAAATATTTCAAATTTCCTTTTAGGATTTTATTCAAAATCACTTGATGTTGGCCTGTGATGAGGTATGAATGGATACTAAGGCACTAGAATTGTATAAATAAGTGATTTTCACCTCATTTTACATCTCCTCACTCATTTAAGCATTCAATCTCACATTTCAAGCATTCAAGCACTTTACATCAACAATTCAAGCACTATTCAAGCACTTTGAAGCAGCCATTGACATTACTTCAGAATTGCATTATCAAGGGTTAGGTAAGTTGATAGCATTTGCATGTTATTAGTTTATCTTTTTCTTTCATTTCATTGTCTTTTCAAGGGTTTAATTACCAAAAGTGGGGTTTGACCAAGGCAAACCCCTACTCACTAACCCATCTTCATTTTTCCCCTATTGCATGTTTGTTTGCAGCCCTTTGTTTGCAGATTTGATAGGTTATTAGGTTTTGAAGATTGATTTTCAAGTCAACTTGAGTCAAACTCAAGCTTGGAGAGAGTTATTTGTTTGTTTTCTGCAGATCTGACTTCGGTAACTCGACAAGCAAACATTTCAAGATCTGGTGTTGCAGAGTTGTCTCCTAATTTTTTAGAAATTTGGGAGAGGACTGATTCACCTCTTGTGGTGAATGAGTCCCACCTTAGGACTGGAAACTTGGGTTTTGTCAGATTTTGGATCCCGACATATAGAAACCAGCTACTGGTAGTTTTTCACCAGTATGTCGGCTGATTCACCACCCTGGGTGAATGAGTCTCACTATGAAAAATTGGTGATTTCGATCAATATTCATAACACTCTAGAATCATTACAATTCCTCTAGGTGCACTCAGATTCATCCCTGTACTTTCTTTTTTGCATTATTTCTTCATTTACATAGTTGTTTGCACATCACAATGTGTTTTCAAACATAGTTGTAATTACACTTTTGCATTCATTTCCATCCATTAGTCAATTGCACTTTGTTGAGTTCATTTACATTAAACAACATTGCATACATCCTAATTTGAGTGATACATTAGCATTTTTGGCCCTATCTCTCTCCTTTTAGGTGAAAAACCCTAGAAGTGCAAGAGTAGTCCATAGGGTCCCAAAAATCTATGTTTCAATAGTTGCTAGAGAAATATTTTAAGTTGTTACTATGCTCAATAATGACATTGAACTTTCAACAATTAACACCTCTACCTATGCTCACTTAGAAAATCCTTTTAGAAAGGAGACATTTTCATGGAATATCTCTGATGAGCTTGCTAGTCCATAAATTCTCTATTGGAGAACAACAACATCAAGTTTCATACCCTACTCTTTCATTTGATTATAAATCACATCTACTTGATCTTCTTTTGTTCCTTCATCAAGATCTCTAATCATTGATCAAGAACCTGTGATTAAATAAAGGTTCTCATTCACTTTACTTCCCTTCGTCCCTGCTCTATGTTTCTTTATCAGCAAGTCCATTCCAAAAACTCAAGCATCTATAAGATCCCCTTACTATTTTTAAATTATAGGGACTTCCCTCACAAGCTTGCTTCCCCTGACTATTATGAGCCCTTGATTCATGCTTTGTTCTTAGGTTTTTGCTTACTGTCCAAGTACCTCTTTTGCATCACTGGACAAGAATCAAGCACAATATGGTCCCTAGTTTGTTTGAACCTATCCCAAAGCACACCATTCATCAAAATGCCTATCAATTTTGAGAGCTCCATCAAGAGTTAAGGTTAAGGTTCAATTTCAATCAAGGTTAAATTTATAACAATGATTAGTGTTAGAATAGGTGTTATAGTTAGGGTTAGAATTAGTGACATGGTAGTTTAGGATTATGGTTAGAATTGGGATAAAGTTTAGGATGAAGGTTATATTTGGAGTTCAATTAGGGTTTTAGCATAAATCTTGGGGTTAGGGTTAGGGTGAGTGGGTTTAGATTAGGGTTATAGTTAGGGTTTAACTAGGGTTAGGGTTTAGGTTCAATTAAGGTTAAGGTTATAATTATGATTAGTGTTAGAATTGGTGTTATAGTTAGGGTTAGAATTAGTTCCATGGTAGGTTAGGATTAGGTTAGGTTAGGCTATTAACATTATTTCTTTTACTACTACCCCAATTGTTTTTGTTACCAATCCTAGTCAAGCCAACTAGTTGAGCTAGTTGATGTTACTGCTAAGCCATGGTCATTCCTCTAATTCAAACCTCCCCCACCTCACCTAATATAACTTAGAACAAATTTATAAATATATACAACTCAAGTTAATTATCACTTTGTTTTTATTCTTAGGTTTCATTCTAGTCATAGGTTCAATTCCCTCATTGCCTCCACATTGAGGGATTGACCACCTAAAAGAGTGATATGAAATGTAGGAGTGGAAAAACCCTAGGTCATTGATTAGGAGAAAGGAAGAGATCATTACTCAAGGAGATTATTAAGTGATAGAGTTGTATTGCAAATTCTTTTTTCCATCTGCCATTTGTATTTGACCCTACTTCATAGGACTTTTATCTTTGTCAAATGCTCATTCACTCATCTATCCTTGATGTAAGTCACTTTCCATGATTTTAGTAAGTTTTATTTTTTTCGAATATGTATGTGGCCATATCATCAACTATTTTGAGTCATGTCATACTATGTAGCTTCTAGTCTTGAAAGCCTTGTGTCTAGTATGTTTTGTTGATTAAAGCTTGTTGCTTGTAATCCAATTGGCTTCAAATAATTCCATTTTACAATACCAAAGGACAATTTAACAAAAACATGTATGTTTTAGTAATGCATAATGCCAATAAAATTGACTTCAAGTGTTCATCATTATAATTCTTGTTAGAAAGTAGCTCAGAAAAAAAACTAGTTATCTTGGCTACAGTTTCCTTAACTTATGTTTGGGACCTGTTGAGGGCCTCCATCAAACAAAGAGAACCATTAGACCTCAAGGGAATAGTAGTATAAAATGGCCTCCCTCCACTTTCTCCATAGCTATGATAAGTAATAGTTGAATGAGGTATCTAAAAAGAATCCTACAACATACAAAACCTATTGGAAGTTGATTATGTAGGGGACTTACATGAGGAGGATCCCCATGGCCCCCAATCTCTATTTCTCAATTGGGTGAGAGGCAAAATGTAAGCTAGCTATTATTATTGCTATTATTCATGGATTTCAATACTAGATAATTTGTAATGTTACAAACCTTTTCACTTGTGTAGCATATGTGAAATGACTATAGTAGGAGATGATATTGAATGGAAGGAAGAACAAGTGATTTTAGGAAATCACAGAGCATTGCAAGATTTGAGGGAGCTTTTTTTATGGCCTATTATATGGAAAATGAAATTAATTGTTGAGTTCATTACTGTGAAAATTTTATGCAAATTTCCTTATGTTTATAAAAGTTATAAACACACAAAAGGATGTGATAATAAAATATAGAGGAAATATCACAACACTAGCTCAATGGAATTTTTTCAAACACAACCACAAAGAAACCTCATTATGTAATCTTTGAGTCATTGATAATAAAGATTAGACAACCCATCAAAGGCATATTGAAAGTATGAAACATTTTTGTATGACTTGGCATGTTGAAATATTTTATTATTTTGAGGTGGAAAAATTTTACTCCATCAAGGGGTTGCCAAAATAATTTATAGGCTTGAATAAATGTTGATGTTATTGTAAATAAGTTCAGTTCTACTATCAATTTGTAGGCTCGCATGATTTTATGTTGATGTGATCTAGTAAGTATTTCATTTCTTAAGTTTTGTGTAGGCTAAAGGAAAACTAAAATTCTAAAGTTTTTATTCTAATTATTACAAGCAAATAAATATGAGATATTGTTATTTGTAGATGGATAATTATATTTTACATTATATATAATCAATGTAGGTACTAATGTAAATGAGTACAATTTTATGTTATTTCCTCACACCTTAAATTTGTTACATGCAAATTACCTAGATCTATTGTCATTTTCATTACAAGTATAAATCATTTTGTGCATGACAATACCATCTTGCGACCAAAATAGATTGGTCTATCTAATTGTCATTATCTAGATAGAGTTGCAGATTATCTCTTACATTTTTTTTAATAGTTTAGATTTGAAGAAGTTATCAATGTGTGAATTTTTGTTTCCATATAGGTTTAGCTTTTGTAGGATGATTGTTTATTGTTTTTGCATCTTCAACATATATTCTCTTTTTTGGTACACTTAGTTAGGATTTGGCGGATTGGATAGTTGGGCCCTTTATCTGGATAGTAACTAGGGGGTTGCAAAAAACCAATGCCCAAATAATAGTTAGATATTAGAAATACGTATGATATTTGACATAGTTTTTTATCAACAATACTAGACTAGAAGAAGACGTATACGTGATCACGTTAAATAGAAAAAAAATGATTTAAGTCATGTATTTGATGTATTATTAGTAATATAAGAATATGTGTTGATTAATCCATTGTATATCCTCAAATTTGTAGAGAGAAAGGGAGGGAATGGGTAGGTGGTGGTATTTTTTTATCATTTGAGTTGTGATGATGATCATTCATTCGGTGGTGGATTAGGATACCCTTTTCCATGTTTCTAAGATGGGTATTCATGTTTAACATACCCAGTTTGTATTATAGTGTGAATGATCATAATTTGCATACCCATTTTGAGTCATTGTAAAGGGTGTTGATGATTTATATACCCATTTTGTGTTGTTGGTTGGGTGTTCATCATTCTCAGATTGGATCAAATGTTTTGATTTTGATTCCTTGTCATTTTTATGGGGGTGGGACTGTTGCAACAAAAATGAATGGAATTTGATGGGAAAAACATGAAGCATAAGCAGGTTTAGTTTGTGGGTTGGTTGTTAAGGTTACTAGATGTTATTGTTGAGATGGGTAGCTTGAAAGCATTGGATTATTGGGAGAAAGACACCTCATTGTTTCAGTATAAATAATGACTACTATATACAAACAATCAACTGAATAAGTAATTTAACAGTAAATGGAAATCCAATATTTTGAAGGAATATTTGACAAGCAACCAACCACTAATTTTAGAATACATTTTTATTTACACCAACCTGTAGGGTTTATTTTTTCCACCTGCTTTTGGTCTCAAAGGTTATAAATCATTAGCCCTATATTAGGAGCCTTTCAAAATAGTACAAAATAAACCGAAGCTTGTGATTTACATGGTAAATAGAAATGTAGCTCACTATGTAGGGGACTTATGAGGAGGATCCCATGACCCCCAACCTCTACTGTTGAATGGGATGAGAGGTAGAATGCAAGCAAGCTATTACTTTTTTTATTATTCATGGATTTCACTACTAAACATATTGTAATGTTACTAAACCATTTCACTTGTGTAGCATATGTGAAATGACAATAGCAGGAGATGATGCTAAATGGAAGGAAGAACAAGTGATTGCAAGAAATTATAGAGCATTGCAAACTCTAAGAGAGCTTTTGCTATTTCCTATTCTATTTTCAAAGGAATCTAGTATTCTAGGACTAAGGGTAAATAATTATTTTAGTAGTTTTTGTATATATCATTAGTATTAAGTACCATTTTCTCTCCATGCATATGTTTCAAATGAAGATATGAATATACATGAGTAATTTTCATAGTTGATGACAAATGTTATTCCCACACAATGGCCAAAGGATTTGCTTTTGTATGGACCTCCAAGAACTGGCAAGGTATGAACCCTTCCTAAATTTATTCATACATATATTCTTTAATTAAATTATTCTTACTTTGATATGACAACATTTCATACAAGCTTTGTTTAAACAATTGTACGAGAATGTCACGCATATGTAACTTTGATTTGGTAAATTAAATGCTAATGATAATTGGATTTTTCTTTTCCTTTCTCGATCTTTGATAAGCCTCTCTTGCAAGTTATTTATTTTATTCTACAAAATTATTTTTGACAATGGTTGTTGCTGAAGGCCTGGACCATTCATCATGTCTCCAATAATTCCTTGAAATCAACTCTCTATAGAAATCTTAAAGCTTGTTAGTTTAGAAAAGAATGGAGTGCATATGTTTTTTTCTTAAAATATATTATGGATGCAAATTGTTCTTTTATCAAGAAAAAATAGTTTTGATACATTAGATTAAATGATGATGTTTAAATTTAGTAGGTTAGCAAACTATTTGCATATTAATTTTTTTGATTTTAAATTTTTTGAAACTTATAAATAGTTTCCCTACATTATTTCCCATTCATATTCTATATCTTTCATACTATCATTTGATGCCTATCCATTTTATATTCACTTAAATGCATTTATTTTATTATGAGAAGAGTTATACTAATGGTATTCCTCTTACAATGAATGTCTCATTCACAATTTATATGTTGGAGAAAGTGGAAATATTTTTTGAGATGCAAATTATGAAGCACCATCTCAAGTGATGATAGGTAGATCAGCAATTATATTTGTTGATTAGATTGATGCCCTTTTCCTCATTGCAACTCTTGGTATAAACAATAACCTTTGACTTATATGAAGTAGATAGGCTAGTCCAATGTGCTCTTTTTAAGAACTACTTTGAAATGTTACAAAATTATGAGTTTGATTATGAACTAAATTTTTTAGATTTTTTGCGCAACTTATAACCGGATATTATAGATGGAAACAAGAGTCCTACATAGTTGCCCAACTTCTTACTCTCATGGATGGTTCCAAAACTATTTCACAGATTTAATATCAAAATCATAAGCAAACAACTACTATTGTAAGAAAGCTCAAAATTGCATGTGACTAATAAAATAGGTGATAAGACTAGACTCCATGCATTCTATGAATCTTAGTTTACCGAAATAGTTCCATAGAAAGGACCTAATTGCATGAGCAGTGGTGTTTGTTACTTTCCAAGTATTGTCTAGTTTGAATATCCATACATTATGCCTTTGTTAATAGAAAATTGAGATTCTATATAATATGAGTCTCAAGTCAATTTCTTTTCAAAATTTTAGTACAATAGTTGAGATGTTAAATATGGCATACCAGAAATTTCATTTTGAAAATTTTACTATGTAAATTAACCTTTTTGTTGGAAAACAAGTATTATGTTACTGTACACCAATGTTGCCCCATTCATTGGTTTTGAAAAAATATTTAAAAAAAGTTGAATCTAACACCTGCAAATAAAAGGTCGTGTTATTTGATGATTTTCTTTGCTACTTTTGAATGTCTTGCTCAATTGTATGAACTTAGATTATCCAAGCATAGTATTATTTAAAGGATTAATGGTCAAACCATATTTATCTAGTAATAGTATAAACATTATTTTACTGATTTTTCCTTCCACGTGATTCAAGAAGAGAAACTCTCCTTTATGTATCACATTTTTTGCATTTACACCCTTCCCTTAATGTTTTTGTACAAATTGTTTCTTGAGTCTTAATAAATTATTTTCCTCCGCCTTGCTTTCTTTCTATTTAGTATTTGCAAAGCTATAGGAGCCCAATTCAGGTTGTCAATGTCATCCGAACATGTTTATGCAACTATCAAGAGATTCTTCTTAGTATTACAAATCAAAAATAAGAGTAGGCAAATGCAAAAAGAAGGTATAAATGTACAGGATCATTGGGATTTTAGAATAAATCCTATCTCCATATATTAAGAGCTCTCCAAGCTCACATGGTGTGTATTTTTTTTCTTTTTTGTAAGTTGAGGGTTCATATCTCCAAATAAAATTAGATTTCAATTACCACATTTAACGAATATACATTTTAGATACAAAATTCTTAGTCATTAGAATCTCTCATAGTCCATAGTTGAATGTTAGGTTGTATAAGATGTAAAAATAGGCTTGAAAGCTCAATTTGAGAAATTTATTAGAGTTGTCTATGGAAATTTCCTCTCAAGATCTATAGGCCAAATGGAAAGCACAAAGAGATCAATATGCAATGCTCAAGATTTCAATGGAATTGAATATCCAATAATTTCAATATATAAATGAGAACCCCTTGGTTATATAGCCAAGATGAGACATGGGATTAGACAAGATCATGACAATTGTCTTAATCTTATGACATGAGACAACTAACTTGACAGAAAAGTCAAAAAGATAAGTTCTAGACATGACAACTAAGTCTTCTAGAAAGAATCTTAAGACCTAAGTAAACTTAACATGTGAATAAGTTCCCTAGTAGGAATTAGCTAGGAAAATACTTTTATTCACACCAACACCCCCCCTTATCTGCAACTTAGGGGGAAGCATAGAGATCTTTCCCTTTATATCTTGATATAGAAGGAAAACCGACATGACCTTTGTCCTTATTAGACTATTTTGAAGAAGAAGAAGAAGTTGACTCAGACATTTTGGAAGGTAAATCAATCTGAATCTTCTTAAGAAGATGTTTCAATTCATCAATATCCTTCTTATAACAAGAATTTTCATCATGTCCAAGCTTCTTGCAATATGAACAAGTCGATTTCTCATTCATAGATGATTTCTTTTTGGAAGAGAATTTATTCTTTTCTTGATTTGAATGTGGATTGTTCTTTGATTTCTTTTAGTTCTTATCAATATGTTTTGATTCTTCACCTGACTAGCCAACAATGCTTTATATTTAGATGACTTGATGAGACCCATCGATATAAGCTTTTGTTTCTCATGTGTTAACATCTCAAAAAATGATGCAAATGAAGGTGTAGTATATGCAGACCCCATAGTCAGCCTATGAGTATGAAAGCTAGAAACAAAAGCAACATAATCAAGACCAATTTTTTTTAATGTATTGTAGGCCAACCAAATGTCCCTATCAATTCCACATTCTTTACATTGCTCTCTTAGATCATTAACCTTAGTGATGTAGTCTTGGATGTTGTCAAATTTCTTAGGATCAAGGCTCATCAGTTCATTATCAATTTGATGGCCTTTTACTTCATATGTAGTACCATACAATGTTTTCAATTTTTTCCATGCTTCACGAGAATTCCTACATGATTCAATTTGAAACAACAAATCTTGAGAAACTAGTTTATGAAGACATCCAAGAGCTTTGGTATGTTCAATCATCCATTTTATATTTTTGTTTGCATCTATAGGTGCATGTACCTTATTTTTAACATATAGAGAGTGACCTTTAGTCATTAGAATACTCCATACATTTTGATGCCATGTTGAATAGTTATATAATATTATTAAAGGAACCTTAAAATGATCCATGAAAAAGATCACAAGCAAAAAAATCAAAAGAATGCACCAAGAAACCCCCAAAATCACTCAACCAAGAACCCCCCCAACAATATATGATTTTGCACTTTAGTGCATTTACAGATACCACTTGCCAAAAACAATGAAGTGGACTTGATCTTCGTGCTTATAGATGCCAAATTAGCCAAAAGCTCAAGTAATTTTTTTGTTACAAAATAAGATCAATCTAATAAAACCACTAAAAATTACACAAAAATTTATGTACTTTCAAAAAAAACTATACCCAAAAATGCTATCATAGGAGCGAGAATGAAGCCCCTGAAGTTCCCAAAACGAGAATGGCTTAGCAACACCTGTGAGAATCTACAATTTTTGGAAAACCTAGGCACCAAAATAAAAAATAAACTATACTAATGTAAAGAGCACAAAATTATGCTCCAAATAAAAAAAATTGCTTAAAAAATGGAGGTTGAATGACTAAGTTATGGCCTTTTGAAGTTGGATTGCAAAAACAAAAACTCCATTTGTGAGGGGACCAAAATTTTCAAAAAGTTGTTGATGCAGTGCTGACATCAGTAGTTGACTATATTAAATTTGACAGCCTCCTAACTGTCACAACTCACTGTGGGTCGATCAAAATATTCTGTAGAATATTCTATTTGCTAGAATATTCTTTTTGGTATCAATATATTCTTCAACAGTTGAATCGCCAATGAAATATTTAAACATGGAATATTCTCTAAAAAATGTCAATTTATAAAAATAATTGTGGTTTTTGGTGGGGTCGCAGCCTACATGCCATGTGTCCTTTGCAGTATACTAAAGTACCTGCCTTTGTGCAGGTACTGCAACTTGTAGTAATTGCATATGCAAGTTAAAAAAAAATGTTTTTTTTAATTTTAAATAATTTTTTTGAATATGAATAAAATTTCATAAAAAAAATTTGAAATTTTTAGAATTTTTTTACAAAACACAATATTTGTTTGAAATCATACCACCCTGTAATGATGGAAATTGTACGGACGACTGAATTGGGAAGAAAATCTCTCTAATGGTCCTAGAAAACATGTCCAATTTTGGCAAATTGACAATCGATTTTAAGGTTTTTGGGCCTCCTGGACGTGATTTCATGGTCAAACTTGACCCAAAATGCTCTAAAATTGCAACTACCTTTCAAATTTGGAAACCACTTTTCAGCTTCAAACCCTCATAGATCTAGCCTCATATGTCTAATTTGGATGAAACAAAAGGAAAAACTAACTTTCTCAAAAACCTTGAACTCAATTGGTGAGCTCAAATTTGCACCAACAAGCTCTAATTTGAACTTGCAATACAAAGAAACAAAAGGAACCCCCCCAAAATCAAGTATTTCTATCAAGTTTTTCTGATTCTATAGATCATCATATGATGCAAGAGAAGAGCATACTCAACTTTTTAAGATCTACCAAGATCTCTCCAAATAGACTAACTAAATTCACCCAACTTTCTCTTATACAATGTTAGAGTTGGTTATGGAAATTGCCACCCAAGATCTAGAGGCCAAATGGAAAGGAAAAAGAGATCAATATGCAATGCTCAAGATTGTAATGGAATTAAATATCCAAGAATTTCAATATACAAATGTGAACCCATTGGTTATATAGCCAAGGTGAGACATAGGATTAGACAAGATCATGACAAGTGTCTTAATCATATGGCATGAGACAACTAACTTGACATAAAATTCAAAAAGATAAGATCTAGACATGACAACTAAGTCTTCTAGAAAGAATATTAGGACCTAAGTAAATTTAACATGTGAATAAGTCCCCTAGTAGGAATTAGCTAGGTACAAGACTTTTATTCACACCAACAAAAGTATTGAGATTCAAAGTTGGCTATTTATTTATATTAACAATATGATCACCAAAATTCCATGAGCTCAAGCACTATTATTTTTTAATACGTATGTACTCATGAAGACTTTCCATGACTGAACTTAACAAAACTTGGAGTTCAAAGCTTGATTTGAAATTGGATTCATTCTTAAATTTATCCCTGAAGGGTTCAAATTTCTATTAAGACTAAGCTATGCATTATAGGGAGATTATTCGCCCATGCA
Organism: Sequoia sempervirens; assembly: GCA_007258455.2. Lineage (NCBI taxonomy): Eukaryota > Viridiplantae > Streptophyta > Pinopsida > Cupressales > Cupressaceae > Sequoia > Sequoia sempervirens. The sequence continues at coordinate 96,174,056 of VDFB02049217.1, read as the reverse complement.
CCAAAAGCAAATATATATTCTCGTAGAAAATAATATTTGAGTCACCATTAGTGAAGCAGCAATACAACTTGGCAATGTTCTTGTGGAAGATCATCCCCTAGGTCTCCACCTTAGACTTGGGGTGCCCTTAGTGGTCATGAAAGTCATTGATTAAGTTTCTCTTGCAACTTCAAGATTATTTATGATAACAAATTATTTGTTACTAAGCTCAATCATGTACACAAGACTCAACAAGTCATAAATGTGGAGAAGTAATTAATGGTATTACACCATGATTGAAAGAATGGTTAGATAAGAAGAAATGTGAGAGTGGTTTGTAAAACAAGGGGTCTCCAAAAGTACCATTTTAAACATTCAATTACAAATTACAAAGGTTCGTTAATATTTATTCATTACATACAAAATTCTTAAATTATGTCTAAATTTGTTTTTAGACTAAACAAGGCAATATCATGGTTACCTTGCAAAAATAAAAAGACCATTATAAGCCCTCTAGATAACCCACCCTATGTTTCAATATCAAAATGCAAAAGTGTATTATGTATATTCATTATATATCATCTTCATCTATAGTTTAATGCCACCATAAAATGGAGGCATGTAATATCATCTCCATGTATGTATTTCCTTTCATTATTTTATATTTATTAATATCTTTTGTTGTAAAATTATACACAATATTCAAAATAAAGGAAAAAGGATGGACTAAGGATGGTCAAGCTTAAATATATGGAAGATAGCTATTAATACTCTAGATTTGAAAAAATAGAGGGATTTCATATCTTTTACCATGTTTATTCTCATCATTGTTTAAATTTTATTATGTTGCTCAAATTGACTCCAATTTATGATTACAATAAATTAGAAGAGAAGTTTTTTTAATTCCTTTTTACATATTTAACTTACTCTATTTGTTCTCATAAACCTTTTTGTTTGATTGAATATTTTATATTAGGTTTTTTCACATTTTGGAAGGTATGTCTATCTTCAACACTATTAAAACCATAAGCTACAAAGATAAAAGTTGAAGAGAAGTATTGCTTTTTTTTTAAGATAAATTCACTCCAAGTAATGATTACAATTAATTAGAAGATAAGTTCATTTTATTCCTTTTTACATATTTAACTTACTTTATTTGTCATCATAAACCTTTTTGTTTGATTATATATTTTGTATTGGGTTTTTACATTTTGGAAGGTATGTCTATCTTCAACACTATTAAAACCATAAGCTACAAAGATAAAATTTGAAGAGAAAATTTTACCTTAAGGATGAAGGAAAAAGAGACTTTAGTCACAAATTTGTAATCATATAATATATACAATTGTTAGCATAATACTACCAAATGTAAGATAGGAGTAGGCAATGTCCCAATGGTTACAAGAGAACATTCTACCAATGCACACAAATAAAAAGTATGTTCAATCATGAAATCTAGATATTAACATAAATAAAATAGCTTGATATAAGAAATCATTTCAATATTTCACCACTATAATTTAATTTCAGAGGTTCCAAAACTTTTTTTTTAAATAACTACTTAAAGTAAAGCTCCATGTTGTCTTTATATTTCTACAATAATAAGTTGTTTAAGTACCCTAATTTAGAGATAGTTGTGATTTATAAAATAAAAAATGATAACATTAAAGACTAATATATGCAAAAAAATAAAATATAAATTAATACTTCTCTTGCATTCATTGAATTATACTCTATAGTATAATAATTTCCATATGATTTTCTATGGGCGTAAGCCTTGCACTTTCTTTTGGTCCAAGTGCTAAGGGAGAGGGACCGATGATGGTGAGGGCTATGTTGTGTGAGAGGTCCACGTTAGCAAAGGACACATTGAACAAAAACTTGGATTACATGGTGTAGAGGGTCCAATTGGCAACTTAAAAAAATCAAACCTCGCAAAAAATTTGTATGTTTTCCAACTCATATTGAACGATTTCCAAAAATGACTTTTTAAGAGGTAAAAGGTGGCATCGACCATTAATAGATGCATGGTACTTGGTTGCATGTTTCTTGCCATGCCAGTCCCTACGAACTTAATGTGCATTTACTATGCATTAAATTCTCATCTCCCCTCTACCATTGGCCTTTTTCCAACAACATTGGCATGTTTTTCACAAAGTAGGGTTTCATTTGGGTTCTCTACAACACCATTCAAATTTGGAATTTGCACATAACACCATCCATTGATAGACTAGTGGTGGTGCACTTCACGATCAACTGTGGAGACATTGGGAGCGAGTCACAGTGATTATTTTTTCATTTTTTTTGTGTTTATGAACACTTCTTAATCATAAAAATAGTAAAATTCCTCCATCATAGGTAAGGTTGTCTTCCAACCTCACAACAACAATGAACCTCCACTATATGTGTATTTCAATTGGTTTCAAAATGTTCTTTATAATTGTAGTAATGAAAACAAATCCCTTTTTCCTTAGTTTGGGAATAATTAACATTAAAATGAGCTCAATTATGCCTTGATTTAGTGTTGTAATGTGTTTTACACATTCACACTAAGTTTAGGACCCCTCAATAAAATGGACTTAATAGTGTCTTATTTAGGGTGTTGTAAAGTGTATCTTTATACTTTCACACTAGTCTAGGGCTTTATTAATTAATTGAGCTTAATTGGCCCCTTAAATTCAAATCCAAGCCTAATTAATTGTATATTTTGAGGGATAAAGCCCAAAACTCTTAAATAATATTGCACAACACTTAATTTTGCAAGGAATGTGTCCTAGGCTAGTGACCTATGACCCATTCCCCACCTAGCAAATGGGTCCTCACTAGGTCCTAGGACCCTCTTTTTGCATATCATTTCATATTTCCCAAAGTGTGTCCTAGTTAAGTATGTTAGGACTCATTCGCCCTATGGTGAATGGGTTCTCACTTAACCCTAGGACCACCCTTTGGAATATATTTTTTGGTGGTATTTTAATGATATCAAATCCTAGATTTGATTCTAGCTTGTGTTATTTGAATTTCGGGAATTAATCTTAAGTTATGTATAAATACAAGGATATTTCACCTAGTTTCATCTAAGAATTTTTATGCAAGCATCCTAATAGCAAGTTTATGAGATCAAGAGTATTCAAGAGCATTCAAGAAGGCATTCAAGGGCAGATTTATAGAAGATTATTACAGCAATCAAAGATTCAATTATCATGTCAAAGTCATGCATGTTTTTGAGCTAATGTGATGATGTAGCATTGAAGATCCAATTCAAGCATTGTTCCATATCAAAGTTCATGATCAAGATCTACACTCATTGAGGTCATTTCATGCTAAATTTAAAATCTGTAATCCAAGGTTCAATTAAGGATTGGTAAGTAGTAACATTTATTTGTTCATTCAATTCTCCTTTTATGCATTGTTTCATTTCAAGGCTTGATTACCAAAACGGGGTTTGACCAAGGAAAACCCCTATTCCCTATCAAACAACATTTTTCTTCTCCTTTGATGTGTGATTGCAGGTTTTAGGTTAAAGGTCAAGTGGAGAGAAAAAGTTTCCAAACTTGCAAAGTTGTCAAAGTTGTCATCTTTCTTGCAAGATCACAAAAATTCTTCTACATAATTCATTTCCAACTTTCGAGAGTTGAACACCTAGGATCTAGGAGTGCAGACATTGAAGAACATAACCCAAAAATTTATTTTCCAGAACCCTAGCGGGGACCCATTCGCCACCTGGCGAATGAGTCCTCAGTGAGGCCCGAAAAAGCACTTTTTGCAATAGGTACACAACATTTTACCATCTTAAAACCTACCTTTTTACTATTATACCAGTTAGGTTTGTTTTTTTATATTCATCTATGCATAATTGAATGAAATAACTAGTAAAAGTAGGTTCATCATTTTGATCTCATTATGGTGAACCTCTTTTCCTTTGTTGTATTTTGGTGAACCCAACGCTTGTACATCAAAAATCTAAAAATTGGAGCCCATTAAAACCCTAGATCTAGTATTTGCATTATTTTTCATTTCATCTAGTTGTAAGAAAGGGGGACCAATCACATCAAGGCCCCAAGTCGCAAAGAGCCAAGAGCGGAGGGCTGCCCTAACTTACCTCACTTTAAAGGATGTCTTGGGGTGAGGACCGAGAATGAAGAGCAATATGTAGTACTTTTTTCACTCTACAAACCCAAACTTCAAGTTAAGGCTAGGAAAGTTGGTTTTTGCAATTGGTACTACACCTCAAACAACTCTCTTTTTGAGGATGGCAGCACAGTTCTAGGATGACAGCGCAATGCACTAGCGTCCGTACAACCAGAAAACATGAAGTACAATAAAAACTACTTGAAAAATTACTGACAACCTAGCTAGTTGATTTTGATGGGAAGAAAAAAATGAGAAAGTACAAAAAATAAAGACAGAGATGATAAAGCATATTGTAGATAAAAGCTAGGTTGATGAAGATTATCTCATAAAAGTGCTTGTTCACTAGCTAGCTCCAAATGCATGTCCACCTACACACAAACAAGAAGGGAAAAATTGTTGGGGTTGTATAGGGATATGCCTCAATCAGACCCCCCTCCATGAATAGCCAAAAAGTAAAGGAGTAGAATATGTGATAAAGAAAGTGGAAAGAAAGATTGTAATGAACACTACAAAACAATACTATGTTACTCTATCAAATCACAAAGGAAAGGAGTGAAGCGTTACCACCTCCACCCAAAATATCACTAGCCAATGGAGGGAGAATTGAAGATATGGACTTGGAAAAGTCACCATAGCCATAGCAGTGATAAAGGGAGGTCTCTCAAGACTCCAAGCCCACAACTTCTATGGCTGCCTTACACTTGCAATGTGGAGTTGATGGAGTGTCAATGTTGTTGCAATGCTCAAAAATAGAGTGCTAGAATGTTGGAGTGAATGAGAAATTGCTTGAGAGATTGAATGTGAAAATCTAGAAGATGGAATGAATGAATGGATAATGTTTTTGAAGGTGGGATGAGAAGAAACTGTCATTTTCGGGTCGGTTGGTTGAAGAGGAACGTTACAATTCAACTCCAATCAGGTGTGTAACACCTTTACCAACTTCAGATGTAGGAATCCATTAGGTACAGAAACACACCGCATAGATGTCTGCATGCCACATTTTTCGTCCCCAACAAATATTCCCTCACCAACACACAGGACAAACGCCAAGTGGATGGAAGGCAGGTGGGTGATGTGGAATTTCACCTTCAGATTTGATTTTCTAAGGTGAGGGTATGTGGAGGGGAATTTGTAAAAGGGGTGAAAATTCACTCCTATAAATTTTTCCCCCACTTTAGCAAGCACGAATATCAATAAGTGTTCGGTAAAGTAGATCGAAGGGTTAGAAATGTATACCTGAACCGTCAAGGAATTAGACAGTGATTTGATGAACTCGAAGGCATAGGGTAGGCAAAGGACTCCTTAGGTACTCTCCCTAGGGAGTTTCAAACAAAAGAACTCCATAGCTCCACAGAACTATGAAGTTGAATGAAGTACACTAAAGGCCCTCAAACCAATGATGGAAAAAATTTGTAGGATGTAAGTGTCTCACAGGCCCTCAAACCAATGATGGAAAAATTTTGTAGGATGTAATAATCTCATAGGTCCTCGGACCTGCAAAGAAGGTGTTCCCCCAAGTACTCTCTCATGAAGGAATCCCACTGAAGTAAGCACCTTATAGGCCCGCAAACCTGCAAGAAGGAAACCCCCAAGTTCTCTCTCATGAAGGAAGCCCAATGTAAGGGGACTCCATAGAGTCAGACTCGAAAGTGGCTTCACAGGTGCACCTACAAAACAACATGTTAATCCATAGATAGAACATGTCAGAAAATAAAGCAATCACGCAAGTAAACAAGCAGATAGTCACGCAAACAGTCAATGAATTGAAAGGATTTCAAAGGGATCCCTCGGGAACCCTTCAAAGGAAAAGGTGTCCACTCAAGGGACGCATTGTTTGAAAGTGTAAAAGAGATGTTTTTTCTCAACTCATCATCAAGGAATCCTTTCGAAAGATGTTCACTTCATAAAGGAATTTGAAAGGAAGAAGATGCCTCCTCACAAGGGGAAGATCAAGGCTTCTCCCACAGGAAAATGCCACTCCCACCTCAAAGGAAAGTTCTCAATTCTTTCTTTGTGAACCCATGATGAAGGAAACATGTTCCACTAGGGGTCCAAGTTGAGAATGCAATTTTTGAAAAAGCTTGTAAGGATTTTCAAGAAAAGATTTGTTGACAACGAATGTGTTTTCTAAAAATTGAAACATTGTGAAAGTGATGTTGTCACACATACGAGGGACAACTCAAGCAAAGAAGATTGAAAGATAAATAGAAACATAATGAACAAGAGACACAAGGGTGATTTGATATTTTGAGGTCAGAGTTGCTCATAAATATATATATAAGTATAGTAATAGTATATAAATGACCTGTCATCAACCCCCTACTATATCAAACCATGTAAAGAATGCACAAGAAGACAAAATAAAAAATTGGGTCAACATGGAAGGGAAGCGTAAATTCCCCCAACACTTTGCATTGTCCCCAATTTTCCCAAAAATAAATACACATAACAGAGGAAGAATGATGGAACAAATAGAAGAAGATTTATGACATATAATCACTTTTATATCCAAGAACCTACAAGGGTGACAAGGGTCATCTAGGAACACATAACACAAGCATGGGGGAACACATCACAACAAACACACACCTATTCTAAAGATAAAGAAGAGGCCTCCCCCTAACACGCATCAACCAAGAGGTCGTCCACTTCCCAATCTAGATCATTGTAAGGGGAAGGTGGATGAGTCTGCAGTGGTGGAATATTAAGGGGAGGTGCTTCCAACCCTCCCGCAACAAGGGCTAAGGAAGAAGGCCCCACAAGGTCTTCTATGCTCAACTCTTATGGAGCTATGGTCAACAACTTTGTGAAGATTGTTGATAGGGTTGGGACCTCATCCAGAGAGTTAAACATGCACTTTATAGGAGTTCCATGTGTGACCTCAATGGATAGGGTAGATGGCAACTGAGATTCATTGCTTGGTTCACAAAATGACTTGGGAGCAATGAAAAATTTAGGGGAAGTCAGAACTAGTTCCATCACTAGGACAGAACAAGCTAGCGCAGGGCCACCCTTTGAAGAAGGTGGGATCCTATTCATTGCTAGAAGGGCCAACCTTCGCTCTCCACTTCATCAGATGATGTGAACTCCCCACAAACAAGGCAAGAGGCACAGAAGAGGAGGAGAAAACCGCAACAGACACCACCAAGGTATTCAGCATATCCATGGGTTTAGAAAATAGTGGGATGTCCGGGAGGGACATCAAAAGGGGTGGCTCAACCGAAGGAGCGATAAACACCTGCACCTTTCTAGGGTCAGGCACACTCACACTCACAAGGGGAGTTGGAAATAGAACTAATATCAATTGAACAAAAGCATAGGGGGGTGAGAGGAAGATGCATCAAGAGGCCCTGAAACAGGGGTGGTCAATTCCTCTTCGTTTCTCTACAAAGTGGCTTGCTCAACTTCCAAAGCCTTTCACCGACACTTGTGCTCACACGCAAGGAAATTTCTATGAATCTTTGAGCTAGAGGCTAGGAGCTATGAAGGGACAGGAGGCTCCTTCTTAGCCATAGGAGTGTCCATCATAGTTGTCTCAAGTGAAGAGACAGGCTCCTGAACAGGAGTAGGAGGAGTTTGAGAGACAATAGGGGAGTCGGCTCTAATGCCTCGATGGCGGGCCTCTTCCCATTCACTGCTCTAATATCAGGAGCAGTGGAAGACCACGAAGGTCGAGACATAGAGGATTCCTCGAGGGGACCCTTCCTTATACCTATCGAATGGGCCTAGGCTCTGTGGGCAGAATGGGAAGTTCAAGTGTAGGATGCTTGGGATTTCACCAAGCAGGCACCATAGGGTTCTCCTACAAACACAGAGCAGAATCCAATGGTGCCTTAGCAAGGCAAGAGGGAGGGCTAGGTTGGATAGCGGAAGAGGAAGAAGAGGAACCTGGAGAGTGCTTTTCTTCTCTTCCACAGGCCTTGGCAGCATCACTATCAGCTTTTAAGCATGCCCTATGTGAAACAACATAAGGTGATGGAGGGTACCTCACTCTAAGCATTAAGCACCCTTTCTTTTACTTTTCATATGTCTGGTACAAGAGGTCCTTTCTAGGCAGAAGTAGACCAATGGGTGCAGGCTAAAAATGGTCTAAGGAATAATTACCACACACAACTAGTAGCTTATAGCTAGTGTTGTGGATCACATGCATTGAACCCTCATGAATAAATTTTAGACATTTATGCACAATCGAGGGAATTGCATTCATAGCTACCTACTAGGGGATACCCAGCTTCACTTTGAAGAGCTCATACCCTATGATTATGTCAAACAGTAGGTTTGCAAACTTAGGTCCAACAAGGACTGCCAAAATGATCCTACCAAGGGGAGGTAAAAAAATTCCATTATATGTATGGATAGTGCTCATAGGTGTGTCATACCCATCTTTATGCAGGATGTTAATTAACATAATCTCCTCAGTTATGATATTCACCTGATATGTCTAGTCAACAAGAACACCTACTACAATGTTTCCATTAATTCGTGCAAGGATATAAAGAGGAGATAGTTCTCTATTAAAACCCATTGGCAGGTCCTATGAGATGAAGGTTATACCTAGACTACTACTTGCAGGTTGTGTAGAGAGGATAGGAAAATACAAGAAAGAAGCCATCATGCACACTAAATAATACTCTCACAAATCCCCCCAAAGGTTTGAAATAGGACAGTGACCTAGTTAAGGCTTCGTTCTACAATACTTACAAAACCTTCCAACTACACCTACTAGGGGTCGCAAGTTGGGTTGTAAGGAAAAATGCCTCACAACACTCACACCTACAATGCTCCTAGAATGCAAGGAAAGGACCCTTCAACACTGCTAAATGAAACCAAAATGGTTCACATCAGGTTCACCAAAAATGTAAGAAAGGGGGACCAACCATGTCAAGGTCCCAAGTCATAGAGAGACAAGAGCAGAGGGCTGCCCTAACTTACCTCACTCTAAAGGATGTCTTGGGGTGAGGATCAAGAATGAAGAGCACTATCTAGTACTTTTTTCACTCTATAGACCTAAACTTTAGGTTTAGGTTAGGTGAGCTAGTTTTTGGAGTCAGTACTACACCTCAGACAGCTCTCTGTCTGAGGATGGCAACGCACTTCTAGGATGACAGTGCAGTGTGCTAACGTATTTCAGGTGTGTTGGCATCTAACGGCTAGAAAACATGAAGTATAGTAAAAACTACCTAAAAACTTACCAACAACCTAGTAGTTGATTTTGATGGGAAGAAAAAAATGAGAAAGTATAGAAAATAAAGATGGAGATGATAAAACAAGTAGATAAAAGCTAGGGTGACAAATATTATCTCATAAAAGTGTCTGTTCGCCAACTAGCTCCATGCGTATGTCCAACTACACACAAACAAGAAGGGGAAAATTGTTGGGGTTGTATAGGGGCCTCCCTCAGTTAGACCCTCATTTTGGTGTTTCCACCTCCACAGACAACTAGAAAGCAATGGAGTAGAATATGTGATAAAGAAAGTGGACAGAAAGATTATAATGAACACTACAAAACAATACTATGCTACTCTATCAAATCACAAAGGAGAGGAGTGAAGCGTTACCACCTTCACCCAAAATATCACTAGCCAATGGAGGGAGAATGTAAGGTATGGACTTGGAAAATTCACCACAGTCGAAGTAGTGATGAAGGGAGGTCTTGCAAGACTCCAAGCCTATAACTTTTATGGTTGCCTCACACTTGCAATGTGGAGTTGATGGAATGTCAATGCTACTACAATGCTCAAAAATGGAATGCTAGAATGCTGGAGTGAATGAGAATTTGCTTGAGAGATTGAATGTGAATGTCTAGAATATGGAATGAATGAATGGAGAATGTTTTTGAAGGTGGGATGAGAAGAATCTATCGTTCTTGGGTCAGTTGGTCAAAGATGGACGTTACAATTTGACTCTAATCAGGTGTGTAACACCTCTACCAACTTCTAATGTAGCAATTTGTTAGGGATGATACTGCGGCGTAGAGACCTTCATGCGCCATGCATTCATCCCTAACAAATATTCCCTCACCAACACACAAGACAAACACCAAGTGGATGGAAGATAAGTGGGTGATGTGGAATTTCGCTTTTGGACTTGATTTTCTAAAGTGAGGGTATGTGAAAGGGGAATTTGTACAAGGGGTGCAAATTAGCTCCTATATTGCATTAGTTTGCATTGCATTTTAGGTGTAAACTTGCATTTTCCATTCATTTTAAATCTAAAAATTCAACAAAAATTGCATAATATTAGACTAATTTTGCATAGTGTTTGCATATTAGTGTATTTTTCATCATCCATATTCAAAAATTGGATCAAAATTGCATTTCAAAAAGTGTCATATAGTTCATATTTTGTCCTTAATTGCACTTGCATTTCAACATCAAAATCTATAAATTTTTGTCACAGAACTTACAGTTTGAGATCTGAAACAGAAAACACATCTAATCACTTTGAAATTACATTTTTCAAACTTAAAAAACCCTTCACCAGGACCCATTCGTCGTAGGTTGAATGAGTCACTATTAGGGTTACAAAGTTAGCAAGTTTTCATAGTCTCTAAGCTCCAATATCATATTCGAAGTTTCTTAGAAAAGCATACCAAGACCCATTTTCCACTGGGCGAATGAGTCCTTGGAGGCCTACAAAAACCAACTTTTTTGAGCTTTTTTGTTGTTTTCTGCACTTCCTAGGCTTGCTAGTAACCTACTGTATCAGTCTAGAAAGTTTCAGGAATTTTTGTTTTATGTATCTAGGTCAAATCATCCATTTAGTGTAATCATTTTTAAAGCTTTCAAAAATCATTTCAATATTAAAATTTTCAAATTTGGAGGAAATTTGTTTACATTTTTTAAGCATTTCATAAGTTAGATAGCTTACTTTTTCATTTTAGCATGTTTCCTTTTCAAAAATTGAGTGTTCATGGAGTATGATCACATGGCTTGTATGATTCTATTTTCTCTACTCATGGGCATAATCTAGGAAAACAAAATAAAAACTTTAACAAGCGTGTTGGCTACCCTCCTAGTATCTATTGTACTTGTAAGAATGTCATAACACAAGAGGATGGAAGAATAGATAATCATGACAATCATAATTTTTCTTCTCCTAATACCTCTCCTATTAGTGACGAAGGTATCTTAGTGAAAGAAGATACAATCATCGAGAATCATGAAAGTCTTGTTTGTCCCTCTCCTCCTCCCCCTTGGGAAGATATTAGGAAACAAGAAGATGAGATCATTGAAATATTTCTTAACACCTCCCCTACTTGCGAGAAGGCTTTAGTGAAAGAGGATGTAATTGTGGACAATCATGAAAATCACATTTGTGAAGAGGATATGTTGGTGTTAAGAGATCCAATGATTGAGAGTTATAACATTATTTCTCTCTTTCCTAATGTCCCTAACATTTGGAAAGGTCTATTTGAACAAAAGGATTCAATCATTGGTAAGCATGCAAATCATAGTTGTTCCTCTTGATGCCTCCCCTTTTTGTGATGAAGTTACTTTACAAAATCTAACCAAGGAATGTGATGAACCTCTTGTTTACTCCTCTCCTAATAGCCCTCCTACTAGGGTAGATATTATGGCACAAGAGAATGAGACCTTAGAAAACAAGGATGAAATCATGGACAATCATAACAATCAAATTTGGACCTCTCCTAATATCTCTCCTATTGGTGAAGAAAATATTTTGGTGTTAGAAGATCCAATCGATTAGACTCATGAGAATCCTAGGGTAGACATTATTGAACAAGAGAATTCCATCATTGATAAGCAAGAAAATCCAACCATTGATTACTCCCTTACTTGTGATGAAGTCATTTTAGAAGAACCAACCTTTGAATTTCATGAACATCTAGTTTGTTGCTCTCTTAAAAACTCTCCTACTAGGGAAGATATCATGGTGCAAGAAAATGAGAAGATTGACACATGTATTTCAAACAATAGTGACATGGCTTCCTTAGATTAAGATGATGAAGTGACATTAGACTCTCCTTTACTAAGAAAACATGAAAATAAGGATAAGTGTGTTGAGGTCATGAACATTAGGACTCCCTCGAGTCCTATAATTCTTAAACCTCCTACAAATCCTTTAATTATTGGACCACCTAAGCCTCAACTTACCATCTACCCACCCTCACATCAACCTCAAATTCAAAATAAACTTGTGCTTATCTTAGAACCACCTAAAATGCAACTTTAAAATGATAATGTTTCACAACAACCAAGTTACAATACAATTTCTCATACATATAACATAGGAACAACCCGCAACCAAGACAACCAACCCCAACATCCCTCCCATTACCTCAAACTACAGACTTTAAAAATAAAGTGTATACAATCAAGGCTGACCCTAAACCTGAAAGTTGTTTGCATGTCGAGAAAGAAAAAGAAAAGCATATTGAAGAAGTCACAAAGTTATTGGAAGATGCATGGAGTTCCTTTGATTTCACACCTACATTCATGGGAGAATACAAGATCATAACAAAAGAGTCTAAAAATGGAAAAGAAAAAGTGGTAATTTCAATAAAAAATTCAAAAGCATCCACTTCAACCACTTTAGAAGAAAAGACAACATACGCGCAAACTTTGATGAAGTTGATTATGAACAACCACCGAATCTGAAAGAAATAAAAAATCTTTATGGAAGAGGTTATGAACTTATGAAACAACTTGGGTATAGTGGAAAAGGATGTGGTGCTAGAGACAAGGTATTTGTGTCCCTATAAAGCCTAACAGGAAAGAAACCACTCATGGCCTTGGTTATTGTCCCTCGAAAGAAAGAAACAAGCCTTCTCTCAATGTGAGAAAGCCAGAGGTCCCTCTTCCATTCCTAACAAGGGTAAAGCTCAGAAGGAGGTTTTGGCCTCACACTCTTTGAAACCACTGTATATTGAGCAAAATGATCTCGACTACATTGTGGGTGGAGGGGAGGAGCTTGGTGTGCTGAAAGAAAGAATGGACAAAATGGACAAAAAATTCAATGGTTTGACCTGCTTCACAGTCAAATTACTTCACTGTGTCACTAGTACCCTGTTAGTTGTCATGAAGGATGAGATGGAGATGAAGAAGGTTGATGATCACCAGGAGTGGATCAGTGATGATTTGGTTCAGCTACTATCAAAGAATTGGGAGAATACCAACTAGTCTGATGTTGGTTTGTTGTTGGTCTGAGTGTTGTTAGTCCGTGTCTATTTTTGGTTTGGTGTTTTCTTTTGTTAATTTTTTATCTTGGACTCTATTGGCCCTTGTGGCTCTCTGTGAAGGGTACAACACCCTGAAAATGTTTCTTACTTTATCAAAAACACTCTTACAAAGGATTCTTCTTAGACAACTTTAACTTTGGTGCATCCTAAATTGATAGATATCTCATTAGATATGCATCAAGTTGATACTTTGTTTACTCATCATAATCAATAACAATAGTTGTTGCTTCTTGTCATGTAATAGTTGTAGGGTCATAGCATTATCATTATTACATGTTATACATTCAATACAGATCATTCTCTTTATCACAAGGAGCTCATTCTCATCACCTATCTCAACTCATCCTTGTCCTACACTTAGTGGAGGCAAGGGATTAGTTATCCTTGTCCTAGTTTTGGCATGTGATGTTGTCCCTTTGGCTAGTTGTCTGCCTTCTGTATATATCAATCGAGATTAGGATGTGGACGACCTGCTATAGGCTGACTCACATCTGCCTTACTAGTCTTTTGCTTTGTTTGTTTTTTCATGTTCCTTTATGTGATTGCATGTGCATAATTTGATCCCCCGTGTTTTTTTGTTTGGTGTATTTCTCTTTCTTTTTGTGCATTCCTCTATATGTATTTACATTCTTCTATATTTCATAAACATTTTATCTTTTTCACTTGTCTTGTGTTTTCTTTTTGGGGATAACGCAAGGCATTGAGACATTTAGGTATTTTCCATGTTGGCCCAAAATATGTTTTCTTTGTTTTCACTCTCTTTGTCATTCTTCTAGTTCTATGAGTATTTGGGAAATGATGACATTTTTTCCCTCTATGACAACATTATAGCAAAGACATACTGACCCCGAATCCATAGACCCCTTACATATTTTTGGGGGCAACCCTCCCTCCTTTTTCATGTTGTATCTTTATTTTGGAAACATATGACTTGGTATATGTTTTTCCGAGGAAAGCTCTCATGTCTTAGGAGTAAAAAATGACTACTTTAAAGAAATTGCTCTCATCAATGGTGTTAGCAACTACTTTTAAGTGGGGGCATACATCGATGATGTATTTTGACATTTTGCATATTTCATGGTGTGATTTTCTCTTTCTTGTGATGCCTCCTCTTGGTGGTGTCATTAGGTTTGATGTCCTCCAAGAGTGCAATATTTCTAAGCGTACGACTTTCTCTTAGTGGCTTGATGTGACACGAGGCATCCCCAAGTGGAAATCTATTACTCTTGACTTGTCCTCTCTTGGAGACATTAGGAACGATGATCCCTAAGAAGAATACCTTACACGAACGAAACAAAATCCCCTTGAACAAAAACCTATAGAAATAATGTTCATAAGTGTTTAGCATTGTGGTGCCTTATTGAAGTTGTTATGAGGATAGCTTTGATATGGTATGGGAGCCTAATATGATTCTCTCATTTTCCACTCTTTTGGGATACTCACCTAGTGGGTGGTCTGAGGTTCCACTACCCCAGAGTGAGCACATGCATCATTTGCATAGTGGACATCGAGTTTTGCTTGTGAAAATTCTTGGACAAAGAGTTGAGACATGTTCCCCATCATATTGGATAGTCGAGGCTTGATCCTTCCTCTTCTCTTGGATAAATAGTTGAACCTTCATGCAACTATATTTTGATCGATTGTGTGTATATATATACACACAGCCAACCAAAATATATATTCATATATTTGCAATATCTATAAACATTGTATATATCTCTAATATACATATGTTTATCTTTGCAATCCTCATATATATACTATTTGAGGGTATCATTTACTCAACTATTAAGGGTTTCATGCAGCTATATTTTGACCAATTGTGTGTGTGTATATATGTATATATATATACAGCTGTCCAAAAGATATATTGATATATCTATAATATCTATACACGTTGTATATAACTATGACATACATATTTCTATCTCTAAAATCCCCATATATTGAATGAGGTAGTTGAGGGTATCATATACTCAACTATTAAGGGTTTCATGCACCAATCATTTGGTCGAGTGTGTGTGTGTGTATATATATATACCATTTATGGGTTTCATATAGTGGACTATAAGAGTTTCATAAACCTGTCTTTTAGTCCATTTTTTGTCCTCTGATGTCATGTAACCCTTACACAACATTACTAGCAATACCACCATCCTCTCTTCCCTTTCAATACTACATTATGCCCGCCATAAAAAACTTTGCATGCACTTCTGCTACTGGTATCAAGGACATTTTGATAGCAATTGAAATACATAATATGTATATATATGTGTATGTATTATAAGTATATGATACATGCATATATATCTACACATATAACACATTTATTATATATAAATATATATGATTATTAAACCCTAAATTGATAATAAAAAATTATTTATATTATATATGTATGTATATATATGTACGTATGTATGGCATGCATTCATATATATGTATGTATGTATGGATGGATGCATACATAGATATGTTTGTATGTATATGCATATCTATGTATGCATACATACATACATATATATCATGGTTTAGGGGTTATGTATAACTTGAAACACCATTATAATATAAATATTTATTTAACCCTTTCTAAAACTAATATAGGTGTAAAAGCTTATATATAAATTGAAACAACATTTTCATACATGTAAGAGTCATTGTAATTAAAGAACAGACAAACCATACATCTAATTCACTTCAATGTAAATGAACAAGGCTATATGTCAAATGTATATACCTAGTTTCTCTCAAATGCCTTGTTAGGTCTCAAAAACGTTAGTTTGAAACCACAAGAGGTTGCCAAGCTCTTGATACATTTTTGGCTAACGTACAAGGCCAAATGATGAATTTGAACCTTATTCTCTTCAGGCTCTACTAGACCTAGGTGTGTATACCCATGTAAGTAAAGCAGACTTAAACTTTGTGTTTCCTACTTAAGCAATCTTTCCAAAATGGCAATTGGAAGTGGAGAGAAGCAAACCTATTTGGTATGAATTGTATAAGTAATATCAAGGTAAAATTTAATATCTTTAGTCAACAGATATGAGGTTTTGAAATGAATTTAATGAAACTAAATAAATAAAATGGGTGAGACTAGTGCCTTGTTGGGTATATAGAGTCAAGTGAAAGTTTAAGATGAGTGGTTTGTATTTGGCAGAAATTCTAATTGTTTGGCATACCAATATTAGTTTATAACTTTTATAAACATGCAAGAATGTAATTACCAAGTTCTTCTTAGTTATCCAAATGACACTTCCAAATTACTGTGAATGACTAAAAGGATTTAATCTTTACTTGAAAAAACCAATTAATCATACCACACAAGTACAACAAATGTGCATCGATAAATTGAGTATATACTTGATATATCAATTTAAATAAAAGATAAATATCAACCTTGGAGACAACCTGACAATAATTTTCAATTAATTCAACAAACAATTGACACTAGTATGATGCCACAAAATCAGAGCTCTTTCATTGATTTCTCCAAAATTTCATACATGCATCATGGTCTTTTGAAATGTAGACATTATCCCTATTCACCTATTCTTTTCTCCTATCTCTAATATGATGATTCCTTTTGGTCTTGGCCTCTCTTATTTATACGAGAGGCAACAAGCTTCAGACCAAAGGATATGTCTTTTGGTAACAAAACATAATTATGAAATTAAACATAACTGAAATAACTTAACAACATGTGTGCTAATCCGTTAGTCTTCGAGTAAAAGCCCATGGTCATCTAAGACCTGTGCAAAGATTTTACTGTATGATTAATCTCTCTTTGTGATGATGATAATCAATCCTCGTCAGAGCCTAAATACTTCTCCTGCCACTTACTTATTGTCAAATCATTTGGCCATTTGAATTCTTGTGCAGTAGTGAAATTTGTGAGGTGGCTCTTCCATCTATTATCAAGCAGGTTCCTAACATCTACCATGAATTTCGTGTATCCATTGTCCAGTATTACAATCCCGTCGAGCAAAGTATGAAATCTATCAAGGTTGATATCCCCATCATTTTGTATGTGTGTCAAGCATTGAGAAACCATTTGGTCAAATTCATCTTTCCACTCATCCACACCTTTAAATTGATTGTCATCTCTGATGATTGAAAGGTTGAAAATGTACCTGATAGAGTCAAATGCACTCCTATTCTCTACTTTCTTCATCATATCTATCAAGTACTTATGCTCCTCAATTACCCCTTTCACCATTTCCTGAGTAGGCTTGAGTCTCAGAGGGGAATTTGTATCCCTTTGTGTTGCCTTGAAGAGAGTAGTTAGAATGTGATAAGTAGGTTGCCACCTTTTTCATTTCAGTCAGAGTCAAAATTGCTTCCTATTCCTCATCATCATTAGAGCCATAATCAACTAATGACTCAATCATCTGCGTCTTGGCCTGGGGTCATGTGTGGGAGATGGATGGGATGGATGTTTAGGTGATGGGGGTAGTATATGAGATGTGGATGCTCCATGTTATGGTTGTTGGGGTGTGGGAAGTGGAATTAATCCCTCGTCTTGGGCCCTTTTATAAAATTCATCAAATTTTCCAAGGATCATTTGCATCCTTTTGAGAAGATTGGGTTCACCTGCAAAAAACCCTTTAAAACTTTTATTCTTCTCCTTCTCCTGATCTTCCCACCTCATCAACATTATCCATCTCTTTCTAGTCTAAAATACGTCATCAAAATATACCAAGTTCCTTATTACATCCTTATCAGGGTCAAATACATGAGATATGGCCCTTTTTGTTAGCAAAGTCCTTCTGACCATATTAATGTGACCCTTTGGGTCACATACTCTCTCCTTTCCAAACTTGAGGGGATAATTGACCCTCATGAACCTTTGTAGCTCCTCCAACATGTCAGATCTAATAGACAATTATTCAAACATTGTCAAATTAGGCAAAAATGTGCCCTTTCTCTGATTCTTCATTAAGTCATGCTCCATCTAGAGCATCTGCCACATGAACTCCAAAAAGAATATTCTAGTAGGTACAAATTTTGGAAAAATATGTGGTGCTTGGTCACAACCATACACCCTGATAATAGTACATTGTGGCATAAGGAACCAGTCAGCATAATTGTGAGTATAGCCTTGGTCTAGCTTATACTACATTTGCCTCATTACATTTATCAAAGATTGTGGTAACCTTGGTGTTGAAAAACCAAGGGCAGCAATTATTCTAACAACCAAATCATCTTTAAAAACAACAAAATCACATTCAGTGCACCTATTGTCCCAAATGTAGCACCAATTTTGTACAGGGAGTCTAACTCCATTCTCTTGTGTGCATAATTTCATCCTTTTAGTCCATTTTGTTTCATTTTGATACAAAATCAAATGACATAGCAAAGAATATTTTCCAAAAGACATGGGAGCCTTAGCCTCCTTGACCTACAACAAAACCTCATGAATTTTCTCTTCAACCACAGATGCAAAATCAAACTCAACATTTGACTCTGGATGTTGAATGATCATATCCATCCTCATCAATCCTACTGACATATTATCTTTTGCATCTATCCCAAAAATTTGACAGAATGCATGATATGTGTTTTTGAAGTAGACCTGAAAATCAAACACTAGGAAAGGCTCTACTTTTGAGGAGGGGATAGGAAGTATCCTGTTATTATCACCCCTTTTCATATGTAGGGGAAGCTCATCACTTCTATAGGTTCTCCTTAGCCTCTTGTATTCTTGTTCTAATTTCCCCAAATTCACTTTTGTAACAGCTTGTTTGTTCAGGTTAAAGCATTTGATAATAGCTTCCCTTGAAACATCTACTAAACACCCACCATCTAGGAGCCTGACAACTTTGGTTGGGGCATGGTATCTATGAGCTAGGGCTTTAATCAGCTCGATGTCAACAAAAATGTTTGGGACAATCAATTTGTCCAAGTCAAGGGTCCACGGGTTTGATGTCGGGACCTTATCATTTTTGTTCCTATAGAAATACCAATACAAATTCCACCCGAATTAAGGAATAATAGGGTCCCTACACCCCTAAGTTGAATCTCTAAAAACCTTCTTTGGCCCCTTATCTACTAACCTAGGTAATAAAGCAAGCAATGGTGATTGTAAAGAAGGTTTACTAGACTTGCCTTCATCTTTCTTAGCTCCTACTTCTGCTTTCTTTGGTGCCATTGTTATAAATTCAATGAGTAGTGAATAGAACTTACTCGAAAATATAGTTCACCTTGGAGAATTCCTTTCACTTCTGCACCTCGAGCTCATCTGCACTTGGTCTCTACTATTATGAATGATAAATTTCAATCTACTTTGTTTATCTCCACACCAAAACGCATTAACTCTCGAATCATAAATTCACATCATTCAAATCTTTTGCATCGAGCTAAATTTCATATTTTGAAGTTGACTAATGTGACTGGCAAGCTTTAAATGTCTCAATGGCTACTTTACCACGTTACCTCGTGTCACTTTTCACTCCCCTGGGATGTCGTGCTACATATTGTTACCCTGCTTTAGTATACCGCACTACCGCACACCGCCTTTGTATTCCTTGTGGTACCACAGTGCATCCTTGGTTCATATATTACTATACCGCTCTACTGCAGGCTACCTTTCTTCTTCCTATGGTACCACGGTGTCATTTCATTACTCTTCCTTAGTAAACCGCTTTACTATGGGCTATGTTTTAACCCTTCACAATATGGCAATATCTCTTCTTATTACTATTCTCCAGTGTACCACTCTACCACGGGTCTTGTACTACCCCTCTGTGGTATAGCAGTTTCCCTTTATGACTATTCTTCATTACACTGCTTTACCGCGGGTTGTGTTCTAACCCTCCGCGGTATAGCGGTAAAGGGTAAAAGTGATATAGTATAGTGCTAGCTTCTATTACCATGATAACACGAGCTATTTTACAAGGGGCTACGGTAAGGAGGTATGAGGTGAGGGCTATATAGGGCGGATAATGAGGTAGCGGAACAGTGGTAAAAGGCTATTTTGGCTTTGTAGATAGCAATTATGTGATTTTTTCGTGAAAATGATAGTATGAAATTTGGATCTCAGTTGATAAAATTTTTAGAATTTTTATGAAAATTCTAGTTCCAACATGCCTATTTATACAAGTTTCAATTTCAGACACTTGTTATAGCTTCCAAATTATGTATATTTTAAATTTTTTCTAAGATTACAATTGTATAAATTGTTCAATATATGTTTATTATTCATATGTATCATGATTTTCTCCAAAAACATTTACATACATACATATCATTCCACCTATCATACTTAATTTACAATTGCTTTAAGAATGTTATTACAATGGCATTTGCATACACACACTCGGGAAAAAGATAGGTGCATGAAACCCTTAACAATCGAGTATATGAATATATATATATATAATATGGCAGAGATATAAATTGTTGTTTCATATAGCCTTGTTCATTTACATTTAAATGAATTAAATGTATGGTTTGTTTGTTCTTCAATTATAGTGGCTTTTACATGTATGATAATGTTGTTTCAATTTATATCATAATGTTGTTTCAAAAAGGGTTATAAATATTTATATTATAATGTTGTTTCAAGTTATATATAACTGCTTAGCTGATTTTATATATATATATTCCATGTTCAACTAAGGGTTGTATGCCATGCAGAGTGAGATATATCCTTAATGTGAGTGTAAATGGTTAAATATGGTAAGAGTTAGAATTGGCGATATGATACTATACCATGCATTGCTTGTTTCATTTGACATTTAGCCTTGTTCATTTATATTGAAGTGAATTAGATGTATGGTTTGTTTGTTCTCCAATTACAGTTACTCTTACATGTATGGAAATGTTGTTTCAAATTCTATATAAGCTTTTGCAGCTATATTAGTTTCATAAAGGGTTATGAATATTTATATCATAATGTTGTTTCAAGTTATATATAACCCCTAAATTGATATATATTATTATATATATGTTATACTATAATATCCCCAAATCTAACTCTTACCATATATAACCCTTTACATTCACATGAAGGAGATAAATATTTGCATGGCATACAACCCTTGACTGACAATGGAATATATATATCGAGGATTGTCAAGGTGGGTCGATTGCGCTTGATCCATGATGAATCAAAGCATAACTTAGCCACTACACCTCAATCACAAACAAGATCATTCAAATTGAAAGTTAAACTAAGCATTTACTGAAATTGAAAGTTACAAACTACAAAAACAATTAAATTCCTACTCTAACCCATTTGAAACTTATCCTATTTTGGAATTGTTGTCGTGTTGATGTGGAACAACGACCCTTTCCCAATCCCATGGTTAGTGAGCCTGTTTCAATCAATTCTATGGAAGAGAATTGATGAAACCATTGTGATAAATGGATGAAAACCTAATTTATGCTAAATTAAACATGATTCTATACTAAAATTGATCTAATTATGCAATTGCTAAGCTAATATAAGCTAATTCTAAGCTAAAATATGGAGACCCTTATTTATAAATAAACTAAGATGGATGCATGGAAGCCATTAATGGATGCCTTAAGCTATTATGCAACTAAAAATGAACTAAATTAAGCTAAAAGTGAGTAAAATGAGAGTGTGAGTGTGAGTGAATTAAACAGCATGACTTTGCAATTGAAAGATGGATCCATTTGTCTCCAAATAGTGTCCTATTTATAGGAAAGCAAATGAGAAATGGAGGGTTGAGATAAAAAAGATCAATCAACAGTCAAGGATGAAAGGAAGAAAAGGCATGGATCATGGATTCTCATCAACGGATGAGAATGCATGATGGGATTTAATCAAGGGCTCACATTTGCTCCAAAAAAACACACTTATTGACCTGCTCACACAGGGTAAAGGTGACTTGTTCAAAAGGTCAAAGGTTTAGCTTGCTCAAGAAGCCAAGTGAGTTGATTGGAGGAGAGAGAATATTCTTTGGAATATTCTCATGGGTGAGGATAAAAGGTATTTTGCAAATCAAAAGAAAGTTTTAATTGTGCAAAAAAGGAGATAAGGAATATTCCATGGGAATATTCTCCTTTTAGAGGAAAATTAGTCTAATTTCTAATTAAACAAGGTTTAATCATGTAATTAGGGAATTTGAAGAATTAAATTGATATTCATTAAATTAAATAATTCAATGAATGGGGGGGAGATGAAAATGATATTTAATTAAATAACTTAAGGTTATTTAATTAAATAAGATGACTTAGGAAATTAAATTAAATATCTTGATTTATTTTATTTAATTAGATGAAATGCTAGCGTGAAGGGGGAATGAATTAACTTGAATTGATGAATTAGGTTAATGGATGAAAAATGATGCCATTAATTAAATTAGCTAGGTTAAGTGAAAAGAGGATGCATTTAAAGAGGAAATGGTTTTAATAAACTTGTTTTGAGTGTATGATATCATTCGGGACATTTTTCAGTGTCTACATTTTGCCCCTCTTTGAAACGACGTACCTGATGCTTTGGTTCAAAGAATAACATTTTTTGGATTAAAACTGTTACTTAAATAAATAAATAAAATCTAATTTCTTTGACTTTTTAGATGCCCCACTATTGAAGGATTAAGATGATTCCCTACCCCCTCGAGAAATTAGATGAAATTTTTGAATTTTGGGTTGATTTCTTAATAAAGGTGAAAAGTTGCCCCAAGGATCTAGAAAGGCTCCAGGATGCAAGAATTATGCCAAAAACACAAAAAAAAATACAAAATTAGGTTTCGATTGGAAAAATTGGTGAAAATGATGATAAACCCTAGCTAGAAGGTGAAATTAGGGAAAAAAACCCTATTTTTCTAGCATAAATAAGCTAAGAAGGGTCACTTTCAATTCATTTGTGCATTCACACCTTAAGGAATTCTTGTGATTTAAGCTCTAACCCTTTGACGAAATGGCAGAATGACAGCTCCCTAGACACATTTCCAACTGAGTTCGAGAGTATTAGTGGATTCCAGGCTTAGGACCACTAGTATGTAACTGAAAACTTGATTTGAAATTTGACCTTTTGATGCATTTACTGCTCTTTGAAATTTAAAATTTGGTGGCATTGCTATATAGTGACACCCATTTTGCAATCGGTGACGCTAAAATGAATTATAGCGACGCATATGTATATGGTAGTTCGCTATTTGCAATTTAAAATTAGGGTTTCTAATTTTAAATTGTGACACATACTTATATAGTGACGCACTTGTCGATTTAGAAATTAGGGTTAGGGTTTTCCAAAGATTAAATTGTGATGCCAGTGTATTTGGTGACACACTTTGTGATTTGCAATTTCAAAATGCCTTCAGGCGTCGCAATTTGAAATTTAAATATAGCAATGCTATTGTGATTTTTGAGCTAAAAATTTCAAATTGAGTCAAATTTCTTCAATTTTTGACGTCGTGTGCTTCATGGTTGTGGGAGGTCATTGCACTATTGATGTCGCATGAGCACAAGCCCATAATTTTGGAGAGACTGGGTGATTTTTTAGAGTTGTGCCAGGAGCACCTGGGTGAGATCGGGCTTTGGTATGTCGCATATGCACCCGTCATCCGAACTTACTTAGCCATGATGACTACTCTATGTGAGAGATGGAACAGTGAGACTTTGTCCTTTCATCTTCCCACTGGCGAGGCGATAGTGACCTTGGATGATGTATGGTGTATTCTACATTTGTCGATACATGGTGATCATGTGATTTACAATGTTGACATTGGGTTCGATGCCTGTCATGAGGTGATGGATTTGGAGAACATTGCTCTTGTTACATCACAGATCAACCTCGAGATGTATAGAGGTCACGTTCTGACTTTCAGATTAATCATTGCAGCCATTTTTTCAGGTGTGGTGGCTCGTGACAGACACAACAGAGGGTTTAGCCTAGGATGGGGCCTAGCATGGCACCGAATGCTCCACAGGAGGACTCTTTTTACATGGGGTCCAATGATGTTGGCCTCGCTTTATCATGACATGCATGACTTTGTTTATTGTGATGGGAGAGTCATTAGTGCAGGGGTGACTCTACTTCACATTTGGACATGGGAGTATATCATTGTGCTCTGACCGATAGTGTAGATGGCAGACATGGAGCCAGATGATCCTATCATTTGGAGGTATAGAGGTGTGATCACCCTGCGACGCACTGGATAGATTGGGCTCCCGTACTAGCAGTGGGTTTTTTGATGACATGACAATTTTTAGGTGGTTCTTGTGGCTATAGATGCCACCATGGTACGATGATGTGCAGTAGTTATACTTTGTGAGACAAAACCAATACATGCAGGGTCATGAGCATACCATCATTGAGCGATATTTGCTAGATAGAGTGGTACGAAAGTTCAGGGAGATTCAGGATAGACCAGATAACGCCTATAGGGCTATGTTTGTGAGGTCTGCTTGTAAGGTTCCCACATGGGGACCTACCATTCCAGTGCCAGAGGCAATTGAGAGCTTTAGATAGTTAGCGGCTCAGCCATGGGCCTACGACTAGAGTCAAGTGGTAGTGGCTACTATGCTTGCTTATGATGCTTGGTTCACACCTCTACGATGCTTGACAAATCTGGTGGGTGCTTCTCCACGTGGGAGACCTAAAGGCAAGGGGGCAGAGGTAGAGGAAAGGGACAGGGCAGCCAGGATGGCCAGGATCCAGGAGCCCCACCAGTTGGGTAGCAGCCTCCTCAGGTTTAGCCATAAGTTGTACAATAGCACACAACACCACCACTGCCACTAGATGCCAGAGATGCACAAATACAATAGTTGCAGCAGTAGATGTAGATTTTGACCAATGAGCATGATTAGGCCTACCAACAGGTTTTGGCTATTGCTGCTAAGTGGGACCAGGTGAGATAGTAGGTGGTCACCATTACAGCAAAAAGGGACCATGCCCGGTAGCAATTACAGGCTATGACTATAGAGAGAGACTAGGAGATTGGTCTACAACATCAGATAGATGCCATGATAGTAGCCTCCCAAGGCAAGATATTTTTAATGAGATTATACAAGGAGGTCATGACAAAGGCCGCATACTATAGGATGCATTACCACCAGGATGTACCACAAGCACTCAGACATCCTAACTTTTCACAGCATAGCGATGCATGGTTGAGAGTTGAGGAATAGCTTGAGAGGAAAGTCGAAGAGGGTAGAATCCATCGGGGCTAGCTCTCATGTATAGACACTTTTTGATTTTGTTGTCCGATTCTTTGATACAAATATACATTCATGGGCTCCTTTTTTATAACCTCGGGGATATTGTACTTATGATCAACATACATACACTAATCCATATTTTGTACCATGACATTTATTTTTGATATATATTATATGATACAAAGATGGATTCAACATGATATGTTCACTTTATTTCATGTTTATGATGTATGGATGGATGAGATGCTTATATTTGATCATGTATGGATGTACTTTATTTATGTCTATACGATATGTGATGATATGGGATGGATGGATGCAATGTTATGTTCTTTTTAGTATCTTTTCATGATATGCTATGCAAATGTTATGGATGCAAATGATGTGGATGCATTTCTTTTTGTATATTTTCTATGCAATTTTATGATGATGATGTATGCATATGGATGTATGGAGAGATAATGTAGATGTTTATGCTTATAATATGATATGTGATGCAATGATTTAAGATGATTAGAATAACAAATCTATATTATTCATCACAACTCAAATGATAATGCAGAATGTATGATGTGATATGCAATGATTATGCTGATGGATGTTTTATGATTATGCTATGATTATGAGATGCATGTATGTTGATGATTTGTGGATGTAGGTTGGATGCATTGATAATTTTTTTGTTGACTGTCATGATACCAGGTTAGTGTGGAGAGAAGAAGAATAATAAAGAATGACCGTTGATTTCGATAATTGCTTCAAAAATCCAACAAGTCTATGATCCATCAAGACTTTATTATAGATGGTGATGAGACAATGTAAAATGAGGATGAATGCAAGATGATGAGTTGCTCACACTTTGGGATTTGGATTTTTCGTCATTCCTTATCGTTTGATATAACACAGACACAATGCATCAAGGTATTGATAACAAGATGACACTGTATCTAGTGTAATGGACTTTGACTCTACAAATAGATAGGATAGTTCTTGTTCACACATTGACATATGAAAACCTTGTTGGAATGCAAGTTAGAAGCTTAGAATATATTGGACCAAAGCATACGCAATAGTCAACAACACACTCTAATCAACCTTCCTACGCACAACTAAGCAAGTATGCACCAACATTATTTTACAAGAGTACCCACAAGCACAACACAAAAGATAATGATTGATTCCTCGTTCCTTTCTCTCTAAATCATTTTGATAGACATCATTGAGAGGTCCTTGGAATGGGTCATTAAGATAAATCATCAGAAAAGATCAAAGAGAAATAGTCAATGTTATCTATATCTCTTGTCTGTTTTAATTTTAGCTAAGGTGATGTCTAATACTGATGTCCATCACAGGAAGGATACATCCTAGGACATGTTGATCAGATTGTTGTTTGATGTTAGGATGATGATGCTAATGATAAGTCATTGATAAAAACTTCACTTTCACATTTACCTATGATTTAGACTTTAGATTTTGACACTTAGGTTTGCACTTTATGACTTGCTAGACTTGTTTTCTACTTGTTTTTCCAAAGGTTGAAGGTGACGATCGATTTATTATGGGTGAAGGTTTATTTTAGGTGAAAGCGAGATGGGATGGAATGGTTTGGGATTTTTTGGAATATTTCAATGTTTTTGGTATTTTGAAAATGTTTTGAGGTTGTTTTTGGTCTTTTTGAAAGTTTATGTGAATGTTTTGGGTTTTCGATTATTTGAGGTTGTTTAGGGTTTTTTGAGATATTTGAGGCTTTTTAGGTCTTTTGAATGTTTTCTATTGTTTTTGTATTTTTCCAATTTTCCAATGTTTTTGAGTTTTATGAATATTTGGATGTTTAGAGATTTTTTTAGTTATTTGGATGTTTTGAGATTTTTGAAAGTTTCAACCAAGAACCTAACCTAAAAGACCTATCCTAGGGGTCTTAGGGGCTGATCAAAGATAAGCCTTGCCTACGTTATACACGCAGACACCCCGTAGTTCGACTGACATGACTTATTAACAAGATGAGATATGAACAGTTTGAAAATGATGCCAGTTTATTATGATAGACTCATAAAGGACTGACCTAGGGTGTCTCAAGGGCACATCAGTGATGGTATTGCCTATGTAGTTTGACAAGGGGTACCATTTTTTAGATTTTTGATGTTTTGACTTTTTTAGCGTTTTTGATGTTTTCTAGATGTTTTAGATTTTGACTTTACAATTTTTTTAATGTTTTTGGGTTTTAGTTGTACAAGATTTTGCAAATGTTTTTGGGTTTTCTGATGATCACTTTACAAATGTTCTAGGATTTTCTAATGATTTTTTGAATGTTTTTGGTATTTTCTAATGAGTTTTGATGACCTCAAGATATACAAGAACCCAATATGATCCATAACGAAATTCCCCTAGTGTGACATGTTAGACTACTTCGATAAAGATGGGATAGACTGACCTTTGGAATATGCCAAGTAGTGCTAAAGGGTTTATGATACTTCACGATATCAAGCTATGATAAGAATGCAGATGATGGATGAATGACAGTGCAAAGAATAATAGGACCAAAGAGTCAAACAATAGATAGAGGTGCTTTGTTTATGCAAGGTGCCTCTTTGCAAGGTTTTCACCAAGGTGCTTGCCCAAAATGCCACCGAAGTGGTTTTCACTAGAGGACAATTTTTTTCTTTACTTTTTTCAATCCTTTTTCTTATTTTTTTAGATTTTGATCATTTTTTTTTTTTGTATTTTTTAGATTTATCCCCTTCAAGACTAGGCATAAAAAAAATTTAGATGCAAGTTGTTAGTTGGCTCCTACAAGGGTTCACCTTCAGGCGTTAAATTGGTATGCTCCTAATCTCTAGCTAGCTATGGCGACAACGTGACCCAACTAGTTAGGCTCAAACTTCCCTTTGCTATCTTGATCTAGAAGGTTCTTTTGATTCTATTTTAGGACAAGATCCCCTACTTGGAAAGATGGACATTTTATTCTCTTGTTAGAGCTTCATTTCAGTCAGTTTTTATATACTTGCAAGTGATTGAGAGCATCGAGATGACACTCGTCTAGGAATTCTAGCTCATTCAGCCAAGATACTATGTATTCTTCATTAGTGATCAAGTTTTGTAGTGACACTCGCAATGATGGGATCTCAACCTCAATAGGCAGGATAGCTTTTGATCCATAGACCAGGGAGAAAGGGGTTGCACCTGTAGGCATATAGATATTGGTTCAATAAGCCCAGAGAATGGGATTTAGCTACAGATGCTAGTCACGACCAGCTTCATTGACTATTTTCATCAATATTTTCAAGATAGTTTTATTTGTAGCCTCAGCGTGGCCATTGTCTTGGGGATAATACGAGGTAGAGAATCGGTGTTGGATATTGAATCTTTGGCACAACTCTTTCACATCCTGATTCTTAAAGGGTGTTCCATTGTTTGAGATGAGAGTTTGTGGGACACCGTAACGGTAGATGAGGTATTTTAGGATAAATTTTGCAATTTTTTTCCTCGTTATGTAGGTCATAGGAATGGCTTCTACCCACTTAGTGAAGTACTCAGTGGCAGTTATGATAAACTTGTGGCCGTTGGATGAGGTTGGAGTGATTTTTCCTATGAGGTCATGCCCCCACTATGAAAAAGGCCAGGGTGTAATCATTGGTTGCAATTCTTAAGTTGGAGCATGAATTAGATGCCCATGTTGTTGACACTAGACACACTTTTGCGCGTGCTAATGAGCTTCCTTTTCCATGGTTGGCCAATAGTACCTCATCCTCAATAGTTTCTTAGCTAATGTCATACCACTAGAATGGGACCCACATATACCATTGTGTACTTCTGTTAAAGTAGTTAAGGGTTCCTCTTGGTTAAGACATCATAGTAATGTCCCTTCAATGCTTCGTCGGTAAAGGGTATCACCTAGGATCATGAAGTGGGATGCCTTTTTAACAAAGTTCTTTTTAAGGTTTGAGGTGATTTCGAAAGGGAGGGTTCCTCTACTAAGGTAGGTAAAGATGTCATGGTACCATGGGGATCTAGGACCAACAATGACACACGCGAATTTTGATTCAAGGATTTCAAAATTTGGTACAAGAAGTTGTTCTACCAAGAATTCACATTGGAGGATGTTGTTTGGCATGTCTAGTAGTGATCCAACTGTTGCCATGGCATCTATTGCTCTATTATTTATGTGAGGAATCTACTCAAAATTTATGCCTATGAAAAGGTCCTTGAGATTCTCCACCATATTCTTGTAAGGAGTAAGCTTGTTGTCTTTAGTTTGATAGTCATCATTGACTTGGTTGATAACCAGCTATGAGTCTCCATAGACTTTCATCTCTTGAATCTGCCACTGAACCACTATCCTTAGACCTATGATTAAGGCTTCATACTCAGTAATATTTTTAGTACATATAAATGATAGCCTGTATGACTTTGGGATACAATCACCTTGAGGGGTGATGAAAAGAATGCCTGCTTTGGATCCATGTTGGGTGAACGATCCATCAAAGTACATCTTCCATTGAGTTGTGAGGTTGATAAGGAAAATTGATTCATCAGGGAATTCATATACCAATGGGTTCTCAACATAGATAGGTGCTTCTGCCAGTTGGTTTGTGATCACTTCTCCTTTTATTGCCTTTTTCTCCACATACTCTATGTCAAATTTTGTTAAGATCATAACCCATTAGGCCATTCAGCCCATGAGAGTTGCTTTGGATAACAGGTATTTGAGTGGATCAATATTCATGATGAGATTGATTTGATGTGATAGCATGTAGTGTCTAAACTTTTGTGAAGCAAAAAAAACTACAAGGAATGCTTTTTCAATAGGTGAATAGTTCATCTCAGAGCCCACCAAGGTTCTACTAATGTAATAGATAGCCCTTTCCTTTTTGTTTTCATCATGTTGTGCTAGAAGAGCTACTAGTCTTGTTGATGTTGCTGAGATATATAGGATTAAGGGTTTGTTTAGTATTGGTGGCATGAGCACTGTAGGTGTCAATAAATAATATTTGATTTATTGGAAAGCTTTATCACATTTGTCATCCCACTTGTAGGTTATCCCTTTAGAGAGAAGATGCGAAAAGGGGTGGATTTTATCTGATAGTTATGCATTAAACCTTCTAATGGACTGCAGTCTACCTTGTGATCCTCTCATCTGCTTCAGTGTTTGCAGTGGTTCCATGTCGAGGATGGATTTTACCTTTGCTAGACCAATTTCTATCCCTCTTTGTAAGACGATGAATCCAAGGAGTTTCCTTGATGTGACCCCAAAGACACTTATTTGGATTTAGTCATACCTTGTATTCTTCAAGCCTATCAAAGATGGGTCCTAAGACTTGTATGTTCTCACTTCTTTAGCTTGATTTTTCCAAAATATCATCCACATAATCTTCAACTATTTTTTGGATCATGTCATGAAAGATGAGGGTCATTGATTTTTGATAGGTTGCTCCTACATTCTTTAACCCAAATGGCATCACATTCCAACAATAGGTTCCCCATGGACAAGTGAACTCATTTTTATGTTGATCATCCTTAGCGATTTTGATCTAATTGTAGCCTAAAAAACCATCCATGAGTGATAGCATTTCATGACCAGTTGTTAAGTCCACGATGAGGTCGATGTTAGGAAGAGGGAAATCATCCTTCAAACATTCCTTGTTTAGGTCTTTGAAATCAGTGCATATTTTGATGGCCCTAGTGGGTTTTGATACTGGTAATAGGTTTGAAACCCACTTAGGATAAAATATCGGTTGAATGAATCCAACATCAAGAAGTTTTTGTAACTCTATTTTTACCAATAGTGCTATATGAGGGTGCATCTTCCTTAGTTTTTGCTTGACTGGCTTGGCTTTAGGATAAACTGCTAAGTGATGTACAACCACTTCAAGATCAAGGCTTGGCATATTTGTGTATGACCATGCAAAGTTAGCTCTTCACTCTTTGAGGAATGTTGCTAGGTTCTTATATTCTTCATCCAATAAGGATTCAACATAGAAAGTGATCTTAGGTGCTTCTTTTGTTCCCATGTTAACTAGAGAGGCCTTTTTTGCTAGAACTATTGACTTTTCTGGATGCATTGCAGTAAGGGGAAGATTGAATCCCTCATCCTTGGGTGCCTTAGAGAGGTTTTCACTATTGGATGCATCCTTTATTTTTAATATTTTAGGATCAAAGAGTGCCACTAGGCAGTTTTCACTCAAGGATCTGCATGTTAGTTATATTTCATTAATTTTGAGATTAAAGGATTCAATCATCTGCCCATAGTATGCTCTTGTGTCGAGCTCTATGTCAAAGCCTTCTTTTTCATCTACCCATGGTAAGTTTGCATGGAGTCCCATGAATTCTAAGATCACTTCATTGTTTTCAAATAAATCTAGAATCGGTGGTCCTTGTTGGTCCATGTCAATAAGTTGTGGGTATACTAGGCATATTTTAGTTGGTAGATTGCTTGGAACAAAGGATGTTATGGATATCATAAAGAGGGTGTCATTTTCAAGTAGGTCCACAACATCAAGGGGAAATTCATCTAAGGTTGTATAACGTGATGTAGGTAACCAAGAGGAAGCCTCAACCAATTTAGTGGAAGTACCTTTGCTAATAAGTGTGACCTTGCTAGTAGTACAACCTAGGCCAAGGTTCTTTAATCTTTTCTCAAGAATGATGGCTTCTAGAAAACCATTGTCATTTTGTCCTAGCCTCTTATTCTTGTTATATCCCATGCCCCTCATTAGTTGAAAGCCTTCGTTGTCATCTTGCATGGGAAGAACAAGGACAGGTTGTTTATCTTGATAGAGGAGTTTAGAGATATCCTCCTCATTGACATCTTCTTGATTCAAATCCCCCCACTTGGTGAAGGTAGTAGTTGCCATCTTGATTATTTCAGGTTGTTTGGTTGATGTGGGTTTCCCATGAGATTGAGGAGAAATAGGTAACTCTCCTAAGACAAAGGTGTCTTTTAATAGCTTGTAGTTCCCACAACCATCATCCTGGATCACTGCTTTGTCATCAGGTATGTTCAGCACAATGGGTATTTTTGCTACTGAGGTAGAAGCTAGGGATGTTGGGTCGACAAATGAGCTTGATGGTGTAGGCCCTTCATCATTCTTGGGCATTTGGGGTATCTTATAGAACTTGGATTCAAGACTTTTGCAGTAGTAAAAAGGCTTAGGATCTTCATGGATAGTGATTTCTCTGCCTTCAAAAGGAAATTTCACACACTGATGATAGGTTGAGGCTACAACTTTTAGGGCATGGATCCATGGTCAGCCAAGTAGGATGTTATAGGGAAGATCAAGATCAAGCACTTGACATGTAGTTTCTACAATAAGAGGTCCCACTTGAATGGGAAGTGCAATGATTCCTTGTGATACCCATTCTTGGTCATCATATGCTCTGATAGTGTTACTCTTTGATTTCTCAATAGTATCTTCTGAATAGCCTAGATGTTTGATTAACTGAAGGGTACAGATTTTCAGACCAGCACCTCCATCTACCAAGACTCTTTTGACCTTTTTTTTATGAATGACAACCTCAAGGTGTAAAGCATGGTTATGAGATGCTTGTTAGGGTAGGTCTTGCTCAGAGAAGGTGAGAAGATGGTTGGTGATATGGCCTACCATAACTTGAAACTGATCAGTATCAATATTTGCAGGGATGGATGACTCAGACAAGGATTTCTCTAATATTTCCCTATGTGCGAGGGATAACCTTAAGAGTTCTAAGATTGATATCTGTGCGGGGGTCTGCTTAAGTTGATCTAGAAGATTGTACTCGCTAGGATTAGATGTGGGAAAATTAGGCTTTTCCCTATATTGAGATGGGACTCCTTGAATGATTATTTTTCCACGTCATGTGGTGACTTTGCATTCTGTACTAGCTCCTTTGATGGTGATGATAGTGATGACGTTGTCATAGGAAGCAACTACATTGGAATAGGTATGTTGCACATTCATTTAATCCTTATCTTTCCTAATGTTGTTTGCTTTGTTATGATCTGGCATAGGTTTCTTGTATATCTTAAGATCTTGATTCCCAACTGGTACCTCAATAGATATGGTGTCATTCTCTAT
Organism: Sequoia sempervirens; assembly: GCA_007258455.2. Lineage (NCBI taxonomy): Eukaryota > Viridiplantae > Streptophyta > Pinopsida > Cupressales > Cupressaceae > Sequoia > Sequoia sempervirens. Next base: position 96,140,561 of record VDFB02049217.1, on the reverse strand, counting down.
GAGATCTTGAATGATATTCTTAAGTTTTATGTAGTTTGCCATTTTGTGTCCTTTGATTTTGTGAAAATCACAAAGATCGTGCTCGTTGTACCAGGATGGTTTCTCTTGTGGCTCTTGGTAGTTTTCAAAGTTGGGAAGTGTTGTCATATTTGATTCTACCAATTTCTTCATGATTGTTTTGATAGGTTCTGATAATTGTGTGTACTTACATTTGAGATAGTTGTTCATGTTAGTGGTTTGCCTTTGTTGCATGTCAGTGTTATTCATGTGATTATTTTGAGGAGGTACTATTTATTGTAACATTGGTTGAACATTGGCAACTTGATTGTTGTTTGGTCTAGGAGAACTTAGGATTACCTTAGCATCTACCACACCATCATTTGTCACATTTTTGTTCTTAGCCCAGACAAGAGGCTTGTTGTTTGAACTTGCTGATGGGTGATTGTCTTTGTAAGCTTGAGTATTTCCCTATGATATTATAGCTCTCTCGATGTTAAGGGCTCTACAGACAAGCTCGTCATATGATGTAATGCACTGCATTTTCAAGTAGAAAGATAGAGTGGGGTCTAGATTGGTTGTGATCATTCCCACTTGTTGTTCATCGGGAAGAGGCCACTTGATTTTACTAGCTCTTTGTCTCCACCGTTGTAATAAATCAGTAAAAGTTTCCACTTTGTTTTATCTAAGAGTGTATAATTCCTCTAGACTAATGCCCATGTCTAGATTGAAGGAGAAGTGATCGATGAATTTTTCAGTAATTTCTTGAAAAGTTTTGATACCAGAAAGTAGATGAGAAAACCAATCCATAGCAAGACATGTTAAGCTTCAAGGGAAGAGGCACATTAAATATGAATCATTGTAGGCCACCTCCATGCACATGATGTTAAATTCTTTGATATGGTCCATAGGACTTCCTCTCCCTTTATATTTATCGAATTTGGGGATTTCAAAACTAGGAGGGAATGGTAGCATTGTAATGTTTCGATCGAATGGATATGGACACAAGTTCTATGTATGGGGCTTCTTTTCCTTGCCCATGTGAAGGTCTTGCATTTCTTGTGAGCACTTTAAATTGTGATGTTAGATCATCTTGCAGGTTGGGTGGAGGAAGATATGGTGGGATGATGGAGAAGTTGTATGGGGTGTATGGTGGTGTAATATTTGGTGATGGTGATTGGGGTGTCAATGTATATGTTCCTAATGCATTTGGATTGACAATGTTCAATTGAAGATTATAATAGGAACCTTGTTGCTATTGTTGGGCATACTATTGAGCTAGTAAGGCTTGTTGTTGAGCTTCTTGTTGTTGTTGTGCCACTAGGGCTTGTTGTTGGGCCTGCTATTGTTGTTGTGCTACTAAGGCTACTTGATGGGATTCATATTGTTGTTGTGTTTCTTGTTATGTTGCTAAGGTTGCTTGTTGTGCTACTACCGCAACTTGCTATTTTTTGTTGTTGTTGTTGTTGCTATTGTTGTGCTAAAGTTTCTTTTTGTGCTACTGCTTGTTTTGATGCTATTGTTGTGTTGTTAGGGCTTGTTGATAGGCTTGTTGTGCTTGTTGTAAGGCTAAGGCATGCATTTTTAATTTGGGATTAGGGGGTTGTTGAGACATTTGTGGAGGATTATGGATATTGATGTTTTGAGTGGGTAATGGATTGGTGATGAAATGTTTGGGATTCCCTTGGTTCAACATTCCTTGTAAGATGGTAGAATGAGGTGGAAGAATGTATGTTTGAGATCCTGTTTGATTTGGAATAGTAAAGGAAACTATGGGAAAAGATGAGGATGGTGCCATTAAATTAGGTAATGGAAATGACACACTAGGACCTTGAGTCCATTGGTTGAAAGGATTTCCTTGTCCCATGTCTTGAGGATTGCCTTGTGTTAGGGATGTATTACCTATGTTGATATGATTTGTTACCAAGGGATTACTTTGAGATGGTTTGATGATGGATGGTGTGGATGTGTTTTGAAAAACCAATGGTATGGATGAGCCCATTGGAGGATTGGGTAACAATGTCCCTATTTTCTTCAAGGGTTGACTTTGTGGTATGATATTGATATGCCCTTGCACACTATTTTGAGATACCTGATCCGTACTACTTTGTGTGATGGTAGGAACACTAGTGGTACTCATGGATATGGATGAAGAGGGATAACCTCAATATTTCAAATTCATGGCCAAGTAATGAAGATCAAGAGGTGTGTATATCTATTTAGGATCTTCAGGAATGGGAGGAGCACCAAAGCTAGGTGTCCAAGTGGTTGTGTTAGATGGAGGATTAGTTTCAAGTGTTCCCATAAGTGTATTGTTTTGAAATGAAAGAGCATGATCAAATTCTTTAGCAAGGCTTGTTGTAATACTCGGAATGTAGGTTTGATTTAGTCATAGTGATGGGGTTGTGAAACCTTGTGTTAAATTTTGTGCCACAAACATTGGGGAGATAGGAGCTACATTTTCAAAGAATTGATGTTCCATAATTTCCTCCCTAGTGAGTTGAAATGGGTTGTTTTTTATATCTTCTATCTCATATAGTCCTGATGGTGATGAAGGCTATTGTGATGGTGTAACTTGACTTCTTGGATCAAATTCTAAAGGATTTGGATCACTTGAGGTGAATGTAGCTTTGGCTTTCTCCATGATTCACTTGTGTTGTGATCTAGTCTTTACCATAAATGTTGTGTCACCTTTGAGAGAGTTGTGTTGGGATATGCGATGTATGAACTTTGTAGTTGACTCAAATCTAGGTAAAAGAGATGCTCTAAGTCTTTTGGGAGTAATGATGATAGTGGGGGATGAAAAGATGAGTGATGTAGAGAGTGATCTTTTCAAATGTTTTGGAACAACACTTTTGACTTTTTCTTGATGTTTTGATGTTAGGATAAAGGATGTTTATGAACTTGTAAATCTTTAGGGTAGACTCATGGCCTTCAAGATGAAATTGTTCGAGGATGATAACTAACTTGTCTAAATGCATGGAAAATGATGCATTTCACATACAAAATAGGCAAGCTAGAGTTTGATTTGATTTATGTTTAAGTCATAATGTGTTGGTGTATTCAAAATTTTGCAAAGATGAAGTGAAGGATGAATTTTAATGAAGGGTTGAGTGAGATGTTTGACCCAATGTTGACTTTAAAGTGAACCTTTGTTTTTGAGAAGACCAAGGTAGTGAGAATGATGCTAGACCTCAAAATTATTCAAATCCAAAAGACCCAATGTTGACTTAGATGAGAGGATGGGTGGGGATGTTTAGACCTATTCGGTTCCTCCTAGCTCGAGCATAAAAGTCCCTTAACAAGCAATAACGATTGTGATAAAGTATTGAGGCCCACTTCCTACTAAACTGTGAACTACAATACATATGTTTGCAATGACGGGATATAGATCTTCCCCTATGGATTTTGATTGTGTGATGGATCATTTAGAGGAGTTAAGTATCGTGAAAAAGACCAGGATTTTGACTCCAAAAGAATGCATATAATTCTAGACTATTTCTTGAAATGTGTTTGTAAAAGTTTGCTACCAACTTTTCTCCATTTTTGTGAAGTGTTAAAAGATATTTCTTGAGAGCTTTTTGTTAGTTTTTAGATCATATTTAACAGAAAGTAGAAAAGTGCAACACATGAACAATAAATAGTGATCACCCTAGGAAAACCCTCCTACTCGAGGGAGAAAAAACCCAACAAAAAATATTCTCATATATATTAGAATAATAAGTGCAGAAGCAGAACACTGCTTACAAATCAGGCCCTTGAATTTTTCCATGACTTATACAAATTATATATACTACTTCCTCTTGAGAAAATGATAATGCTTCTCCAAAAAAATTGGATCTGCTGCTAAAGTGGCAAACTATTGATAAAGATGGTGCTTTTGTTGCTAAGATGCGAAATGAATGAATGGACTTGATGATGGAAATGAGAGGTCTTCACCTCCTTTATATACAAGGATAAGCAACCTTTTCTCTAGGTTGGCCCCTTTAGGAAATAAAAATTAAAAAATATTATGAGTCATAAAGGTTGACCTGCCATAGACAAAGATATATATTAAGGAGAAAAATATCTCCTGCAACTACAACACTAACACTCCCTCTTATCTAGGGAGGTATTTTTCCAAATGTCCATGTCATGGAGTCTCAACATGACGCCCACAATGGCTACACCCATTTGTGCAAAACCACATGTCAGTCTCAGATATGTACAATAGTTCATCATGGAGTCTCTCAATGTGATGTCATCATGGAGTCTCTCAACATGACGTCTCATCTCAGAGAAATATACATTACAAGGGCTTTCACCTCATATTTCTCCGTCTCAAAGAAATATACATTACAAGGTCTTTCACCTCATATTTCTCTATCTCAAAGAAATATACATTATAATAAATCTTCATGATGATGTGACTCCCTCTGAAGCTCCAAGTACTCACATCAACCTTTTGACCTCCCCATCCAAGATTGCCTCTGTTGGTTTGTCAGTCTCCCTTTGAATGCCATTTCCTCCTCTTGAAGAAACTAATCGAAATGACAATTTGTTTAGGTTCTTCGTTGTTTAGTGTCTAAATCTTTCTCATTCTTCTTTGTGAAGCAAAATCTCCATCCAAGGTTGACCCAACCTTGTTCCCTCGAGAGATGACTCTAGTGAAGAATCATGAGAGTTATGTGCCACCAACTCAGTCCCAAGGCTGCAAGCTATGTCTCCATGTTTGTTCATTTCTTCAGCCTGCATGACTTCCTCACAAGACGCATCAAGCTCTTCCTTCCTTGAATTCCTTATGCAATCTCTCATCATCCTTTTGCTCCTCGATCCATCCTAGAGGCATTTTAGAGAGATTAATAATAGTTCATAGATTTAAACTATCCCGAAGAGAAATACCAATGCTAGAAGCATACATGATTCACTATTCCCAAAGTTATAGCATGAATTATTATTAACGACATAAAATTCATTATCTATATTCAAAGGTACAAACATAAGATACTTATCTCTTTATTGTTGGTATACCAATGAGCTAGACCTATAGCTTTGTCTCATCTTTGCCACCTTCAGTGTTGCTATCCCATGCAACTGACCTCATATTTTTCAAATCAAACACAATTTAGTTGTTTTAGCTCTTCTTTCCAGCTCTTCATCTGAATCTTGCATCTTGTCATAGCCCTCAAGTCACATTTGAAATCGCTATCTGTCTTAAGGTCTATTGTCCAATGTTGTAGGGCCAAATGACAATGAAAATATCCTTCCAACACCTTCAGACTCACCAAGAATACCTCCCAAGATTGTTCAATAACATCAAACTCACCCAGTAGCATTCCAACACTCTCAAAAGGTGAGAATATAACAGCTATAAGTCTGATAATGACTGATACCAAGTTGAAGGACTCCCAATGACATGGATCACCACCAGACTAACCCAAAATTCTAAAAACAACCTCTATCTACCAAGGATGGACAAGGAACGGGTTTGTCATAAGTTTTCATTCATACCCAAGTTTGTATGGAACCCTTTAGGCACCCAAATCCTCCAAGAAATAACTCCAGCAGTCACCAAAGATTTCCCCAAGTCAAATCACCACCAAACAACCTTGAAACCACCTTATATAGGCAACAGTTAGGAAGGAGAAGTCTCATGTATAGCTCCAAGCGTCTAGTATGAAGGTACGACTCCACAAATCCCACTAAAACAAAACTTCAAACACCTCTAAAAACCTAATACAAATTACCCCAAAAATTTGTGCTTCAAAAAAACTTTGAAAATCTTCATATTTGAAACCCCAATCTGCAAACTTGGTGAAGAACAATGGTAGCCAGCTAGGGATTGTCTTTCGCATCTAAAACCAATAATCTAATGAGATTTTTCGACCTCACAAGATTCAAGAAAAAAACATGCAAGTTCACTTCAACCACATTTCGTTGTGTAATCATAGTGTATGAGAAACTCCTCTGGAATGCTTAAACAAATTTGATCATATTTCTTGAACCTGCTCTGATACCATGTTATTTTTTAGATCAGATTTAATAGAAAGAAGAAAAGTGCAACACATGAACAATAAACATAGTGATTACCCTAGGAAAACCCTCCTACTTGAGGGAGAAAAAACCCAACAAAGAATATTCTCATATATATTAGAATAATAAGTGCAGAAGCAAAACACTACTTACAAATCAGGCCCTCAAATTTGGCCATGACTTATACAAATTATATATATTGCTTCCTCTTGAGAAAATGATAATGCTTCTCCAAAAAAATTAGATCTACTGCTAAAGTGGCAAATTGAGATAAAGATGGTGCTTTTGCTGCTAAGATGTGAATTGAATGAATGGACTTGATGATGGAAATGAGAGGTCTTCACCTCCTTTATATACAAGGATAAGCAACCTTTTCTCAAGGTCAACCCCCTTAGGAAATAAAAAATAAAAAATATTATTTGAGTCATGAAGGTTGACCTAACTTAGACAAAGATATATATTAAGGAGAAAAATATCTCTTGTAGCTACAACACTAACACTTTTGGACTGAGATGCCTAAGTCTAAAATGATGACCTATAGACCTTACTTTAGGGATTCTGACTTTATGTGAGATCATGTAGAAATAGTTCAAGTTTATGGAAGAAAGGAAGATATTTATTGCCACGTAGGTGGTGGTAATGTGGGTCTTCCAACCTCAATATCAGCTTGTTCCTCTTCTTTGTCTAAGATGTCTGTTGTGTTTCTCCATTAGGTATTTGTTTCTTTTGTTTCAAAAGTGAAGCTTCTCAAACTGCTAATGAGATCGGTTTGTTCTCCATTAATGAGTTCAAAGTTTGGTTGAATTATAGCAATTGGAAGACTAGGTTGTTCAACCGGAGCAATCGATCTCCAAATATTCATGTGGGGTTCATTTGTCAATTTATCTTGCTTAATGAGTTTATTTTACCACAATCACTTCTCTGGATTAAGTTTTCAAACTAAATGTTTATGTCAAAAACACCATAACTTTCACAATGTCTATTTTGTGAGAATCACGAGGTTGAAGCCAAAATTTCCTATGTTGTCTTTGGAAAATATGGATTTTGATATAAGTCAAGATATTTAGAAATATCTAAGGATAAAATCCTTAGGACAAGTAGCAATATCAAGGCTTTTTCAAGAGGTATCCATATTTAGGCCAAATTGTTTGAAATTTTGAGAAAGATAGTGAATGTTTGTTTTTGCATCATTTTGGAACCAAGCAAAGTATTAAATTGACTCACAATCATTTACAACCCTAGGTTCAAAATGGCTATATTTGTTGAGTCCTCACTTAGATTTCTCCAAACACTAAACAATATGAACAGTTAGAGATTTGGTGACACTGGCTCCCCTCCACGACACACACTTTTCAGGACCACCAAATCTCAAAATCCTTAAAATCTGAAGATCAAAAGGATTTTTTTTGTTTCTACAATTAAATAGTAAAAATGTGGGGTGGCTTTAGAATGACCATTTTTGTACCAACAAATATTAAGGATTTTTCGCTTCTAAATAAGGGCTTCTAGTTTAGGGGGTGCAATGATAAACTTTATTAAGAGGTCTCCCAACCCTTAGAAAAATGGCTTTACACATCATAAAGATACTAGGGGAGAGCTATCACATATCGCTTCCCATTTATCACAATTTTCATTGCAACCACACATTTATATAGCGGTTTGGAAGAGCTTGGCTTTAGCTCGTTACCGCTTTGGTTGTTCCCTCCTTTCAAAGTGGGGAGGTAGGCCCTCTAAAGATAGACAATAGCGAGGAAGTACATTTGTAGTTCAATCATTTTCATTTGTATGAATAAAGAGAGTACACTTTCTTTTTCTCACACTCACAAGGGGGTTCAATTTTAATCCAATTTGAAAGATGCAGGTGATTATACAAAGTGTTGAAGAATGTTTTTATTTCTCAAGGTCGCCAAATGGTGTGAGAGAATTGCATACGCATTCAAGAACAACGTTGTAAATCATAAAACATAACAAACTATTGTAAATTTTAACCCTTAAGCTAAAGTGGCTTCATTTTATGCACCAAATGAAATATGAAGTTGTCTTGTTCAATTTTAAACCCAAAAGACAATGATGAGATGAGGGTTCAATTTTAATCCCATTTGAGAATTCTTTTTAAACCCAATTGAAATCTTGTGAGGTCCTAGAACAGAAAGTAGAAAGCATAAAATTTGGGTTATAATTTCCCTAAAGCATCAAACACTTGTTACAATCACAAAATTTTAAGATAAGAAAGATTTCTTCACTTTAGCTCCATGTCATTCAACCTACAAAACCCCTATTAGTCTAACAACCAAAACATAGTTAGAAGTGTATCAGTGATCCGATGAATCAAGAAAATTAAAGCACATGTCAAAAAAATGATCATAAAACTTCTTACCTTGGTTAGGCATCGCTACACACAATAGCGTCATGATTTGAAGTCTAGGCATTGCTTTGGTGAAAATGGGTGTCGCTCTGCAACAGAAATAGAGAGCACAATAGCGTCAAGATTTTGTCTGGTGTTGCTCTAATGAATTTGGGGGTGTCGTCGTTTGAAGTCTTCGATACCTCTATATTAAATTATAGTGTTGCCATAATTTAAATCAGTGCTAGTGCATTTAATCGACATCATTGTTTCAAATTGCAATAGCGTCACTATATGGTGATGCTCTTCAAAGTCCATCACTATTTGTGGTTTGGACATCCATGTATCCTACAAAAAGTAAAACGAATGGAGCTTTAAGCTAAAAAATGATTAATTGACGGTTGCCCTCCTTCTAGCGCCAGAATGTGAGATGAGGATTGTCAGGGTGGGTCGATTACGCTTGATCCATGATGAATCAAGCCATAGCTTAGCCACTACACCTCAATCACAAAGAAGATCATTCAAATTGAAAGTTAAACTAACTATTTACTGAAACTGAAAGTTACAAACTATGAAAATAGTTAAATTTCTACTCTAACCCATTTGAAACTTTTCCTATTTTGGAATTGGTGTTGTGTTGATGTGGAAAAATGACCCTTTCCTAATTCCATGGTTAGTGAGCCTATTTCAATCGATTCTATGGAAGAGAATCGATGAAACCATTGTGATAAATGGATGAAAACCTAATTTATGCTAAATTAAACATGATGCAAGCTAAATTAACATGATTCTATGCTAAAATTGATCCAATTATGCAATTGCTAAGCTAATCTAAGATAATTATAAGCTAAAAGATGGAAACCCTAATTTATAAATAAACTAAGATGGATGCATGGAAGCCATTAATGGATGTCTTAAGCTATTATGCAACTAAAAATGAACTAAATTAAGCTAAAAGTGAGTAAAATGAGAGTGTGAGTGTGAGTAAATTCAATAGCATGACTTTGCAATTGAAAGATGGATCCATTTGTCTCCAAATAGTGTCCTATATATAAGAAAGCAAATGAGAAATGGAGGGTTGAGATCAAAAAGATCAATCAACAATCAAGGATGAAAGAAAGAAGAGGCATGGATCATGGATTCTCATCAACGGATCAGAATGCATGATGGGATTTAATCAAGGGCTCACATTTTCTCCAAACAAACAGACTTTTGACCTACTCACATAGGTTAAAGGTGACTTGTTCAAAAGGTTAAAGGTTTAGCTTGCTCAAGAATCCAACTGAGTTGATTGGAAGAGAGAGAATATTCTTTGGAATATTCTCATGGGTGAGGATAAAAGGTAATTTGCAAATCAAAAGAAAGTTTTAATTGTGCAAAAAAGAAGATAAGGAATATTCTATGGGAATATTCTCCTTTTAGAGGAAAATTAGCTTAATTGCTAATTAAACAAGGTTTAATCATGTAATTAGGGAATTTGAAGAATTAAAGTGATATTCATTAAATTAAATAATTTAATGAATGGGGAAGAGATGAAAATGATATGTAATTAAATAGCTTAGGGTTATTTAATTAAATAATATGACTTAGGAAATTAAATTAAATATCTTGATTTATTTAATTTAATGAGATGAAATGTTAGCGTGAAGTGGGAATGAATTAACCTGAATTGATGAATTAGGTTAATGGATGAAAATGATGCGATTAATTAAATTAGTTAGGTTAAGCAAAAAGAGGATGGGTTTAAAGAGGAAATGATGTTAATAAACCTATTTCAAGTGTATAATATCATTTGAGACACTTTTCAATGTCTATATATATATAGTATCAGGCAAATTCACCACCAGCAATTCATCGTCAAAAAATTCACCACCAATGATTCACCGCAAGAAAATCCACCACCATGACAAATTCACCTCAAGGAAAATTCACCACGAACACTTCACTACAATGAAAAATTAATCGCAATAATATTTTTTAACATATATTTCCAAGACGTTGAGTTTTTGTTTGCAAAAGAATAATGCAGGTCTGTATTTTTGTTATAATGCGGTGAAAATTATTCTTTTGCAAAAAATAATTTCAAAGTCATGGAAATATATATTAAAAATGTTAATGGGATGAATTTTTCGCAGCAGTAAATTACTAGTGGTAAATTTTCCTTGCAGTGAATTTGTCATGGTGAAAGGGTTTTATGCCATGCACAATGGGATATATCCTTAATGTGAATGTATAGGGTTAAATATGACAAGAGTTAGAATTGGGAAAAAGATAGTGTATATGCATAAAATTGGTCATGTCTAATTAATCCTGGCATTTAATAAATATTTATTATTTAATTAATCTCTCTAAAAGTCCTCTACATATGATTAAATTTAATTAATTTAATTATATTGTTCATTCACTTTATTCTTTTGCCATGATTAAATAAATCAACTTTATTTAATTATTTCACATTCATATGTCTGTTTGATTAATTAAATAAATATTTTTTATTTAATATAATTAATTATCACTTTTTTAGTTTAATTAAGTCTTTTGATTTAATTAAATTTAAATATTTCTTTTCGCCTATTCAAATCTTTCTTCTAATTAATTAAGCATTTTATTTAATTAATTTCATTTACATGTCATTTCCTAAAATTTAATTAAATATATTTATTTAATTAAATATCCTTCATATATTTTCAAATCATAATTAAATATTTTATTTAATTAAGAAAATATTTCATGTCACCAATAAATGAATAATGAATTTGATAAATTCATTATTTATCTTCAAAATCTTTCCAAAATCTCACAAAAAGATGATTTTTACAATTCATCTTTATCATCTCATCTTATCTCTTCCCCGAAAAAGGAAACAAATCTTGCTTTCTAGTTTTCTTCTATTTTTCTCTCCAGTCTTATCCATCTTCAACTGTTCGATGTGCCAGGAATTTTCACAGTCGTTGATCACATCATCTAATTAGAATCTTTTGAAAGCTCTATAAATACCCCTGCGAACCCAAGCATTGGTTACAATGCACACACATTAGATATAGGCATTCAGGCGATTAGCATTTTAGCATTGTTATCATCATCTTTAGCATTCATAGCATTTCTTAGTTCTAGTTTCTTTTAACAGTAATCATAGCACGTTAATCATATCTTAGCATAGCATGCATTCATCTTTAATCTCATTCTCGAGGAAGATTGTTTGTTGAGCCTAGCACACAAGATCTGAGAGCAAGTTGGAATCGACAAAAACACTGGAGATAGAGGACAATGGAACGTCTTTGAAGCATAAACAAAGTTTGTATTTCTTTCCTTTATTTTATGCTTTGATTTAAAGTTTCATTGGTGTGTTTGATTTGTTGTTTTAAATCCACATTTATTTATTTCATACACTTAAAAATCGATCACACAGATAGTATAACATGCATTACTTGTTTCGTTTTATATGTTTATAAGAAGCATTTCATGTTGATAACATAAACTCAACTATATTAGCTTATTACAAAAAAATAGGCTAGGTTCGGGTGGCTATCCATTGTAGGGAAACAACAAAGAAAAACATATTAGTATTGTGAAAATTACATTAGTTAGACACATTACATATCAGTTGTTTAGGTTCTTTCTATGTAAACAGAACACCTTCAAAACATTGACAAAAAAATTATTCGTAATCTAACATTCCAATTATGAAAATAAAATTGGAAAAGAGAATTCAAATGATAGGAAGAAATTTGTTGATGTGTTGTTGGTCTATAATTTTTTCCTAGCCAATTGCTCATCCATGTTTGTTATCTATGAATCTGCAGGACTGCAACTTGATTGTGTTTAGCTCACACTTGTGTGAGGTGATAGTAGACAATATTGAGGGAAATAAATAGAAACAAAGTCTATGAATATTGCATGTTGTTTAGGAAATGGATTTAAAGGATTTTTCAAATGCCTTTCCCTTGTTTCCTCTTTTCTAGCCCTTTCTATTTCTTATTTTTAGCAACTTCTTGTTTAATCCTTTGTTGTTCCTTTTTTTTGTTCCTTCTCTTTCCTTTGTTAGTCTCTTTGTCCCCAGCTACTTGTCAGTGAAGGTCTTTTTCAATTCTCATTTGGTCCTTTAGGTCCCTTGTCATAATTATTTCAAGCTTCTTTTGCTCAATCTATTCTCTCTTCCTATCTTTTAATTGTTGGATTTCCTTCTTCCTCTCCTCTTGCTCCATTAACATCTTCATGTATTCATTTGTGGTGAGGAGATGGGAATGTCTGCTTAGTCAAATCCCATAGTCAACTAGATGCTTGGACTCATCCTTGACTAGATGAATAGGTAATTTCAAGAATTGGGAGATGTTTGAACTGATTTGGTGTAATGTCCCTCTGTTTTGGCCTTGTTATTTGGGTAAGTAGTTATCTGTTATGTCATGTATTTCATTGGTTATTATATCATTGAAATGGTGGAGAGCTTAATTGTTTGATGGCCTTGTTAGATTAGTTAATTAAATTTAAATTTAAATTACAAGGCAATTTAAATAAAGTGGGAATTTAAATTAATAATTAAATAAATTAATGTTATGAAATATAAAGGATATGGTTGTTAATAAATAGTTAAATTAAATTGCTATGTTAAGATTAAATATTTTATTAAATAATTAGATTAAGTCGTACTGTTTTAAATTATATTATAATTAATGATAAGTTATAATCATGAAAAGATAAATATTTTAATGGGAAAATAATGGGATTTTTAATTAAATAAAGGAGACAAGATTTCGAATGGATGAAAAATCGAGTGCAAATTGGAAAAAGATGAAAAAGATAAAAGTGTATGCATGCACATCTCGAAACTGGAATGGAGTCAGGAAACTTGTTTTATTATGGGATTATTGCCTAATTTTGTCTTCATAAAATAAAAATCTCTTTATTTTTGTTTTAATATGGATTAATTTTGGAAAAAGTTTTATGAGTTAATCTTGTTCTCAATTGAAGGTCTTGGGGGTGTCTGCAACATTATTTTGAAAATCATAGGTTTGGTATTGTTTTGGTTTTCGAAAGAAATGACTTTTACTCTACAAACAAAAAATATTCTAAACATAAGATAGTTTTTAGAGAATAGAAGATTAGATATTGTCTTGCACGTTGCTTCTGAAGTTTTGGATCGGGTCTTTGGCTATGAAAGAAATCCATACAACACATCTTCGACTTTCGACATAGGACTCCAAGTTCATTATTGAATCTATTTTGGTATGAATTTGATTTTCTAAGTTTTGAGCTGGGGTCGTAAATATATTGTGGAAGTCATTCTTCTTACTCTAGCATTGATCCTTCTTGGGTTTCTTCGTTGTTTTATTGTTCGGTTGATCTGCAACCAATTCCCTTTGCATCTGATATTGATATTTCATCATACTGGTCATTATTCATGTGATTTCATTTCTTATATTTTGGTTATTGTATTGGATGCATTTGATATTTTGGGATTGCGCAATATCTATAAATTGATTGTGTAAATCTTTATCCCATCTTTTGGTTCGATTTGTTTTAACTAGAATCCAATTTTGATGGTAGATGAGGGATTCATGACATTGTTGGTGTGGTGTGAGATATTTGATCCTTCTATTGTTCTTTGTTAGTATCCTCTAAGGGTAAAGCCCGCCTATCAACCTAGCTTAGTCGTCGTTCTCTTTGTTGCCTCACTTGATGAATAGAATGCATGAGGGCAAACACCTAAGTACCATGTGATTTGATGCATTCGGCTCTATTGTTTTTGAAGGGGAATCGGTAGATCTAATTTGTGTTAGCATTTGATGTTTTTGTTCTTGGAAGCCTTGACTTCTCTTTAACTAGCGCATGGTGTGACCTTTGTTTATTTCCTTGGTGATGCCTATGGCTTTTCCTTGTAAAGGTTTCGATCCCCATTTAGCATCTTCTTAAAATGTTTAATCCTAGGAGTAAATCACGCCTTGAGGAAATTAAGCTCGATAGGGGAGGATAATTACTATTTTCCCATTGTGTATGTTTGATAGAGGATTAAGGTTTTTTTATCGATGTTGCCTGGTATAAGTAAATGGTTCGATCTTTTTAGGAGAATAAGAGAAAGTTCTACATTGTAGTCGATGCCTTCATCCACTATTTTCTTTGAAATTTATTTTCCTTGATGAACTCGGATTGATTTCCTTGCAGCCACACACTTCTACCTCCTCTATGTCGTTGTTTGCAGCCTCTTCATTGGGTCAATGGATTTTTATAAGTGATTTCCAGTGTTTTCTTTTTATATTATGTTGCTTTAGTCGGTAATTTTCCTTAAGGTTTTAAATATATATTCAATTTGTAGTTGTGTGACAGTCGTTTGATTGTCTTATACTCTTTTTAGATCCGTTTTCATTGGTGAAGTTGGTTGTAGGACAATTCAATGGGGGGTGGGAAACAAATCTCTACTCATCCCTTGGTTGTGGTTTGGAGTATATAGTTGTGTTTCTGTAATGTATATTTATATATAATGCTTCCATGGATTGATTTATTGATATGGCAGTAACATATTTACTTTATCTGACTTGTGTCGTTTCTTTATATAGTTGGGAATTGAGTTTCAATGTACATTTGCATATATTATATATATATATAACATATATTTTTATGGTTATTTCTTATTTCGCACAATTTGTTATGTTGTTGGATAGATGTCTAGTCTGGTACAAACGTTTTCAAAATAGCAGTTAAGTTGAATTAATATATATATGTATATATGTATTTATTTATTTATATATCTGTTGGTATGAATGTAAACCATGATTTATAATAAAACAAAAAAAAACAATCTTGGTTGTGTATATATGTGCATTGAAATATTGATGAATTATGTTATTTAGTTTCTTTAGCTATGTCAAATGACTTCTTATTAAAGGACTAGTAATTATTTTAAAAGACTTTTTAATAAATGATTATATTTGATAGACGAATAGCTGAATATGTTAGTTAAGTGAGATAAGTAGTTGAATTGGTCGAATAGATTCACTAAATTCAGTTAACTTAAAGAATTGACTTCTATTTTACTAGGGTAAACTAAGTGGAGATCAAATAAAAATAGAATAAAATAGAAATTATTATATCCAATCTTGGGTAATTCTATTAGAAAAGAAAAGAATGTGACATGTTAACGTAAATATATATATATATATATATACTTATATAATTGACAATTAGATTGAAACCTATGATAATATATATGAATATATTTGCATGTATAAAATAGTGTATTGTGGAGCAAAAATGTTATTGGATTATAGAACTTAAAATGGATTATTATATATATAGCTCTTTAATTATTCTAGTAGTTTCTTAATGGGTGTGTAAGGGAATCGTTAATGATGACTCAGTTGTTTGTTAAAACTTGTCACTTGAATGTTTTGATTATTAAAATGTTTCCTAATAGTTCATCTATAGAAAAATGTAATGATGATTCAAACATTCTTTGAACTTATTGCTCTTGGTGTCTTAGTGAAACTTAAGAGATGATTTAAAAGTTCTAAAATATTTATTGGAATATTTAGGAAATATGCTTAGACAACTTCCTTAGTTATTTTAAATTACTTTTTAATGAACAAATATATAAAATGTATTTGATTGTTTATTACTCTTTAGGTTTTATTATTTGAGCATGTGTATTAAGATGTATTTGAATTACATGGTGTTAGATGGTAGTATAAATAGATGTAACCACTATAGGAGTTTCTCTTTAAGATCTGCTAAATAGAATATGTTTGGATTCTAGTACATTACTTGAATGAGAAATAAGGATTATGTTGGATGTTTATGTTTCTTTGTTGAGTGTGATCTTGTTCCCTTTTCAAATCATTTTCATTTTGATGTACTTTGGTATTTAGTCTTGTGGGAACCCATAGCATTGAGACTTTCCCTATTGGGAGTCAAGGGTAGTTTGTTTAGTAGGCTTCCAGAGGTAGTGGGAAAGTTGTGTTGTCAGAATTTCATTATCTGACCTTTGTTTCGATTCTTGTGGGTGTTACCTTGTGTTGTTATTGTGCCTTCATTGTGATTCTTGGGCAAAATGGTCCATGCCTCGCACGTGCACTTGTTTTGTAGCTTTAATGTTTGGTACACCCCTTGTTGTTATGAGTTTTAGTTCGGAGCTATTAGGAAGAGTGGCTCTTCATGGGGGTCAGTGCACAAAGGGTCAGCCTAGATAACCCATGGAAGAGTTGGTTAAACAAGTGAAAACCTAATCAAATAAACTAGTGGGTTTGGGTAGGAACACATTAACTAAAGATAAGTAAGATACCTCACCCACGTTGTCAGTGATTTCGTAGACTAAGGGTGGGTTGAGAAGGCCATGGTCAGAAAGAACACTACCTCATCCTCATGAGAGGCTAGTGGTCCCGCACATGTCACCCTATGGGGCCAACGCCTAGTGAGAGGTAGCCAGGATAACCATAGATGGGGGTCGACGCCTATTGAGAGGTAGTCAGGATAACCCATGATAGGGTCGTGCGATGACACTCTCCCATAGTATCCCTTGTCATTGCCTTTGTGTGCCTCCGGAAGTAGTCATCTTGTGAGTAGTTATTGATGTTGTTGTTTGTTATGTTTTGGTTGTTTTTTGTGGTTGGGTCTCGTGGTCGTTCTACTTGACTATTTTGGATCATGGGTTTTTCTTGTCATCTCCTAGCATGGGGGTGGGCCTTCAGGACCACGTGGTCGGGTGGAACGTGCTATGCACCCTGTTGGGTTCCTTGTCAGTGTTCGTGTAGCATGGTGTTGTTCAGATGCAAAGTGGTCTAGGGTTCACCATATATTCAATTGTATATTATTAATTCCTATTATACTCATGTATTTGATGTACTACTCCCACGTTGTGTTGGGAAACATTGACATATACTTATGGCATCGAACGATGTAATGTAATGAAACGGATGTAATGTATTATTGTACCTTGCATACCTTATGTGGTTAATGATTCATGGTAGTCGTTACTTGATGTGTTGTACCTATGGAAATATGCTCCATTGGATTCACATGATGATAGAATGTTATGGTTATTTGGAATAAATCAATCTTGTTTATGTTGTGTTTCCATATGTGGATGTTTCTTATTGATGGAATTATAATGGATGTATGATTATTGTAAATGTATGCTATATCACGGTTTATAATGTAAACTTGGAATTCATTCGTTATCATTATGGTATGGGTTTAGGTTTCGTAATGTCGTCACGTGTACCCCAAAGGACGTAGGTTGATAATGTATCAGTTTAATTGTATTTCATGTATTGTAACTTAATGTACATCTCATGTATGTTTACTTTTACAAAAAAAATTATGTTGTAATTGTTGTCTTAGTTATCCTTTGGGGTTCGCGCGATGAGGCATTATATTTGGCCTCCCAATGGCTCCATGTAATCTTGTTCATTTTGAACCTGCACCTCACTAACAATTTCATCCACTTCCTCACCACCTCCTAATTCAATAGGTTCACATTCTCCACAATCAACATAAAAATGCAGTAAGACAGATGGGACCATGTTGTTTGGTGGAGATGGCATTGATAGAATTGTCTTCATCCACATTCAAATCAATACCAATATTTTCAACCCCCTCCAACAACCATGATGGGTCATCTGGTGCACTAGGTAGAGACAGAGATAACTTTGCAATCATTATGTTGGTCTTCCAAATAAGGTGCTCCTAGTGGAGTATGTTGGTATGCCAAATCAAGTGTTCCAATTGGAGATTGTTGGTTCGAAAAAAATAGTTGTTTCTATTGGAACATTAATTTCTTCTATCAATGGGTCAACTATGCTATCCACAAGGTTACCATTTGTCCCTTTAACCTCTATTTGTGGCACAATAATATTGGATAGAATTAGAATATCTTTAGCAGTTGAAGCTTCCTCAAGGGTAGAAAATTGTAATGTCTCACTTGGACGCATATCCTTCATTAATGCATATGGATGTAGGGGCCAAATACCTATTCTTTTAAAACCTGATTTTATGTTATCAATAATTAATGCTTTAAAAATGCAACATTGCCAAGTGTTTCCAACTCTGCCCTTTTAATCTCTAGATTTGGATACTTACTCTTCCATGTTTCTCTCTCCTTCTTAAAATATGATTTGAATGATGTGAAGATGCTAACATCTAGTGGCTATAATTTGTTAGATATGTGGGCTAGAAGGGTTAGCAAGTTAGTGCCTAGTGACCTTGTTTCGTTAATAGTTGAGAATGCAACATGGATTCCATGACCATCAAAAATCAATAGGTGTCTATTAGTGGGTGACACACCCTAGGTATAAAACCAACAAAATGGTGTAGCCAATTGAGAAAGTGGTCTTTTGTCATCCGAGCATGGGATTGAGGAACCATACAATGCAATTGGTTTATAATGAACTATATAGTTCTTGAGATGTTTTTTTTTCTCTTAAACTAGTAGAAACTAGGTATTTTCTATCAAGCAACATTCACATAACATAAAATTGTTATCCACTCCCAACTCTTGGGTATAATGTATGAAGCATTTTTGCTACCCTTTTTTGTAAGCACTCACATTTCACCATTTCTTATAGCTTGAATGTCAATCTCATCATAGTTCTAAATCCTCATTGGACCATACAAATTAGTTGTGTACACCTTTAACAATGTATCATAGAGTGCGACAACCATTGCAAGCCTCAAATTGAGTGCATGGTCTCTATCTTGTCCTTGTGTTGTACTCAAAGTGAGATTAGGATTTTTTTTTTGAAGCCTATCCACCAAGACTTATCAAGAATTCCATCCTTGAATGGATTTGGCCTCATTTGGCATATTTGTGCTACTTCAGACTTAAAATTGATAATTTCCAATCTATGTCCAACAACAACCATCTCCTTGCACCATTCAACAACCTTTTCCTCTTCATCTTTGTACAAAATTATTGGTGGGCCTTGTTGAACACACTCGGATATTAAGAGGAGGGCTGAATCAAAATCTATAGAAACTTAAACCCTTTAGCAACATGTAAATTTAGACTTTTAACAGGATCAACAAATTATATTAAGATCAACAACACTTAATTAAATTAGCAATAATGAAAGATAGTATAAAGAATACACATGCACAAGATAACACCAGATTTACGTGGAAAACCCAAGAAGGGAAAAACCATGGTGATAAATCTCACAATATAAGAAGCTCACTAATTACAAAAAATATAAGTTGTTTTAAGGCTCATTGCCTAAGGAATCACATTGCTCCATAATGGACTTGCAAGCTAAGGCACACAACCTAAGGGAAAGATACAAAGAAATTTCAGTACTAAGGTGCACAACCCCAGGGAAAGATACAAATTACAAGGACCTATTGAAGGGACTCACTATCTAATAGCAGGATACATGAAGATTTGGAAATTACAAAATATGTCAACAATACACTCTGGTGATTGAGGTGTTAAATCTCATCTGATCTTTCTTTTCCACAACTCATTGCATCATTCCATACTCGCACACCACACCACACTCACTCAACTTTGCAACTGATTTGTTCTTTCATTTATATCCTTTCCAAAATCACAAAACACCAATTAGGTTGGCCAGGAAAAAAGATAAACAATAATCTCAACAAGTTTGCCACAAAAACATAGTGTGATCCTATCAAGGAGATAGAGAGGACCCAAAAAAACTTATTACATCTTCTAATGTGATCCCAAACATTAAACACATTGGTGTACAACATCCTAAGTCAACAACAAGGAAATGTGTAGATGAAAAGTGTAGCACATTACCAATCGGCCCAAAAACATATACTCAACTAAATTTACTCAATGTGATTCTCAACAAGATAGGTCAGGACCCAAATACATATTAACACAACCTCAAATGTTGGTGCAGACCCCCAAGCACACAACACAAGAAAGATAACAAGCCCTGTCGACCAGACATCCACAAATTACCCAGAAAACCAACTCAAAATAATCTGTAGCACCAAAGAGATCAAATATTCATGTTTGGATCATAGAGAGACATTCTATGAACATCCAACAACACTTCTAGATACTTATTTTACACTATCATGCCACAAACAACCACTATGAACCAAACATAAACATAACACTTCATCCTAGAAGCATATAATATACAACCACGAAGTAGAATATTAACAGACCAACTTGTGATAAACACCAACACTTGAAAACTAAACTAAGACATTGCATGGACACTGAGAGTACGTCCACCAAGCTACAGGAGCAGAAACATCAATACGAAGAAATGCAAATCATTTTCCAAACTAGTCCTGACAAGCAACAAAATTGCCAACCCATCACAATTACCAAAAACCTCCTCGACAACACTGGTGACCTAAACAAATAGTAGTGAAACATCCACATAACATAAACACAGGATCCCAAGTTGTAAGACAATATCTTCAAATGTAGAGGAATACAGAGCATTCTCCCAAACAGTCTTCAAAGTGACTTCCTGGGACAGAACCTTTCACTAACATGTGGAGACTAGAACATCCTTGTAGCAACACATACTTCCTTAGGAACAACATGAGAGAGCATAAAACATACTAGAGACCATCAACAACATCTCTCAAACTTATAATCCTCATCTCAATGCTTCTAATCTTCATCTTAATATATCATCATGATATCATCCTTTATGACAACAACCATACTTAATATATCTTCACTTGTCATCAAACAAAGCATGACATCCAATCATGAACATCAACAACATCAAAGGAATGGCATCAACCATGAACATAAACAACATAAAAGGCATGACATCCAACCATGAACATTAGAAAATTATGTGATCAAGTGTTTATACCTACTCTAAATCATGCAAAACAGAATGTAAATGAAGGAAAACACTTAACACCTCAATGATTAGGATACGTTAAACTTAAACAAAACAAAGATGAAAAGAGACTAATTATACCTTGTTTAAGCTTGTTCCTTGGTTGGCCCTTGATCTTCAATGCTTTGTGTGCTCCTTTGATGGCAAAGTGTGATGTAAATGGATTCAAAATGATCTATGAAAGATGGGGAATGCAATGAGCAAAGTGGGTAGTAGATTGGATGGATGCAAGTGCAAAAGATGAAGCTTGAGAGTATGTAAGTATGCAACAATGGAGGTCTTGAGTGCTTGAGAGCTTGAAAATTCAATTGTGTGAATGCCTAATGAATGAGAATGAATGAAAATCATTCATTTTAAGGGAGAATTCTCTAAAGAATTCAATGGTTAATATTGAGCCAACATGGCCAAGATGGAGTGCTATGGTGAGTTGAGGACTCACAAGCCCTCACATCTTACCATGTGGAAATGAGATGGTAAAAGGACATGGTGAGGTGGAAAGGGTACAAATGATGTGGAGGAAGGACAAGTACTTTGAAAGTACCTTGGGATAGGAGAATATTTCCTCAAAAAGGAACTTCTTGTCCCCAAGTGAGAATGAAAGTGACATATGAGGAATTTTAGTATTCCTCAAAAAATCTCTATGGAGAAGAGAGAATTAGTTGGAGAGATAAATGTGAATTAAAAATTCACATGATTTAAGTAGATAAGGTGGTTGGGATAATAAATATGAATTTTAAATTCATATGATAAGCACCTTGTGGATAAGACAAGGTTCATATGAGGGAGGTTGAAAAGTACGTTGTAGATAAAATAAGGTCCTTATAATAGAATGTTCTTGACACATGTGAGTGGTGTGACCCTTCAATGATTACATGGGGAAGAGGAGAATCCTTGGAGGGATAAAATTAAATTTTAAATTCACATGGGGAAGAGGGTCTATACCAAGTATGGAAAATGTGAAGGTTGACCAAAAAGGTATGCTAAATGTGGCAAGATGGTTAGATTAAGGTTGTGCAAACAAGCGATTAAGGAAATTAATGAGAGAGTAGAGGCAAGTGGGAGAATATGGAGGATGTGACATTAATCTTGATTAAGGGTGTGCACATCCTAATCATGGATTAATTAAGTTAATCTAGATTAGAAGGGGGTTATGGAGGATGTGACAAGGAGAGAGAAAAAAAAGAATTAAAAATTGATTTAATTCAAAAGGGGCCAAATGACTAAATTAAATAAATTGATATATTTATTTAACTTAGAGAGAAAGGATGAAAATTAAAGTATTTAATTGTTAAATTAAATACTTTAGGAACCTTAGGTAGAAGGTGGAATATTAATTAAATAACTTGTTTAATTAATATTGACGAATTAGACGAATAAAGTAAATGAGTTTGACCATGTGGGAGTGGTCAAATTTGGATGTCTACATTTTTCACCTCTTAGAAATATTGTTAGAATAACAGTGTTTCGAAGAAAAGAAAATGTAGATGACTCTGTGGAGGAAGCGGCTAGAAAATGATGCACCAACATGGGAGAAGTTGTGTGGGCTGCCCAAACGGAGGGAAATGAAGGGAGATGCCCCAATTTCGCAAGGGAATGACCATGATAGAGGAATGAGTGAGAATGTTAGGGTATGCCCCCTTGAGAGGGCATTTGGGGAAGAAAAAGGGGCCCCAAGTAACCTTGCGATATGAGAAAATAGAAGGCACGGTTGGATAGAGCTCGAAAAACTAGGCAGGTTTGGCCTTTGAACGAAATTGAATGGACACACGGTTTGCAAATGACGGCCCCAGGAAGTTAGAGGATTAGTTGAATTAAAAGAGGTTTAAATAAAAGGTAAAAATACCCTTCACTTAAAAAAGGTTAAAAAAATGGAGGGAAAAGTTATTTAAGGTAATTTGAGAAATTATCACTCCTCATTTGCACACCTAGAAGTTGAGTGAGAGAGGGAGAAGAGGAGAGGAAGGAGATGAGGAGATAGGATGTCGGAGGACTACGACTCAAACATCATCCACTGGGGGGACGAGGTATGGCGGTTTTACCATGAGCGCACGGTTCCATGCCAGGTTAGATTCAAAACCCCCTTTGTGATTTTAAGCATTTTGAATGTATATTTTAGTGTTTATATTTTTTTGAAAAGATGGGTTTTGTTTTTGGGTTAGTTTAGAAAAATGGGTTGGGGACAAAATTTTGATTTCACAGAATGGGTGGGAAAACCGCCTGCTAGAGGCACGGGAAAGGGGGGGTGAATTTTCCCAACCAAAGGGTAAATGCACCTTGAAAAATGAAAATAAATGTTCAAAAAGGGCAGAGGGACAAAAGGGAGGGGGGACATGCCCAAAGTTGAGCAAATCCCACAAGAAAAATGAAATTGGACGTTCTGGGGCGACCCCACCCAGTGAAGGGGCGACCCCGCTCGGGGCAGGTTTGCCCGTCCTCAAGGTGGGTCTGCCCCTAGTAGGGAAAGTTTGCCCCAAGAAGGGTGGGTCTTCCCCTTGCCGGGCGGGCTCGCTTGAGCTCAGGGTGGGTCCACCCCTTGCCCGAGGCGGGCTCGCCTGAGCTCAGGGCGGGTCTGCCTGCCAAGCCGAGGTGGGCTCACCCCGGGTTGGGGTAGATCCACTCGCCAAGCCGGGGCAAGTTCGCCCATTGACCAAGGCGAGTCCACCCTGAGTCGGGGGAGGTTCGCCGAAAGCCAAGGGGGTCACCCAGGGGGAGGAGGGGGGAGGGGCTAGGAGAAAGAGAGAAAATATTAGTAAAACGATTTCTCGGGGCCGGGAGAAAGAAAAGAAAAAGAGATAAAAAGATAAGAGGACTGACATGTGGGGTTGTTATGGATGCAGAGTTTTGACTCACTGCAGACATGTGAGAGGAATTCAAAGGTGTTGGTGGCAACGGTGGCAGCCATGACTGGAGCGGATCACCATATTTTGTCACAGGCAGGATTGCACCATCTATTAGGATACCTGACAATTAGAGTGAATTGGGTGCTACTAACCACGTTGATAGAATGGTGGAGTTTAGAGACGTCGACCTTTCATCTTCCAACAGGGGAGATGATGGTGACATTGGAGGATGTATGGTGGATTTTGAGGTTGCCCATAGCAGGCCTCTTAGTGAGTGCGGTGACGTCAGTGGGGGGAGCTAGATCACACTATGTGGGTGTTGTTCGAATGAGATGACCTATCGGTACAGAGGCAGAGGCTAGATGTAGACCGATGCTTGGCATTGGGGGTACCACCATTGCCACTATATATGTGTGGGTTGATTACTGGACTACTACTTCCAAAATAGAGCGAGCGTTTTTGTAGCTTGAGGTTTATGGAGGTGATTTGACATGTTGTCAAGGGGAGAGAGGGGTAGTTTACATGGGGTACATGCGTACTGGCATAAATTTACAGAGATATGCACGTCATCTGCTACCGAGAGACACTTAGCATGACACATGTGATGCTATTGCAAGTATGGGTCTAGGAACACATCGGTGTCGCTAGGGCAGGAGTGGTGAGAGCAGGATGGGAGGATGAGGCAGCACCCATAGCTTGGTGGTATGGGCAGGAGGAGGGTTGGGTTTTGCACTATGAGGGCCTAGGGGATATAAATGAATGGAGGAGGACAATGGATGACCTGCGGGAGGTGCATATAGTGTGGCGGCTATACATGTTGTGGCGGTTCAAAGGATGGAGGGATGATGAGGTGATGCATCGAGGCTACTTCAACACTAGATGCTTTATAGTTGGGAGGGAGCCCCACATAGTGGAGGCACATTGCCCAAACAGTTCGGGGTTGTACAAGACATTTCATGCAGACCAAACATGTTTTGACGAATCTCACAAGAGCAGCCATGGGGAGAGTCAATTTTGTTGAGGTTTTCCAGAGATCACTTGGAGACATTGCAGTTAGCGCCCTACCTAGGTAGGACTAGGGGGAGATAGATGTAGGGGTGACAAGGTGATATGCCAGGTGGCGTAGACATTAAAAACCTCCACAAATTACCCTAGAGGAGCCAATTGTGGAGGCCCTAGGGTTTGGATCATAGGATGAGAGGCGGTTAGTCGGCCAACAAAGAGGGAGGAGAGGATAGGAGGCAGGTGGAGCTGCAAGATAGTAGGAGGGGGGGAGGGAGAGGGAGGGTAGAAGGCCTCAAAAGAGAGTTTGAGTGGGGATTGAGGTAGAGGAGCATGGGGATGAGACGAATGTGGAGATGATGGATGAGAGAGAGGAGACCGAGGTAGAGGCGATGGACATGGAGGTGCATGATATTCCCCCACTATCCATGGTGCCACCGATAGGAGAGGATCCAACCATACTATTGAGAGGGGTCGTGGCGAGATTACAGATCGCCAAGCAGTGGTTGAGAGATATAGAGGCGACGATATGTCAGCTAAAGGTAGAGGTGAGTGAGCTATGGGAGGAGGTGGTCAAAGTGTGAGTAGAGGGACAAAGGGATTATGATAGCCTAGCACACGAGGTGTCACAGATATAGGTGGAGAGGGAGGAGCTAGAGGCTAAGGTGAGTCGACTACGAGCAGAGGTTTCCAGGGAGCATGAGGAGGCGGTGGCTACAAGATGGAAGCGGGATAGGTTAGAGGCAGCAATGGCTATTTGACAGGTCAGGGGGCAGGAGGTAGCGGCAGACCCGATATCATCAGAGGCTATGACACAAGTGGAGGGACATGGAGGATTTGAGGAGGCGGGTGGAGGGATTGTTGAGAGAGAGGACTGAGTTGAGGCAAGAGTGAGATGATGTCCATGTCATAGTAGAGATGGTTGATCAGATAGTCAGAGAGATGGGGCTGATGCAGGAGAGGGTGGATGCAGGACAGACATAGGTGTAGACCTTACAAAGGGAGAGGGATGCAACATGGAGACAAATAGAGACTGTGCAAAGGGAGAGGGATGCAACACGGATACAAGTGCAAACTCTGCAGAGGGAGAGAGATGTAGCACAAGGATAGGTGCAAACTTTGCAGGGGGAGAGGGATGCAACATAGGTACAAGTGTAGACTTTGCAAGGGGAGAGGGATGCATCAATGGCTCAGGAAAAAATAGCAGAGAGAGGTCAGACCCAGGCAGCATAGGATAAGGGTGGCGAGATAGGGCTAGAGGTGTAGAGACTACAGGCACAAATACAGACTATGCAGGTACAAATGCAGGATGAGAGGGATAGGGCCACAGAGCAAATGTCACGACTGGGAGCAGAGAGAGATCAGCTAAGGTTGCCACAGGATGCATGGGCATAGGAGTGGAGATCCATTAGTTTGGATCGAGACAGATACAGACATGAGTGGAATGTTGCTAGGTATCAAGCTAAGGAGTGAGATAAGTATATGAGGGAGGCGACCTATTGGATGGTCGCTTATCAGCATGTGGTTCCAGATCAGACACAGCGCACGTTTCATTATGTACGACCGGCTCCTCAGATGCTAGCATTGTCTCAGTCACTAGGGACATGTACCCGAGGGTACATTGACTATCAGGTGACTCCTCCACGTAGAGGGTCGGTGCCTGACTCTCCACAAAGGTCAGAAGTGGGAAGCTCACAGTAGAGAGGGGAGATAATAGGTGACAGGGTACCAGTTTTTTTTGACAAGTGCATGATGGATGTACAATATAGAGCAGTCAAGATCAGAGTTGATCTAGAGCCTTGTATTTGTACTTTATTTGATGATATATGCAATGGATATGTATTTTGGTTATATGATGGACATTATCATGGACTATATGATGGCCTTTGTATGTTGATTTTGATATATGATATGCGATGACCTTTATTGACACCATGTGATGTTCATGTGATGAGTGATTTTGTTTAGGCATATATGTATGTTTATGAGTTTTATTATGGACGATTATGATGATGCAATCTATGTATATGCTTATGATGATGTATTCAGATGCTCATATGGATGAGATATATGATATATATGACAACTAACGTGTATGATGCAGGATGTGATGATGAATTTATGATATTATATGCTATGTATATGGATCTTAATGATGTGTGATGCAGGTGTAGATATATGCAATGTGTTAATGATATAGATTAATATGGCAATGAATGAACAATGCAATGAATCTAAGGTGCTTAGAATAACCAAATATAATTAATCTAAACAACTCAAATTGAATAATGAGATAATAATGCACTTAAGTACCTTACTAATATGAGATGTGATGTAATTAAATATCTTACTAATAGAAAAATGAAATGCAACATGAATGATAGATGGATTTTATTTGCGATCACACTTGCTTTAGCTCATACAAGATAAAGATGTGTGAGATGTGAGCATGATGGCCTAACATGAAATGCAATGCAACTTGATCATAAGTGTCAATAAGGCCTTGCATAGTGATGATGGTAAATGGGTGTGAAAATGCACCTGTCAAGAACTGTAGGTATCCTAAGAAGAATGGGAGATGGAAGGTGAATGTTTGCACAACCGAAATCATAGGTCATAGGTCGAGTATGAATGCAATGCAACAAAATTGATCATGAAATGCAATTCTAATGTAATTTTCCATTTTTGGAGCACTGAATTTTGCTATAACATAAGACACTAGGTACCATGGTATGTAAACCAAGGCGAATTATCATCTAATGCGTAAAACAAACACAACAGACAAGGAGGTATCCCAACACCCCAAAGTCGTGAAGACTTTAGTCGGGCCAGGTATTGGGATAACCACAAGCACAAAGGGATGCCCCAATGTGACACAAGACCTCGAGGATCTTGGTGGGTACTACGCGGGACAATCTAGAAGACAACAACAAAACAAAAAGAGCAAGATATGCCCCCATGTTAACCAAGCAAAAACACCATAATATGATAGATCATGGTGGCCTTCACAAGTTGTGATAGGGAGCTCAAATGATAAATAAAAACCAAAAGCATCAAAACATCGCAATCAAATTCAAAATGTCCTTTGCCATAGGATCAAGAGGATGGATGGGGTTGATTAGGTCTGTTAGGAAGGATGCATCCTGTTGAGACCGGAGATGGATAGTAAACTAAAAGATCAATTATGACGCAAGAAATTCTGAAACCAATTGAGTCACGTGGTACAAGTGGATTTTATTTGTGAAGACCCAGCTAGATAAGGGCATACTTGACAACACGACACAAGACATGAGAGACAAGACAAACACCCTAACGACCTAGGGGCTGATCAAATATTAGCCTTGCCTACGTGAAAGCATAGAGCCCTTGTAGTTCAATAAAAGACCATGAATAAAAGTGGAAAGGGGACCAATGAAGACCAATGATGGATGATGAAAGACATGACAAAAAAATGAAAACAAAGCCCTGAGGGTGGATCAAAAGATCGACCTTGCCTATGTGAAAGTGCAAGGGCAACGTAGTTCAGAAAAGGACATATGATGATCGACCATGGATAAAAGCGACAAGGGGACAATGCAGGCAGATGATGGAGGACCAAACCAGGACGGTCAAAATGCCCCAAGGGCGGATCAAATGATCATCCTTGCCTATGTGAAAGTACAGGGGCAACGTAATTCGACAAAAGATGACAAGAATGATGTGACAAGATCGGAGCTAGATGAAGACTGACATAATGGAGGACTCCAGGTGAAATTGAAGGACTGACAAGACAACAAAATGGATGACATAAGCTCATATTAGGATAAAAGCTTAGGATAACAGATAGTGGATGAAGCTCGTCCAATACTCAACCAAAATATAACCAAAAGGCTAGATTTTGGATGCAGATGGAAATAGAGGATGGGTGACGACATAAGATCGAGATGGATAGAAGCATAAAGTAACTAGGACACAAGGTAGATAATGATTAAGCCCTTTACGAATGGCACCTGTGACCAGGTTTTCACCAAACGTACTTATCCAAGAGACCACCAAGGGTGGTTTTCACCATAGGATGAATTATTTCTCTTTACTTTTTTGGATTTTTTGAATATTTTTTTTCTATTTTTCACTTATTTTGTATTTTTTTGGATTTGACAGGATAGGATACCCCAACTGATTTAGGTGTAGAACCTTTTTAGGTGCATGATGTTAATGGGATCCACTAGGGGCTCTCCTTCAGGTGTCACAAGTTTGTAGGCCCCTGATCCATATTTTGCGGTGATGACATAAGGACCAAGCCAATTTGCTTCAAACTTACCCTTCTTTTCTCAGTCTTGTTGAGTGCGCTGATTTTCCTTGAGGACTAGATCACCAATATTGAACTGACGGGGGTGGACCCTATTGTAGCTTATTTTTAGGTGATTCTGATAGGCTTGAAGATGATCATATGCTTTGATCTATCTTTCATCTAAGAGTTCTAGTTGGCTGAACCTGGCAACTCAAGCATCTTCATCACTGATAAGATTATTTAAAGAGATTCTCATTGAGGGAATTTCCACCTCAATTGGAAAGATAGTTTCAGCACCATAGACGAGGGAATATGGAGTGGTGTTGGTAGGGGTACAGATGGAAGTGCAATATTCCTAAAGGGCGAGATGAATATGGAGGTTCCAATCTCGACCAGTGTTGTTGACCACCTTCTTAAGGATTCTAATGAGGGTCCTGTTGGTTGCTTCGGCCTGACCATTACCCTGAGGGTAATAAGGCATTGACCAATGATGTTGGATATGGAAGGTGTCACAAAGGTGCTTCATAGCTTGGTTCTTGAAAGGATTTCCATTATTAGAAATGATGGTTGAGGGTATTCCATATCTACAGAGAATATGGAAGAGGATAAATTTGGAAATTTGAGTACCTGTGATTTGTGAGTGGCATTGCTTCCACCCACTTAGTAAAGTACTCAGTTACGGTAATAATGAAGGTATGGCCATTGTAGGATGGGGGATAAATCTTTTTGATGAGGTCAAAATCCCGCTGAGAGAAGGGCCATGGTGCAACAAGAGGCTGTAGATCTTGTGTTGGAGCATGTATCAGATCAATGTGTCGCTAAAAAGGTAGGCACTTTTTGACGAACTCACATGAATCATGTTCTAATGTAGGCCAATAATATCTTGTTCGGAGTATTCTCTTAGCTAGGGCCATGCCATTTGAGTGGGCCCCACATACACCACTATGTACTTTTGTTAACATGGTGTTAGCTTCAGTCTCGTTCAGACACCAGAGGAGGGTTCCATCATACCCACGTCGATAAAGTGTATCACCTATGATGGTGTAGCGAGATGTGCATTGGATGAAAGACTTACATTGGTTTTGTGTGAGGTTAGGAGACAAGATGTTATCATGAAGGTAGGTATAGATGTCATGGCACCAAGGGGATGTGGGACCTACGATCTCACATACCATCTCATTTTCTGGGATGGCATACGCCAGGATTAAGAGCTGCTCTACAAGGAATTCACACTTTGTCTTGTCTTTAGGCATGTCAATTAAGGAACTAATGGTAGCCATGGAATCTACTGCTTTGTTCTGGATTATTGGAATTTGGTCAAAATGAATGGATGTGAAATACTTCTTGAATTCGTCTACCATATGTTTATAGGGCAGTAGCTTGTCATCCTTTGTAAGAAACTCATCATTGACTTGTTTGATGATTAACTAGGAATCACCAAAGACTCTGAGATGGGTGATATGCCATTGAATTGCAATTCTAAGGCCAGTAAGAAGAGCTTCATATTCGGCTATATTGTTTGTGCAGGGGAAGGCCAATCTGAATGACTTTGGTATATAGTCCCCTTGAGGGGTGACAAGTAATATTCCTGCCCTCGATCCATTGTGTGTATATGACCCATTGAAATACAAATTCCATGTAGCTACTTCTGTTACTACAAAGACTCCATCTAGAAATTCTATGGTCTAAGGATAAGCACCGACAAGGGGTGCATCCGCCAGCTAATCAGCTATCACCTATCCTTTAATTGCTTTCCAATCCACGTATTCAATATCAAATTCACTTAGGAGCATGACCCAATTAGCCATGCGACCAGTCAGAATTGTTCTAGATAACATGTATTTTAATGGATTGACCTTAGAGATGAGTTTTACTAGATGGCTAAGCATATAATGTCAGAGTTTTTGTGAACTGAAAAACCACGACGAGGCAAGCTTTTTCCATTGGAGAATAGTTTAGTTCATAACCAACCATGGTTCAACTAATGTAATAGATGGCTCTTTCTTTTGATGACTCATCATGTTGGGCCAACAATGCCCCTAGTGCCACTGAAGTAGCTGAAATGTACAACAGGAGTGGTTTACTAGGGATTGGTGGCATAAGGATTAGCGAATGAGCCAGATATTCTTTGATCTTATCAAAGCCAAGTTGACATTGCTAGGTCCACTTAAAAGCATTATCTTTCTTCAAGAGGTGAGTGAATGACTGACACTTATAAGCTAACTAAGTAATGAACCGCCGGATGGACTGGAGTTTACCCTGAAGGCTTCTTAATTGTTTGAGGTTACATGGTGGAGGCAAATCCATGATTACTTTAACCTTTGTTGGATCAACTTTGATGCCCCTACGAGAGATAATGAAACCGAACAGCTTGCCTGACGTGACTCCAAAGACATTTCTTTGGATTTAACCTTAGCTTGTACTGTTCTAGATGCTCAAAGATTTTCCTGAGGATTGTCGGATGCTCTTCTCTTGTTCTTGATTTTCCTAATAGGTCGTCAACATAATATTCCATGATGATGTGGATGAGGTCATGTAAGATTACAGTCATGGTGCACTAATAGGTTGCCCCCACATTTTTAAGACCAAAAGGCATGACATTATAGCAAAATGTGCCCCAAGGTGTAGTGAATGTTGTCTTATGTTGGTCCTCAGGTGCAATTTGAATCTAATTCAATCTAGAGAAGTCGTCCACGAGGGAAAGCATCTCATGTCGTGCAGTTAAGTCTACTAACATATCTATGTTTGGCAAAGGAAAGTCATCTTTAGGACAAGCCTTGTTGAGGTCACAAAATTTTGTACATACTCTGATGGTGCCAGTTGGTTTGGCTACAGGTACTATGTTTGAGATCCATTCTAAGTAGTTGACAGGCCTTATAAATCCAACTTCCAATAGTTTCTCCAATTCTTTTTTAACCAGCAAGGCTACTTGAGGGTGCATTTTCCAAAGCTTTTGTTTGACAAGCTTGGCATCAGAACAAATGTCTAGGTGATGTACGACCAAAGCCAGATCAAGGCCTAGAATATCTGAATATGTCCATGCAAAGTTGATGATGCCCTCTTTAAGGAGCTTGGAGATAGTAGAATATTCTTCTTCTGATAATGCCTTGGCTACATAGGTAATTTTGGGATCCTCTTCAGTTCCCAAATTGATTTATTGTGTTTCCTCTATCAGGATGGATGATCTTTTAGAGAGTTGAGTCCCTACAAGGGGAAGATGAACATCCCCATCTTCTTGTACCTCATCAAGGTTTTCACTATCAAATACACCCTTTATTTTTGCTTTTTTTGGGTCAGGAAGTACCACGAGGAGGTTTTCACTAGATGACCCTTTTTTATTTTGTTTCTTTTTATTTTTGCGATTAGGGTGTTCATCTTCCCCCAATCCCATAAGCTGTACATATTGATCCATTATAGGAAAGGTATCAATGGGTGCACTTCCATGTAAGTCCCAATCTATGAGCTCAAGATGTTTAAGGGATAGGCTAATAGTGCAGATGTGTAAGCAATCGAACATGGAGGATAGGTTAGTGTGACCTACATCATCGTATGTGTGTATGATGGACTCCTCCTCTGGTATGTCCTCAAGGAGATCATTGCTCTCACTGACATTATTAGAAGTACTAGATGATGTTATAGGTCATTTTTGCTTTGTGTCATGACCCAAGCTCAAGTATCTTGGTCTTACTGTGACCTCAATATGGTGTTTCCTTCCTTGTTCTTTAGCGCCAAGGCCTCCCCCCTGATAATTATACTTTTTTGCAAACTTGGAGGGCCAAGGATAATTCTCCTAGAAATATTCTTTCAGAGGGGAGGGATCAAGTTCCTCACGGTAGACCCATTGGCTTATGTCATCTTCTGGCGCATCTTGTCTCAACCCAGGAGAGCGAAAGGTGTTGGATCCTACATTCAGAACATTAAAGGTGATGGTCTTGTCTTTTGATTTTGGTGTAGACGATGATGGTTGAACATATGTGTGTGGTGAGGGTGGCATAGTAGCCACATTCAGAGTTGTGTGCATTTCATACTCACCACATCCCTTGTCGATGATCTGGACTTTTGTAAGGGTGGAATCAGATGTGGATGATGGAGCAGATGAAGTGGTAGCAGATGCATTGGTGGATGAATGGTTGGATGGTGTCTGTGGTGGTCCCATTTCTACTCCAGGACAATAGTAGGAATGAGGAAAGGAAGCTTCTAATGCGTGACAGTATTCAAATGGTTGAATGGTAACTTCAACCCCATTGAACGAGAACTTCAGACATAGATGATATGTAGATGGGATGGCCTGCATGGTGTGGATCCATGGACGACCGAAGAGGAGGTTATAGGGTAACTCCAAATCAAGGACATGACATGTGGTATATTGCACAACTGGACCAACCTGAATTGGAAGACATATTATACCTTTAGGATCACATTCCACATTATCATATGCCTTGATTATAATGATTTGATTGTTTAAATCAGCATGGGTGTATCCCACCTATTTTATGAATTTTAATGTACAAAGGTTTAGGGCGGAACCATTATCTACCAAGACCCTTTTTACTTTATGATAGTTTACCAGGACTTCTAGATGAAGGGGCCAGTTATGATTAGAGTTGATGCAGGGCATGTCATTTTGACTAAAACCTAGTTGATAGGTTGTTGAGAGATGCCCTACTAATGCTTGGAATTGTGCAGGGTCTATGTCATTAGGGACTTGAGTGTCTCATAAAGCCTTATTTAGGATTTCTTGGTGTGTGGGGGAGGACTTAAGCAGGTCTAGAATGGATATATGTGTCAAAGTCTTTCCTAGATGGTCAAGGATGTTGTACTGAGAAGGCATGAATCATGGTTGGGTGGATGCAGAAGCTCTCGGGACTGTGATGCGGGTACGACGGGTGGTAACAACACATTGTGGCTCTTTTCCTTTCACACGTACCATAGATACACGCAGTTCCACTTGCTCAATATGCATGACAATGCCTTGATAATTAAATGATACATTTTTGTAACTGATATTATTGTTGTTATTCTGATCGTTACTATTACTAGGCCCTAAATTTGAATTTGATGTACTAGAACCTTGGTTATGTTTTGGGAAAGCATTCTAGTATATCTATAACTGAGCATTGGATGATGGTGTCGTGTTGGCATAGACATGTATGTCACCCCAATCTATAAGGTCCTAGATACATATTTTTTTAGACATTGACACTTATTCAACATATACCCTTTAATTTTGTGGAACTCACAATATTCATTTTCTTTGTACTAGTTGGGCTTAAGTTTGGATTCATCAAGGGGTTTAGTCACAGGATACGTGATCGGATAATTGGCTTGCAAGAGCCTATTGAACATGGCACTGAGGGGTTCTCCTAACTGAGTGAACTGACATTTGTTGCCCCCTTGATTATTAGATTGCTGAGGTGGACGAGGTGCCCCTTGAGGCATTGATATGGCATTAGGCATGGGCTGCTAGGGAGAATGATATTGCAGCTTTTGTGAAGTATTAGCCATCTAGACATGCTTGGAGTCAGTTACGCCATCATTGATAGCATTCTTATTTTTGTTCCAATAATGGGGCTTGTCCCCAGATGATTTCTCTCTGTCAGAATAAAAGATTTTGACTAGCCCTTTAGTGATAAGGGCTTTTTCCAGAATAGGGCCTTTCTCCACAATTTCAGCAAAGGTCATGACACAATGGAGTTTGAAGTTGTGGGTCATGTCGGGATGGGAGTTCTCAATGAACAAGGTGACCATGTCCTTTTCCTGTAACAAGGATTTCATACGACTAGCCAGGGCTCACCATCTTTGGAGATACTTGGCAAAGGTTTCTCCTTCCCGTTGCTTTTCCTTCAAGAGATCTAGTGTATCGACATCCTTCTCCAGATTGAAGTAGGAGACAAAGTCCTCTGAAAGTTGCACAAAGGATTTTATAGATTCTTTCTTAAGACCCATAAACCGATCAAGAGCATTTCCCTGTAAACTCCTAGGGAACAATCTCATAAGGTAGTTGTCATTGTGCATGACTTCCTGGAAGTGGGCATAGAACTCTTAAAGGTGAGCTTTGGGGTTTTTGGTTCCCTTATATTTATCAAATTTAGGTATTTCAAAATGCTTTGGGAATGGAAGGAATGAAATCGAAGGATCGAATGGATAGGGACAAATATCCTCAAATTTGAATGATGATTTGCCAGCCCCTACTTGTAAATCCTTTAGTGTAGCTTTGAGTTCTTCTAAATCCTGATTGATAGGTGTTGTGGGAGTCAGATTGGATGGATTGAGCTGATTGTGTGAAGGATATTGTTGATGCGAGGAGGATGGTGCTAAAGCAGCTGGATCATAAGTAGGCTAAGGTGTGTACGGAGGTGTTGATTGGTACTAATTGGCATAAGTGGATTACAGATTGACGTAAGGAAAATAAGAGGATGAAGGATTTTGGTGGTAAGAGGTGGTAACCGCTTGTTGGTATGGTGGTTGTTGTTGATAATATGAGGTGGATGGAGTAGCCTATTGATATTGCATAGCGACTTGGTAATATGATGACGTGGAAGCCCCTTGATGATAAGGCTGTTGTTGTTGATAATAAGAGGTAGATTGGACACCATGTTGATAATGTGGTTGTTGTTGCACATAGGATGTGGATGAGGCACCTTGTTGGTATGGGGGCTGTTGTTGAGCATGATAGGGATTGGTTTGGTAATTATATGTGCCATTGGGTTGCTACGTGACGTATGGAGGCTGTTGTGGATTAGACTGGTGTTGGTATGGGTTGGCGTGTGATTGCAGGGTATTTGTGTAAGGAGGTGGTTGTGTCTGTGGTGGATTCTAAGTAGCCACATGGATGTTTGGATTAGACATAGCAGCATAAGTGGTGTACATGCTAGATGGGTGATAAAGATATTGCGTAAGGGGATTTCTTTGTGCTTGTGTTGAAGCATGTGTGTTGGGGTTGTTGCTGTTGTGGTAGCTGCTAATAAAAGGGACAAGATGGGATATGTTGTTGTTGTGAGACCACTACAAAAGCACCATGGGGTGGTGGCGGCGGCTATGATGCGGTTTGTGTGGTTTGATGCAAGGGATGTTGTGGAATTGAAACATTTTTTTGTGCAATGGTGACGTTTTGTTGTGGGATGGTGACGTTTTGTTGTAGAGGTTGTTGATGAGGTTATTGGGATGAAACAACATCAACAACATCATGTTGTGGCAGTGCTTGTGAAGGGATAGTAGCATGTTACAATGGTTCCTACATCATGGTGGATTGATGGGGGTTAACAGGAGGTTGTTGATAGGTAGGGATATTACTTTAAGGTGGTGGTTTGACTCCCTTCATGATTAAAGTAGCAAGGATCTTTTCCCCATGCTCGTTGAGAAGGTGATATGTCATCTGAACATTAGCGGGATTGCTTAGGTATTCATCGACCGTGACTTTGGGTTGGTTGATCATGTTTTCATCTCCAGGCTGCAAGGTGTTTTGGAGGTTCGTGTTGGACTATGACGATGCACCATTATCGAGATCTTGAGGGATATTGGCGATGTTGTTGGGATCTTGCGTGGTATTGGCAATGTTGTTGGGATCTTGTGTGGTATTCAAATGGGAGGCCTGACCTTGTTGTGCTGCCATTTGTTTCTTGGCTTGTGACTGAGTCTGAATAGGCATGAAAGTGCAAAACTAAAATGTGGTTAAACTCTTAGGATGTAATGCAGTGATGACCTAAACGATGATTTGAGGATTGATTTGATTGGATAATGGATCAATTGATTGGATGACTTTGATAAAGATGAGATTGGATTAGATGGATAGATTGGCTAATCAGATTAAATTAGATGATTGGATAAGGATGATTTGGATTAGATTGGATAAGGTTGATTGATGAAATGACTGATAAGATTGGATGATTAGATGAGATTGGATGATAAACAGGGTTCCAAACCAGGTTCAGAGATCACCTTAGGTGACTTATGGTTTTGATTGATCAGATTAAGCATAGGATGATTGCGGCACCGAATCTAACTTGAGATGGAAGTGGATTGATAGGGCTGAATGATGATGGCTGACTCAGGACGGATGGTGATCCTAAGCAAATGTTGCAAGATGATGATTAATTTCAGACACCTAGGTCAATTTGGATAATAACTTCAAACAAAGTTCAGATGATTTGGATTGAGAAAATGATGAGGGATATGCAATCTAAAGATGCTTTATGATGTTCCTATATGATTCAAATGATGATCGAATGATCTTTGAGAAATGCATATGCAAATTATGGGTGAACGATAGATGTAAAATGATGGGATAACAATCAAACTCATCTAACCAATGTGCAAGATCGACCAACTAGGGGGCAAGATTACCCAACTAAGGGTGAGGTTTTCCTAAAGAATAGGCCAAGTTCACCCAAAGAACTGGTTAGGTTCACCTAAACTAGGTCAAGTTCGCCCAAAGAACAGGTCAGGTTCACCCAAACTAGGTCAAGTTTTCCCAAAGAACTAGTCAAGCTCGCCCAAACTAGGTCAAGTTCGCCCAAAGAACAAGTCAGGTTTGCCCAAAGAACTGGTCAAGTTTGCCCAAACTAGGTCGAGTTCATCCAAAGAATTGGTCAGGTTCACCCAAAGAATGGGCCAGGTTCACCTAAAGAATAGGTCAAGTTCGCCTAACTTGACTTCCAAACTTGTCTAAAATAGCAAAGAGGCCAAACAAACTATCGAACTAAGTGAAACGACTATCAAGATGGGAAAACAAGTGCTCAAAACAGCCAAACGGGTACTCAGAACAAGTAAACGGGTATTTGAAATGGGTAAATGGGCACTTGTAACAGGCAAACAGGTGCTCGAAACGGGTAAAAAGGTATTCAGAATGGGTAAATGGGCACTTGAAATAGGCAAACGGGTGCTCAAAACAAGCAAATGAGTGCTGGAAATGGGAAACAAATGCTTGGAACGGATAAACAGGTGCTCAGAATGACCGAACGGGAGGTGAAATTGGTTGTTTGGAGGGCAGGTTCGCCTATTGGGTGAAAATTCTGACAATTTTGACAAAAACAGGCTGACCAAAGGCTGAGGCAAAGGGCAGGTTCGTCTATTCAATAAAAAGATAGACAATTTTGATAAAAACAAGTTGATCAAAGGTTGAGGCAGAGGGTAGGTTCACCCCTTTTAGGGCAGGTTCGCCCCTCTACAACAAACTTGGACTTGACTTAAGTGAAAACAGTTATGGCAAGGACCAAAAGCACAACAAATAGTAAGCAATAAGGCTGACCTGACAAAAAATTATTTTTTTTGCACAAGAAGACAGTTCAGATAGCACAATCCTATGATTAGTGTGAAAGGTATGGCCAACACAATCCTTAATCTATGATGAACAAGGCATCTAGGGAGTCCTCGATATACTCTCAATATGTGAGGCACAACCGTGAACACCAACCCATCACAAGCATGGGTCAGGAATCCTAGCGAGATACTAAAGGGTCAAACCAACTCTTCACGTCTATCTAAGTATCACCCTAGCTTTGACACTCCGCCAAACATGACATGACTAGATTGGGGTATAGCTTTGGCTCTCCCCCCTTTGTATACCTTGCTGGTATGTGTGGTTAGGATCGTCCCTTGGGGTGATGAAATCCCCAAGCAAGTCCCACTAAAGAAGAAAACACTAACCATTTTTGACTACTCCCTAGGCTCACACAAAGTGCAAGGGGAATGCTTAGATGGGATAATGTCTCCTTGGGTGACACAAATGGACTTTTGAAGACATGACAAACAAAATAGTTAACTCTCCCCTAATTAAACTATGTGCCTAGATATTAAAGAAAATGACAAAGCAAACAACTAATTAATAATCAGATCCGTCTGCCCTACAAAAAATATGTTAGAAGTTTATATCTTGGTCTTCAATAAGTGTTGAGAGCTACACAAATGTTAGAAAAGCTAACACAAATTCCAACAAGATAGGTTAGGGTCAGTAATAATCGAAAACATAATCTAAAAATGAGATTTACCCACTGTTTTTACCTTGCAAAAGTCTTTGTTCTGGGTAGGTTCGCCCCTCTATAGAAAACATTTAGAAAACAAGCAAAAAATTGAAGTTTAACTGTTGTTTTTCCCTCTTATAAGGGAAGGTTCACCCCTCTGTAGAAAACAGTTAGAAACAAATTCTAAAAACTAAAGTTTGAATGTTGTTTTACCTCTGTCAAGGGCAGGTTCACCCCTCTACAGAAAATAGTTAGAAACAGAAGCTAAAATTTGAAGTTTGAATGTTGTTTTACTTGTGTCAAGGGCAGGTTCACCCCTCTGCAAAAAATAGTTAGAAACAGAGGCTAGAACAGGTTCTGATGCTCAAAAGGGCGACCCTGCAGGGCAGGTTCGCCTCTTTGTGACCTTAACCTGCAAAAAGTCAAAAAACAACAAACATAAAAGGAAGAGACCCATTTGTGGGTCCCATCGGGCATGCCATAAATGTGATCAAGTGTTTATACCTACTCTAAATCATGTAAAATAGAATGTAAATGAAGGAAAACACTTAACACCTCAATGATTAGGCTACATTAAACTTAAACAAAACAAAGATGAAAAGAGATTGATTATACTTTGTTTAAGCTTGTTCCTTGGTTGGCCCTGGATCTTCAATGATTTGTGTGCTCCTTTGATGGCAAGGTGTGATGCAAATAGATTCAAAATGATCTATGAAAGATGGGGAATGTAATGAGCAAAGTGGGTAGTAGATTGGATGGATGCAAGTGCAAAAGATGAAGCTTGAGAGTATGCAAGTATGCAACAATGGAGGTCTTGAGTGCTTGAGAGTTTGAAAATACAATTGTGCAAATGCCTAATGAATGAGAATGAATGAAAATTATTCATTTTAAGGGAGAATTCTCTAGAGAATTCAATGGTTAAGATTGAGCCAACATGGCCAAGATGGAGGGCTATGGTGAGTTGAAGACTCACAAGCCCTCACATCTTGCCATGTGGAAATAAGATGGTAAAAGGACACGGTGAGGTGGAAAGGGTACAAATGATGTGGAGGAAGGACAAGTACTTTGAAAATACCTTGGGATAGGAGAATATTTCCTCAAAAAGGAACTTCTTGTCCCCAAGTGAGAATGAAAGTGACATATGAGGAATTTTAGTATTCCTCAAAAAATATCCATGGGGAAGAGAGAATTAGTTGGAGAAATAAATATGAATTAAAAATTCACATGATTGAAGTGGATAAGGTGGTTGGGATAATAAATATGAATTTTAAATTTATATGATAAGCACCTTGTGGATAAGACAAAGTTCTTATGAGGGAGGTTTAAAAGTACCTTGTGGATAAAACAAAGTCCTTATAATAGAATGTTCTTGACACATGTGAGTGATGTGGCCCTTCAATGACTACATGGGGAAGAGGAGAATCTTTGGAGGGATAAAAGTGAATTTTAAATTCACATGGGGAAGAGGGTCTATGCCAAGTATGGAAAATGTGAAGGTTGACTAAAAAGGTATGCTAAATGTGGCAAGATGATTAGATTAAGGTTGTGCAAACAAGCGATTAAAGAAATTAATGAGAGATCAGAGGCAAGTGGGAGAATATGGAGGATGTGACATTAATCTTGATTAAGGGTGTGCACATCCTAATCATAGATTAATTAAGTTAATCTAGATTAGAAGGGGGTTATGGAGGATGTGACAAAGAGAGAAAAAATAATAATTCAAAATTGATTTAATTCAAAAGGGGCCAAATGACTAAATTGAATAAATTGATATGTTTATTTAATTTAGAGAGGAAGGATGAAAGGTAAATTAAATACTTTAGGAACCTTAGGTAGAAGGTGGAATATTAATTAAATAACTTGTTTAATTAATATTGATGAAATAGACGAATAAAGTAGACGATTTTGACCATGTGGGAGTGGTCAAATTTGGATGTCTACAACATCAAATGCATAATATCCAACCATGAACATATCATCATATAGTATCAACAACATACAAATCTAAGCACCGATGACAACCCAAATTGAGTGTAGACACAAGCATCAATGACAACCCAATCTGAGTGTTGACATCAATGACAACCAATGCTAAAAATCTCCCCCTTTGTCATTGATGGCAGCACACACCTACACATTCTCCCCCTTTGACATCAAGGACAAAGGACCAAGATCTTCATTTGAAATAGCAACACATTCTCCCACTTTGACCGATTTCACAACTATACATGCTCCTCATATCAACAACAACCAACTAACTACCTACTCCCCTGAGAGGTAGCACATATAAATCTAGGAGATAAGGGTATGACATGAATTTCTCCCCTTTGATAGATGCACATTTTTATGCATCTAGTTAGAAAAAGGAGGGGCAATAATTCCTAACTTCTACCAAATTTACTCAAACTTATCCTTTGAAACTGCCTTAGTCGAGGTTTTTGCAATCTAATCCTTAGTAGGCACATACTCCAATCTGACTTCTTGTTCTGCAACCTTCTCCCTTAGAAAGTGATAACGGATAGAAATATGTTTGGTCATTAAACACATCATCAGATTCTTGGAAATGTTAATTGCATTGGTGTTATCACACAATATGGGACTGGGTTCATCATACACCACCTTTATATCCTTCAAATTCTTCTTTATCTAAATAACCTAGGTGCAACAAGATGCTGCAGCAATATACTCAACTTATGTTATGGATAAGTACAATGAGTCTTGCTTCTTACTAAACTAAGAGACCAATTTGTCTCCTAAGAAAAATGCACTTCCACTGGTGCTTCTCTGATCATCCACACATCCTGCCCAATCAACATCAGTATAAGCACTCAAAGAAAATTTATCATCCTTCTTATACCACAAACCATAATCTAGAGTTCCTTTCAAATATTTGAATATTCTTTTCACTGCTTTCTCACGAGTTTTCTTAGGATTAGCTTGATATCTGGTAACCAAACATACTGCATGCAATAAAACAAGTCTAGAAGTAGTCAAGTACAATAAACCTCCAATCATAGACCTATAAAGAGTCTGATCAACCTCAAGTGACTCATCAGTCTTGCTCAAGTGACAACTAGTAACCATAGGAGTACTTACTAGTTTGGAATCCTCCATGCCAAACTTCTTCAAAATATCTCTAACATACTTAGCCTAAGAAATAAAGATCATCTAGTTGAACAATTTGAATCCCAAGGAAGAAAGACAACTCACCAATTATAGACATCTCAAACTCTTTTTGCATCTCTTCTACAAACCTCTTACACATATTATCATCTTCACCAAAGATGATGTCATCAACATACACAACAATTATCAAAATCTTGTATTCCTCTATCTTAATGTAAATATTACTATTTGCAGTACCTTTCTTGAAACCTTGTTGAAGTAAGTACTTATCCAATCAAGCATACCAAGCTCTAGGAGCTTTCTTGAGTCCATATAAAGCTTTATTGAGTTTGCACACCATGTTTTCAATCTTTTGATAGCTAAAAACCATTTGGTTGCTCAATGTAGACCTTTTCCTCTAAATCACCACTCAAGAAGGTTGACTTGACATCCATCTAACATACTTTGAAATTCTTGTGAGCATCAAAGGAAAGAAACATCTTTATTGCCTCCATTCTGGCTACCAGAGAAAAGTCTCCTCCAAATCAATACCTTCAACTTGTGAATAACCCTTACATACTACTTTGGATTTGTTCCTCACAACTTCACCATCTTCATTCAAATTGTTTTGAAACACCCACTTTGTTCCTATAAAATTCTTATCAGCTAGTCTAGGAACCAATTCCCATGTCTGATTCTTTTCTATTTGATTCAATTCTTCCATTGCCTTTATCCATCCACCATCTTTGCTAGCATTAGCATAGTTCTTGGGCTTAACCTTTGATAGTAAGCACATATTCACTTGATCACTTGCTTTTGCAAGCCTTCTCTTGGTCATCACACCTTCATTCTTATCTCCAATGATTTGATCCACAAAATGGTTCTTTTGAACATACTTTGCTAGAGTCTTAAGGGCCTTTTTTAGATTATTGTTTCTTCTCTTCTTTCTCTTCTTCTTCTTCAATGCATGGAGGTATATTAGATTTGTAAACCTTTGGTTCTTATGAGATTTGACACAAATCTTCATCCACCTTAACATTTGTGCTTTCAATCATCTTTCCTAATCTCTTGTTGTAGCATCTATAGGCCTTGCTTCTGGTTGAGTAACCAAGAAAGATCCCTTCATCACACCTTGAATCAAACTTTCCAAGGTCTTCTTCATCTCTCCTAATGTAGCATTTGCTTCCAAGGATCCTAAAGTATCTAACAGTAGGATGCCTTCCATAGCATATCTCATAAGGGGTCTTAATGCTATTGACCCTCAATTGTACTTTGCTAAGCAAATAGACAATAGTGTGAACTGCTTCCAATACATATTAGGCAGATTGAAATATTTCAACATAGCCCTAGCCATCTCTTGCATAGTCCTGTTCTTCCTTTCCACTACCCCATTCTACTAAGGGGTTCTAAGAGCAGAGAGATGTCTCCTAATACCATGATCTTCACAAAAAAATTCAAATTCATTTGAAGTAAATTCACCTCCTCTATTAGATCTTAAGCATTTAACATTAACATCCATTTCATTCTCAACTTTTGCTTTGAAAATCTTAAACTTATCAAAGCTTCTAATTTTTCTCTTAAAAATGTAACCCGTCATTCTAGAGTAGTAATCAATAAGCAACATGAAATACCTTTCACCTTATTGACTCCTTGTTCTTGTAGGTCCACAAAGGTTAGGGTGATTCAAATCCAATGGCATTATAGAAGAACACTCCTTGCTCTTGAAATTTGTTTTTGTCTACTTTACCATTTGACATTCCTTGCATAATGTGTTTGCAGGCTTAGTTATATTTGGCATATCGTTCATTGCATGAGTACAATTTATCTTCACCATATTGTCAAAATTGATGTGTCCCATCCATTTGTGCCACAATTAACTTTCATGGGATTGAGCCAATAAAAATATTCTTCACCATATTGTCAAAATTTATATACATTTCCATTTTTTCTACTACCTTCTACAATTAATCTTCTGAACCCTACCTTCTTGATCTCACAACCTTTGGCATGAAATGTAATATTGTATCCTTTACTACACATCTAATTGACACTAAGGAGATTATACTTCACCTCTTTGTCATAGAGGACATCCTCAGTCTTGTTCTTTCCATCAATGGTTATAGCATCCTTTCCACAAATTTGTGTTGAATGATTACCACCAAACTTGACAACTACACCATTCCACTTCTTAAGGCTGACGAACCTTCCCTTATCACCAGTCATGTGGTTAGAGCAACCATTGCCAATCACCTAAGCATTTTCTTCTTCATTTGCATGAAAAGTAACCCAC
Organism: Sequoia sempervirens; assembly: GCA_007258455.2. Classification (NCBI taxonomy): domain Eukaryota; kingdom Viridiplantae; phylum Streptophyta; class Pinopsida; order Cupressales; family Cupressaceae; genus Sequoia; species Sequoia sempervirens. The sequence continues at coordinate 96,095,915 of VDFB02049217.1, read as the reverse complement.
ACAACCATTGATTTTTTATTCTCCTTGTCAGCTTGCAAAGTACCAAACTTCTTATAAATTTTTAACATCGCCCTTTTTGTCACCAACTTTCAAGGCCATGAATAGGGTTTCATCATTTGAATCATTATCCTCATCTTCTGAAGAAAAATTGCTTTCCTTGGAATAAAGACTCCTTTTGAAATTCTCTTTTGTTAGTATCTTCTGATTCTTTAAGGGGACATTTAGAAGCAAAATGACCGATCCTCCTATAATTGAAACACTTGAAAGGTAACTTACCTTTGTATTTGTTAGTGCCTTTCTTTAATCTTCTCACAAAGTTTGCTTCTATCTCATCAAAGTCATAATTTTGATCTATTGTTTCATCTTCTATCTTTTTTCTAGCTTTGAATGCTACTTCCTTCTTTGGATCATTTTTTTCAAACTCTCTTACTTCAAAGGCTATGACAACACCAAACATTTCATCTACTAAATACTTATCCAAGTCCTTAGACTCCTCAATAGTAAATACCTTATGACTATAAGATTTAGGGAGAGATATTAAAGCCTTCTTCACAATCTCATCTTTCACTTCTCTACCAAGACCTTTGATGCCAATAACTACTTCATCCACCTAGAGCATATAACTAGCAATATATTCATCCTTTGTCATCCTCAGGGCCTCAAATCTACTCTTGAAGATCTAAATCTTAGCTTTCTTCACTTTATTATCTCTTTCATAAATGTTGCTCAACTTTTTCCATACATCCTTAGCAAAACTGTAGCTCATCACCTTCAAAAGTTTTGAATTAGCTAACCCACACATGGTAGCATTCTTTTCCTTGGAATTGTTCTCATATAACCTAATCTTAGATGGATCTATTAGAGGAGCAACAGGAGCAGTGTAACCATCCTTGGTAGATTACCAAACACCAAACCCTAGAGAGTTTAGATGGTCTTCCATTCTTACTTTCCAAAAGGTATAATTTATCCCATCAAACCTAGGACCCTTGTAAGATCCATCATGTGCCATCTTGAATCTTTCCTCAAGCGGGATTAAGCTTCTTTAGAGGAACTTGTATCTAATACCAATTGTTGAACATACCCATATACTAAGAGGAGGGTGAATTAGTATCTATAAAAACTTAAACCCTTCAAATCTTAAACCCTTCAACAACATGCAAATTTAGACTTTTAATAGGATCAACAACTTATAAATAAATCAAAAACACTTAATCAAATAAAAAATAATGAAAGATAGGACAAAGAACACACATACACAAGATAACACCAGATTTACTTGGAAAACCCAAGAAGGGAAAAACCACAGCGAGAAATCTCACAATATATGAAGCTCACTGCTTATAGAAATCACAATTTGTTTTAAGGCTCATTGCCTAAGGAAGCACACTACTCCCTGATGAACTTGCAAGCTAAGACACACAACCTTAGGGTAAGATACAAAGGACTTGCAGTATTGAGGCACACAACCCCAAGACAAGATACAAATTACAAGGACCTGTTGAAGAGACTCACTGTCTGGTAGCAAGATGTACATGAAGATTTGGAAATTACAACATGTGTCAATAATACACTCTGCCGAATGAGGTGTTAAAGCTCATTTGATATTTCTTTTCAACAACTCACTGCATCATTCCATACTCACACACCACACCACATTTGTTCAACTTTGCAACTGATTTGTTCTTTCATTTATATCATTTGCAAGATCACAAAACACCAATTAGGTCGGCTAGGACAAAAGATAAACAATAATCTCAACAAGTTGGCCACAAAAACATAATGCAAACCTATACAAGAGATAGAGAGGACCCAAAACAATCTTATTACATCTTCCAATGTGATCCTAAACATTAAACAAGCTAGCACACAACATCCCAAGTTGGCAACAAGGAAACATGCCACATTACTAGTCGGCCCAAAAACATATACTCAATTGAATTTACTCAATGTGATTCTCAAAAAGATAGGTCAGGACCCAAATACATCTTAGCACAACCTTAAATTTTGGTGCAAACCCCCAAGCATATAACACAAGCAAGATAACAAGCCCTATTGGCTAGACATCCACAAATCACCCTGAAAACCAACTCAAAATAATATGTGACACCAAAGATATCAACTATTGATGTGTGGATCATAGAGAGACTTTCTATGAGCATCCAACAACACTTCTAGATACTTCTTTCACACTGTCATGCCACAAACAACCACCACAAAATAGATAAAAACATAACACTTCATCCCAAATGCATAAAATGCACAACCATGAGATGGAACATTAACAAACCAACTTACGGTAAACACCAACAAATGAAAACTAAACTGAGACACTACACAAACATTAAGAGCACATCCACCAAGTTGCAAGAGAAAAAACATCCATGTGGAGCATTTTCTGGACCAGTCCTGACAAGCAACAAAATTGCCAACCCACTGCAATTACCGGAAACCTCCTTGACAACACTAGTGATCTGAAAAGATAGGAATGCAACATCCACAAAACATAAACTCTAAATTGAAAACTGCAAGATAATATCTTCAAACATGGAGGAATGCAAAGCATTCTCCTAAACAATCTTCAAAGTGACTTCCTAGGACAAAACCTTTCACCAACATGTGGAGACCAGAACATCCTTGTAGCAACACATACTTCCTTAGGAACAACATGAGAGAGTATAAAACATACTATAGTCTATCAACAACATCTCTCCAACTTCTAATCCTCATCTTAATGCTTTATCATGATATCATCTTTTATTAACAACAACCATACTCAATATATCTTTACTTGTCATCAAACAATGCATGACATCCAACCATAAACATCAACAACATCAAAGGCATGCCATCAACCATGCCCATCAACAACATCAAAGGCATGACATCCAACCATGGACATCAACAACATCAAATGCATGACATCCAACGATAAACATATAATCATAGAGTATCAACAACATGCAACTATAAGCACCAATGATAGCCCAAACTGAGTGTAGATAGGAGAGACCAAAACATCCTTGTAGCAACACATACTTCCTTAGGAACAACAGGAGAGAGTATAAAACATACTAGAGACTATCAATAACATCTCTCCAACTTCTAATCCTCATCTTAATGCTTTATCATGATATCATTTTTTTTTACAGCAACCATACTCAATATATATTTACTTCTCATCAAACAAAGCATGACATCCAACCATAAACATCAAAAACATCAAAGGCATGCCATCTACCATGCCCATCAACAACATCAAAGGCATGACGTCCAACCATGAACATCAACAACATTAAATGCATGACATCCAATGACAAACATATCATCATAGAGTATCAACAACATACAACCATAATCACCAATGATAGCCCAAATTGAGTGTAGACATGAGAGACCAAAACATCCTTGTAGCAACACATACTTCCTTAGGAACAACAAGAGAGAGTATAAAACATACTAGAGACTATCAACAACATCTCTCCAACTTCTAATATTCATCTTAATGCTTCTAATCCTCATCTTAATGCTTTATCATGATATCATCTTTTTTTGACAACAACCCATACTCAATATATCTTTACTTGTCATCAAACAAGGCATGACATCCAACCATAAACATCAACAACATCAAAGGCATGCCATAAACCATGCCCATCAACAACATCAAAGGCATGACATCCAATCATGAACATCAACAACATCAAATGCATGACATCCAACGACAAACATATCATCATAGAGTATCAACAACATACAACTATAAGCACCAATGATAGCCCAAACTGAGTGTAGACACAAGCATCAATGACAACCCAAATTGAGTGTTGACGTCAATGACAACCAATGCCAACATGCCTTTCCTCTTTGTAGAAGTAACACTACTCAACCAATTCATTAGTGTGATTGTTGGAAGACCCCACTTCATTGCCACCCCCTAGTTGACATTCCATTGTCTTCAATGTCTCTCATTGTAGATTCCATGTCATCCATAGACCATTCTCATTGTCACTGAAATCTTCTTTGTTGTAACATTTGCATTCACTTGGACTACAAGGTCGATTGACTATGGAATGGGAATAACTTCATCCTCTTCACTTTGTGGCAACCTCACACTTCTCTTGTGTGGAGACAATGTTGTACGTGCTCTCTTTACAACTCGCCTAGTTCTAGCTTGCGGTTTATTCTTCACCTACATTGATCTAAGTGTAAGAATAAATTAAGTAGACACAAACACACACACAAATATTGTAGAGATATATATATATATATATACATATATATATATATAATATGTATAGATACTGTATATATATATTGAAAGTAAAGGAGAGGATCTAATGGTGGTGAGGGCTATGTTGTGCGAGGGGTCCACATCAACAAATGACATGTCAACCAAAAACTTGAATTGCATGGCGTAAAGGGTCCAGTTGGCAACTCAAAAAATAAGGCAAACATACATATAATGGATCGTGGAAACCATAAAAAGATTGATCATGAAATACAACTTGCTCTACATGACATACAATCCTTTACTAATCATCGTATATGTATATATATATATAACCCTTTTTGAAACAACATTATGATACAAATATTTATAACCCTTTTTGAAATAGCATTATGATATTTATATATAACTTAAAACAACATTATGATATAAATTGAAACAACATTATCATACATGTATAAGTCATTGTAATTGAAGAACAAACAAACCATACATCTAATTCATTTAAATGTAAATGAACAAGGTTATATGAAACAACAATTTATATATCTCTGCCATATATATAACATTTGAGGGTATCATATACTCGACTGTTAAGGGTTTCATGCACTTATCTTTTGGCTGAGTGTGTGTATGTGTGTATGCAAATGCCATAGTAAATTTAATATTCTTAAAGCATCTGTAAACTAAGGTTGATAGGTGGAATGATACATATGTATGCAAATGTTTTTGAAGAAAGTCATGATACGTATGAATAACAAACATACATTGAATAGTTTATGAAAATCACATTACAAATCATTTAAACCATTAATTTTTATGCAATAGTTAATTTAACATTCTTAAAGTAGTTGTAAACTAGGGATGATAGGTGGAATGATACGTATTTATGCAAATATTTTAAAAGAAAGTCATGATACGTATGAATAATAAACGTACATTGAACAATTTATACAATTGTAATCTTAAAACAACTTTGAAATATACATACCTTGAAAGCTACAATAGGTGTTTGAAAGTAGTCTCCAACAACCACTTGAAAGAAGTCTCCAACAAGTGTTTGAGATTGAAACTATCATATTTGAATTCTAAAATAGGGTAATATGCATCACACATTATAGGTGAATTGTATAAATATGCATTTGTGAGCAAGTGGAAAAATTTGAATTATTGGAGGGAATTTGAGATTGCATACATGAAAATAATGGTAGAAGTGATGAATTGTTTGGTGAATGGTACATATCAATGTGATTGAGAGGTTAGAAATGGGGTTGGCAATATTAATTATACTTTGATTTGAGAGCTCTTTTGATAAATTCAAAATTGTTTTGTGTTTTAATATTTGACATGGATTTAATAAATAACACATATCATTGCGAATTATGGTTGAAATGACGAGTCCTTATTTTGTAAAATTGTATTGCATGGTAAACCTGAAAGTTGATTTTCAATTTTTGCAGGGTAAATTTGCAAAAAGAGGGGTAGGTGGACATGGTGGAACAATAAGTTTGTCGAACAAGAATGAAAAGTCGAGATTGTCAACACAAGTGAAAAATAATTACTATATCATTGCACGTTATCTATCTTTGCATATTATAAAGTCAATTTAAAAAAAATAAAATGATTTTTTTTTTTGGATACAATAGGTGTGTCCCCTGCGCATAAGAAGTCCCACCTCTTACACCTAGAGTCGAACCTGAGACCAATAGGGAGCAAACCCACTACTCAAACCAACTCTATTGCCATGATTATTATTGTAGCTGTCAACACCTATCCCCACAATAGAAACCCCCTCCACCATGGGGCCCTCTCCCTTAGTTTAAATTTTTTTTTGTGGGTTGCGTAACGAACGTTCTATCGCTCAACGTCACCTTTTCGTGTTCAGATGTAATGGATAGGTTCTAATATTTGGGGGATTCCCACCAAACTGTTTTAATATCGAGGAATTTCCAAGCTTTTAATACAGTCACTTTACAATAAAATCTGACACGTACTGAAGAAATTTTTGGGCCGATGCGCCATTCGTTTTAATTCAGCCATGGATATCTTCTCTCTCATTTACACGACAATTGTTCTGCTGCTGTACATTTCCGCTGCATCTGTTGCCACCCGTCAAACCCTCCAATATATTTTCTCTGAGCCCGAGCAAATATATCAGATTTCAGTCGCAAAACCCTCCGATTTGTACTCCGTCACTGATTACGGGGCCACGGGAGATGGGAAAACATTCGACACGGCGTCTATTCAAGCTGCTATTGACACTTGTTCGGCGAGCGGCGGCGGCCGGGTTCGATTCCCGGCAGGGTCGTATTTGACGGCCACGCTTTTTTTGAAGACGGGAGTAACTTTAGTCGTCGAAGAAGGGGCTACAGTGTTTGGAAGCCCTAACCAGAAAGATTACCCCGCACAGAGCAGCCGGTGGTATGTTATTTTAGCTGAGAATGCGTTGAACGTGGGTATCACTGGCGGGGGGACAATTGACGGTCAGTCGTTAAAATTCGTGACGCGGTTTGACGAACGAAAGAATGTTATGGTTAGCTGGAATGTGACGGGAGATTGCCTTGGGGATGAATGCCGGCCCAGGCTTGTAGGGTTTTTGGGCTGTGAAAATGTTCGTGTTTCGAATATACGTTTGACGGATCCTGCTTATTGGTGGTACGTCTTTTGCTGTTAATTTTATTTTTTTCAATATTTTTTGGCTTTCTGTTTGGTCATATTAAGTTGGATATAAATTGAAAATTTTGTTGATGACTCCCTTGCAAGTACTACAATGTCACCGTGCAACAGTGTTTATTTCAAAACCCCCTTGCAATGAGATACAATGAAGAG
>VDFB02049217.1:95587039-96088758 GCA_007258455.2 Sequoia sempervirens | reverse complement strand
TTTATGCTATGAATATATAATTAAGAATATATACGTAGAGTTAACAAAATAATACACAGGTAGATTATATAATATCTGATTTAATTATAGTTCATGGCACGTGAGAAGGATTTGTTAAAAATAAAATTAGAATTAATGCGTTGTAAATGCAATAGATATTTGAAAGTTATGAAGTTATAATTAAATCTGGAAACTGTTTAAAGCTTTTTTTAAGATCAATCACATGACTTCAGAGAATGTTCAGATTTCAATTGATAGTACACATTTTTAATATAGTGCTGTCTTATTTTGAAGTTTCAAGGTTCAAGATTATTTGATACAGTCTTAAGAGAAAATGTGGAAAGAGTAATGTGGATAATTTATACAATTTGTTTGAAGCAGAGAAAATATCGAAAAGTGTTAGGAGAGAGGGGTCTATAGTGGAGAAGGGTCTAATAGTGGGGATAGAAGTAATCTTTAGTGGGCCCAATAGTGGAACACCTTAATATCCAATTGCAGAACACTTTTTATCCATAAAGTGCACAAACTGACAAATCATATGATGCCACATCAACACACCAATAAAACATGACTTAGTGCACCACTATCAGTTTCACTTTTTTTTGGGCCTTTTTGGATACCTCAACAAAACGCATGTTGATGTGGCCCTAAAACGAAATATAGAAGCACGTGAGTTGCCAAATAAACTGTTGTACAAAATTGGGAATGATTTGAATTTTTCACATAGAATTTTAAGAAACGCAAAGTTAGGGTGCTCCACTATGGGCCCCTCTCCCCTAATTACTTGATAAAAATACATAGTAGAAGACTCAAGATTCAGAAGGAAAGGGAGATCAAGTAATTGTTGGCCCGTAATATCTGTTTCGAGTTGTTGTGGTGTTCCGTTCTGCTGTTGATCCATGAGTCCCATAGACTATTTGACCTCATAGACATTGTTAAAAGTCTGTCTTCATTCATTTAAGGAAAATAAAAAACTTATCAAAGAAAATTCATGGTAATGGTTTTTGGTAGTTGGCATTTATAATGAAAATAATTTTTTTTGCATGTACTGGAAAAGGAATTTTTGACTGTATTTGAAGATCAAGAAATCGCTGATTACGTTTCAGCTTGCAACGGTCTAGAATTAAATTTTTGATGTGATGTCCATTGCATGGGATTTATGAACAGCTGCTTTGGATTGTGAAGGGCCGTATACTGTACGTCATCAAGATGTGGTGGAGCTTTTGTATGGCTGACAGACTACCATGTGTCTTTGCAGGCTACATTTATCTGCAATAAAGATTGACTTTGTTCTTTATTGTTGATTTATCTTGGTACTTTATGCCCAAGGGCTGTATTGATATAGCAGAATTCCAGACATGTTCATTTATATCCAATTAAACATAGGATAGCTATATATTTTTTTGGGAACTCACCTGGCTCTAATGCTTTGATCTAAGCCATTACTCTTCAAATGAACTTAATGGTGGGTGAATTTTTTTCCTTTGCTTAGTGATAACCGAGATATCAAGAGTTGTATTAGATGTTTTAATGGTAATGGGAAAGAACAGGAACACAAGGTTTGAATCATCAAAAGAGTAGAAATAGTCTGGAGGAGGGAGATGGGGAAGATAAAGAAAAAGATGGGAATGGTTGTGAAGAGGACGAATGTAATTAATCTTGGGATTAGGAAGAGGAGGAGAAGTTCATTGATATCGGATATTTGGTTTGAGGTCTGTTAATTTTTTTTGGACTGCATATTACGGGGTCTAGGGGTCTAAGTTTTCTTTGGTGGGTTTGGATGAGGGTTCCTTTGTGAAGAAAGAGTCTTTTGTTACAGTTTTATAGTTTGGTTACTGTTGGGTATAACTCTTCTATCAGTGGTGGTCTTAAGAAGGGGTTAAAACATGGTTTTTTCTTGTTAGTAATTGGAAGTTTGGGTGTTTTTATGCATAAGAGTCCATGGAGGTGTTGGTGGGGCTCATTCGGTAGTCAATTGTAAAATAGTGTATTCACTTGTAGAACATCTTTATTTTTTCTTGGAATCACATATTTTTTAGAAAAAATAATAATTTAAGCTTAGAGAGGGTTTTATCTAAGCAGAGTTGATTGAAGGGTGTTAGATCAAACAATCTTAGATTAAACATCCTTGGATAGAACCCTTGGGTCTAAAATGTTGACCAAAAATAATATTGCTTCAGATTTTTGGAGGATCAAATAAAATCATTTAAAAATAAAAAATATGAAACAACAAAGTTCTAAAGGAAAAAAATGAAGTAGAAACACAAATAATTGATGATTACAAAATATAGTAAAGTTGCATAATTATGTGCAAGCACTAATAGAAAATGAAGATTAGCATTGGGGGATTATACAAGGTAATTGATGAATAAAATTAAGTATTTGTTGTACTTTGATAATAGTCAAGTTATACATTAGGGGAAGTTGCAAAGTGATAGTCTAGTTGTTTAATATATTAGTAATTATTATTATGATACTTGTTCTATTTCAATTTTGGTAGTTCCCAAGAAAAAACCTTTGATTTGGTAGAGAAAATTGAGACTATGAGGTCTTATAGTAAATTTGTGCAACTTATTATTTCTTCTTTTCAAATTATCTCTCTAGTTTAGAGCATAATGATTTTTAATGAGTAAATGGAATTGGTATCATTGTTATAGAGTTTGAATTTATTTACTAGAAGCTCAAAAGTAGCACTTGTTAAAGCTAAAAGTGAATTGTGTCTATTGTTGTCACAACATAGTGAAGGACCTAAAGGATTACTCAACTAAAAAAGAAGAAATAAAATACAATTCTAAACAAGTTTTATTTTAAAATATCAAAAATATACTACACAATTCACATAAAAGTGGGTGGAATGGAATCATATACTGAGAAGTTTATGTTGAAGCCAAAAAAAATGTCATGGTTGTATTAATAGGAGATGAAGGGGGATCACGATCAAGTGGGTTACCCCAACCATTCAAGAGGTTTTGGCCATTAGTAATGGGATCCTTGTCCATGAGGGTGTTAAACTAATAGTTATCTTTTGCTTGTTGAGAAGAAGCATGCACAATAGAGATGTGATGGTCCAAGTAGAGAAATTTCCCACTATCCAACCAACTAGTATGTGCATATTGAGAAGCAAATGAATGTCCCAATGATAATGTAGTCAACCCATGGTGTATAGGATGGGGAGAGATCTATGAACCATGAGGGCCTTATCTATAACTATGATTGTGATCTCATCGACACCCATGCAGTATAGAGGCATCATTGCTAGCAATGGATGGAGGCACATGAGAAATTATATAGGGATACCTCACCTAGTTCTCAATTAAAATATATAGATGAGAAACCTCCAGAGCCACCTTATTTTCTTGGACTTGGACTTGTGAAAAATATTAGAACATATACTAGATTTAGCATATAGGGAAAATTTCTTGTCAACATATGAACTAATAAATAAAGTAGGATTTTTATCTTTATAAATTCAGAAAAAAAAATCTCCACTTTGAAAGCATTCCATATCTATGTATATTTACTTCAAATCCTAGGATAATTTCCTAGAAGTATCATATGCCATGAAAATGGATCTGGAATAATGGCTTAAAAAGACATGAATCTAATGCTAGACAAGTTGGGCCTGAGGATACAAATAGAAGAGATTTTTTATGGTTTCCAAATGGTCATAGAAAGGATAATGTAGCACTAACACAACCAAGTGAGCTAGTTGAGATCCCATTGGGAGACCTTGGTAAAGAAGATAATAGGAAAATTGAGCCAATTTGGGTTCAACTAGAGCACCCCAAAAAATTTTAAACCTACATCTCTAGTGAGAGGTAGAATTTTTGAAGATTCCACCTCACATTAACCTTGGTCACCATAGGCGGTGAGGAGAAATCCATGAATAACGTTTGCAAGGTTTTTAACTCTTAAAAGGAGTGTTTGAAAACCAATTCTAGTCATTTCATTATGGTTTGATACAATGGATTCCTATGGTGTGAACCATTTTAGGGGGAAATAAGTGCAAGATAGTCTGATAAAGAATCCAAATCTTGATTACCAACCTTAAATTTTAAAGCTTCAAAAATTGGCCAAGAAAGTTAGGTTCTAGAATTTCTAGAGAAAACATCATAAATAGTGGAAATCCCACATTTGTAGGGCCTTAAGGAATGAACCTAATGAACTTTGGAAAGGGTTTGATCTTAGAAAGTGATCATAAGAGATCACATAAGGAATGTTGGTTGATAGATATGGGTGATCCCACAATACTGGTTTACAATTTTTGGTCAAACTGGACACTGAACTTATTTTTTCTAACTAAATATTCACTTTCAGGCACCTATAGCAGCTAAACCGTGAGGAATTTGAAGATGATACAAACTAGTGATTTGTGAAATTTTGTCTATAGATTATAAATATATTTTTTTCAAAAATTTTGGAATAAGATTGTACTTCTGTTTCCATCTCCTTCGAAAACTAGTTTTTCAGTGAACATCATTTTTAAGGAGTGATGCTCACCATATAAAACATAACCTTTTTCCATGAAGGATAAAATTCTTTTTTTTTTTTTTTAATTTAGATTTTTAACTATGATATCTAGCGCTTTCATTTGGTTTCATAGTGTTTTATTGAATATTTTTGTCTTAATCAAGTTTCGAAGTCAAACCAATTACAATTCGCATATTGTGGAAGATCAGATACAACATAACGCTTTTCAGATGTATCGGTATTACTAATTTTTTTTGATAATCAGCTATTTTCCCACGTAGAACAGAGCTTGATTTTTAGTGAAAAACCTACATTCACAAGAAATAAAAAATAAATATAATAATAGGTTCAAATTTATTTAAAATTATACTTTTGGGAAGCTTATAATAAGGACTACATACTTACAAAAAATAAATTTTAAATGAATTCATTTGATCCCTCAAAAGGTAAATCAAAAGTGGTTTTTTATCAGCATTTTGATAGGTGTAAAGGAGACTCCATTATAGGTATGGTTTAAAACTAGTGGGGTTCTATCCAAGGAGGTTTGATCTAAGGTGGTTTGATCAAAGCCTATTCAATTGGATTCCTTTAAATGGAACTTTTCAAAGCTTAAATCATTATATTTTCTAAAAATATGCGATTTCAGCAAAAATCAGGATCTCCTGGAAATTGTAAACTAGTATTGTGGGATCACCCATATCCTAGTTCCAAAGCCATTCAAATTCCAAATGAGGCACAACTTGATACCCTCCTAGACATGCAAGATGCTCTTAGCAATAAAGGTGCCTTGTATTCACATTGGTTCCTTCATGATGAGAATGGTTTGAAAGCCTATACCATGTCATGCACCACACTAGAGGGACTACTAGAATCTATGCAATGGCAGAGAAGAATTTTCCAGTATTCTTGGCCCTCCAAGGCATGGATGATCCACTTGGCATAAAAATTCATCCCCTATATGTAAGTATCAATAAGGCTAAGGCCACCAAAGTCTTGTGGGAGGAACAAAATGCCCCTGCAACTTGGTGAAAGCCTTTATTGTGCTACATTAAGGCCTAGAGGAAATTATTAAGGAGTTTCTCTAGCTTCTGTTAGGAGGATTTGGAAGGGGCCCAATAAGATGTATGGTAGACAAGGGTGGTAGTGAGGAGTTTAGAGTAAATCTTAAATTTCCCAGAAAGGGAAATGGGTTTGACAATCCAATAATGTAGCTTATTTTCAATGCAATAAAGAAAATATTCATAAGGTAACTTAGATGAAGATTGAAAAGCAAAAAAGATTCCAAGAAAGTGAAAGATATCACCATGATCAACCCATTCTCAACCATAATTTTCAGCCATGCTCTTTTGGGAAGAAAATATTGACATTAACTTTAAATTTTTTCTATTGGGTGATAGAAATAAAAGAAAGACAAAATGTATTAAGTTGCTACAAATAATTATTGATATTGTCTGGTTCCTCAAGAAGAGTGAGAAGTGAATCATTAGAAAAATATCCATTAACAAGCTTTAATGAAGAATTAGGAAGATAAATACCCTTATCTTCATTGAGAGATGAAGTTGGTTGATAGCTACCCAAAACCTTTTATCATCCATAGAGTATTGGTAACAAAGGACACCCTACCCGATGGAGAAAAAACCCAAATGAGAAGGATTACATTGGTTATTGATAATAAGGAAAGTAGAGAGATCTGTAAAGATAATTTGAACCAATAGAATGAAATTGGGACAAAAACCTAGTGCTTGAAGTGTGACCAAAATGAAAGGCCATCCAATGCATTCAAAAGATTTTTCAAAATCAATCTTGATAAAGAGATCCCATTGCTAAGAGCATTGAGCCCATTTCATACGTTCCCAAACAATAATGATATTATCAAGAATTTAGCAACCTTCGATAAATGTTCTCTTCTTTACTTGGATGATAAGTGGAGACAAATAAAATGTAGAGTGCAAGAGCTTTGGATACAATCTTGTATGAAGTACTCAAGGGAGTAATTAGTTGATAATTTCTAATCTCTTTTAGATCACTAGCCTTAGGTATGAATTTGATATTGCCTTTGTCTATGCAAAATCCTTAGAAGATATTAGTATGGGATTTATTGTAGACCTATAAAAGGTGAGGGCCAACTATGTCCCACAAAATTTTATATGTCAAGTCGTCGTGGACAAGGGATTTTCATTTTCCATGGATAAAAACAACTCTTGAATATCTACCAAGTATATGTATTGATCATAGAAGGTCCATTGAGAAGTGAAAATCCTAATGGGAGCAATGCTAAAAAATTGATGAAGAGCTTATTTTGAATTTGGGGGGATTATATAAGGCATAGCCTTATGTGTGACTATCACAACTCTTTGGTATTTCCATTATTATTTTTGATTATATAAGAAACAAATCAGGGTGTTGAAGCTAACAAAATTATATTAAAATATTTTACTAAAAATTATGAGGGCAGCAAAGAGGGTAGCGACGGGGACAAAGAAGGCGTCGCAAACCCTAAACAAAGGAGGTAGAGGTGGTAGTGCAGGTGTAGAATCTAGAGATGGTGAGAGAGCTGAGGGCAATGAGGAAGACAATGGAGGTGTGGGCTTAGGTTTCTTGGAGGCTGCATTTGGTGATGTTGCGCATGCTGGAGGGAAACAAAACGACAGAAGAAGGGTTTCAATCTCTTATGCAGAAAGCATTGACTCTGCTGATGGCGAGGAAGAAGGAGGGGGGACTGTGTTTTCTGCTCCTTTTCCTAGTGCTTCAAAGGAATTTGGTCTAGCGGGCTCCATTGGAGGCTTTGGTTCTACGGGGAGTGGCTCTTCTGTGGGTACTCCTTTTGAAAGTGTGATTGTCTCCCTTGACTCCCCGGTTGTTGACCTGGGGGCTCAAGAGTGGGATAAGGATGAGTTCCTGTACTCCAATTTTGAAGATGTTGTTGATGGTTCTTTCTTTGCTGCTTCCAGTTGTCTTGAGGATGGGCTCTGTGAGGGGTCGGTTGAGGAGGACGAGGTTCTTCTTGATATCCTTCTAGAGGCCCGTCTGAAGACTCACAAGAACTTGGTTGGAAGATCTGTTGAGAAAACTAGTGGCAATGCTCTATTTTCTAGTCTCAAAAAAGGATTCCTTCTCCCTGATGTTGCTAAGGAGGGTGCTCCTTCCTCTGTTGAAGTTCCGGTTGTTTCTCCTCTACCCCCTATAGTTCTTGTTAATGGGTTGGACTGTAGGGTTGAGGGTTTGAATACTTCTCATACTATTCTTCCTTCCTCCCCTCTGGCTACTTCAGAGGAGCTTCTTGCACGGGAGGATAGTGGCGGGTCTGACAAATGCAAGGTTTCTGTTGGTGGCCCCATTGTTGATAAGGAGAATGGACAAGCTGATTTCGATGTTCCTGACTCTACCTTTTTTGAGACTTTGGAATGGTTTAAGATCTCCTTGGTTGGGAGATTTTGCGGCCTTCATCCCAACATTGATGCAGTTAGAAGGTGGGTTTGTTGGATTTGGAAGTTTTGCGATCAGGTCAAGGTAACTGCCATGATAAATGGTTTCTTCCTCTTTTCTTTTCCTTGTGAATAAAGTTGCTCTAAGGCCCTTCTTGATGGCCCTTGGGTTTTTGGTCAAAACAACCTTTGTCTTCAAAGGTGGTCTCCTAGTTTCAACCCCATGGAAGATACTCTTAAGTTTCCTATTTGGGTTTGTTTACCAGGTCTGCCTTTGGAGTTTTGGCGTGAAAATATTTTATGGGTATTGCTAATTCTTTTGGGAATTTCTATTCTACGGATTAGATCACAAAATTGATGAAGTGATTATTGTCTGCTAGGTTTTGTGTGTTAGTGGAGAATAACCTTATTCTCCCTACTTAGATAACCTTATCTTCAATATTTGGTAAGTGGGTGCAACAAATTGAATATGAAAATTCTCCCATTATCTGCCATTATTGTAGTAAAGTAGGTCATGCCTCCTTTACCTGCCTAAGGAAAAAGAAACAACACTTTGTTTGGAAGGAAAAAGAGAAGATGTACGTAGTTATGAAAGATCACACCACTCTTTTTCAGAAGCCTCAGGTTGATGAATCTAATGGCCCCTTTGTTGATACTCCTGGTTTGGTTGGTCCTATGAATGGCCCTGTTTCTTCTCCTTGCAATAAAAAAATGAAAATATTTGTGGAGATGACCCCTTGTACAACGGTTCATCAAAAATCCTTGCAACAATTTTTTAAACCACCTTAAGCAGGGTTTGTTGTGCTTTGCTCCATTTTGATGGAGTTGTAGTGGTTTTGTTTGGTTGTTGTCTTGTGTTGTCTTGTTGTTCTCTTTGCTGTTTTGTTGAGCTGAATGATCTATCTTTTAATTTGTAAAAGGTTTCAGGGCCCTTTCAAAACCCTGCTTATCTAATCAAAAACAAATTAGGGTGTTGAAACCTTAACACAAAAGGCCCCTAGGGAAAAAAAAAAACTTTAAAAACACACAAAAATATAGTTTTTAGTGGCCACATACCAAAAATAACACTATAACAACATAATAAAAGAAAAGTTCAAATTTTTAAAACATAAATTAAACAAAAACAAAGAGAGCACCAATCTAACCAAACATTTTATCCCAATCCTTGAGGAATTTGAAAATTTCTCTATTATTAGAACTAGTGCTAGCTCTCTTCTTACTCTCATAAATTTTAAAATATTCATCCAACAAGGAACACATAGTGGTCACCAAGTGATGCATAACTTTCAAAGTCAAGCGAGAGATGACTCTCAACTTACCTTTGAGATCATGAACTCTAGTCTTTAGGGTAGGAACATCTACAATGGTTTGAATGCACTTGGGGTAGGTATCCTAATCAAGTTGGACAATAGGGGTAGTGTTTGAATCCTTCAAATCTGACAACATTGCATTCAACTTAGGGAACAATCTTGATCCATCATTATCAACATCCACCTCCTCCTCCTCATCATCCTTGTTTTTATTTTCTTCTTCATTCTCATCCCTATCTGTCAAGTCACTAGAGATTTCATCAATGCTAAAATTAAAGGTCATGTGGCTTGCAAGACTATTGGACTGCCTAACATTCCTGCTTAGGCTCTCTATCTCCTTCACAATTTATGGAAATTTTACTCTCTTCCCTATCTACAAAGTTAGTTTTGTCATCCTCCTCCTCCCCATCCATAGCTTCCTTGACAAAAAATTAAACATAGGCCTTTTTTTCTTTTTTCTTGTGGGATTTTTGGTCCTTATGTGACCTTGCTTACCCAAAGAAGGGTTCTTTATGGGGATATTCTTCAGATCACATAGGCTCACAACAACTAACTTATAGGTAGAAGGGAGGGGTTATTTTTGGGATTTAGATTGAGGATGGGTAGTTTTAGCCTCATCCAGGGAGATAATAGGCGTGATATTGTGTAGAGTTGAAACCTTATTCTTTCCTTTTTGGGGAGGCATCATAGATTTCATAATAGGAGAGTCAAAATTATTCTTAATAGGAGAACAATCATGTGGGGAGTATTCTATGATACAAGCTCTTATGTGTTTTGATAGGCACAAGGCTAGATGAAAATGGTAAAGCTAGAATATGAGACCTTGATGTAGCAGGATGGGAGGTTTTTTAGGGTTTTTAGTAGTCACATCCATTGATTCCTTTACAAAAGAATCCAATGAGGATAATAGATAGAAAGGAAATTTTATGATAGTCTTATTCTTGACGTGATTAAACATGGGTAAATGATAAAAATAAAAACTCTTGAATCTGCCTTCGAGAGTGACATACTTCATGGGAAGGAAACATACCTTTTCACATAGTTGTGGGACTTTTTCTCTGTCAAACCTCACATGAAGTTTCACCACTGACTCACCCTCTTTGAAGAAGAGGGCTATACTTTCATTATTAGGAACCTTACTATGTCTCTTGAGATTTTGACCTTTACAAGATGTCCTACTAGACTGGGTGATAATCTCCTCATTGACTTCAAAATAAATACCTCCCATCCTCACTTGGTTCTTATTCCAGGAACTTGCAAATTAAATGTCCATTAAGGATTTATAGGAAAGGGGTAATCCCTGAGCTTCCAATAAAATATGCCAAAGAAGAGTAACATTTTTGAACTCCTCACACCTGAGCCCAGTTCAATTCAAACCCTTTCCCCACCAATGGTTAAAATATTTGAGTGGATGCATTGTAGCTTACAATTTTTTAGGAAGCCACGAAACCCAGATGTCAACCAGAGCAGGATGCAAGCGTGATTTTTTAATTTGAAATGGATTTTTCTCAAGTAGAGGATAATTATCTCTATACAAGTTGAATTATTGCAAGTGTAGTCTAATAAACAAGGATATGTGCCAAAGTAATAAATATTATTACTCAACACCCTCAAATTTATGAAATAATCCAACTTGTGCAAAGACAGTGTCCTACACAAATATTTTCCATGTGGGTTTATGATTAAACTCGTGCCGTCGATCCTTTATAAAAGCTCATACTAAATTATGTGAGAGGAAAAATTAGGAAAAAAATTAATATCAAGGAAACTAGTTAGAGACCTACAATGAGTAACCCTTCATCACCAATTAAGCACCAAGAAATCATCAAAGTACATCTAATAATAACACTTAACCTAGTCACTGCT
This sequence comes from Sequoia sempervirens, assembly GCA_007258455.2. Classification (NCBI taxonomy): domain Eukaryota; kingdom Viridiplantae; phylum Streptophyta; class Pinopsida; order Cupressales; family Cupressaceae; genus Sequoia; species Sequoia sempervirens. The sequence goes on along the minus strand of VDFB02049217.1, from coordinate 96,077,687 downwards.
ACCTCAACATTTATAATCCACATCACCATTGAAACCAAAGGGGGATAATGAATCAAACTCTGAGTACACATGAAAAAATAAAATCCATAAACCTTTATCCCAGTCATGTCCACCTTCACCAAAGCCAACTTATTATCCCATAAACCTATTGAATCCAACATATGGGGATTCAACAAAGGGTTAGATATTGAAAGAATATACAAATTTATATATTCTAGACTATGAATTCTTCTGATAACCATCATCATTATAAGGGGTTATATTTTTCCACTCCTTTAAAAGGAGGATTGTTATGTTCTCTGAGAAATTATCTTTGTTCCTCTAGCATCTCAAGGAGTTGCAATTTATTCCCAAATTAGCCAATGCATCCATAACTTTGTTCCCATCCACATATATATGAGAAAGAACATAATAATCAAAGCCTAAAAGAACATTTTTGGATGTCATGAATAATATTATTGATAGCCCCTCTCACCTTAACCTTCCCCTCCATCGAGTCTATCATGATCTTGGAATCTCCTTCAATCTATAGTTTTTTACTCTCAATGAGAGGGAAATTTTAACTTCCCATAACATAGCCAAAGCTTTAGCTACATTGCTAGTTTGCACCCACAACCCTCCTAAGAAACCAATAATGACTTCACCACTGTGATATCACAAAATTCCTCCACTTGCCAGACCTAGGTTGCCTTTAGTAGCCCCATAAAATATTAACTTTCCCCAATCCATTAGGGGAGGTTTTAATTTAGTATTTTGGCTAGCAATAATTTTTGAATTGTCAAATCTAGTGGGGTCTAAGGGTATACCCAACTTGTTGCCAATTAAAATTTCTAGAGGTTTTGGGGGGCTACTCAGATTTTTCCATTTTCTAACAAATATATTTTCCACTATAAGCCTTTGAGTAGGGATAGGTAAAATTCAAAATAAACTCATTTAGGATTTCATTTATTGCCCAAATGAGCCCCAAATTTTATAGTGATAAACCCAAAATTTCTTAGAGAAAATATAGTGAAGGAATAGTGTGATATTGTTTCCTCATTTTTTTGTATAAGACACATATTGGGGATTTGGAAACCTATTTTTTAAAATTATCCTGGGTAAGAATTCTATTGTGGGAATCTTTCCACCAAGAGAATTTAACTTTGGGGGTGATTTGATGATTCCAAATGTTGTTCCAAAACAATTTTAGCTATCATTGTCTAACAAAAAACATAAGCAAATTTGACTATAAACTTTACTCTTCTATCCTTGGCCCAATAATACCCATCCTCCATCAGAAATAAAGGGATCCTTATCAATTGAAGTTTCTCTTGGAGGGTGTGATTTTTGGATGAGATTCATATGGTCATTATATCAATCCTCAATATTCCTCCATTGTTTACCACTATCAATCAACATTAGGTAATAAAAAACCCGCCTACCAAATAATTCTTTTGCAAGCCCATCCAAACCCATAAATGAGTGATTATTTTTCAAAGGATGATCCAAGACCCAAGAGTCCTCCCAAAATTGAATTCTGAGACCATTCCTCAACTTCCATTTTAGGCCAAAATGAATAAGGTTTTTGGTTTTGAGGACATTGTTCCATATTAGAGAACCATTAGGATACCCAAATTTAGTGCTCGGTTCCTAATAAATTGGGTGTTGTTTAAGTATTTGGTTTTCATAATTCTAAAGAAATACTTAGTTTTTAAAGTGAGGCCCCATCCAACCTTAGACATGAGTGATTTGTTCGTGAGGTATATCTTTCTAATTCCTAAACCCCCATAGGCCTTAGGAAGATAAACTTTATACTAATTTATGAGGGTCATTCTTTTCTTTTCTTCCATGCTAGACGAAAAAAAGTTCCTTTGAATTTTTTCAAAATTGTCATCAATAAATTTATAGATCTTGAATAGAGAGAGGAAATAGACTTGAATACCTTGTAAAGAAGTAGCAAGAAGTTGTAATTTTCCAGCATGACTCAAAATCTTACCTTTCCACCTTGCTAGTTTTCTCTAGAGCCTCTCTAACACTAAGTTCCAAAACGAGGGTGTGAACTCTTTAATAGTAAGTGAAAGCCCAAGATAAATAACTAGAAAGAAGCACTAGAGCAACCTAGTATATTTTCAAATTTCCTTTGTAACTCCAAGTTTTTATTTAAAAAGTAAGTCTTACTTTTCTCATGATTTATGCATTGGCCAAAAACAACAACACAATTGTTTAAACATGTCTTCCATATCATAACTTCAACCATAGAGACTTTTCCAAAGAGTATAGTATCATCAACAAATTTTTGGATGGCTAAAGGGTTAAGAGAGGTGGCAGGTTTGATTCCCTTGAGAGCTCCATTATCAAGTGAACTTAAAATATTTCTTCCCATGATAAGGGGAGAGAGGGTCTCCTTGTATAATCCCTCTTTCAAAATTGAAGAATCCTTGGGGACTCCATTGACAAGAATTGATAAATTGACCATAGAAACACATTCTTTACAATTGATAAATTGTGCAATACTATTTTAGTGTGGTGTATCATCAATCACAATTACAATCTTGTGGGTTAATAGTTCTCTCTCCCTCTTTAAACATCATGTTGAAGGTAAATGTTATGGTAAGAAAATTTATATAGTCATTTTTTTATTGTTTATATGGGAGACAATTTGATCTTCTACCTTATTATATGATTTATATTCCAATGATGTTGTCAAATTTGTTTGACTATATTGTGGAACTTTTAACTCTTCAAATTTAGCTTGAACATTTTGTAGCATCATAAATTGTGCTCCCTCAAGGTGAAAGAAAAATTTCATGCTTTATTTGGGTCTCTTTGGTATCCACTTTGTTAATACATTTTATAAATACTCTCTTAGTCTTGACCTTTTCCTTCAACTCAAGAAAACGTGTCAGTGCTACCCTAAGAGTGCCTTCTCAATCACATTTCTCATTCTAACCCTGATAAATGCTCATTTTTTGGATAAGTCCTTATAAAGTAGACCCTAAACTCGAGAATCAACACTAAAGGTGTGCAAAATAGCTAGACAGGGGCATGGGTTCCATAGACTAAGTGTTTTGCTTGATAATTTTGGTTTTTAATTTATGTTGCTCCTTAATTTATGTGACATGAATTTGAATTCGAGATTTGGCGGTAAATAAATCTGAAAAAATAAATTTAAATGAGTTAGCCTACACTTTAATTTATTCCTATTATTCACTATAAATATATGAATTATTATTTCAAAATTAAGAAGAAGGTGAACATTAAAACAAAATCTCTTCCAAATTATTCATCCTATTTTACAAAACTACAAGGAATTTTTAGATTTATTCAAGCTATCACAATGATTGGAGTTTGATGCTAATGGAAGAACTAAGTGGAATCTAGATATGGAGAGGGATTTTGCTTCTTTCAAATGCCTAATGACTTTTTTTTAGCATGTTCTCATCTTCAGACTTTGATCTCCTTGCTGCCCTAAGTAAGGTATTTGTGCATTTTGATTTTCCCTTGGGTATTTGACTTTATCTTGGGTTGATATTGATTGTGTCATTTAGGAATACTTCTCTAAAACATTTGAGTAGGGATTTTATCATTTAAATTGCATTTTAGCTGGTCACAACCTTAGACACACATAAGGTTCAAAGTACACACTTTGTCCATTAGCAAATTGGCTATTTGTGGACGTAGAAATACCAAATCGGGGGTTTGACTAGGACAAAATCCTATATGATGATTGTGCAAGTTCGTATCCAAAAATGATAGGTTACAAAACAAAAAAGCGACAATGTAGACCTACATATTTCAACTGAGAAAGTTGCAGATCAAGAATCCTACATCTCAATCAAGGGTGCACATGCCTTCGACTAGTTTGTTCTGCTCCAAATTTTGACGATAGGTGTACAGATATCTACCTATCTCAGATTTGTTTTTGTTTCTTCAAATTTTAGTTTCGTCTGTGTGCATAATCTGTGTTTTCAAATTCAAGCCAATAGTCTAATTAGGTCAATCAATTCATGTAAATTTCAATCAATTTTCAAAGAAACAAAAGATCCAAGTCCAGGGAAAATTGTCTCTCCTTCAAGGTTGCTAGACAATCTTGATAACCTTGTTGTCTTGGATTCAAATGTTGATGCAAAGAAAGATTGATCTCTTAGTAATCTCCTTGCTAGATCTAGGACCTCTTTTTCCATATCACACATTCAATGTGGTTTATTTTACATTATCAAATTTAGATTGGTAGATTACTTAGTTTAGATAAGGATAGGATGTGATCTTTTGTGATCAACATTATTTACAAGAGATTATGTACCAAGTGAATCTAGTTGAATAGGAGATGAGGAGTGATGTGGTACCTAACTTTTGTTACATGTGATGAGCTCAATTAATGGCTCAATTTTGGTAGGATCCATTACATATTTGTTGTTTCTATCCTAGACTTTGACACCTGGTTGTTGATATTTTCCTTAAAGCCATAGACTTTGGACATAAGCTTTACCTTTGTGACTTCAATGATATTATCATGCTATGAGAATTATCTATGCTGAATTTACTAGTGGTTGAATGAATGTTACTACAGTAATTGTAGATATACATTTGTTTGTGTGTGCTAATGCTATTTTATAGGTTTCCACTGAAATGTTGATGTCAACAAGCCTGCTATGTGGGAGAAATTCTTTCTGATTGGTTGATTGTTAAGAAGTCAAGAAGTTGATCATTAAGAAGTCAAAGTGGGAAAAATCTCATGGAGGGAAATTCCTAATTCAAACGAAAGAATGTAACCACCTTTTTAATGGTCATATTTTTTGTTGAGCAAATATAGGGAGTGCGTTGTGTTAGATTCCCGTTGAAGTGAGTTTGCTTTGACCAATTTAAGCGCATGCATAACCTCCTCCATCTTTTTCTATGCTTCCAATAAGCGACATCCTCCTATTTTGATGGAGTTGGCTGCCTAGGTAGTTAGGGATAGTTAGTAGTTTTCTCCCTATAAATGATGGTCAGATACTCCTTTTGATAAGGTTGGATATTCTGAGTTTGTACTCGCATTTTTCTAGTTTTACAGTTCTATTGTTGAGATGTTGTACTTATGCTTTCAAGGAATAATATGACATTCTGAGTTGTTGAATTTGAGTTAGTGTAAGGGAGACTCATCCAAAGGGGGCCACTTGGTGAGAATTCCATCTGTTAGTTTAAAAGTTATTTTCTATGCAGTAGTTAGTTTCAATTTCAGCAACTGTCTGTTCCTGCAGCCAAGACAGAAAGAGTAGTTTCCTGTCTGTTTGTTGAGATTGTCATTTCTATCTTTCATTTCCAGTTTGGTAGTTAATGCTTAGCATATATGTTCATTTAAGTTTAGTGGTTAAGTTGATTTATTTTCAACATTTTACTTCCAACATTGTTGCTTTCCTAGTTTACAAATGATTGCAATGAAGTCCAGTGCACATACAGTGCTGACCCATTTCAAGTTTATGTCCTTGGGTTGACAAGTCAAAAACACCTTCATGATGAGTGAGATAGCTACTTAGTGCAGATGTTCAATCTCTAAGTCACAACCCTAAAGGCTTAGTTATTAAACCATTAGAGGAGGCCAACAACATGAATTTAAGTTAATGTATTTATGTTTCTTGATGAGGATACTACATGTTAGTCTAATTATGATCTTCAAGAGTTTTCTAAGTAGTTCAAAGGGGTTTGATAGCCAATCATATGCTAGTGCAAGTGAAGGTAACACTAACTAAACTAAAGGTGAATTTAAAGTAAGTATAGGTGGTAAGCTATATGCGTTTAATTTCTTATTGAATGATATTCTTGATAAAAATAAAATTGTTGAAGATAAATTTGGTGGACTAAGTAAAGGTTAAATCCAAATTTTATTATTTCATTTCTTTTGATGATGAATTCAAATTGCTATAATAAATTGAGTAAAGCCTTAATTAAATGAATTTTTTGTCAATTAAATTATAGGAGATTAGTGAATAATATGATTATTTATGAAATCCTAAGTATGCATATATTTTGATATATATTAATGTTGTTACTATTGTGTAAGAAATTAGTGCCAACAATGGAAAGGGAGAATCATCAAAACCCTATTGAGATACTTCACTTGTTGAAACTCTAAGTTGTGATTTGATGTTCTAGAGAGAGTTAAATGTTGTGGTGTTAATATGTGTTATCTTTTGAATCACGTATAATTTTTATTTTATTGATTTATTTCATTTGAAAATCACATGTTAGGATGCATTAGTTGTGTTAGGGTTAAGAGTTCCCTTGATTTTGTTAAAATGGAGATGCATATTTTAATTGGTTTAAAAAGTGTTATAAAGTATAAATTTTTACTTTATTTTAGTGGTTTTACAAATCTTACCTATATGTACTTAAGGGTTAGGCACATTTTGGAATTCATATTTTAATTTAGAATGAGTTTTGAATCCTTTTTATTTTACTTTAATGTTTGTGATGAAATTTGAGGATCAAAAGGTGGAATGGGTGATGTGTCATCATCCCATTCATCCTCCCAAGTTGGTTAGGGCTGGTTGGGCTTTGAATAACTTTTATGACTCACACATTGGGGTGGACACATGGAAGCTCCTTGGAAGGAAGAATCCCCCAAATTTCATGACTCATTAAATGGATGTAGATGACTAAAGAGATTGAATGTGAAAGTGACAAGTCTATATAATTTAGAAATTTATTTTTCTATTTATTCCCTTTGTGTAAATGGGAGAAGGGTTGCTTCTTGATTTAATTATAATTCTTATTCTTATTTTCATAATTTTATTTTGGTGTTCGGATGTGGAAAAAGAGGTCTTATGGTTTTGTGAAGAAATAAAGATAGAAGAAATTGCAAGAAAGTTGGTGTTTAAGTAGATTATGGCATGGATAAGGAGGGAAGCCTCATATCTATAATTCATGTAGAGAGATAAGTCCTCCTAACTCCATTATACCATTATAATAATGTTTATGAATATACTTATTTGTGCAATTTTTTTTTGTTGAGAATGATTGTGAAATCGTAGTTTCATGGTTCGTAAAATATATTTATTTGTGTGAGAGTTTAATGTTGAGAATTATTATGAGAAATTTTTGTAGAATTGTAGTTTTATGGAATTTATGAGGCTGTGTTTTTAAAACATATGTGTGCATATAGGATTATTCTTGATATGTTAAGTGGGTATTATGGATATGTGCTATCATTGTCTCCATAGTTGATATGAGTTGTTCTATCTTGTGAATGTTGGGTTTTTGTGATTCTCCCTGATTGGGGGATGGATAGAGTATTACATAATACTTTATGATGCCATATTGGTTGGGTGGAGAGATTTTCTCATCCCATTGACATTATCTCTATTATTCTTTTTTGTTTCATTCCTTGCTTCTCAAGGTGTCTTGCTTGAAGAGTATTTTCATATAACTTTATGGTTGGAAAAATAATTGATATCTACTGTTGTTATTGAGAAAATACAATTAATATTGTTCTTTATACTTAACATTGTTTGTGGGAAGGCTTGGAAGCTATCGTATTTATGAGTTTTCATTGTTTACAGATTAATCATTGTTGTAGAAAAATGAGAGTTAGGAAGAATATTGTACCTCATATTATTGTCATAAAGAGAAGTTTGTTATTTTAGTTTGTAATGAATTAAATTGAAATTATTGTAAAATTCATGAAAGATGTGTATTCCTTCTATCCCTAGAATTTTATATCCTACAAAACATTAGTGGCAACTTTCTATTTTTGCTTCAATTTTTTTAAAAGGATACTTCCTTTTGATTCTCAATAAAACAAGGAAAATGAAGTTGGATAGATACACTTAAGATAATTTAAAGGAAACTGTTACCTATTTTTCACTACAAGCTCAAACAGGTGGAGCTGAATTTAATTCATCATTGAGAGGTACTGAGAATTTCAAATTTTGCTGCTAAAGTATTCATTATCCATCATGAAGAATCATATTACATTTTATTTTCAGTTTTATTATGCAAGTACTTGTAACATAAAATTGGACATTTGCATAACAAATGCTATTTTATTCACATTGTAAAAATCAAGGTCCCACACATGCCGCGGGAGTAGCTAAATTTGATTTACACAATCAAATGATAGGTACAAAATCAAATTATATATTATACAACTATTGATAATGTAAACATAGAAAGGAGGATGGTTCATCATTGCCTATAATGATGAAGCCATCGATGCTTGATATCTTTGAGTAGTTCTGTCGAAGCTCTTCAGTCTCCTTCGACTCTAGTCTACTTGAGTTTTTTGTAGGATAAATGAAGATGATGTTAGAGATTTACTCTAAGCAATGATGAATCGAGATCAATCCTATGCCTACATTACCAATAGAAATATAACATACATTCAATCAGACATCCATCAGATGATTTCATTGTTCACAAGGAAAGGAATTCAATGGAAGCTTTCAGCTTTGATTATTTTTGCTAACTTGTTTGTTTAAATGTGTAGGAACAAGTTCATTATGTTTGTGATCATTTTCGTCAGATATGTGGAGCAAAACGGGCTCCCACAAGGGTTGAGCCCGACATATTAGGAAAGCATCCTCTCATTCAACATTCATACATGAGAGTCATCAAATAATCAGATATTCAATTACAGTCATCAAGAAACGATTGCTATAATAAGAAAAATGCACAAGAGCAACCTTTGATTCATTAGGACAAAAATAGATTGAGCAAATCATCCTTTCGCGCATCATTTAAAGGAACAATCAGAAAATGTTTGAAGGAGCATAATCAATTGCATGCATTAGCTCAGTTTCAGCTCTATTTTATTCACATTGTATTCACATAAAGTATGGAGCCCCTTTATACTAAAGGGAAAACATAACACTCAAGCAATTAGATTGTTTCTTATAACTTCAAATCACATACATAGTTCATCAAGGTTGATGTATTTAATCATTTATCAAAGGAACATAATGAGCATCATGATGGTTGAGAACAACCAAGATAACATGGCTAAAATCCATATTCAAAGTTCAACACAGTCACAATATAGTCATGCATAAGAGAGATCTCAAACAAGAAAGGTGCAATCATGATATCATATCTCGTGCCAATGAAATATCAAAAGTTACAGTCACATAATGATAGGAAATTCATGCTAAGTGACAATGATTTCATCAATGATGAGTGTAGTCAAGGCTACCCACAGTCATATAGCTACAACAATGAGTGAAGATGTAAAGTAGATGAAGAATTTTCAATTTATACAAACCACTGGTGAAGTTTCCATGATACATGAATAATTAAGATTAAAATAAAGTTTGCAGTCATCATGATCTCAACATCAAAACAATGATGATTAGTAGCGGTACATGGGTTTCTCAAACAAACAGATTACACCACAGGCTAAGGATATATTAGTGCTTTTGTATAAATTTGATTGTTGAATTCTTCTTATCCTTATTACCAATGTTTCACATTCACAAAGAATACAGATATAAATAAAGCAACATTATTTTCCAAATGCAAACTTGTTGTAGCAAATGTCCATTACAGTAATTTTTAGGCCAGCTGAAGATCAAGAAATAGCAAAGGAATAAGCAAAAATGGCATCCCATCATGTGGAAAGCAATAGAGGTCTATAGGATAGCAGTATGGCATGAAATTGATCAAACAACCATTGTTGGAATGATGAAGAAGATATCTCATACAAGAACAATGAGTATTCACCACAACTTTTGAAGCTACAAAAATACAATCTTCAAAACAACGGAGATACATAAATGTAAAAAACCATGCTATAGGATCATGCAGTGATTATATTGTTGCTACAGGGGCAACATATAAAGTCACAAATATAAAAAATAAAGCATGCTTAGTGATCAATGTATACGACAAAAAGGGAGAAATATGAAGCTGGTTAAAAATAAAAAATGAGTGAAGCTCGTGGCTAAGTGAAGGAAGTCTCATGGCTGCCATGTTTCATAGACCAAGGTCTAGTAAAGAAAATAAGCATACAAAAACAGATGAGGGTTATACATAGAGAATAAGAAAAATATACCAGAGACTTCAGAAAACAATAGACCCATCTCATGGCCACCTACATAAGAAAATCTTATCCACAAATGAAGCACCATATCAGACAAAGAGGTCGCAGCCATAGAGCAAGATAAGAGAAAAACCCAAAAGTTCAAATAGAAGACCCATGACATGTAGAAGGAGGACATTAACATGGAGGGTTTGTTTTAATGTATTTCTAGACATAAAGAAAGGAGTTTCAAATTGCAAGGAAAAAGCAAGATACAAAAAATACAGAAAGAATGCCCACGGCTGTAGGAAATGGAACCCTTAACAACAAATCTATAAGTGTTTTTTATGAAGAAACCTTAAAACGTTATCTTCATTCACAGATAATGAATCAAAAGGGTATTGCTTACACATATAGACGCTTACCACACATAGTTGCATTTGGATTTTGCATAGATTTCGCATGAAGGCTACAGGAGGATTTACAGATCTAGTTCGAGCTCTTATTTCTTCAATGGCGGCTTCAATGGTGGCCCAAAACAATTGAAGGACAATAGAATAATAAGAGAAGAAAATATATTAGATATTGTGCTACAGCTGTAGCCTAAAGTTTCAGAAATGCTATGCAATATCTCTAATTTGTGACTGAAAACAACTTACCCAGTGGAAATCTTCATGGAAAATCCAAAAAACAGCAAGGTATGGTGGAATTTCGAGCTCCGAATCAAGCAAATTCTCAGAAACCCTACCTAGGTCGACAACCAGTCTTCACGAAGTTTTTCCAAACTCAAATGCAAAAAATGAAATGATTTTAGGGTTCGATGGCTTTTTCCACAAGCCTAATTCAAACATTTGGTATTTTTGACTTTAATTTTATGGAGAAAATCATTTCATTTTAATCATCATCATGGTCTTGACTTTTGAGGTTAATCGACCTAATGATGCATAAGGGGCCCGTGAGTTTTAAGCCGACTTCAAAGTAATACTTTGACTTTGAAACATTTGTGCCTATGCATGGTTTTTAAGAAAATCAAATATTCAATTAAATATTAAAAGTAATATAATTATTACTTTAATATTTAGACATGTGATAAAGGGTGAGATTATCAGTTGTCTAAATATTAAGATAATCATTTGATGATTATCTTCAATATTTAATCAAATGAAGGCCTTCTCAAATCCATGCAAGAATGCTAGTGAAAGCTAACTGGAGGACTTAATCATGCAAGTTATGGAGATTATTGGCACTTTGCTCCAATTCTACATTAGTTCATGAAATATCTTGATCATGCACATGAAGAGGTGGAGTTTTCTAGATACTGAAATCAATTTGCTTTAGTATTGGGCCATTTTTACGAGGATTTTCTCTTTTGCTCGTGAGAGCATATTGTGGAGATATTTTTGACTTCAGTTCATTTTCAATGCTATTTTTATGCATTTTGGAGCCAATTCAAGCTATTTTTCAGTTGTATACATTGTGACTGCGAGTTTGAGCCCGAGTTCACTCATTTTTGCATGAGTTTGAGCTTTTCTTTTCCAGATCTTTATTTTTGCTCAAGATTTTCCTTGGAATTGTCATTTTCTATATTGAAATTGACTTTCAGCTTCACCTTCATGCACTTTGGAGTTGCCTCTCATTGTATATATTGGAAAAAGTTAGGATTTTTCCTCTAGTTCTTGTTTTCTGCCTTTGCGTTATGTAAAGAAGACTATCTTGTAACTCAACATTTTAGATTTAATATAGTTTTACAGCTTTCCAGGTTATCGTTTTTGCAGAGTTTTTTCCTTCATGATATTAATTGAAATAGAGTTCACCTTTCCAATTTCAGGTGTCTCGTATTGTTTAAATAATTTCATGTAATTTTGATGAGTTTCATTTTCAAAACCTTCAAATTTTTGTCTTGTTTATGCATGCATATACACAATTGCAGTTCTTCACAGGTCATTAATTGTGCTCAAAAGTTGTTTTATTTTTCCTTTAATTTGTGAAAACTCAGTTTTCCTTAGTAGGAAAAGAATAGATGCAACCTTTTAATGAATTATTCATGTGTTCAAAGTGTTCAAATTGGATTGTGTTAACAGTTTTTCCTGAAGATATAAGTTGTGGATCATTCTTATTCTGCAAGTTTACCATCATTTAGGTGCATCATCGAGGTTTTAATATTAGTTCATGTATTCAGTTCAATCCTTCTTACCCTTTTCTCAAAAAAAATCATTCAAGTACCTAATTGATTATCATATAGGAACCAACCTAGAATTTGGAGGTCTATCTTCGCCATAGGAATACCCATAGCCTGAAGATAGTTCCCATGATTCAACAGATTGTTGAATTTAATCATTCAAGCATTTGGGTGCAATCTGATTGACAACAAAAACATTTATGTGTGCATAAAATAATGAGAGTAGAAGGTAGGCATATAATTGTTAATATATTTTCCTATCATCAACTTTCAAATTAGACTAGTTTAATATATTTTTCATGTAAAGGCATTTTTTCTAAATGTGATCAAATGTATAACTAATTCAACATATAAAATAGAATAGTATATTAAATTAGAGGGACTCTTATTTATGCACAAATATATGTTCCATTGTCTTAAATATTTAAAATATGCATATGCATGTTTGTTAATCTAATTATAAATAAATATATAAATATTATTTATATGATAAAACATGTTAGTTATGTTTGCAAAGTATAAACATATACAATTCAAAATTCATTAGGGAGATCCGAGTAATCCTCTATTTCACATGATAACCCAAGAATGCCCCACTTCTAATATGACTGGTTGAATCAGGTTTCAAGCATGCATCGATTGTCCATATCTTTCAATGACTCAACCAACTAGTCTACACCCAAGGGCGATTTTCTATAATTTTTATTCATATAAAATAAATTAAAATAACAATATATATAATTTGTATAAACTAATATTTATGTGTTTTCTTTTATATTATAAGACGTTTTATATGTTTAATATATTAAAAAGAAACTAAAATTTAGGTATTTTTTCTTTTATATTATAAGATATTGATTTATCTATTTAATATTACAAAAAAAAAATTAAATTAAAAAATACATTAAGAGTTGGAGGGTTGACCCCTCCACAAACCCTAACTACTATGGTTGGGGATGGGGGGATCACCTCCCTCCCAAAGGAGACGTGACCCTTATGAGTGCCATGACCCCTATAAAGGGGTCATGGTCTCCCATAGGCCCCCCTCTACCTCTCTTTAATATTCTTATATATATAAACTAGTGATGGGAGATAATCATGACTCATGACAACAACCAACAAATAATAAGCAAGCCATAAAATTTTACACAAGAAACTCTATAATAAGGATTTAATAAAAAAATCTCAACTTAAAATTTTATTAAAATTTTAAAAGATATAGATACACATGTTAATCACTTTGTATCTCCATCTGTATTCATTCAGACCCATGGTATGCATACAATCCAATAAATAAAACATCTTCAACTGGAGATAAAATGGGAACTTATAATAAAAAACCATCCACATAGTATATGTATTTATTTACAAGAATATATTTGTAGAGAAACCAAACAAAATGGGAGAAAAAACTATTGATTTTCTCTGCATGTATGAAAGAGGGGAAACTCTTATTTGTATATTCCATAAAACTCCTCCTTCAACTTGCAAGAAAAACACAAATGAAATAAGAAAATAAGAGATATGATTTATTTTAATTTTCTTTATAGAAGGTTCTTCTTCAATGCCTTGAACTCAAGGGCTATTCTTTAATCTCATCCAATGGGTGAGATTAAATGATTAGGAAACCCTTACCCTTTTAATATTACCTAAGTTCTTAATTCTCATTTTTCCTAATGATAGTTTGGACCTTGGTGAGGGTTCAAGACACTAGGCCCCTTGACTTAAATCACAACTTAAGTGACTTCTTGAAATTTAAAATAATAAACTAAATTTAAATCTTTTAATTTAAGTGGTGTGTGTTGTCTTTATGTTTTATTAATAATATTCCATATATATAAAAAACTAGTTTAGTTCATGAAATGACTTAATTAGAAAGTTAATAATCGTTTTCAACACTCTTTTTATTAGAATTAGAAATTATTTTTAACATTACTAAACTATTGGACCTTGGAGGTATTTAATATAATTTTAATTAACAAAGTCAATTATTTTTGTTAAAATTATTTATTTGAAATGTAAGGCCCCAAAAGAAATGTTGGGGTACCTGTATTTAGGTCAAGGGTTGGTTTAATATTGTAATTCAATAAAATTTATAATGTATGAAATTAATTACTGGGTCGTGGATGGCTATGTGTTTCTAATGCTTACTATATCTAATTTAACATTGCAAAGTTTAGTATATTAAAGGTTGGTTTATTTAATTAATTGGGTGACTCAAATTAAATGTATAATAATTGTTAAACAAATTATTTAAATAATCTTTGAATGTAAGTATATATCTATCTTAGGGCCGGTTGGTATTTTCTTATGCCTTTCTTCCTCCAACTTGTAAAAAAGATACAAATGAAATAAGAAAATGAGAGATTTATAGTTTTTTAATTTTCATTATGGAATAGATTTTTCTTCTTCAATGACCTAAATTCAAAGGCTATTGTTTAATATCATCCAATGGATGAGATTAAATGCTCAAGAAACCTTAACTCTTTTAATATTACCTTTCTTAATTCTCATTTTTCCTAATGATAATTTGGACCTACTCATTCGCATTGGGTGGCAAATTAGTCCACCTACTGGTGAAAAACTACTGGGAGTTGGTTTTTGTTTGTCGGGATCTAGAATCTGACAAAACTAAAGTTTCTAGTCCTAAGGTGGGACTCATTTTCCATAGGTGGTGAATCAGTCCTCTCCCACATTTCTAAAAAATTAGGAGACAACTCTGCAACACCAGATCTAGAAATGTCTACTTGTCGGGTTACCATAGTTAGATCTGCAGAAAAAGGACAAATAACTCTCTCCAAGCTTGAATTTGACTCAAGTTGACTTGAAGCACCTAGTTGACTTGAAAATAAATCTTCAACACCTAATAACCTGTCAAATATGCAAACAAAGGGCTACAAACAAGCATGCAATAGGGGAAAAATGATTAGGGGTTAGTGAATAGGGGTTTGCCTTGGTCAAACCCCACTTTTGGTAATTAAACCCTTGAAAAGACAATGAAATGGAAGAGAAAGATAAAATAATAACATGCAAATTATATCAACTTACCTAACCCTTGATAATGCAAGTTTGAAGTAATGTCAATGGCTGCTTCAAAGTGCTTGAATTGTTGATGTAAAGTGCTTGAATGCTTGAAATGTGAGATTGAATGCTTAAATGAGTGAGGAGATGTAAAATGAGGTGAAAATCACTTATTTATACAATTCTAGTGCCTTAGTATCCATTCATACCTCATCATAGGCCAACATCAAGTGATTTTGAATAAAATACTAAAAAGAAATTTGAAATATTTTGAATTTGGGGCCAAGGGGGACTCATTCGCCACCCATGGCGAATGGGTCCCACCTAGGACTTAAAAATATGTGTCAGGAAATATGTTGTATTTAATGTTGTTTGTCGAGATAATATGCAAAAATCCACTTAATTAAGCATATGAGAGCACAAAGGGACCAAATAAACCATGAGAAGGGTGTAAATAGTGAAAATATGCCTAGAAAAGTGTGAAATCTTGTTACAAGGCTTTACAACACTTCACAATAGGACTTGTTGATGAGTAAAAAGGTGATTTTTAGGTAAATTGCATTAAATAGAGTCTAGAAGAATGTAGAAATGTGTTACAAAACTTCACAACACCTTCACAAGACATCATTCTTTGAGTTTTAGTACCTAAAGAAGCATGTTCAAGCCATGTTACAACATAAAATCAAAGCAACATAGTTCCAACACCGTGAAACAAGACCTAAAAGGCCATGAAAATGACAAGGGGCCATTTTTCTACAACACAACTATATTTAGATGAGACCTAGAGTTGTCTCCCATGATCAAAGTTAGGGTGTGGTTCTATAAAAAGACAATGCAAGAAAGAATTCCCACTCTAAATAAATATTCAGATAAAGCACCTCCAAATGATTATTTTGCAACATGAGAAGTAAAGATGGATATTGAGTACAAAATTAGGGAAGATCCAGACAAGACAATTCCTCTAGAGCAATGGATTAAGGGATTTTGTTATGGGACACAAGTGTTTCCTATTTCCACTATGGAAGAAGAGGCACTCTAGTTCAAGCCTAAGAAGAGCCTAAAGCTTTTGTGTTTTACATATACATCAAATGTTCCAAGGAACTATTATTTGAAAGATACAAATATTATGGTCCTAGAACTAGGCAATACCATGGCCATTTTTGCAGTTTCTGTTGTAGCTAGGGAAATGGAAGATACCAAAAAAGTGGCCATTGTGCGTTATGTTTGGAGATAGGGAAAAAAACATGTTATACTTGGTCTTTTGAATCCCAATTTATCCTCTATCGAGAATGTTGTAGATTCAGTTTATTTGAATGTAATCCCTTTTTTCGAGGACATCAGAGAGTTTCCATTTGCTTCTTTCAATGATTTTCCTCAATCCCAGGAACCAAATGACTCCTAGCAAGAGGCAATAAATAATCTTGTTAGAATGTTTGAATTGGAACCACCTAGAAGAGAGGAGATACCACAACTAGAGTTAACATTGAACCCATTTTTAGAGTGATTCTACAGTTCTTTTGATGCCGAATTAAGGAATCTAGATGTAGATGTCCCTCTAGTGGATGATCTTCTTATGAGGATAGTTGAGCTTGACCTTGAGATTTTTTTAGAAAATGAGTTTACATTAAACAGATTTTGTAGCCAGTTTCAATTGAAAATGAATCCAAAGAATGATAAAGAATCCAGGAGGTTTTGGAAGGACAAAGCATCATTATCTGAAGAGGCTGGTAAAGATTATTTTGTTGACTTGCAAAGTGGTATCTCTTTTGAAAGTCTTGTGGCTAGGAAAGTAGAAGAGGTTGGGGGCTTAACACTAGTTTAAGATTTTGAAGCTAGGTTGGCACACCATGATAGTGATGAATGGGTTCCTAAAGCAATTCGAGAAATGAAAAAACTCATCAGTGATTTGTTGGATAACTCTTACAACAGAAACACATACAGTAAATCCCTAGATTGTTTACTTGCACTACAAAGTGGATGTGTTCAATAAGAGAAACCAATGGAATTGAATAATTTCATGCTTGAGCTGGCAATTAAAAGCTAGAGTAAAAGAATGAATTATTTTTGGGAGCTGATAGTTTCAAAGAATCATAATTTGATAAGCAAGGGTGAAGCAATTGACAATGGTGTCATCGAAGAAGAGGAAAAAGCAATTTTAACCCAAGATAATGCAAGACAAGCATAAGACCAACCACCAAAATTTGATGAGATGGAACTACTACTTGGTGAAGTGGTGTGAGTAATTAAGATACAAAATAAGATGCAAAATTTGATATTGCAAAGGAATGTTTTACGTAGGTACAAGAAGCTGCTACATGAAACATCTTTGTTTCATATGCTCGATGCGTGGGAAAATATGGTGCATGTTTTCTTTGTGCAAGAATAGCTCGAGCTTGCAGTGAAAATGTATCGAATTGTTTGAGGGAACTCCATTTTGGCACTAATGCCCACATTTTACTATATTTGGCTTGAACACACTATATGGCTGGCTTTCTCCACCAGACCATGGGGCAAGTGCTGAATTTAGCACAAGATGGTGGGGAAGTGAAGAGGTGAAGGGATGAGTAGTGGCGAGCTTGCAATTTAAGAACATTATTAAGTGCAATTCTTTGGCGCCCTCAAATTACATGTTAAGCCTTGATGCTGGGTTTACAATGCAAGAGTTTTTAATTACAATACTTCAAGAGGCAAGAACACATTGATTGAGGAGGTTCTTTGAGCTGCATTTAAATTAATGAGTGCCCTCTTTGTGTTTAGCCAACCACCGATTGTGAAATTTTTTATACACACGATTTTGAATGGGAAGAAGATTGAGTTTTATGGTGACCACTGTAAACATTTGCTCAATGCTGCCAGGGTTCATGTGGAGTTGTAAAACATGAAGAACATCAAAGTGAAGGGCAGAGCTTGATCAATGGTCAAATGCATCCGGTGTGGACAAATAAAAACCATCCCCCACTAGCTCGCGGGGGACCAACCAATTTGAAGCATTATCTGGTGGGGGCGTGGGGAGGCTCCACATAGCATTTCTCATGCTCATTGAAACTTTGTGAAGCCCACAGGATGAATAAAAGAAGTCTACATAGCATTTTTTTTTATAATGAAATGTTAATAAAGTAGTGGTGGGACCATGACAAATGTTTGAAGGAAATGTTTATAAGGGATTATTTTTGACGGTGAGTTAAAAATAATTTAAAGGTGAAGTTCCTAATGGAAAATAATTAAAAGCCTTCACCATTAAAAATAAAATTTTTTCTTTGATGGGAAGTAAAAAGGTAAATGCAAGTGAAGGGATTTTCACAACTCGATGAAAATGAGAGTAAAAGGCTTTCATTCATTAAAAAAAAATGTAGTTGGAGTGAAAGGGATTTTCACAAATAAAACAAAATATTTTCAGTTGTAGGGTAAAATGGAGGAAGAAGTGAAATATTTCACAGTAAAAAAAAAAACTTTCTATTGCAACGTGGGCAAGAAAATGCAAGAGGTAGGAATATAAGTGCAGAATGGGGATTCTCCAAATGCAAAGACGACTACTGATCAATAGAGCTGAGTGATGCCAAGTGTTTGATGAGGATTTCCATTTAGTGTTTTTCATTTTCCTTAAGTGCAATTTTCTGCTTCATTCTAAGAGAGTGGTTCACATGGTGGTCTCAAGGGAATACTTTTGTAAAAGGGTCTGGAAATAAATAGGTGTTTATTTTAGGTTTTGGGGTTTTCTGAATCTTGTAATGGGTAATATAATTATAGCACTATCATCTTTGATAAATAAATGGAAAGATATTTTGGGCAAATTTTCTCCATTGTAAACATTGCATAAGTTTTGAATATAAGAAATCATGGGTTTCTATTGTTCATCTTCTTTTCTTTCTTTGATTGTTTGTTCATTTTTATTAATCTTATTCAAGGAGTAAGTTAAAATTGTATTAATAGGAATGAAGATTTATGCAATTGTATGTAGTGATTACTAAGTATTTTCGGTTAAGTCTCTAGTATTGATGATGTAAGGCATCATTGATAGGCACAATTATGACAAAGATAATGTTATGGTGTATTTTCAATTTCATGGTTTAAATGACTTCACCCTAGGATTAGGCACTGGTCTTGTAATGTTGTAGTCTCTTGAGATCTTTTGTGGCATCAACAATTTAAATTCAAATTTACTTATCTATCTCAATGTAATTGTGTGTAAAATTTAATGCTTTACATTTCTTATGTTTAAGTCACACATTACCATGAAGGTCAACCAAACCTTTAAGGTAGTATGTGCATTTAACAATTGAAGGAAAATTATTTGCTTACAATGTTCTAGATGCTTTGAAACACAAGTATCTATAAGTACATTGTCTGGATCACCCTCCTAGGTTTCACAAAGCCTGAAGTGCAGGGGAGAAAGGGTTTTAATTCTTGATCTCCCATTCGTTGGCCAAATCTCTCCTTGAATTTGACCATTAGGCCTGGTAGTCCTTTAGGATTCAAGTGGATTACAGATTTGGGGAGCCAACAACTCTAAGCCTAAGCCTAACCATAGTTTAACCCTAATTGAACCCTAGTTGCAACCTAACCTTAATCATAACCATAGTTGTAACCCTAATCCCAAGCTTTATCCTAGAATGCTAACCCTAACCCTAACCTCCTAGAACCCTAATCCTAACCCAAACCCTAGTTGAACTCTAACCTAAATCTAATCCTAATTGAACCCTAATTGAGTCATATATGAACCCTAACCCTTAATCAACCCTAACCATAACACTAATTGAACCCTAACCCTTACCCTAATTAAACCCTAATTAAACCCTAACCCTAATAGAATCTTATCCCTAACCCTAATAGTAACCTTAATTAAACCCTATATCTAACCCTAATTGAACCCTATATCTAACCCTAATTAAACCCTAACCTTAACCATAATTGAAATTGTAACAAGTAGCCCTAATTGTAATTGCACCCTAACCCTAATTTAACCCTGGCCATAATAGCACCCTAACCCTAACAATAAACTTAATTTAACCCTATAGCTAACCCTAATTAAACCCTAACTCTTATTAAATCCTAATCCTAATCCTAATCCTAATCCTAATCCTAATCCTAACCCTAACCCTAACATTAATTTAACCCTAATAGAATCTTAATCTTAATGTAACTCCGTTTCTAACTGTACTCCTAGCCCTAATTGTAAACCTAAGCTTTATCCTAACCTTAATGCAAGCCTTCATAATAACCCTAATTTATCTATAATTGGCCTTAATCAAACCTTAGGTAATATCCCCTTATCTTTATAAAGCCCAAAGAAGAAGATACTTTCCCTCTCTCATGGAAATTGGCTCAAGTTTTCTTTTAGTTGATCATAAGTACAACCCTTAATCCCAAGTTGATCTCCCTTGAGCTTGGATCTTGAATTATTTTAGTGTTTAAGAAGTGAATAACTTTAAGTAATAATAAATGGCCCCATCATTAGGGACTTTCTAGTTGTATTTTATCTTTGATTACTTTAGTTTTATGAGTTTGTTGGTTGTCACCAAACCTAGTGCTATTCATATCCTTGAAGATTTAGTTGTGCTTCAAGGTTCTCTTGTTTTAAGAGGTAGTGACTTTGTTTTGCATGTCTAGTTGTTTGATTTTGTTGAGTACCTTCACCATGAATTTTTTACTACACATGTTTTGAATAACAAGTATTTAATTTATGGAACATTTTTTCTTACCTTCTTATATAAATAAGATTATTGTATAAAATTTTATAAGAAATATTCAATATGGATTGATGGGATCAATGCTATATAAATATCACACCTAGCTCTTGATAACCTTATATTTCTTTGTGTAGCCCTATCAAAATTTAATTTCACAAATCCTTGAGGGGTGGGAATCAAATTATCTTCTAATCATCTACTTAGATAATTTGAAAAAAGATCACTATGAATGAAGATCAAGGATGCAAACATTTTGTTTGATTGTAATTGTTTAAATAATTAATTTTCATAGACCTAGTAGTTGTTAGGTGACTCACCAATATATGAATTATAGAATCACCTTTTTTATAATGGATATTTTCTATTGTTAGGCGACTCACATGATTTGCATATATCCAATTGAACAATTGAACACATGTTACAAATAAATATTAAATTTGAAAATATGTTCTTATATACAAACCATATTAAAGATTAACTTTCACCAATTTAAATACAAATAAATAGAACCCCAATGAAAGAGTCACACCTAAAACAACCAATTTCTTTTTTTGCATTGAAAATAAACATCCATGAAAAGAATAAATATTGAGGTGCCTATTGCACTTATGTATGTTAGAAATTGATTTGAAAAAAGACCTCTTGACATGTTTTATATAGACTATTAAAAATATATATACTAATATTATAATACTTACAATTTTTTAGAAAAATAAAATAAAATAAAAATATGTATATGTGACATTTCACGAGAGAAACTTTTTTTCAATTTTTTTTATCAAATAGTTCATGTGGCTTGATTATGCTTCCACATTCTCCTTACATTTAATTGAGGCTTTCTATCAAACAATTTATGTGGCTTGCTAATGATTCCATATTTTACATACATTTCATTGAGGATTTTTGTCAAACAATTTAGTGCCTTTCCTATGCATTTACATTTATAGGCTCCATCACATGAACAATTCCATTTGAATGTGGAACCATTTTCTGGGAGACAATTTCCAACCCAATAAGGAAAAGTTGTCCTTATCTCTACATGAAGTTTTTCCATATTTGGCAAAGATGGACGTGGTGAGAAAACACCTTTCTCTAATGTATAGAGATTAGCTTTGCTGGGAATAAGTAGATCTACAACATTTGGCAGCTTGGTGGTATTGTATATTGTGAGGAAAAGAAAAAATACGAAGCCCCAACAAGTGCCTGCATAAAAACAAACACATGGACATTAGAAACTTTAGAACCACTTCATCCAAACTTCCCACACAAAAATAAAATAAAAGAGGTTAGGGACAATGAAAAAGGTAATCCCTACCATCATCCCCCATTCCTTGGGAGGTTGGCCTCCCATGGGGGCGTTTGGTCCCCCATGCTCCAAAACACCTCCCCTGCGTGTGCATTACTATGTTACCAGAAACATGACGGCAGGGCTCTGTTTTTCCGTTCTAACTGGAAAAACATCATTTCTATTTCAGACGGTCATTTCTAAGTCTGTCGTGCCATTTCTAAGTCTGCAATGCTATTTCTAAGTCTGTCGTTCTGTTGGGAGGAAATTCCTTTCCCTAATAGATATTGTCTGCTGATCCCCAATGTGTTAGTATCATTAGGGAATGTTAAAAATAGAGGCCTTGTAATTGGAGATCCTTTGTTATGGGATTCAAAAGACAATGTGTATATGTATGGAAGAAGGTGGTATCTCAAACCTAATGCCTTCCTTGCAAAATTTGTGACGAAATTCCATAAGTAGAGCTCTTGCCAAATTGATTCCTTGTATGAATACTCTCGAGCAAAGGATAAAATGAAACTAGTTGAATCCACCTATTATAGAGCTCTTCTATTGTGTCTTGTGCAAAACTACAAATATCAGCACCAACCATGGAGACTCCAAACAATCCAAAACTTAGCATTGTAGGTATGGAGTACCAAAGGTCATCCAATGTCTCCTATCCAATGTGCCTCTTATTTAATACTGATTTCAGAGCCTTGTTGGTTACAATGACCTTTGTGAACCCATATAGATTATGTGCATTGTATTCCAATATATCGTTATAGTGAACTACACTAGACGACCGTTTCCTCCAGACCATCCTTATGAAATAAAATTTATAATAAATCTATCTATATATAAAATCCATTTCTTAAACACAACTTCTAATTTTCCATTTCTTGTTAGTTATCGTTGTCGTTGCAGTTTTCATTTCTTGTTTCCAGTAGCCTTTCAAGAAAAAAATATAATACAAATAAAAATAGCATCAAATGAAACAATCCAACTTTTAAAACTAGGTTAGTAAAAAATAATGATATGCCAATATCTTAAAACATGACCTCCACAAAATATACTTATTTTATGCCACACAGATCGGTGACCAAGTCACTTGTTTTGGTGCCCTCATAATCTGCAACACTGGGTTATTCTCATAATACAAAATAAATAGCTAAAAAAATATTAAAATGATTCAGATTTAATAATGAACTTAAAACCCCATGAGAACTGTGTGCATAGATGAATTTTAGAATCTCTCTAGCTATAAACTCACATAAAATAAAGAGATCAATTTGTACTTATTTAACATAATGAGCAAGGAAAAAGAGCTATTTCTAAGATAAAAATGAATTAGAAGACTTTAGCTGTGATTTTAACACTAATAATAATTCACAGTACAAATCTATTCATATCAACTATAAATTCAAATTTTATGCAAATTCCATTGACGGATCCAATAGCAGCTTGATATGTCCCAAGAAGCACCCACTAATGATCCTCCCAACCCTTAGCTTTTGAGCAGGGTGAGGAGGATGCATGTGATTATGTCCATGCATTAGGTGATCTAGATGTAATCTATAGTGATTCTAGCCCAATGAGATGTGGAACTCAATTTGATGAACTAGTGGATAGCGAGTGTTGCTTCACCCAAGCCTCAATAGACATGGTCGACTGACTAATAATGCAATTTGACATCGCATATAAATTCTTGCAAAAATTCTATGAAAACTAAATAATTTCTCAGCCAAATGAAATAAAGTGATTTATGGCTACCCTAAATAACTTAAATCATTAGCCACTACATGCCTCTGTAGAAACCCTAGTTTCCCCGAAATCTCTGTATCTGACTGTTTTTAGGTTTTTCTGAAGGTTTTTGATTTTTTTGACGTTTTTGAGTTTTTGCATGTAATTGAAATAATGCGATTTTGCTAGAGAAATTGATAATAAATACATATAAAATATCTAATGGCCAAAATAGATAGAAATTGCAAGATCTACTGAAGTCGCTTCTTTTATTGTTCAACTAGAATCAATACAATCAAGATCTGATAGCATGCAATAATAAATTAAACAATTTTTATTGAAAACCTGGAATATGCAGCTTGCTGGTAAAAGATTTGAGATGGTACGACTGCATGCAATATCTCTTCTCCCTCCTTCTGAAGTTCCAGAACCAAGCTAGATAGATGTGCGCCCCTGTCAGTGATGAGAAACTGAAGTAAAGGAAGGCGTTTTGCTCTAGAAGGAAGTACGACCAGGAGATGAAGAAGTACGGCCTGACAGCAGGTACGGCCTGTCAGAAACAACAATGAATAATGTACGACCTCCTCAAAAATCAATGTCCAAGTCTCTGTAATAGTGTGCCTAGATGAATAGGTATGCTATGAATGCAAAACACTGAAAAGAACTCTGTAGATAATGAGTGCTCTGAAGCTCTGTGATTCCTCCTGACTGAAGAAACCTCTGCTGTAATAAATCAAGTGGTATTTCACACCCTCTGAATTGCTTCCAGTGGAGATGGCTCGTTCCCCAAGGAATTCAAACTTGAAACCCTAAAGTCTCTTGCTCAGATCAAAGTTGATCAGTTCTCAAATTCAATAATCTCATAATGGCCCAATTCCCAAGGCAAATGCACTATATGGCTCAAAAGTGCGATTTCCTTAATAATAGGGTTTCATTAAAATATTTACTTTTAATTCTTTTAATTTCTCCATAGTCTCAGCCAAATATTTTAATATAATTTTAAATGTCAATTTTGGCCCCTCCTGATGATGGCGCACCCCTCAAGAAGAATCACTTAAGTTATAATTTAATATTATAACTTTATATTCATCATTAAATAATTAATATTTAAATATACAATTAAATATTAATATTTCTCTCGTTACTCATCGATGACTATTAAAAGTCGAGTGGGATGATTAGTGAAAGCCATCTTGCTAAAAATAGCAAGGGTCCCCACCCGGTGCCGAGGCTGCTAAAATAGCAATTACGCAAGGGGAGTCTCAGAATCCGGGGAGCTAGCCCTCACGGTCGGCTTCACACTTGGCCCGAAGGTGAGCCAAGCTCGAAGTGACCCTCTATCCGGTCTATCGACCCTCTGAGGCTCGTGTGATGGAAGGCCAATCCGTACTCAGAGATGTCCTTGAGGACATAATGATTAAGCCCCTCCTGAAATTGCTTGTCTCAAACGTCTCGATGCCGGATCTTTGCGAGTCTCCTGGCTCTCCATGCCATCCTCAACCCGGGAAAATCTCTCCCATTTCACGGATATTCACGATAGTCCTCCTGTGGCGTCACTCCATTGCGGGATGGACTTCGGTACTAGATCAACTTTCCCTCATCATCTAAGGAGTAGAAGCTATGACGGTACCACCGCGATGACCCAGCTTCTTCTTGGCGTGATACATGAAAAACGTTGTGTACCCTGCTCTCTGCTGGAAGCTCAAGCTCGTATGCCACCTCGCCAACTCTCCTCAGGATCCTGAAAGGACCGTAATAACGTGGCTTGAGCTTCTCTGACCCACTCTTCCTAAGAGTGGACTGACGGTAGGGCTGCAGCATGAGGTAAACCATGTCACCAATCTCGAAATGCCTCTCCGTCCTCTTCTAATCTGCATACTGTTTATGCTGATTTTGTGCCTTGGCTATACTTTCCTTGAGAGCCCTCATAGTGTCCTGACTCTCCTGCAACCAACCCCCTGCACTCGGCACTCTACTGTCGCTCAGTAGCAAATCAAGGAAACTTGGCGCCTCATACCCGTATAATGCCATGAAAGGTGACTTCTGAATGGTCATATGGAATCTCGAGTTATAGCAATACTCACACAAATGTATCCATTTGACCCACGCCTTCTGTTGCCCTGCTATGTAGTTTCAGAGGTAACCTTCCACCCACTTGTTCACAATATCCGTCTGCCCATCAGTCTGCGGGTGGTAACTAGTACTCGGAGTGAGCTCGGTCCCACAAAGTCTGAATACCTCCTGCCAAAAGTTACTCAGGAACCGACTATCTCTGTTGCTCACAATGCTCTGAGGCAACCCATGAAGTCTGAATACCTCACGAAAGAATACCTCTGCTACCTGCGTAGCTGTGTAAGTCATGGTGATCGGAAAGAAGTGGGCATACTTCGTAAGCTGATCCACAACTACATAAATGCAATCACGCCCTTGGGCTTTAGGCAAGCCCGTAATAAAGTCCATCGACAGGCATTCCCACATCCTATCAGGAATCGGAAGTGGCTGTAGTAAACCTGCCGGGTACGTGTTCTCCTGCTTGTTCTACTAACAAACAGGGCACTCATGCACATAACGAAGAACATCTCCCTTGAGTCCTTTCCATGTGAATCTCTCCCGAATCTGCCTGTAGGTTTTGAAGTATCCAGGATGTCCTGCTATAGGCATGTCATGAAAGGCTTGCATAACAATGTTCTTCACCTCTGAACTGGGAATCAGAAAATCTTGTGCTTGTAAATGATCAAGTCATTCACAAGTGTATACCTGGTATCAACTGCTGATCCCTCAACAATACTGGAGGCCCAACTATCCTTGGCATACTCTGCCACTATCATATGCCTCCAATCCTCCGATATATGAACCATAGTGCTCAAGTACGGTCTATGTGAAAGTGCATCTGCCACTACGTTCTGTGTACCTTTGATATATGAAATATCAAAGTCATAAGCCTGCAACTTACTGACCCACTTCTGCTGTCTGTCATTAAGATCTCGCTGCCCTAAGAAGTGTCTCAAACTGTTATGATCAGTTTTTATGCAAAATTTGCTGCCAACAAGATATTGTCAAAATTTTGCTAAGGCATGCATAATTGCGAGCATCTCCTTATTATATATGCTATACAATCTCTCGGGTCCTCTGAGCTTGTGGCTCTTGTACACAATCGGGTGCTTGTCCTGCATAAGCACCGCACCAATGCCCTCACCTGATGCATCACATTGAAGCTCAAATGGCTTCGTAAAGTTGGGTAGTGCCAAAACATGGCATGTGGTCATCAACTCCTTGAACTTCATAAAACACTCCTGTGTCTCAGAAGTCCAAACAAATGCCCCCTTCTTCATTAAATCTGTCATCGGGGCTGCATGTCATGAATAACCATTCATGAACCTACGGTAGAATCCACACAATCCGAGAAACCCTCTCAACTGTGTCAGGTTTGCCGGTGTGGGCCAATCAATAATGGCGCGGATCTTTTTAGGATCCATGCGCACTCCATCTGCACTGATAATATGACCAAGATATAGCAATTCGGTCATTCCCAAGTCACACTTGGATTCCTTGGCGTACAAGCACTCCCTCTCCAAGATACTCAACACTGTCCCCAAATGAGCCAAGTGCTCCTGCCAAGTCCTGCTATATATGAGAATATCATCGAAGAATACCAAGACGAACCTCCTCAGCTGTGAATGAAAAACCCAGTTCATCATGGACTGAAATGTAGCCAGCGCATTAGTGAGCCCAAATGGCATCACTACGAACTCAAAGTTCCCACAATGACATCTGAAGGCTGTCTTCTCTATGTCCTGCTCACGGACTCTGATCTAATGATAACCCGACCGTAAATCAATTTTAGTGAAGTAACATGCCCCATGGAGCTCATCAATAAGCTCATCAATCCTCGGTATCAGGTATCGGTTCTTGATTGTCCTCTTATTCAGGACCCTGCAATCAATGCACATACGTAACGTTCCATCCTTCTTCTTCACCAATACAACAGAAGAAGCGAACGGTGATTTGCTTGGTCAAATGTGACCCATAGCAAGTAACTCCTTTATTGTCTTCTTGATCTCATCCTTTAATCTTTTAGGATGCCTATAAGGAGTTATCATAATGGGTTTCGCACCCTCCTCGAGCTCAATGATGTGCTCTATGCCTCTGTCTGGAGGTCTACCTGGCGGAATATCACTGAACACCTTGTCATGCTTGATTCTCAACTTCTGAATGTCCGGATGATACTCTATCTTTTGCTGTCCCTCTTGTATAGGTGCTAAATGACACTCGGCAGCCCACTCTACCATGTCATGATGCATGAGCTGCTCCATTCGGCGAAAAGAAATTGTTTTAAGGTCGCTGTCCCGTATTGCTTTAAGTATGTGAGTCTTCCCGTCGACCTCAAAACGGATCTCCATGTCCTTGAGACGAAGTGTGACCTCCTCCAATGAATGTAACCACTTCATTCCCAAGACCAAATCAATGTCCCCCATATTAACAATGTAATAATCTGCCTTGAACTCATAATTGTTCAAGCGTAAAGGGAGATCCTTTATCATGCGTTCGCATCTCAAAGTGTATCCATCTGCCACTTTGACTCTGATGCCCTCGAACTCCTCAATGATGAGTCCACGTTTCTCAACAGACCTAGCATCTATGAAATTATGCGTGGCTCCTGTATCCAATAGGGTAATGACCCTCTATCCTGCTAACACACCACGAAGCCAGAAAGAACCCTCCTGCTGAATGCTAGATAAACGAGCCTCCTGTATCTGAAGCTCAGGCTCTGTCTCTGCTCTAGGCTCTGGAGCCTCTGACTCTGAATCATCTGAATGCTCTGGCTGTTCAAAATTTTTTGATTCGGAGTCCTCATAATACGCCCACATCACACGATTTTCCTTGCCCTTAGGTCTTAGAGGACAATCGTGATTGGCGTCATATGGTCCCTTGCAGTAGAAGCAAAGCTTCTTCCTGCAAAGGTCATTAAGGGCCTCACGATCCAAAGGTGGGAATGCTGATTTGCCTTTTGAATCATTTTTAAAGTCTGATTTTTCTTTATTAAAATCAGATTTATCCTTATTTCTATTAAAGCCCTTGTTATCCCTGAATGATGAAGAACCTCTGGAGTTGAATCTACTTGACGGTGCTGCTAACTCCATGTTTCGTGCTTTCTTCATCGCCTCCTGTAATGATGGAGGATCAAAGGCTTTGATCCAGCCTCTCAGTGGCTCTGTCAAACCCTCCATGAAGAGTACTACCAATCTCCTCTCTGATATGCTCGGAACCATGACGGATAGCCTCTGAAAGTCACCGATATAAGTCTCTAGACTGCCACTCTGTCTCAACTGTGCTAAGTCTCTGAAGTAGGTTTCTGGATCTTTCCTGTCAAACCTCTCAACCAATCTATCCACGAACTCTTGGTATGTAGTGATCTTGTCATGCTGTAAATTCACCATACCGTGGTGCCACCAGTCGTAAGCCACTCCCTCGAGGTGCAGTGTAGCGTATCTAATAGCGTCTCTCTCAGCCATCAGACGCAAAGTGAGGAATGTATCAAGCTTGCTAATCCAAGCTTGGGCTATCATCTTCCCACTACCATCAAACATCACCAGATTAAGCCTGTTGGTTGCATGTTTGAGATCGTTATTCTGCTGTCGGGGTCTCCAATCCTGTCGAGCCCTGTTGTGTTCTCGCCTCTATGTAATAAAACGGTCAAAAGTGATCCGTTCTCTGATTGCAGGAGGTACCAACTCCCACTCCTCGTTTGCTGCCATAAGGTTGTCAGCAAAAAAATCCTCATGCTCCTCACCTGGTATAGCCTCATCGGGCTCCTGTCTCGTGAAAGTAGGCCTAGTAGGCCTATCTGCTATCCGGGATACTGTCCTAGGAGCTCTCCGTGACCCTACATCACTCCTGTCATCGTCACGATGTGGTGACAGTCTCCTCGAAGTACCTAATCTCTGCAGTGCCACTGCCACCTGCTGTAAAACATCATCGGACCTCCATTGTCCTGCACGAATATCTCTGAGTGCATGCAAGACCTTTGCATCATCCTGATCTCTGTTATTATGTGGGATCTCTGTCCTAGGTATGTCTGTCCTGTCAGCCCTGTCATTCCTGTCAGCCATGTTTTCTGGCTACCTGCTCAAACTGCGTTGCCTTTCAATCAAGGCACATCTGCGAGTATAGTACCTGTATGTATCAAATTCCTCTGGCTGCATGTGATGGCTAAACCCTCAGGATGGCAGGATTTAGCTCTGATACCACTGTAGAAACCCTAGTTTCCTCAAAATCTCTGTATCTGACTGTTTTTATGTTTTTTTGAAGGTTTTTTGATTTTTTTGACGTTTTTGAGTTTTTGCATGTAATTGAAATAATGCGATTTTGCTAGAGAAATTGATAATAAATACATATAAAATATCTAATGGCCAAAATAGATAGAAATTGCAAGATCTACTGAAGGCGCTTCTTTTATTGTTCAACTAGAATCAATACAATCAAGATCTGATAGCATGCAATAATAAATTAAACAATTTTTATTGAAAACCTGGCATATGCAGCTTGCTGGTAAAAGATTTGAGATGGTATGGCTGCATGCAATATCTCTTCTCCCTCCTTTTGAAGTTCCAGAACCAAGCTAGATAGATGTGCGCCCCTGTCAGTGATGAGAAACTGAAGTAAAGGAAGGCGTTTTGCTCTAGAAGGAAGTACGGCCAGGAGATGAAGAAGTACGGCCTGACAGCAGGTACGGCCTGTCAGAAACAACAATGAATAATGTACGGCCTCCTCAAAAATCAATGTCCAAGTCTCTGTAATAGTGCGCCTAGATGAATAGGTATGCTCTGAATGCAAAACACTGAAAAGAACTCTGTAGATAATGAATGCTCTGAAGCTCTGTGATTCCTCCTGACTGAAGAAACCTCTGCTGCAATAAATCAAGTGGTATTTCACACCCTCTGAATTGCTTCCAGTGGAGATGGCTCGTTCCCCAAGGAATTCAAACTTGAAACCCTAAAGTCTCTTGCTCAGATCAAAGTTGATCAGTTCTCAAATTCAATAATCTCATAATGGCCCAATTCCCAAGGCAAATGCACTATATGGCTCAAAAGTGCGATTTCCTTAATAATAGGGTTTCATTAAAATATTTACTTTTAATTCTTTTAATTTCTCCATAGTCTCAGCCAAATATTTTAATATAATTTTAAATGTCAATTTTGGCCCCTCCTGATGATGGCGCACCCCTCAAGAAGAATCACTTAAGTTATAATTTAATATTATAACTTTATATTATAATCATTAAATAATTAATATTTAATTAATACAATTAAATATTAATATTTCTCTCGTTACTCATCTGATGACTGTTCCGTCTGAAGCTGATGAACACTGAAGTGATTCTGAACGCTGCCAAAGCCATACTGCTAAAAATAGCAGGGGTCCCACGCTGACTGCTAGGGACTGCTAAAAATAGCAATTCTGCAAGAAGTCTCCGATCGAGCCCAAACGAAAGCCTACTGATCAAACTCTGCCAATTGAAGCTGAGCCAAGCTCCGAAGTGACCCTCTATCCAGTCTATCAGCCTACGAGGGTCGTGTGATAGGCCAATCCTGTACTCTAAGAGATGTCACTGAGAAGGGGACATGACAGCCTCCAACTGAAACATTCCACATTCACCATTACATATTTTTTAGGAGGGGTTGAAGGCTATTTTCTCATGTGTTTGGCACCAATAGTTTCCAATATTATCAAGGAGTTTAATGGGATTATTTCAAATGGAAAAAATGTATAACCCTTTTGCAACATATTAAGTGGCTAAAAATATTTATAATAGAAAGGAAGAGCAGGAACTATTTTCTTTAGCCGTTCAAATTCTAGTCATTACGTGTGATAGTTGTATTTATTAAAATGGTTAAATGACTGATGGTTAAATGGCTGTCAACTTAAATCAAGAAGGGTTTTTATGGACACAAATCCATTGCTTCTATTGTAGAATGCCTCTCGACATAATTAAATGTAAACTTCATTAAGACTAATGAATTGTCTTGTTCCTTAAATGATGGCTTGTGGTAGTACAAGTACATAATTCATATGCATAATCTCTTAGTAATGAATAAATTTTATGTTTATATTGTACGAGTAGCATGCCTATATTCTAACTTAATGAAAGACACATATTGTAGGAGTAGTAAACTTTTATTCTAGTTTAATGGAAGATATATATTGTAGGAGTAGCATACTTATATTCTAGCTTAATGGAAGATACATATTTGATACAATTTAGATATATTTTTAAAGTTTTAATATATAAATAAGATATTTACATAATCACTTAATAGTGACATTTTTATAATTATAATTATTTGATGTATTATAAGAAGTCCAAACATTGATAATTATATTTTAAATTGTTTTTAATAAATTAACTTATATAATTTTCAAAAATATGTTAATAAATAGTTTTAAAGTCAAATAAATATAATAATAATATGTTTGTTTCAATTTTTAATTTTGTAATAATAATAGTATTATTATAAATATAAATTATATTGATTTTATAATTGTATATTTAATATTTTTAAAATGATATTATTTAAAAATATTATTAAACATTTAATAAATTATTAAAAAAATAAATTTAGGAATTATCATTAAAATAATTTTATTATTGTATTGAAGCGAGTTTGCACCCCTTATGCAAATTTCTCTTTTACCCCTCCTCACTTTAGAAAACTAAATTTGAAGGCTAAATTCCATATAAGCCTATTGCCTTTGTTCCATTTGGCTACTGTTTTGTGTGTCAATAGAGGAATAATTGTCAGGGACACCCACACGGCATGTAGACATCCAGGCGGCGCGCTTATGTCCCTAACAGATTCCTACATCTGGAGCCTACAAAGGCATTACACTTCCCATTGGAGGTCGAATTGTAACGCCCCCTTCAACTAACCAACTCGAATATGGCCGTTTTCTTCATTCTCTCCTTCAAATTCACTCCTACATGCTTTTCATCTCTTTACATCCTTTAGCACACTCTCCAAGCCATTCTCCAAGCATTCTACACAGATTTTCTTGCATCCATCACTCTCAAGCAACACTTTACACTCCGTAGAGCAAGTGTGGAACCAACACCATTGCAATAGAGGCTTGAGTCCTCTCATTTTCTCCTCCATTAGCTAGTGAGCTCTTGGTGGAGGTGGTAAGCTTTCTACTCCTCTCCTCTACGATTTGGTTGAGTAGCATAACATTGTTTTGTAGTGTTTTCATGTTCTTTACATCATTTCCTTCTTTATCATATATTTCTCCATTGTTGCAAACTTGGTTGTTCATGGAGGTGGAAACACCAAAATGGGGGTCTGACTAAGGCAGGCCCCTATACAACCACCCAAAAATTTTCCTCTCTCTTGTGTGTAGGTGGACGTGCTTCTTGGAGCTAGTTGGTGAATAGGCTTCTTTGAGAGATCATTACTCTAGCTTTAATCCACTTGTTTTTATCATATTCGTCTACACATTTCTTATTTTATAGTGTTATTTTGTTCTCCTAAAAACCACTAGCTAGGCTGTTAGTCCATTTTCTAGTGTTCAACCTTGTCTTTTTGGTCCTCTGGTCATATGGAAACTAGTGCACATGAGAGACACTAGCCTGTTGTGCTATCGTCCCAGAACCATGCTTTCGTCCTTGGGCAGAGAGCTTCTTGAGGCACAATGTTGAACTTGAAAACCAGCTCGCCTAGCCCCATTCTGTATTTCAGGCCTACAGAGTGATTGAAGGACCTTATAGTCCTCATCATTCTCGTCTCGCATTTCCTAACACCCATTTAAGCCGAGGTAAGTTAGGGAAGCCTTCTGCTCTTGGCTCTCCATGACTTGGGGCCTTGAACATGGTTGGTTCCCCTCTGTTACATTTTTGGTGAACCTAACATGAACCAATGTTTGTTCATTTGTTGGTGTTGAAGCTTTTCCCTTATACCTTGTGACTGTTGTGCCCCTGAGTGTTGTGAAGGTTTATAAGCATCACAACCCATTCCACAATGTTCGGGTATATTGTTAGGAGAAGTATACGACACCTTCCGATGGAAAGGATGAAGGTCAAGTGCTACTGGTTTCTCTACGAGCCTTTTCTTTGGTCTCGTCATTGGTTTGGCTGTGCAGGAGCAGTTGTTAAGGGAAAGATAGGATTCTCTAACGAGACCAATCACATCCCCACTCCTCCTACATATCCTACACTATAATGCCCCGCCAGGGAACCCAAAGGACAAAAAATAAAGAGGAATGCAAAAGACATGGATTTTTTTTAAAAAACAAAACATTAGCATTGTTAAGAACCATTGATAGCTCATATCATTCACAATGAAGTAAACCTTCGATAACTCATAAAGCAGTAGCGAAAG
This sequence comes from Sequoia sempervirens, assembly GCA_007258455.2. Classification (NCBI taxonomy): domain Eukaryota; kingdom Viridiplantae; phylum Streptophyta; class Pinopsida; order Cupressales; family Cupressaceae; genus Sequoia; species Sequoia sempervirens. The sequence continues at coordinate 96,043,453 of VDFB02049217.1, read as the reverse complement.
ATAATATAACTTATCATTTACATTCTAGTCCTAAGTCCTCCTCGGTTCCCCAATGTTGTTACTAACAACATCTACCACAAGAAAGGGTTACATTCTTTTCCCTTTCATCCTACTAGACAAGGATAGATAAACATTTAACATTTAAGTACAATAGAAAAATCTTTACATACTTACTAAATAAAATGAACATCTTATGGTTACTTTTCTAGGACTTAGGTACATCATGATACACTCCTAGATTATCTTAATAAAGAATGATGTAACATTTTTTCATTTGTCATCCTATACTAACTCCTACTTCATATAACACTAACCAAATACCCTTTGTCATTACATGAAAGTACAATGTTACGTTCACTCTAAGGTAAGCTCATTAACACCATTATGAAGTGTGACATAGACAAAAGATACATAAATGACATTGTCCATACATGAATTAGTAACAACATACCACCACCAATTAATCACATCACACTATCTTACTACATTAACTATAAGGAATAATGATGATACCAACATAGCCATAAAGAATGTTAGAAGAATAATTCCAAAGTGAAGATCAGTATGATATGCATCACTACATATTGCCTTAACATAGTTTTCTATTAATCGACAGGATACATCATCATTCCTTTATAAAATGCACCAATAAGAATTATGGCTGAGACATTCATCATAAAGAATATGCCTATAGCAATTAACCATCTACTCATTTCAATTATTACTTTTCCCGTAAATACTTATCCTAACACATAAGAATGAAACATCCTTTAGGAAGCATATCTTATAAAGCATACATCCCATTTAAGATTTAGGATCTAAAGTTCATTCCTTAACCAACTCAAGTGCCTAAGGTTAACTTCATTCAGATGAGAAGATATAGATACCACAAGAGCACATGAAAGGAACATAACCAAAAATCCTAGATAACCAACTGTCATCATTAACCTCCTATTACATTACATCTTAATGCATTATCCTCCAACTAGGAGGAATCCAAAACTCATATGCAACTATGATAATCCAATACATAATCTGCTCTTTAAATATAAGATCCAAAGCATGAGCAACAAGCACTAGAAGAATCATCACATGAAGAAACTTGAATCCATCCATGCACTCAAACTAGTACCTAGGTACCCGATGGAGGCAAGCAACCACCCGACCATGTGGAACTTGAAGGACCACCCCCCGTGCTAGGAGATAGACATAAGGACCTCAAACACACAATAAACAAGGAAGGGTAACTACCTAAAATCAAGGGTTATCATACAAGGAATGTAAGGGATAAAATTCAAACAAGGATCATTTCAGAGCTTACAAGCCATACTCACATGGTTAAGATACGAGCCTATCTAACCCAAGGCTTTAAAAAAATAACACATGGATACAACACTATAACTATATATCAAGTACCATAGATTAAACCACCATTAGGTACTCAAGGCCCAATGAAACTTTTTGAAACTTATCATAAGTGTGCCACAATGAAGTGTAAAAACCTCAAGATCACAAAGGACAAAAATAGACATCATAAACCATCCATAACATTCTTTTATAACAACATCCAATTTGATTATTCATGAATAAAAAACAAGGCTACCAGTAGATGCATGAAACAACTCCAATCCTCACGAAACTCAACACAACTCCATGAAACTAAAAAGATAACACCACAAAACCATATAGGACCAAAGAATACACTAGAAAACTTCCAAAAACAAGAAATATAGACCCAAAAAGAAGAAGAATAAATTCATTTAATGAGTTTTGCAAACATATTCCCAAAACCCACCCTTAAAAGCCTAAAAATGGAGGAGGGCGGAATAAACATTCATATGCTATTAAAAGCATCGCAACACCATCATTTTCAGAATTAGGAATGCACAAAAAACAACATGAAAACACTCCACAAAGATTCAAGTTCAATAAAATTCTAAAGAAAGGACAAGAAGTACATAAACCCTACCCCAAAACGGAGCTAAATCCCTCTTGACAGCAGTCAAGTCTGCTAGCCATAAAATAGTCAAATCAACTACAAATCCAAATCCGTAAAAAACCCATTTCAGATATAACCCTCAAATACTCAACAACATGGGCGGAATTGATCAAATATGCCAAAAAAATCACAAAATGTGAAACAACAAATGGCTCCCTTAAAAACCCTCTTTTCGGCATACCCAATTACAATCAAACATCAAAATGAGAAAACCCAACATATAGTAGCATTTCATCACTTGAAAGAAACACTTAAAAAAATTCAAATAAAATATTCTATAACATCCATGTAAATATCTATGAATTTAAAACACAAATTATAAATTAAGTACAAAACCTACCTCAAAACATGAATTTTTTTTTGAATGCAAGACACTGAAAATTGAAGCTTTCCAAATCCGAATCTCTAATCCAAAGCACGATGAAAAATCAGAATTCCACACAATCTAGCAGCAAATCCATTCCCCTCAAATCATAATTGAATTCAAAATCACTCTTCTCTAAATTTCAATTCGAAACCACTCAAAGTTTCCCCAAAAACTTTTGAAAAATTACTTAAAAACCATGTAAAATCTCTCCATTTTCTCTCCATTCTCAAACCCCCCAAAAATCTCTTCAAAATCCTCTAAATTTCATGTACAAAAGAAAGTGAAAACCCAAATTTCCAAATTTTCCCATAAATAAAACTAAAAAAGAAATTAACCTTCTTTTCCAAAATAAAACAAGGAAATAAAATCCTCTCATAAAATAAAATATTAAAATATTAAATTAAAGCACCTATCGTCATCCCACTAATGAAATAATTAAAATAAAATAAATAATCAAATTAACTCACTTAATTAACTCATTTATTTAGGGTTTCCTACCAAATAAATTCAAAACATTTTAAATGATAAAAGAACCTCCTTAAAAATAGCCACTCCACCAAAATAGTAAATCAAAATACAAATATAACCTATGCTTACATATTAATATTTAATAAATAACATTAGAATATGTTAATATTTATAAACCTTATTTTCATAAAACATAATACACATATATACATATGCAAAAATATAATATCTCAAGGAGACTTTTAACCAACCAAAATCAAAAGACATAATTAAACACAATTAAAATATTAATGCAACACAAATCACTCCACCAAAACCATTCACAAACTAGGGTAAAGGATATTGCCTTAATGGCATATCGAACAGGTGACTACAACTGACAACATCACCTCCTATGAGGTAATGGTTCAAGGCTAGGATATTTAGGGACCTATGCTATCTACACATACCACCATCAAGATTGTTTTTAGGCATGCTCAAACCTGTGAGACTAGGTGGAGTCGATGCCTGGTACCTACAATCCAGCATCACAAACGAAGAACATGTACATATACAACAACATAATATATAACCCACACTCACACATTGGTGAAGGAGAATCATGATGTCATGTGTCTCTCCTAAGAGAGTGACATGAAACCATCCCCTCACACCACAAATAGGTCACACACATGATACATGAAGCACATCATCAAATCGTTAGTCCACAATATAAATATGTATATTAGGGAAATGAACATATCTAATAGCAACATGCACCATAATCATACTACACACTATATTCTAATCTCTATCATGAATAAAGTCACACAAGTAACATCCAACATTAGAGTATCACACTTCTAGAACAAAGGACACACCTTAAGAATTAAGTAGAAGGGATACAATTAATTCCATCACTAAACTAGGGTTCAATGTCATAATACCTATTAGCAGTGCTTGGACTGGAGGGGTATTATATACACCATCATCGGTAGATGAACATGAGGTTGTCCACATACCTACATAATACATCTCCACCCTCAGCAAAGGGTTGGATGACTTGGAACATCACTTGGAAAGAGACCCAAAGTTGGCAAGAGCTACCTAGGTTATCAACAAACTAAAGTACATGGTGGGAAAAGACCGAATAGGCACAAAACTCTTGGCTAGTCTCTCTAGTCTGACGGATGCATGTGCTCCCCCAAACAACCCTAATATTATATGAGGATCCATTTTTGAAGATCATGAGAGACAACTAGGACTGTCAATGCCTCCTATGTCTATATACATGATCGATATTGTACCCTCAATCAACATCCCCTCTGCCCCTAAGGGACTCGACACTGTCAAAGTGAACAAGATCCCCTTGGGTTTTAACTTCACCCCTCCTATCACCTCTAGCCATGGAGGTTTTGGTGGGATGAGCAGTGGAGGCTTTGGTAGTGGTGGTGGCTTTGGTAGTGGAGGTGGTGCTAGTGGAAGCAGTTTCGGTGGAGGTCATGGTGGTGGCTTTGGAAGCAGAGGTGGCTCCGAAGGAGGCCCTATTGGTGGTGGTGCCTCTGGTAGTGGTTCTGGCAGTGGTCACACCGGTGGTTTTGGTGGTGGCTCTGGTGGTAGTTCTAGAGGAGGTTCCTTTGGTCCTCTATCTTCTAATGACCCTATTCTGAATACTCTTCTTTAGAATATGGGTAAGATGCAAAGCCAGTTAATGAGTCTCTCCCAACCCTCTGCCTAGCCTATCTTCCAACCCTTCTTCCAACATAGCTTGTTTTCGGTCTTGATTCTGAACACTCCCTTCCCTCAAGGAATGGAGATTCCTAAATTTGAGAAATACGGTGGCAAAGGGGACCCACAAATGCATGTGTCCACCTTTAATGCCTTGTGCACATATTTCTTCCATCATGATGTGTTGATGGCCAAACTATTTCCTCGATCTCTCAAGGATACAACACTTGAATGGTACTATTCCTTGCCCAATAATTCTATTTTCTCATTTGATCAACTTGTAAACTAGTTCCTACAAAAATTTCAAGCTAACATCGGGCTGAAGATGATGTTTTCGGATCTCGTCCGATGCAAACAAGGTGATAATGAAAAGATTACTGATTTCATAGCGCGGTATCAAGCGATTTTCTCACAAATCTCTTATCCACGGTTTGATTTTGATGTGTAGAAGGTATTCATAGGGAACTTATAAAGGCCTTGGCAAGATAAGTTTTCCCTTATGAAATACATTTCTTTTGTGCATTTGTGTGCAGCCCTACAAGAGTATCAGCAAATGGTGGTTTAGTTTAGGGGACCCTCCTCACGCTTCCGTTTTGAAGGAAAGTCCATCATATCAATTTTTGGGAAGGGGAATGCTATTGTGAATGTAGTAGCTACTACAGAAGACAACGGCCTCAGATGCAACCGAAATTTCACAAAGTTATCAGAATCTTATTCCTCCATCTTGCAAAGGTTGTTGAAGTATAAGATCATAACCCTGCCAAACCCTAAACCTCTTAAGGAACCATACCCTAGCTGGTATGATGCAAGTACCTAATGTTAGTACCATCAAGTTAACGAACATGATACCAAAACTGTATGCACCCTCATCATGAGATACAAGACTACATCAAGGGCTGTACTATTTGTCTCGATGGTAGCAAACAAAATACAAACAAATTGGTGGTGAAAGTGAATAGTGAACTGTAGATATACATGGACCCATTTCCATCACATTCTGCTAACATGATTGGCGATCCCACTGATTCTATCACTCAGCCTGAGGCCTATGTTAACATGGTCACAGTTACTTCTATCGCACAACCTACGACCGGTTCACCAAATGTAACATTCACTTTGCAGGACTTACCCTTAAACAACAAACCCTCACTTCTCTATATTCCCGCTCGGCTTAATGGCAACATTGTGACAGGGGTCCTAGTAGATCCCATGAGTCAAGTGAATGTTATCATGGAAGAGACATTGCGGCTTAACTCATTACATAGAAAAGAATATGAAGAAATGAAATCTACCATCCATACACATGATGGTCTTTGTTTGAAACCTTATGGATCGATAACTCTGTCTGTCCTAGTTGGACCTAGGGATGTTGACACAATTTTTGATGTCATTCTGGAGTCAGATTTGTTCAGGATGAAGCTAGGAATACCTTGGCTAGCTTCCATGAATGGAATCACCTCCATTATTCATAAATTTCTAAAATTCTTCCATGAAGGTGTCGTGCACATAGTGCATGACATTGGATACCAACCTTTGGTGTCCCATGGGGGATATTCACTATATCACTTTTGGCCTACCTCGGTTGGTCCACTTCCTCCAAGAACACACCTATTTTACAACACCAAGGGCAAGGGACAACCAAAATTGGCTCTTCCTATAGCACAGTAGCTGGTTGCCTCCCCTTAGGATGACTCATCTACTCCCCTCTCTTGGGAGGAGTATTGGATGAACAAACCTAGCTTTTACCCATTGAGTTAGATGATCCCTCCTTGCTATAGGCCCAAGATCAGGATATAAAATCTCCCTACTAAATCGCCTGGACCTTGGTACTACCTGTATGGTAGAGGAAAAGGTCCCCATGGAGAGTCCTCATTGTCTCAACCTCCGCGACCTTCTACCACCCTTGCTCCCAAAGCAGTAAACTGGAAGAGGCCTGCTGCTAAGGAACTTGAGCCAACTCCCCCCGCTACTTCTCAACCTGCTCCTCCTACTCCCGTTTAGGATTTTGTTCCTTCATCAGAAATAGCTATAGTGGACACTCCCATGACTGAGCAGGATCCTTTCATTCCTTCACAACCTTCGGCCTCCAGTTCAAAGAGTCATAGAAACTACCCATCGCATGGGAAAAAGCACCGATGAAAGGCTCTCATGGCTGAGTAGGCCACCTTATAGAGAAAGGAAGAGGAGACGACTACCCCTGTATTAGGGCCTCTCGCTGCGTCCTCCTCTCTCCTCCCCTCTACTTCCATTCAACCCAATTTTGGATCGCTTTCAGCTTCCGCTATGAGTATGAATACACTTGACCCTAAAAAGGTGCAGGTGTTCATCGCTCCTTCAATGGAGTTTCCTTTGTTGATGTATGTTTCAGATATCCCGCCTTTCTCAAAACTTATAGATATGATTAACACCTTGGTTGTATCTAATGCAATTCTTTCCTCTTCCTCTTCCTTCGCACTTCTTACCTTGTCTATGGGGAGTCCTTCGATGAAGTAGAAGGTAGAGAGTGGTCCTTCCAACAATGTAGGATGTAAGAGGAGCCCACCTTCTTTGAAAGGTGGTCCTGCACTTGTTCTTTCCTAGTGACAGAACTAGTCCTGGCTTCTCCTGAGTTCTTCACTGCTCCTGAATTGCTTGGAGAGCCTAGCGGTGAATCTTAGGTGCAACCTTCCTCGTCTATTGAGGTAAAACATGGAACTCCTATGAAGTACATTTTTAACTCTTTGGACGCGGTTTCGGCCTTGTTGATGATCTTTACAAAATTGCTAACTTTAGCTCCACAAGAGCTCGATGGAGAGGACCTTGCGGGGCCCTCTTCCTTAGCCCTTTTTTAGGAAGGGTTAGATGCTCCTCCTCTTAACATTCCACCACTACAGGCTCATCCTCCTTCCCCCTATGATGATCTAGAGTGGGAATTGGATGACCTCTTGGTTGATCAGTGTTAGGAGGCCTCTTCTTTATCTTTAGGTCAGATGTGTGTGTGTTGTGATGTGTTCCCCCATGATAGTACTATGTGTGCCTGGATGACCCTCATCACCCCTATTGGTTCTTGGATAGAGGCATGGATTTTGTGTCGTAAACCTTTTTCTATTTGTATTATCATTCTTCCATGTTTGTGACTTGATTTTCTATAAATTGGGGATGATGCAAAGCTTTGGGGGCATTTAGGCTTCCCTTCCATGTTGACCCAAATTTTTTTTATTATTTTTACTTTGTCTTCTTGTGCATTATTTACATGGTTTGATATAGTAGGGGGTTGATGACAATTCATTTTATATACTATTACTATACATATATATATATTTATGAGCAGTTCTGACCCTGAAATATCAGGCTACCCTTGTGCCCTTTGTTCATGTTTTATTTCATTTTTTGCTTTTCCTTTATCTTTCTCTCTTCTTTGCTTGAGTTGTCCCTCTCATGTGTGACAATGCAACTTCTTCAACACTTTGATTTTTAGAAAGCACATTCATTGCCAATAGATATTTTCTCGAGAATCTTCACAAACTCCTCAAGAATTGCATTCTCAACTTGAAACCCTAAAGGAACGTGGTTCCTTCATCATGGGTTCACAAAGAAAGAACTTTAGAACCTTCCTCTGAAGTGGAATAGCTTTGGTCTTCCCCTCGCATGGGGAAATATTCTTCCTTTCAAATTCCTTGATGAAGTGAACATATTTCAAAAGGATTCCTTGATGATGAATTGATTCGAGAAAGAAAACACCTACTTTTGGATAGCACGTCCCTTGAGTGGACCCCTTCTTCATGCAAAGGTTCCGAAGGGACCCCTTTGAAAGTTTTCCAATTTGTTGATGGTCTGCGCGATTGTACACTTACTTTCCTACATGAACACTTTCTAACATGTTCTATCTACGGGTAAACATGTCGCTTTACGAGTGCGCCTGTGAAGCCGCTTTTTGACTCTACAGAGTCTACTTTCCTGGGTTTCCTCCATGTGAGAGATCTTGGGGGATACCTCCCTGTAGGTTTGTGGGATTGTAAGGTGCTTCCTTTGAGCTTCCTCCATGTGAGAGATCTTGGGGGTGGATCCCCTATAGGTTTGCAGGTCTATAGTGCACTTTCCTGGGTTTCCATCATGTGAGAGATCTTGGGGGATACCTTCCCTACAGGTATTTGGGTTTATAGGGCACTTTTCTAGGTTTCCTTCATGCGAGAGATCTTGAAGGACACCTTCCCTGTAGGTCTGTGGGTCTGTAGGGTGCATTCCTGGCTTCTTCCATGTGAGAGATCTTGGGGGACACGTCCTTACAAGTCTGTGGGTCTGTAAGGCACTTTTTTGGGTATCCTCCATGTAAGAGATCTTGGGGGACACCTTCCTTGCAGGTCTTCGAGCCTATGAGGCACTTTATTTTTGGGACTTCCTTTATGTGATAGATCTTGGAGATCACCTCCTTGTAGGTCTGCAGGGCCTGTAAGATGCTTTCATTCTTCAGCTTCATAGTTATGCAGGGCTATGAAGTCCTCTGCTTGTCCTACACTCTCGAGTTCGCCAGATCATGGTTTGCTTCCTTGATGGTTCAGGTATACATTTCTAACCTTACTACTTTGATCTACTTTACTGAAGCACTCATCAGTATTTTTGCTCGCTAAAGTGGGGGTAAAATGTATAGGATTGAATTTGCACCCCTTATGCAAATTCCCCTTTTACCCCTCCTTAGTTTAGAAAACCAAATTCGAAGGCTAAATTCCAAATAAGCCCACTTCATTCCACTTGGTGCCTGTTTTGTGTGTTGGTAGAGGAATAATTGTTGGGGATTCCTATGCGATGCACAAACATCCGTGTAGCATGCTTATGTCCCTGTAGATTCCTGCATTTGGAGCCTATAGAGGTGTTACACTTCCCATTGGAGTTCAATTGTAATGTCCCCTTCGACTAATTGACCTGAATATGGCCGTTTTCTTCATTCTCTCTTTCAAATTCACTCCTTCTACATGCTTTTCATCTCTTTACATCCTTTAGCACACTCTGCAAGCCATTCTCCAAGCATTCTAAATAGCTTTCTTGCATCCATCACTCTCAAGCAACACTTTGCACTCCACAGCAGCAACGACACTCCGTCAACTCTGTAGAGTAAGTGTGGAACCAACACCATTGTAGTAGAGGCTTGAGTCCTCTCATTTTCTCTTTCATTAGCTAGTGAGCTCTTGGTGTAGGTGGTAAGATTTCTACTCCTCTCTATGATTTGGTTGAGTAGCATAACATTGTTTTGTAGTGCTTTCGTGTTCTTTACTTCATTTCCTTCTTTATCATATATTTCTCCATTGTTGCAAACTTGGCTATCTGTGGAGGTAAAAACACAAAAATGAGGGTTTGACTAAGGCAGGCCCCTATACAACCATCCAAAATTTTTCCTATCTCTTGTGTGTAGGTGGACGTGCTTTTAGAGCTAGCTGGTGAATTGGCTTCTTTGTGAGATCATTCTTGTCACTCTAGCTTTAATCTACTTATTTTATCATATTCATCTATACATTTCTTATTTCATAGTGTTATTTTGTTCTCGTAAAAACCACTAGCTAGGCTGTTAGTTTGCTTTCTAGTGTTCAACCTTGTCTTTTTGGTCCTCTGGTTGTACGGACACCAGCACACCTAAGAGATGCTGGTGCACCACGTTGTCATCCCATAACCGTGCTTTCATCCTTAGGCAGAGAACTTCCTGAGGAACATTGTTGAACCCAAAAATTGGCTCGCTTAGCCCCATTTTGAATTTTGGGCCTGCAAAGTGATTGAAGGACCTTATAGTCCTCATCATTCTTGTCTCGCATTTCCTAACACCCCTTTAAGCTAAGGTAAGTTAGGGAAACCTTCCACTCTTAGCTCTCCATGACCTGGGGCCTTGAACGTGGTTGGCCCCCCTCTCTTACAATTATTAAAATTATAATTTTTGATATTTTTCAATTTTTATATTAAATGTATCATTAAAAACATAAAGACTTTCTAAAGATATATTTTTATAAAGAAAAAATAATATTAGTAATATATTAATAAAATATCAAAATTCAAAATAAAAATTAAATCTATTAGAATTTTTAAATTATAAGATATATTAATTATTAAAAATATATAAATTTTAATAATTTTATATTTTATAGTATTAAAATAATATTGTATAAATATATTATTAGACATTTATTCTTAAAATAAATTTATTAATTATCTTTAAAGTTATTTGAATATAAATAGTAATAATAAATAATTAAAAAAATACAACACTTATAAGATATAATTTAGATATATTTGTAAATATTAATATAATTGGAATGAGATTTACCTGGGTTTCTTGTGTCTGTGGTCATTATTGGCCCCTCTTGTGTCATACCACGCCTTCAGTGCAAAAATTTATTATTTACGATGTGTACCACATTTAATACAGTTTTCTTAGTTTTATTATGCATTAACTAGATCTAACCCAATAGTTCTTGCTCATGTTGACGGTTCAAGGGCTCTACTCAATGACTCCTCTGAACAAGCGTCGCTAGAAATTTGTTCTGAAAGTGTTCCACGAGGTAAGTCTTTTTATTCCCCGGCTAATGTGGTGTTACCCATGCTGGATTTTGATTTTGCATGTCAATTGTTAGAGCAACATACTCTTGTTGGTTATTTTGTTGGGAAGAATCCCCCTGAAAGTGTGTTTAAAGAATGGTTTCACAAGGCCTAGGTCCCTCATGGGGTCCGCCTTGATATGGTCCAAAATTTGACTAAAGGCTTTTTTTCTTTTTCAATTTGTGGAGGTCAGTCATGTTCAAGAAATCCTAAACCATGGTCTTTGGTATGTCCAACCCTCTTTCCTGGTTTTCCAGTCATGGACCTGGGACTTCACTATCTCAAATGACACCAAATTGCGGGTTCCAATCTGGAATGAGTTTCCTAGTTTTCCGTTGCCCTGTGTTCATTTTTTGCAGCATATTACCTCCTCTTTGGGGAGGGTTATTTGCGTCAAACTAGATAGGTTCTTTCAAGCTCACCCTCAAAGCCAAGTCTATGTCAAAGTGGACCTTTCACAGGATTTGAAAGAGTCCATTGATATTTAAATTGGTTCTTTTCAGCATACCCAGATGGTCACTTATTTTAATCTACTGAATACTTGTTATAGGCGTCATTCAGCTGACCACAAGATTAAGGATTTCCCTTTGGGAGTTCCCCGTACTCCATCGCCACCATGGGATGATGATAAGAACTGTCAGGTAGAAGGTGTTGCTGCCAAACCAAAAGAAAAATGGACAATAGTTACCAACTAGAAAAACAAGTCCAATGGATCTGGGATGGTTTCCAAAACCCCTGAGCCAGTAAAAAGAAGTTTCAAACCCTTCTGCAAAGGGGAAGGAAGCCTTGATACAGTCTACTAGCACTTCAGTGTGGACAAGGCTTAAGGTTATGCCCTAATCGACCTCAGTTATGATAGACAAGTTGATCGAGTCTCCTCCCATGTCGGGAGTTCATAGGAGGTCTTGAAGTTCTTCTTGATCTCTGGAAGAAGGAGAATATGTTCAAGAGAAATGAAGCCATTCATCTCCAACTATTCAAATTGGTTTAGTCCCACCAGAATTTTTACAGAATCATTTCTCCACTTTGGATGAGAAGCTGGACTCCGATGAAATGGAGGAGTTTCATTCATGAATTTCCTCTTATGGAATGTTTGAGGTCTAACTAACCTCTCTAGGAAGTATTTTATTAGGGATACTCTTCAAAAATATGCTGGTATTGATGTTTTGTGTCTTCAAGAAGTGAAAGTTGTTGGATTTTTGCTTTCTTTAGCTTGTTGGTCCATTTGGCCAGCCAATAAAATGTATTGTCTAAACATGAGGTTGGATGTGGCAGAGCGGCCACCCTTCTGTCCCTATGGTGGCATGCTTGTGTGGTTGATCATAGGTCTTACCCCACACATTGGCTCATCTAGATTCCTCTTAACATTGATAATCATTCTTTTGGGATTATTAATGTTTGTGCCTCAAATGATGTTGCTGAAAGATCTCTTCTTTGGCGATGGATTGTTGATTCACTGCTAGTTGCTACCTAGCTACTTTGTGGGGATTTCAATATGGTTGAGGTGGTGTAGGAAAATGATGGTACTCTGCCATTCCAATGGATAGCTCATGAAAGAGAGGCATAGTACTACATGCATAATAAATTGGGTCTTTTCGACTCCAATATTGGTCACTACCACTCTCATTCTCTCTGGCACACTTGGTGTAATTATCGAGCTGGGTTTGATAGGATATTTAAACACCTTAATCATGATATGATATCGACTCAATATTTTTTCTCTTGTGCCAACTCTTTGCCACTTCCGGTAAGGCTGTTAGTGGATGTGACATTGTCAAACCACTTTCCCATTACATTTTGCATTGAATGAGAATTAAAGTAGCCTCATACTAGTAGGACCCAATTCTTTTTTTACACCTCCTTGCTGAGTCATAAGCCCACGCTAGCCCACATTAGAACTATTTGGAATTTGGAATTTAGGCCACCTCACAATACAGGTTGGATTGTTTGGTGGAATGATGTCGTTACTCACACCATGAGGTTTCTCCACATTTATGGGTGCTAGTTTGCCATTTTTCGTAGACGGTCTTATGAGGCGACTATGTTAGACCTCCGTACTACCACTGAGGCTTTGGTGGATAACCCCTTTTCCCCTTCTTTGCAAGTTAGGGTTACAGAGTTAAGGCATAAAAAATAAGTTTCTGATAATTATACTTCCAGAGGAGCACAAATCAAGGCCAGACTTCATTGGATTAAAATTGGAGATCGTGCCTCGAAAGAATTTTTCCTAGGAACTATCTCCAGGCATCAAGCAGATCAAAGAAGGAAACATTGTGCTTTTCAAATTACCTAACATTCTCCAGGATTTTGTTAGGCACTATGAGCAAGTGTTCACAACTCAAGAGTATACTTCGGAGCAACTTCAAGTGCTTCAATATTTTTTGGCTGTTGTGCCAAATAGGCTCTCCTCAGCCCAAAAAGCCTTTTGTGAGAAATTGATCACTATTGAAGATCTTAAAGAAGCTGTCAACACTATGGACGATGATGAGGCCCTAGGAATTTATGGTTGCCTATGTGAATTTTATAAAGAACTTTGGGATTGTATTGGAAAAGATCTGCATAAGGTTTATCTTGAAGCCTTTTATTCTAAAACTTTATGAAATCTTATCAATAAGGGAAATATTAAATTCACACCAAAATCTGGCGATCCCAAGGATATCTATAACTGGAAGCCTATCATGCTTCTCAATGTCTCTTATAAAATTATTGCCAAATCCCTTGCCTTGAAAATCCACCATCTTCTACCTCATAATTTGCGTTTAGAGAAAACTAGATTCATTAAGTCTAGGTTTATCTTAGACAACATTATTGCTATTTGTGAAGGTATGGAATGGGTAAGACACTCAAATCAAAAAGCTATTTTTATTAAAATTATTTTTTCTAAAGCTTATAATCACATTGAATGGCCTTTTATCTTGGCTATGCTTTATGCCTTGGGTTTTGGTCCTCAATTCATACAGGCTATGCAAATGTTGTTTTCTGATGCCTCTACTTGTATCACCATTAATGGTCGCCAGTCCCCTTCCTTTGGTCTATTTTATTCCACCCACCAAGGTTTCCCACTTACTCCCTCACTTTATGTGCTTGTTGTTGAGGGGTTGGGGTATTTTTTGGCTCATGCTGTTTCCCAGACATGGGTTTGTGGCATCACCTTGCCAAATTCGCCAGCCCAGCTAATCAATAGCTATTTTGCTGATGATTCTTTTCTTACATTATTAGAAGAGGAAAACAATGTCAAAGATGCTCTTGATTGCCTTGAGTCTTTCTGCTTGGCCTCTGTTTCTACCATTCAATGGCATAAAAATTTATGTTACAGATAGTCTGTCCTCCCCATTCCTCATTGGATACAACACTATGGTAGGAAATGGATTGCTCCTAGAGAAATATTTTGGTTTTTGGGCATTCCTTTCACCTTTTAGGCTTCTTCCCCTGATCTTTGGAAAGTGGTTCTTTTTTGGATTGAGCATAATTTTTTTAGATTAGCAAGCCACTCTCTTTAGCTAGAAAATTCTAGATTTGCTTTAAGGTGCTAGTAGTGACTCATGTGTATTATTCTTCCTGTTGGACCCCTTCGAATGCCTCATATGCTAAGTTAGAAAAAATATTGTATAATTTTCTATGGGCCTCTTCTGAGACTCACAGAGGGTTTCGCCACATTGCCTGAGATTTTTTCTTCTTGCCTAGAGAATCTAGTGGGCTTGGCCTTCTCTCCACTCAGTGGCAAGGGATTTTTCTTTGTGTCAAGTGGATTATCAGAGCACTTACTAGTGATGAGGCCTAAAAAATCCTTCTCAAACATTGTCTTTAGTCCAGCTTTCGTACGCACAAACCTTGGAAGGGAATTGGATTTCAAACCCTTCTAGTTATGAGGGAGCCAGTCCATATTATGGGAAATTTCATGGCCAATCTAACATCTAGAGAGCTTGGGAGGTTGTTAAGCCCTAGTTTTGTTGGTATGCCTTTGGATTTTGAGATGGGATCTCGCTCAATCAATAGAATGTTTGGTGGTCACCTTTTTTTGCCAGTGTTGGTCAAAATTTGGCCAAGCTTCTTTGGCTTAAGGCCCTTAGGTTTCATAAGAAGGGTATCTAGACCCTTCAAGATATATTTCATAGACCCACAATATGCATTTTTCCTTGGGAAGCTTTCTGTGGTCAATATGGTTTTCAAAACTATGACCGTGAAACCTACGACAACCTGGTGAATGCCATTTTGGCTGATATGCTTCATTAGGTGGGTATTTGTCCCACCAAACCCTAGTGGAAGGATTGGAAGTGGTACTTGTTGATGCCAAAAATTAGCAAGGTAACAACCCTTTGTGGGAAACTCAGTTTATGGGGGACTTATTGCGCTAAACTGAGTGACCTCCAAATTTTTAAAGAAGTTGGATTCTTCTATAATTAGTTTTTTGGAATGGGAAAAGGAAGAAAATATAAAATAAAGGATCTAACTAAGGTGATAAGCCATAATTTAGATAAAAGACATAATAAACCTATCTTTGGGATATGATCTAAGGGCCTGCTCAACAATTTACCATGTCCTAGAATAACATAAATTAAAGATTGAAGCATGAATAACTCATTTAATGACATAAAATAATTTTCACTCATTTATTGAAAAAAGGAGACAAAAGACATGATCTAAACCAACAAACTTGCATTCAAATTATAGAAGTTCAGAAAATAAACCATTCAAACAATAATAGCACAGTATAAAGTTTATCAATAGCATAAGAAAACAAAGAGGCTGAACAATGGCATAGTTTATGAGTTCTTGCAATAATCTAAACAATAAAAATGCCTGGTGTCTCTCTAAAATCCTATAATTATTGAACCCATGGAACTTGGAACATGTAACATGTAATCTACAAACCTCTCTCCAGAAGCAAAGAGTAGTATATATAGTGAGCCTTCCATTGCCTGGTGAGCAATAACTGAAAAGATACAGAATCCTGAGCAATGATGTCGATGCAATGATTCCCCTCGACTGTTGTAACATAAAAGGTTTAGGCCATAGCATTTGGTCAACTCCCATCCAAGTGCATCCCTTGTGAATGATAATAGTGGTCCTGAGCAAACAAGTGTCGCCACCTAGTTCAGGAGGTTAGAACACGTGGCAGCATATCGTAGCTCGTAGTTCACCCCATCTTATTAGTTGAAGAAGCATCCAAAAGGAGATAGATGGAATCATGGTGTATGCCATGGTTCATTCTCCCCTCCCTTCATTGAAAGATTGCACTGGGGTGACACATAGCAACATTGTTTACTATAGATGCCGCTTGTGGGGCCCACCCAATCTTTACACAAATGGGAGCTACGTGGCACGTGGGCGGGGCTTGATGAAGAAGTGAAAGGAAGAAGTTAAAATATCCCATGGTAAAGACACGTGGGAGCATAGTGGGGGATAATAGAAGAGAAAAGGAGATAATTCCCTTGGAGAGCACTGAGCGGATACATGGTGGAGGCCAGTGATCATTTATCAAAAAAGGGCCATTGATATTCATTGAAGGCATGGGTTGGTACCTAGCAAAAAAAAAACCTAAAGGGAGCATGGTGAATTTTGTATTCACAGCTTCTGACGATTATCAGTGGTGTTTCGTTTGAGGAACAGAGAACCCAAAATTTTCTCTAGTGCACAGACTAGAGCACCATCAATTGGGTGATAGAATTAGAGCTTGGAAAGGGTTGCCTAGAGGGGCGACCAGTCGTCTTTGGATGGTTTAGATATGTTGCACAAATTTTCCTATGCTCTTCCCAAGTCGAGCATTTCTTTATAAGGCAACACCTTAGGTAAACTGACCCCTACCTCACAATGGAAAAGTAGTTGCACCAGAGGATGAATGATACCTTCAATGTCTGTTGTAGTAGGAGGCTGGCTAAAATCCTAGAAAGTGGCTAGGTCCTACTCTTTTTCTTCAATCTTCTGTGCAATTTTCTCTATTGTGGTGATTGACCCATCTTCAAGAAATGGAGATGACAGGCCCATTTCAGCTAATCAGGAATTTTTTTCCTGCATGCCATCCATAGTCTTGTTCAAAGTAGCTGCGCAGGCGTTAGTTCACTGGAAGGCCGAGTGGCAATGGATAAATGTGTTTTCCATTTGGACAAAAACATCCCGATCTTCGATTCCTGCCTCTGCCAGGTCTTCATCAGTGACCATGTATAGCTTGCTAAGCAAACTCTTCACCTCAGGAACTTTCTCTGTGATGAACTTTGGGAATTGCTTGATTTCTCCGTGAACCTCCTGGCTCAATTTTGTTGCCTTCGAGATGAATCAGAGTGTTGACTACAGGTTAGGCATAAGGCCTTAACCTTTTGCAAGTATGAAATGTATAACTACTAAGCTACTGGGATGAGGCCCTGTTGCACAGTAGGGGCCTAGGGAATGCTCTTTAAAAGTGTAATCTCCGCATCCTTTGAGCCGATATTCTCTGTCAATTCAACAATTTTCTTTTTTGCGGATGCAAGTTGCTCCTCGAAGCTACTTAGCTCTTTAAACCAGTTATCCTCAGCCCAGGCATGATTTTCCAACCCTATGTCAAGAGATGACTTTGTCTCTTGGAGATCCTTTTCTAATTGGGCCTTTCAGCCTTCAAATTGCATTTTCTAATTTTCTAATTTTTGCTCATGTTGAGCATGTTGAGTTGCTAGCTCTTCGTGTTTTTGTTGCAGATTCTTCTCCATCAGAGCCAATTGGCTATAATATTCCTGGTTCTTGATTCGTAGCTCATTGAGTAGGATGGGATTGACAAATTGGGATTTCTTGAGTTCTACCTGGAGTTTTCTCTGCTCCAACTCTTCTGCCCTCACTTTCTCTGATAAGCATGCAACCTCTACTTCCAGCGATTTCTCTTTTGTCTCTAGGAAACTAACCCTTTCCTTCACAAGCTTCATTTGCTGCTCCTTTCTCTTTAGTTGAAGACCAAACTTGGGGAAGTTTGTTGTCACCACCTGCTGCATTTCCTCCATGAGTTCTACCTTGTCTTGCGACTAGGCTGCATTTAGATCAAGTCCCATAGTATACATGTTGTAATCATTCATAAGCATCTCCCCTTCAAGTTTGGTAGTGTTTGGGTACATGGTGGCAAAATTCAATGTTCCTTGTGCCTCATTGTACATCATATACACTTTCGGCTCCACATCCCTTTTGTCATCCTTAGCCTTTTTCTTTTGCATTCTGAGAGCCTGTTCTTGCTTTGTGGCTTCTCCTTGGGCTATGAATTTAGATGGCGAATGAACTAGCCTACCAGCGAAGGGTGCACCGTGAGGTAGGGAAAAAGGGAATGTAAGTGTGACAGGCTCCTACATTTTCATCTTCTGGAGAGTAATAGTTTGTGGGGAGAAACCTCCCTTAAACATTATGGTGGGGGTAGAGGAGGTTGGGCTGACACTTATGGTAAGGGGCACCATGGGAATAACATAGGATACTGAATATTGAGAAGTGTGAAAAGAAGGAGCAAACCTTACCTACTGACTGGATGGTGGTGGTGCTCTTCTTATTGTTGGCTCCTTACTTTAAACTCCTGGCTTTCTGGGAGCACTTGTCCTACGGCGGGTTCTTGTGAACCTTCTCCCATAATAACTTTCGTGCGTTGTCGTTTAAGGGATGGGAATTCTCCAATATCCACTATCTCTGGCTGTTGCTATTGGGACCCTCTTGTTGCTTTTGAGGCCCAAGTGAGTGTCCACAAGACTCTTGATATATTTAGTCACACATTTGAAGTGACATAGTTAGGTTGCCCTGTGGACTTCTTTTGTTGAGTAGAGGACATCAATGTATTGGCTTCCTCCGCTGCTTGCTCTTCTTCTTCATCGGGGTCATGTCCTTCGCTAGCGCTTGAGTTTGAAGCAGGATGCTCATTGTCCCATAGATTTTCGAACTGCTTATCATCCTACACACTTTCATAAGGTGCATCAAGCTATTTTGTCTCTTGGCAATACACCCAGAAGGCTCTTATCCTTTCTATACTCCATTCTTCTTCCTTTCTCAACCTATTGAACAATGCTTTTTTCATTTTACAGTTCTCATCATAATCTGCCATAGCGAAGTAGAATCTATGCCATGGAAGCCTATTTTCTTCTATGGGAATATGGATTAGGTCAACCAATAATTCATCTTCATCCTTCAGCGGGCTGCACCTCTTTTCCTAGTAAGGCTGAGAACTATGAGTTACTTTGAGATGCTCATATGGTAGATCATTAAAAGGGTTATAATTCCATTTGTCATAGATCATTACCAACCCTAGATGAGCCAGCTTATCCTGCAGCAGTAGGTGTGTCTGCTTATTTTTCATGGCCACTATTTTGAAGCTTGGTGGATAGGTGAAGAATCTCTTCCTCTTGGCTTTTCTGCTATAGAAGATAATGTCAATAATGCATGCCTACCAAAAGATTTCAAAGGCCAACACTCAATTAGTAACACATGTTGGAAGGTAGAATGGTTCCTCGATGAAGCCTCACATTCGGATGAATGTAAAATCCACTCCGAAAAACTAGTCAAATCTGGGGATGAAGTTTTGGATATACTCTGTCTATGTCAAGGTGAGCCGATTAATACCATCCTCCCCTTGTAAATCTTGCGAAATCAAAGTCAAGAAATAATCTAAAAATGCATAATAGTCAAAAGTGGAAGAGAGGAGAGGAGTCCAGACAAACCTATTTTCTTCTATTCTTTTCATAAAAAATAGACAACTTCACCCGCTTATCAAAGAAATTAGGGTTTTGATGCAAAAACATATGGGCAAGATAGAAAGGAAATATGAACCTCCATTTAGCTTGGTAATTGTTAATTTTCTCTATCATTTTCTTTGATAGGTAGTTTGCAAAGTCGTACCAGAAGTAAGATTGTTTCCCACGGAATTGGAAAGCTAAGCCCAATTGACATGTGTGCACCTCTTGGTCAGTGTCCAGAGTGAAAACAAATGCCATCATTGAAAAGGCATCTTGCAAGTCTATTTCGAAAGTGCCATGCTGCACCAGAATTCTTGGTGGCTTCTCCTGCTCTACTTCAACCCTTTGGGTTTCTTTGTTATAAAACTCTAGAGCCTTATCCCTAGTGTTCCATACATGTTTCCCTTATTTAATAGTGAATGCTTCTATTTTCATTTCTCTTTGTGTATGATTAGGAATACATAGCATATTCTAGATGGCTCTCGAAGTAATATTAACTAACAGAGTCTGGCCCTTGATAGTGTTGGTGCTTTGGTTGAAATGCTTAATGGCCGCATCGACTAATTATGGGCAATAGTGCACAGTTGGGACCATATATTGTGGAAGCCCGCTAAACCATATTTTCTCTGTCGTTGACATTATCCTTTTGGATATCTTCATTCTTTCGTAGGCCAATTCCCTCAACCCTTTAGGGTTCTTTGCAAGAAAGGGATCATGAATATTATCCCAGTCCTCCTAAATTAAGTTCTGGTCTCTATAGCATTTAGGGTTGTCCAACTCCTTTGTGTTTTCTGACTTTGGCTTGTCAGGAATACTTGGTGTGGCATAATAAATGTTTTCAAAGATATTAACGACTGGTGCTCCTTGCATGGCTTTAAATAAACTTTTCATTGCCCCTCCCTATGCTTCTTGGCTTGAACTTTCTACCATTTTTGATTTGAGGGAAACTTCAGTTTAGCTTGAATTTTTTTGCAATTTTACCTTGGCTTTGGGTGTGTGCTAGAAATCACTTTTTCTTTGGAAACATTTTTGAAAAGACCTTTTAAGTGCTTAAAGATTTTGAATGCAATACTTAACTATTTTTTCTCAAGGTGGTAGACAGGAGTTACCTTTTTGTATTTAATTCGACATGTACTGCCAACCCTTTGGCTTGTGTGAGATGAATCACTTGCCATTTTGATTTGATAAGAATTCATAATTACAATTAGCAACCGTATTGTACAACACAATTTTCTTGGAACTTGAGTCGACGCTTTGCTAGCAGCTTAAGCATTCGTATGCATTGAAAATTAATATCCTAAAAGGAATGATTAAGCCAAAGATGCGATTAGCATTTGAACATATATGAACTCTACCTTGGAATAAGCAAAAAACCTGGAGAATGACACCTCAGTCCTTGACCATGCATAACACTGTCGATTGCTACCACCAGCTTAGGCTAATTAATTAGCCCTTATTAGTTTTGCACATAGAAAGTTGTACTCAGTAGACATAACTGGGTGGGAATTTTGAGCAAGCTTAGGCACAACTTTCAAGTTGGTACTCGATTAGCATCATATTTATGGCAAGTAGATTACCACAAATTTCCTCACTTTTTCTATAAATAGGCACCTAAGCAGTAGTGAAATCACACTTACCAATTAGAGAAAAAATAGTAGTAGGAAATTGGCTTAGCAGTTTAGCATTAGCAGTGCGTAGCATTTTCATAGGCTAGATTTAGGCACTTTGCAAAGATAGTTTCAGGATAGTTGCAAAATGATTACCAACATGAATATCCCAATTAGGCTAGTGTGTCATAAGTCTTAGACTGATTTCTTAGGTGAGATTTCTACTAAGCATTTGAAGAGGATGACGAAGAATAAGAACTCTTTGGCTATTATAGCCATGAAATGGGTTCTGGGATGGGATTGCCTTGAATATGAGGACAAGTATCGAGTCAACACTAATGTGTGCTCACGCTTTGTCACCTCCATGCTAGATATTGGAATTCCCAAGCCCATGATTCTTTGTCTTGTCAAAGAAATATTTCCCAAGAAGTACCTGAATGGCCTCAAAGAGGTTGTGGTAAATGTTGCATACGGTGGAGGCATACCGACCGCGAGCGACCTTCAGAGGTTCATAGAAGAGGATGCAATTGTACCGTCGCTGCCATTTTTGAGTGGCTTTTTCCTCCAATTGCAAGATGAGCACCACCAGAGGGTCACCTGAGCTTGCCACTTTCTTTTCCGCATCTACAACCTTGTGTTCCCTCCACCTCTAGCCGTTGCTCCTATTAATGATGCTACTGTTGATGATGATGTTCCTATGGATGAAGATATTGTGGAAAATGTTGTTGATGCATCCATTACTGCTACCAATGGAAAACTCCCATGTTCTTCTTTTTTCCTTTTAAACTCGTAGCTATTAGTCCATTTTTTGTATACATGTCTGAAAAAGGCTTTTCATAAAAGATATGAAAGAAGCAGAATAGAACTGCATACTTTAGAAGCGATGTCTTTGAGCCATTTTGACAATGTAAATATCAAAGCATATATATAATGAAAATATATATTTATATAATCATGTTGTCTGCTTTTGGGTCATTTTTTCCTTTTCAGCATGTATGTATCAATTCTTCATGTGGGTGTTTAATTTTTCTATTCTTTTTAGCTACAAGTTTATTTTCCACTCTTTGCAATAACAAGATACTTGTTCCTTTCTATCTCGAACCATAGAATAAATAAAAAGACCGGACAAAAAACAAAAGGGAAAGAAAGAAAAAGCACTATAGACATATTTATGTTGGTAGGATAAGCAAGCCTAATAAAATAATTTAAGGTGAATTCCGTTGACTGGAATTCCCATTGCTTCTTTTTCTATAGTTTCTAGTTCATATGCATTATGCTCCTTGCATTGAATTACTATGACGAGCCTTCCCAAAGGTTGTCAAACTTCCTGTGCTGACCTTACTTCACAGCTCTTTCATTAAATTTTAACACTAAGTCTCCGCACTTTAGACCTTGGTCAGATGCTTTCTTGTCGAACCACCTTTTAACCACTTTTTGGCGGTTAGTCATGGATGTTAGGGACTTTTCCCTTTTCTCTTGTACTTCTAGCAACTCGGCTAACTGCACCTCCATTGCGCCATTTTGTTCCACCTCAAGAGATTTTAGCAAATTGATGTGCCAGGATTTCCATAGAGATAGGTAATAACGCCTCTTTTCTATATACTAGCTCATATGGAAAACTCTTGAGGACTTGCTTAGGAGTTATGCGGTCTTCTGAGAGCATTTCTTGGAGGTTGCTGTGCTACTCCTTTTGATATTATGACCCAATCCTTTTGAGGAGTTAGACTAGATTCTTATTTGTCAAATCAGCTAAATCATTCCCCTATGGGTAGTAATTTTATGGTGCTTTAAGGAATATGCTATGCGTAAGTGCGAATTGACTTACCTTAGAGCCCATGAAAGCTTTAGCATTGTCAGAGATGATAGTTTTGGGCAGGCTGAATCTCGTCACCAGTTCCTCTAGGAAGTCCACTATCTTTGCCTATATCGTATTCTTTAGTGGCACGACTTCAGTCCACCCTGTGAAGTAGTCTGTGGCTATCAAAATCCATTTATGTCTTGTGTTGGAGGATGGGTTGATAATTCTAAGGAAATCCAAGCCCCATTGCATGAACGACTCATCAACCACTATCGGATTGAGAGGCATTGTATAGTTTTTTCTTCTCCCTGCGAAGAACTAGCATTCCTTGTAGGTTTTCACCAAGGAGTAGGAATCATTGAATAAGGTCAGCCAAAAGTACCTCGTGCACATGAGTTTTATGGCGGTTATCTTTGCAGAGAAATTACCACCAGTGGAACTGCTGTGGTAAGTGTCGAGGTTCCTTTTTGGTTGCTCTATGGTAACACATTGTAATAGAATGCTGTTAAAATTCCTTTTGAATAGGATCCCTTCAATGAGCGCGTATCTACTATTTTGCAGTTGGTAGAATCTCCTCTTTTGAGAAGGAAGGCTCGACAAATACTTTCTTGTGTGCATAAATTTTACTCTTTCCACCAGCCAACAACCTTTGGACTCTGACTCGTTTGTTAGGACTAGCTCCAACTGTTCCTCTTCAGTGGCCATTTCTTCATTGTGCGCAAGATATTCACATAGTCCTCTTCCCTGAACGGTCTTTGTAGGCTTAACCTCAATGTCATATTCGAGGATCTTGGTGATCCAATTGGCTATTTTCTCAGTGATTTCTCCTTTCTTGATGTATTCGTGCACGCTAGAATGCGCAACATAGATAATCACCTTATTGCAAGATATTAAGTGTCAGAACTTCTTGAGTCCCTTAACTATTACAAATGCTTGTCTCTCTACAAAGTTGTAATTTGTCTCATATTCCTTCAGAGTCTGGGAGTGAATGCTATCAGATGTTCTCCCTTGCCCTCATCATCTTTCTGAGTTAAGACAATAGCAATGCTTGAATTGCTACTGAATACATACATTATGAAGTCTTTTGATAAGTCTAGATTGACCAAAATAGGAGTGGAGGAAATAACATCCTTGAATCTCTTAAAGGCTTCTTTAGCTTCTTTTGTCCATTTAAATGTTTGATCTTTTTTAAGCATCAGGGTGATTGGCTTAATTATTCCTACAAAATCAGAAATAAATTTTATAATAAAATTTACCTTCCCCAAGAAGGACTGGATGCCTTTCTTGTTGATTGGAAGGGGAAGTTCTTTGATTGCTTTCACCCGCTCAGGATTAATTGAAATTATTTCTTTGGACACTATGTGCCCCAGTAACTTGCCTTGTGGTACTTTGAAGACACATTTTTTTGGGTTCAGGGATATCCCAAACTCCTAGAATTTCTTGAAGACCATCTCAAGGTGATCAAAATGATCATCTTTGGATTTGGAGAACACTATCAAATAATCCAAATAGATTAGGATAATCTTGTTGATTAGTTCGCTAAAAGTGATATCCATTGCCCGCTGGAAGGTGGCTCCTGCATTTGAGAGGAAAAATGGCATATTAGCGTATGCAAATGTTCCCCACTTGGTAGTGAACATCATCTTATGTTGATCCTCCTCTTTGAACCAGATCTAATTGTAATCGGAGAAGCCATCTAACAGGGAAAACATCTCTGATCCTACCATTGTCTACAAGATTGACTCCATTGAAGGTAGCAGGTAATGATCCTTAAGGGATGCTCTGTTCAGGTCCTAAAAATCCACACATAGACAAATATCTCCATTCTTCTTTTGGACCAGGACCAAATTGGACACCCACATGCTGTGCTTAATTGAGAAGACAATCTGTGACTGGATTAGCTTTGTTAATTCTTGCACCATTAGCGCCTCAATCTTGGGATTCATTGGCCTCTATTTTTGGTAGATCGGTTTTACACCTTTCACCAACTCTATTATATGTTGGATGATGTTAGGATCATATCCCCTAAGGTCATTATATGACCAGGCCACCACTCCATATTTTTCACAAAATTCGATAAGCCTTTCTTTATCATGATGCGAGACATCCTTCCCAAATTTGAGCTTTCTTCCATCTCTAACCTGAAGATCCGCATAGTCACCTTTATTTGCTACAAAATTCCATTTGTCATTTCTTGCATCATCACAATTGAAAAGATTCTCGAGAGTGATCAATCCTTTTGGAATCCTATTGGATTTTAGCTAAATAATTTGTCCTTCATAAGCTTCAACAATCTTTGGTTGGAGCTAGTCAACAAATTCTCCCAATTGTTGAATGAATGAGGCAATGTGTTCATCACTGTCAAACACTTTTCAGCTTTGGTCATTGTCTAGAATGGCTGGTCAAACTATCACTTATACTGAGTGTTTGTTGTGAATGAGGTCAAAGGTAGGATCAAACTGGGATCCGATTGATGCCATGTAGTCTACATCTGTATTTTGTTCTTGAGGCACTGTTTGAATGTTGAAGGCTTCAAATCCCTCAATCAGGTCACAAACTCGGTGTCTATAGGATCACATGCGGACATTCTTGGCCACAAAAATTCCTTGAACTTGATTGACTACTAGTTCAATTTTTTTGAACAACATTAATTTCTTTATGCCCATCCATTCCACAAGGTTGATACCTTGCACTAGTCCTTCGTATTCAGCTTCATTGTTCGAGCAAGTGAATTGGAAGTAGAAGGACCTTAGTGTTTTTTCATTCTATGGGGACATTAAACATATCCCGACTCCTGCTCCATTGAGATGCAATGTCCATAACTCTGGGGCTGGACCACTCTTTGGTTCTTTAATGACCTTTAGGAGTACTAGATCCTCATCATAGATGACATAGGTGCCCAACTCGGTAGCATGGTAGTTGCCGAAAGGATCAGTATCCATATGCTTTCTCAATAGAACATCTTCTTCATTGGTCTGATCTCCATTCACTTTTTCATCTTCTAGTAGCTCAACGCAATACATTTCTTGCTTGGTGATAGAAGTATGAGTGGCCTCAAAGTTGATCATGGCTTCATTGGCCACATGTTCCAAATGTAAAGCTTCAAATTATATCTTCATTTTCGCACCACGCTTGGTCTTGAGGATAATATGCGACCAATCCAGGGATAGGTACCCGCCGACCTTTGAAGTAAATTCTTAGGATAGACAGAAGCCAAACATGGGGGGAACATCTATGATCATAGTATCTTGAGACACTGTGATGCTAGGGCCGGTGAATAGAGTCAGGGGAAGATATTTGATGTGACCGATAGTTTCAACTCTATTCCCATCAAGTTGCATAACCACCTTTTTTAAGGGTTCATAGCTAATCCCTAAAGCTTCAACTATATGTTTTGGCATAACTATGGTGCTAGTACCGAAGTTAATCATGACATTGTGTAATAAATTCTCTCCCACAATAAGTGTTAGGAAGAAGGGTTTTCATTTTAGGTTATCTCTTACCTCAACAGGAGCTTCCACTACGCTATTTGTGAGAACTTTGGCTAGAGGTTATTGATCAACAACCTTTCCTTTGAGAAATTTCTCCTTTGGTTCAATGATTGGATCCTCCCAGAGCGCCTTCTGTAGTAATGTCTTCTACTCAGAAATGGCTAATATATCCCAAAGAGACACATTAGTGGATGATTTTTTCAACTGTTCTACCACGTTGAAGGGTGGCAGATTCAAAGGTTTTTCTCTTTTTCCCTTGTTATAACAATTTCCTTTCACGACATGCATTGTGGCACCACAACGGAGGTACTAGGTGTTTGGTCAGAAGCACTGTTAAATTGTAGATTGACTAGTTGTGGGACAACTAGTTCACCCATGAATCTCCTCTTCGACCGGGTGTTGCAATCAGACGTTACTTGCAGTGTTTTAGATGAGGATGCATTATTGGAAAACACCATTTCCTCTTCCTCCATCCATGAGAAGAGTGTGTGATTAGGAGCAATATCTGTTTCTTGTTCTAATGACATACCTTGCATTTGTGTGGTGAGCACTACATTTTCCATTTGCAAAGAGGTATACACATAGCTTTTGGGATTTGACATTGCACCTTGGCTACACTGCTCCACCACCTTTTGTTGTAGGTTGCTGCATAGACAATTTCAAGGCATATGTGAATCACCGTAAGGGAAACACTAGGGGTTGGTGTCATTGACTAAATTATTCTACCTCATGGTTATCTCTCTACTTGAGCTTAGATTGGCGCTTTGCAGCGGAGTGGGTACTAGCACTATTTGATTTGTTGTTTGTGCCTATGGATTTGTGAGGACACCTCCTTGGAACTAGTTTTGTTGGTAAGAGGACCTTCCACCTTGATAATTCTAATACGTTGGCTTCAGAGGTACAACTTGGTTGCACTTGATAATGGTTATCTCATTGGCCATATGTCACAACATTTCCTTGACATCACTCATATCCTCCTTGGAAGAACTAGATGTAGAAGCAACATTTTACGACACACTCAGATATGTGTACATAGATTGGGTAGGGTCCAGTGCACTAGTAGAAGGCATCTCCTAAGCAGGAACCAATATTTTTGGAAATATAGGAATGATGGGTCGAGGGGGAAACTTTTTGGCATCTATCAAATTGTTCTCTGCCTTGATAGCAATGCTATATGCACTCAGTAGTGTGGTTTTGCCGAGAGACTGGATCATCATGGAAATTTTAGGGTTGATAGATTTCAAGTAGAACATAAATGCCAGATCGAGCGACAGGAAGATACCAACTTGAATCCTTTGCCAACTTGAATAGTTAATGGAGGACTTATTGTGCTAAACTGAGTGACCTCCAAATTTTTAAAGAAGCCAAATTCTTCTATAATAGGTTTTTTGGAATGGGAAAAGGAAGTAGATATGAAATAAAAGATCTAACTAAGGTGATACACCAAAATGTAGAGAAAAGACACAATAAACATATCTTTGGGATATGATCTAAGGGCCCGCTCAAAAATTTACTATGTCCTAGAATAACAAAAATTAAAGATTGAAGCATGAATAACTCATTCAATGACATAAAATATTTTTCACACCTATTTACTAAAAAGAGGAGTCAAAAGACATGATCTAAACCAACAAACTTGCATTCAAATTATAGAAGTTTAGAAAATAAACCATTCAAACAATAATAGCACAGTATAAAGTTTATAAATAGCATAAGAAAATAGAGAGGCCGAACAATGGCATAGTCTGTGAGTTCTTGCAATAATCTAAACAATAAAAAGGCCTGATGTCTCTAAAATTCTATAATTCTTGAACCCATGGAACTTGGAACATGTAATATGTAATCTTCGAACCCCTCTTCAGAAGCAAAGAGTAGTATATATAGTAAGCCTTCCATCACCTAGTGAGCAATAACTAAAAAGATTCAGAATCCTAAGCAATGATGTCAATGTAATGATTCCCCTTAGCCATTGTAATAGAAAAGGTTTGGGCCATAACATTTGGTCAACTCCCATCCAGGTGCATCCCCTGCAAATGATAGTAGTAGTCCCGTGCAAACAAGTGTTGCCACCTAGTTCAGGCAGTTAGAACACGTGGCGGCATATTGCAGCCCGTAGTTCACTCCATCCTATGTGTTGAAGAAGCATATGCAAGGAGACAAATGACATCATGGTGTAGGCCATGGTTCATTCTTCTCTCCCTTCATTGAAAGCTTGCGCCAGGGTGACACGTATTAGCAATGTTTACTATAGATACCACTTGTGGGGCTCACCAAATCTTTACGCAAATGGGAGCTACGTGGCATGTGGGTGGGGCCTGACAAAGAAGTGAAAGGAAGTAGTTAAAATAGCCCGTGGTAAAGACACGTGGGAGCATAGTGTTGTGTAGTTTTTGCACACACGCCCCACTGAAAGCAGGGACCCTCTTTCGCTTCGGTTTTGGTTTCTTGGCCCTTTCTTTTAAGGTTTTTTCTTATTTAGGCATGTACTTAAAAGGTTTATTTTGATTGCCTAAGTGTCTCCCCTGGGTTATTTATTGAAAATCTTAAGTTATGGGAAAATTTCGGGCTTTTGCTCAAATTCAAGATTTTCCGCCTTGGTCGAATTTTCCCAAATCCCACTTGGATTCTGATTAGACCCTTGTTGTTCAGGGATTTTTGTGTGGGCCACATTTTCTTGGATTCCGCCCTATCATCAACTTCCTAGGTTTTCTAACTGTCCTATCGATTGCATTAATGGCTCCGTGTGTGCTCTAAAGGGTGTATTTAACTTGATTTTTGAGATCTTTTGTGTCATCATGCTCACCATTTGCCATTGTTCAAGTTGAGAACTGCATCCTTAGAGTTTTTTATTTGAGCTTTTGGTTGGATTTGGGAATTTGGGGTTTGAACTGATCGATTAGTAGCGATTCCTTGTGCATTCCTGCATCTGTTCTTTGTGGATGCCATTGGGCTTCGCATTTGCTGATTCCCAGATCGATTTCTGCTTTATAATGGTATTTGTCTTATTATTTTGCTTTGAATTGAATTATGAATGGCACGTTGGTATTATGAGAGCCTGTGGGATTTGAATTCCTACGTATTTGATCATGTCATGATAGGGTTATTCAATATTGCGTTATTTGTCCTCTCTTGGGTAAGTTTTGAACTCACTTGTCTATTTGCATTTTAATGAATCTTGCCTAAGAGTAATTAGTAAACCCTAATAGTGACTTAGCAGTTGAAATAGCTAAGTTCTGAGCTTGCCTGTGCGCTAATGGCAGATGAATAGGGTTTCAAATTGATGGCAATGTCATTCCATGTTATTTCATCTTAAAACGGGCCTGAAACGCAAAGAAAATCTATGAAAGGTCCATCCCTGACTGGTCCTGAGTTAAACATGTCGAAGTTCTGCGTTGGTTCGGTGTCTGGGTGAAATCGTGACTCTTCGTCCCTCCCGAATTTTCTTCACTGTGACCCTTCAAAGTCGGGGGGATGTCATACCAATCACCCTGTATTTTGCCGATAAATCTTCCTAAGTTCATATTTGATTGTTGTGATGGTATCATTTCTCACACCGATAAAGTCTTTTATGTAAGTTGGCGAGACAAGGAGGATTTTCCAAGACCTCACCCCGTAGGAAAATCTCTCATCGAAATACATTTTCATACGCCTTTGGCAAGACAAGCCTTAGTCGGCAAGAGGTCATAGCAGGATCCATTGGTTATACTGATATTCATTTGCTTCGCTGAGACATTCGTGCTTTGCTGAGACCTTTCAGTGAGATCATAACTCTTGTCGAGACCTACGCTTTCGACATGACTACCGGCGGTCGCTAGGACCTCACGGTGATGCCTTCCTTTCTTGGTGAGCTCTTTCGGGAAAACTTCATGTTGTTGGCAAGAGATTATGCCGATGGGACTTCCTGTTGTTGGAAAAACATTACGCAGTCAGTGAGACCTCTGGCCGAATTAAAAAACCTATCGCTTGTTGGCAAGACATCACAGCTTTGTTGAGACCTCATATCAAAAAACTTTAGTCTATCTGAAGTATTTACTAGGACCCTGAAAGTCAGTGAGACACGAAATATTTGCCAAGACCTTACCCCGACTCCCCTTTGGTCATACCGATATGTTTGCTATACCGCCGTTTGGCAAGACATGCCCCACTCGGTGTGACTTCTTTTTGAATGAATTTGTTTGGCCAAAGTGAAACCTTCATTCCCAGAATCTGCGTTGGTTCAGAGTTTTTCCTTATCCACAGAATTTTGTCAAGTCCATATTTCTCTGAAATCCACCATCTCTCCGATTTTTTGAAGTTTGCAATCTGGCTTGTTCTTTGCGGAAATCCGTCCCACGTATTTTCCTGAGATCTGATGAAACTTAAAGGAACATGAGATAATTGGATTTGTTTATGATTTGTGATACATTTAATGATTATTTCATGTCATATTTTGATCTCCCATATGATTTTTTGATTGATCATGATCAGGTTTAATGGTTAAGTAGGTTTTTCCTGGTCACTCCGTTGGAATCCGATCGGTCTGGGATTTCCCGAAATTCCTCTCTGGCTCAGATTCTGTGGATGGTCTTGAAACCCAAAATTTTTTGTGGTCATTTTATATGAATTTTAATAACACCTTGATTGTATGAGGTTCATTCTAATGGTGTTTTGATGGATTAACCTTCCCTTTCCTGTGGTTTTTACTATGATTTCCATGTTGGGTGCAGGCTGAATCAAGTAAGGTAGCGACTGGGTCTTCATTATCTGATGTAGAGAAGATGAAGCTGGACATTAAGAGCAAGGTCCCTGAGAGTAAAATCACTTATGTTTGGTCAGAAGTCAGTAATACAAACGTTGGCCTTTGGGACTATGAAGAGTTTAAAGAAAGAATGGCAGCTGAGGATCCTCCTTTGGTGACTAGAAGGATGATGGAATCAGGCTTATCACATGTTGCTAGTTTCCCTTCTACGATGCAATGTTATAAGCTGGTCTTGGAGTGTGTGAGGCACTATGACAATGATACACAGAGGATAATTGGTCCTCAAGGGAGAATTATTGCAAATCTCAACCCGGTCTCCATTGCCCAAACCTTTGATATGCCAGACAGGTCTCATGTGGTGGGATTCACTATTGAGGCAACTCAAGAGTTCTACGATGAGCAGACTATGAAATCACAATAGCTTATCAATTCCTAGCTGGAGAAGCCCAAGTCTCACTACAAATTTCCCAAGCAGCTATTCAAAGCAAAATTCAAGGAGTAGTATGATGCCATCACGTTTTTTAGTAGGGTGGTTGGATTGAAGAGTGCTGGTACATTTGAGAATTGGATGTGCCATGCGATTGTGAGGATAGAGTAAGAAAAGATTAACTACCATTGGGTAGGGGTCATTAGCCAAGTAATTCACAAGCAATTATCCAATGTATTGCAAACAGAGACCTTCACAATGACCTCCTATTTGGTCTATGCATTTGCAAGATTCCATCCCTATAAAGGATTGGATACAAAGGGAATTTTTGGACAGGATATCATCTATGAAGTTTTCCCTCAATTGTATTTAGGGAGCTTGAACTATAGGAGGGAAAATGATGCATTCACCATGCATATCACCAGAATGCTTCAGGAATCAGAGCATGTCAAGATTTTAGACCTAGCTAAGGAGCTCATCAGGAAATATGGGGCATGGTTTATTCAGTTCCCAACTTTCTCCTACATTCATATTGATGGATGCCAAAGGGCCCCATACAGACTTCCAAGGTATCCCACTGATCACATTATCTTGTTGGAAGTAACTAGATAGATTTGTGACTTTGATGCTATCGTCAAGAAGGACAAACACAAGACAAGATTTGGTGGAGATTTTCCCCTAAGGATTGGCACTGGAGAGGTTTGTCCTTCCATTAGTTCCACCCATGCTTTAGAGGAAGAATTGAGTGCCCTTGGTCTGTCTTTTCATTCTAGGAGATCAAGGTTTGATATTACAGGAGAAGCTCAGAAGAAGGCCAGCAAAGAGTATTACCATAAGGTGAATTTGGAGGACTATTGGGCCAACTGCAGTGATGAATTTGAGGTCAGAAAGAAAAAATTCTCCCAAATTCCAGTTGAGCCAGTTCGGTTGTACAATGTAAAGGCAGTTCCTGATCAATTGGAGGATGATGGAAAATTGATCCAAGATCATGCCTATGAGGCCATAAAGGACAGATCAATTGGTGATGTGGACTGGCTGGAGGAGGAAAAGACAGAATTGAAACAACTAATGGATCCAGTTCTCAAATTCACTAGGATGTGGCTAAGGCATAAGCTGTGGGAGCTGGGAAATAATGGTGTACAATGCACCTATGCGCTAATGGGAGATTTGGATCCCCACTCCACCTCTGAGGAATCTACCGAGCAAGATCCTAAGGGCAAGGGTAAGATGGATTCTTTGTTCAAAATCAAGATAAAAGGTGTCCAAGAAATAGAGGCCCAAGAGACAGAAAAGTAGAGGAAGCCAAAGGCTAAGAATAGGACAAGGACTAAGAAGTCTGAGCAAAAAGGGACTGAAAATTAGAATCCTGAGGCTGATGTGCCAGTGCCCAAGAGGAGAAGAATCATAAAATTGTCAGAGAAGGCAAGCTCTAAGGTTGGGGAGGAAGTTTCCCCACCTATGATAAATGTTGAAAGTTCAGGGGAGAAGGCCAAGGTGTATACAAGGAGGTCTAGGACTCCTTCTCCCAGGGACAGTGTGCCCATGGTTGATCTCCCTTCGGTGGTTTCTCATGAGAAACAACATGATGATATGCCTTCTGCTCATGGAGCTCAAGGTAGGCCTAGTGAGTCAGGAGATGTTGAGGATCATCCCGATACTGAGGAGGAGGAATTTCATGAGGGTGACCTCCATGGAGCAGAGGTAGAAATTGAAAAGATAATGCAGTTCCCTATGGTTGCGCATGCAGATTCTCCTGTTAGAATTGAAGCATTTGAATCTCCTCCAAGGGAAGTAGATACAGTGAAAGATCCATCACCTGAACAGGAGTAGGAACATGTTGAAGAGGAAGAAGGTAAGGCAGATGAAGCTTCTGATAAATAGAATTTGAATGAGGAGGCACTTAAGGGTCAACAGGAGGAGGAGAAACAAAGTGAGGTGCAATTGGAACCCATTGTTCCAGAGTGGCTAGACAAGGAGATAAAGAGAAAACAAATTGTTGTGGAAGATAGTCCACCAGATTGGGATACACTACTATCCAAAATTGGAAAAGATAAAGGTAAGAAGAAGGCTAGGGTGATCTTGAGGATTGAAAGAGGCAAAGCTCATGATAAGGTTGTTCACATTGCCACCCCTGCTCCAAGTAAAAACAAAGATGATGTGGTTGGAAAGGACTACAATGTTCAGACTTTCAATCTAGGACCTACATCAGTCGAGCAAGACATTGAGGATTATGAGGGTTCTAGTGCAGTTATTGTGGGAAGATTGAGGAAAGAAATACCAAGCAGGAGCTAAAGAGAGAAAATGAAGATCTCAGAAAATGCTTGGAGGACTTAATGAAGCCCCTGCAGTCCATTAACCTTTCGATCTCTGCTGCAAATCCTCTACCTTAGGAGACCATCACCGAGCTAGAAAAGATGAAAGCTTGCACCCTTGCCACTGAAAATTGGTTGAAAGGAGTGCAAATTAAGGGTGATGAAGCCATTAAGGAAATCCTATCAACAGGAAAGGATGCTGTCATAGCGATTGAGTGGTTGAAGCAGGTGTTGGCACAGGATAAAGAAGATACAGATCTCCTTCTGCAAAAAACTAGAACTATAATGGAGTACACCCGGGATAGGTTGGTATGTAATGGGATCCTTCCTTCTTCTAGAGCTTCCGAGCCATGGGAGTGGTATGAAATGTTGAAATTAGGCAAAAAGTGTTGAGGAAGATTTATAAGCAAAGAAAGTAGATTGATGATACCCTAGCTGGTGTCTACAATGGATCCATTGCCTTCTTTGAAATTATGACAGGAAGAAGGAAGATCACACCCAAGTACCTAAGCCTAGAATAGTTGAGGAAGTGGTGGCAGGATGTTTATGCACCAGGTAATGATGGTTCTATTTTTGAACACCAGTTGGATGATGCGGCCACCTACCTTGCAGTTATTGACAAATACATAATGTATAAGGTGGATTGGGATGTCGGTCAAACGATCAAGAGAAGAGATTGTGTCCATTGAGTATCAACTTAGGGTTTTGCCCCTACCACCAATGGCCGAGTTGGATGGGGCATTCTTGAAAGTACATGAAGAGCCAGATCAAAATATGGATAATAGGGAAGGGAGCTAATGATAGGCTGCGATGTGATTTGTGCTTCCCTATGATCCTCCCACACATTGGTCTGAATTGCATTGTGGATCCCTGGCCAACTTGGATGGAATGTGCATTTAATGCTTATTTGACTGACCATGGGTTTCTCTTGACCAAGTTGTTGTGCCATTAATGCCACAGGCTCTTGCTTGGCTGATGGGTTTTTTGCGGGGATTCTATATATTGGGAATTTCTCCTCATTTGTAAGTGTTAGAATTTGTAATTAGAATATAGAGATTGATATAGGGCAGAGATAGTTAGAACTGAGTTAAGTAGTTAGAAGCAAGTTAGCAAGTAGGTATTCTCAAGCAAACATTGTAACAAAAAATTGGAATTGTTGCTATTGTGGATAATTTGAATGCAAATAATGACATTGTGATTTGATGCCATACTTGTATTCTCTTGTCTTGCATGGTTCTTGCTATTCTATCTTTAAAATTTCTTTGAGGAGGTTAATATTTAGATTAGATTTGATTTAATAATGTTTGTAATTTGATACTGGAATGTTGCAGCAATCCTTCAGTCCATACTTTTCGCAACCAACTGATTGTTAGTTGCTTTGCAAAGTTAGCCTATACTTCATATTCAGTGTGCTTAGTTCGATTGTGAGGATTTTTTCATTTCAATTGCAATAGGGTTGTTGAATGAATGTTCATGATTTGAAAATCTTAACACCTCAAAAGATTGCACTGTTCCATGTAAGATTGCAGATTTATCTGGGTCAAGTAGAGATCAGTTTTGAGGGATTGGTCCATTTCGAGTGTTGGTTATTCTCATTGTTAATCTTAGAAGTAGTATTAGATTTAGAAATCTCTTTGAAACCCTTATCCTTTTCTATTTTCTTTGATTATTGGGTTAGACTCAGGATTAAAATATCATCAAATTGTCAGATCTGATAAAATCGATTCAGTATTTTGCTTGTAGTAAGGTCCCATTGTGATTACCAGCAGTTTCAAATTTTGTTACTGAGTTGTTTATGCATTGTCAAGACCTGACATTAGAGATCTTGGGGTTATCTCTTGAGGCTTGCCGATAGAGATTTACCTTTCAAGAGAGATAGAATATCATATTCTGTTTGGGTTGTTGCTGTCCAGAAAACACCATCAACACATAGCGGGGGCCGATAGAAGAGAAAAAGAGAGAATTCCCTTGGAGAGTTTTGAGTGGACGCGTGGTGGAAGCCAATGATCATTTATCAAAAAAGGGCCATTGATATTCATTGAAGGCATGGGTTAGTACCTAGCAGAAAAACAAAACCTAAAGGGAGCATGGTGAATTTTGTATTCATAGTACCCAAACACCCCTTTCAAAAATTACAAGCCTCAACTTGGTTATTAGTGGCTTTCACCTCATTTTCCTATGATTAACAATTTGAACCAGAGATGGTACCTCTATTCTTCAATGTCTGTTTGGCGTAAACTATTTTCTGATACTTGGTTTGCAAGTGTTGAGCCAAAACTCACTCACTTTTCCTAGTGTATTCTTTTCCAAGGCTTACTAGTGGGGTCTGGGCTTGCTCACTTGGGGATCTAGGACCCTTGTTTCCCTTTTTGTGGGTAGGATAAGTCATTCAAGCACCTTTTCTAGTTTTGTACCAGAGCTCAACAGTTGTGGAATTGGATTCATGACTTCTTTCGGCCATTTAGGCCAGAGCCTTTCTCTTGGAATATTGTTTTGCTAGGTGACTCTCCCAGGATTCCCACTAAGTATACCCAGATTTGCACTTTTTAAGGTGGAAATCCTCTTCAGTATTTGGAAAGATTGAAATGCATGCACCCTTTCTCATTGCTAGCTTGATAAATTTGTTTCTTTATATTCTAAAGTAATTATTTTCTCTAATGTTCTTTTGCAGATTCAAGTGCAAGCAAATAATGTTGCGCTTGAAGTTTCTCACCTATAGGAGCTTTTGGACCACTGGGGAAATGCCCCTTGCACTATGGCACGTGTGCCTCCATCACCCACTTCTTTTTGAGGCCAGTTTCCTTCATGGGGCCAACAATGAATTGGCTCTACCAGAGATTCTTGCCCCCGCTCTCAAGCTCCTCCTCGGTGGTTTCCTTCTCCTCCTCTGTGGGCTGACTTGAGGTGGCCTTTTGGAGGGGTGGCAAGGGGTGGCGGTGGTGCTTTTGGGTGGCCTACTGGTAATGCTCCTAGTGGCAGTTTTGGTTGGCCTGATATTACTGATTGGCTCCCATGATTAGATTTGGCAATCTCAACTCACTGTGAGGATAAAGATAAAGAAAAAGATGACAACGGTTGGGCTCCCCCTGACATCACTCCAGACCTTGCTGATGTTTGGGGGAAAAAATTGAATGACAGGGACCCTTCACCCTCTGCTAGCATTTCAATGACTACTTGATGGCCTTTTATTTTCTTGTGTTTGTAATATTTCTTGCTTGCTGGGCTCAACCCATGTGACTCTGGACTTTTGGGCTTTGCCCATGTGACTCTTAGGGTGTGCCTTTTTACCACCCATTTTTATTTGCGAGTATTTCTATTTTATATATTAATATAGATATATGCCTATTCATCATTTTTTTTATAATATAATTTAGATATATTTGTTGGAGTACAATACCACTAAGAGGGGGGGTAAATCAGTGGTATGAGAGATTAAAATGAACTTAAATTAATCTTTCCCAACTTTGAACATGTAGAATGCAAGTTTTGAAACAATTCAATTATCAAGTGTAGCATTATGCATGCAAAGCTATCTAACTTGAATAAACATAAACAACATAAGCATATCACAAAAGCTGAAGACACAATAAAATAATGTTCATGAGTGGAAAACCCTTTATAGGGAGAAAAAACAACTCAAAAAAGATTGCCTCCTTGGCTTAATAAAATATCATTGATTACAGAGCCTCAATGGCTAGTTTTACAACCTCACTCATTACATCCTCACTAACTTAAACAAGAAACCTCAGTAGTTACAGCCTCACTAGAAAAACCTCCATGGTCTTAATGACCAATCTCCAATGAAAGAAGAAACACTATTTTAGGGGGTTACCCTGTTACAATATGCACCAACAACACAGTCCTTCAACACCTTGACTCACAAACTCTTATGTTTCCTTGACAACAAATTTACAACATCAAAAAGAATGAAGGAAGTTTACAAGAATATCTCCTTAACTCTCGAATAGTACAAAGTTCCTCTAATGAAAGATAGAGGCAGGATAAGTTCTTATCTCTCCATAAAACTCTACAAAATGAACAAAATAATATAAGCAATGACCAATCACCCTGCATACATGAATGATAATCTCTGAACAACTACAAACAAGACTCCAACTAGTGTTTATATGATCAAGAATTCTTCAATCCTCTGGACACATCAAAACTCTTGATAGAAACCCTCTTAGAAGACCACAAAATGACTTTACTTAATCTTGTTCCTTATTTCAATAAGACAAAGAACAAGATCAAGATTGCATACACTTAGGCACCGTTAGACACAAAAGATATCAGACATAAGCGAATTTTTTTATCACTTTCCAAACTACTCCTGCTCATGTGAAGTAAGCACAACTTATGTGCATTGACAAACAAAGGCACAAGCAAGCCTTTTATGCACAGTTATTCAAAACCATCTTATTTTACATGAACAACAAGGAAGCATGTTATAAAATATTAAAAATCTCTTTCATGATGCTCAACACTTGATACCAACTCAATCACAAATATAATGTGCACATCACACTAGTATACACATGGAGAATTTGCTTCAAGAATACAACAATATCATGGTGTTGCATAGATGCTATGATTCAATTCTTTTTCCACACAATGTAATCACAAACCCTCAACAACTTTGAACCCCATCTTTATGAACATATTGATATTTTAGTTTCTTTCATTGTGCACTAACTTAACAAATCCATACTACCAAAATGAAACTTTAATAGTCTAGCTAGAAAATCACATCTCATCTGTTGGACAAAAAAAACCTCTGAATGCATTGCTACACTCTATTTTTTCCAACATTATATTTGTAGACTGTTAAAAAATTGTTCTTAGCCAACCAAAACCAGATGACATCTATATCAACTTTGAATAGGATCTTTTATCAAATATACTTGTGTGAACCTTACTAATCATTGGTTTTTAAAAGAAATCTTAGATAGACACTTAAATAATGTTTTCACCAATGATAATAATTTAGCATAAAAATACGAAGACTTGTATTATAAATCATCACGTGCCCTAAACCCTAGATCTTTAGGGTTTTTGAATATACCTTTGAAATATGAGATTGACTCAACCCTTTTCAAATGAAATGGAAATCCTTACCAAAAAAGAAGCATAAAACCTTTAAATTAAGTAAGTTTGATTCAAACCTTTGCAAAGCAACCCTCATAAGCAACTTTAATATTTGGATAAGCCACATCAACATCAACATATTTCCTTGTGAATAAAAAGAAATCTTTGCTCAATATTTGCATCCTCTATTCAACCTTTGCACATTGCATGAATAAGCATGGGATCACATCATAGCACCAAGGACCTTGTAATGATGAATAACAACACCATCAACTCCAAATGTGGACAACACAAACTCTGAACTCCTTACAACTTTTGACATCAATGATATACCAATGCAACCTATAAGCCTTTGACATCAATGGAAAATCAATGCCAATCCAACAAACTCCCCCTTTGGCCGTGATGTCAACTAATTTGAAAATTCTACCAACTACCAATTGCTCTCCTCTATCTCCCCCTTTTACAACAATGACAAAGGGATATTGAATCACAAAGCAAGAACTCCCCCTATGAAGAAGCTCCATCACTGGTACTTTTTTGAAACATTGCATAGTCAAAATAAAACAAATCTAAATTATCTATCATTGGTCAAGCAAATTATATCAAATAAGTAACAAATGTTACAAATCAACCATTATTCACTTTCACTTTCCTTTGAAGCATTGAAGAACTATCAAGCAACAGTCCTTTAAAGAATTGAAGCAACATAAGCATTGAAGTTTCACTGTCCTTTGAAGCATGTGAAGGAAGTGAATAATCTTTACCACTGTCCAAAAATTTGTTCCAAACAAAGAACCACCACACAACTATCCAAGCAAAAGAAGATAAACCACTATCACTATCCTTTAGCACCATTCAACAACTATCAATACTTGCAAGCATTACTGTCAAGCATTCATTTAACTCAGGATTTCTTGACTGTCCAAGCATTAATGACCAAAAGTAGTCTGACCAAAAGCATACTATTCTATAGCAAGAAAGCATTGTCCAAACAAAGTGAATCATTTAGAACTGTCTAAGGAAACATCATTGCCAATAGAAAATGTGCAAAATCAACACTCACAAGTCATGGCAAGCACTATTATCTCATAAAGATCAATGTCACATCATCAATACTAGAACCAAGAAAAAACATCCAATCAAACTCACAGTCATATCACCATTACACAACCTATTGTAACTCAAGTCTCAATAGAGAAAACTACAAGATCACTATTCCAAGGTTCATGTTTCAAGATCATAAACATGATAAGATAAAAAATACTATTTTGTTCCAAGATCCTTCATAAACATGGTAAGATCAAGGCTGTCACTAGCTAGCACAAAAAACACTATCATTGTCACTACACTTTCCAAGTAGGAGTAGTTTCACAACAAGCCACAATCCATTGGAAATCCACCAATACTTCACTACTCCAACTATTCCACACATAGCAATCATCCATGGTAGTACTAACAAAGCCCTCAACTAGCCAATATCAACTAGATAGTCCACATTGTCCAACTCAATGCAAATGCAAATGTCCAATTTGTCCAGTTCAATACTCTTCCTTTTGAAAACAAATAACAAAAGTCTTCATTCCTTAGGCAATAGGCTGTATTAGAGTGATTATTCCCTGCAATCTCATTAGAAACAAGTGTGAAATTTACCATACTTGCAAAAATAAATACTATTTAGAGACAAAAAAAAAAACTATCAAAGAGTTAGCAAGCAAGGATGAATAATGCATGACACCTCAAGATCACTTATAGCACTTGAAATGACTACTACATTTTTGGAGACCAATCCATTGTCCTGTCATGAGTTACAAAACTAGTACCATGCCACACACCAATTTACAGCCACAAATTACTGTTCATAGAAGGAACACCGAGAAAGCCTTATGAAAAAACACAAGACTATCTTCATGTTGTGTAAAGACACCTTCTCAAGAACTGTCATCTTGTAAGTATAATTCACCACTAACTGCATGCAGTTGAAGCACTTGATACAAGATCTAATTGACAACATAATGATATTTGTAGGACCTCAAACAAACAATGATCATGGGGCGTTCAAGAACCCTCTACCAAAATATGAGAAAGGAGAGTCCTTGTCATCAAATAACAAGGGAAAAAACATAAACTATGTCTATGACACCACCATTTTGCATATTGAGGTGGTTGATGATCCAACCCTTGAAAAATTAGATCTTATTGCAAATGATAACTCAACCAACGATAACACCATTGAACATGAAAAAAACATCATTGCAATTGAAAATTGTCACCATGATGTTGCCACTACCTCACATCAAATCAACGTTATCAAAATCAAAGAGCAACAAGTCAACACACCCGTCAATGAAATCACATGAGGACAAGCCAAGGTAACATTGAAAGGAGCTACCCCTTCCACGTCCAAATCAATTGCTATCCCTATGACTCAATATAACATAGTGGATCAGTTGTAGAAGATACCTACACAAATATCCATATTAGAACTTCTCAAAATTTCACCCACTCACAAGGAAATCTTGGAACAAGCTCTAGTTTCCACCATGGTACCAAACAATCTAGAGGTTTTTCAATTCCATACTATGGTGGGACATTTTATTGCACCACACTGCTTATCCTTTTCTGAACATGATGATGTATCTATCAATCATCCCCACAACACTGCCCTACACATTGAAGTCCTAATACACAAGCACCACGTTAAATGTGTTTTAATAGATGAAGGAGCTGACCTAAATATCTATACTTTGAAACTTGTTTGCACACTAGGCTATTCAAAAAATGCTATTGATTCTAGGAGGAAAATCACAATAAAAGAATATGATGAGGAGAAGAGATCTTCACAAGGATTGATGGTGCTACCTATTCAAGTGGGACTAGTTGTCAGAGATATAGTATGCCAAGTGTTAGACAAAGAGTTAACCTACAACATACTCTTGGGAAGACCTTGGATTCATGACATGCAAGTAGCACCATCCACATATCACCAGTGTTTGAAATTCCCATTCAATGGACAAGAAATCACTACTGCAACTGACTCAAACAACCCTCAATATTGTAACACCCTCAAGACTACCCAAGATACTTTTGTACCACACAACAGGGAAGCTCCAACTCATAGTTTATCAAAGGATGGGAAACAACTAAATGGCTTGTCAAAGTGGGTTGAGGAAAAGGACCAATCAAAGGATAAGGATATTGTTGATGCCAATCCCTCAAATAAAGAAAGTACATCAAATCCTACTCCACAAAATTAGGAAGGTCAACTTGAATCCTTATCAAAACAAGTTTCCAAGATCCAATTGAAAGACAAAGGCATGGGGGAATACTCATTTCAGCAATCTTTATGTCTATCGCAACTTTCATCTTCTCCAAAGTCATATGGACAACCATCAACATCTAGAAAAAAATCATCACAACCCACCATACTATTTGAGGGGACCTTTGTAAGAGTAGGCACATTAGTGGATGAGTTAGATGATAAAGGGGTTTTAAACTAGTTATACAAAGATGAATCATCACAAGCATCCACCTCAAGTGTACATGAAAAGTAGTATGGAAAGGGAAAGACAATCATGGAAAAGATGGGATACGAGGGAAAAGGTCCTCTCGGTAAAAGGAAAGAAGGAATCATAGAACTAATACAACTTGTCACCATGCAAGCCAAAGATAAAAAATGATTGGGGCATAGTGAAGAATCCAAAGAAGAAACCAAACAACAAGTTGTTGAAAGAATCCTACAACTACAAGCTAGTGATGCTCATGAAATGGATTCAAATGAATATGAGTGGGATTCATTATCCGAAGAGTCTTGTCATGATAAGGAAATTGATGTAGTCCAAAAGTATACACCCATACATGAGGAAGGTCAAAGTTCAAGCTATATACCACTTGAAACAGGATTACAACACATTGATGACTCCAGTGAAGATGATTAGGCTCATAGTGAAATAAATAATTCAGAGGAGAGTTACCTTATAGACATTGAATTCACTATTGGACAATCCAAAGACATTACCATCATGACCCTTACTGCATCTGACTTTAACCAATCCCATGACTCTTTACCCCTGGTACATCTCAAACTTATAGATTGGGATCAAACAGAGCCATTTGACATCCCCATCTTTTCAAATGACAAAGCCATTGTCAACTTCCTCTATTCCACCAATCCTAAAATAGATTCCACCATTGAACATTGTAACAAAGCTTCCAACCAGGAGAGTGTCAAATTTTCTAGCTGCAAAATGAATAGTAAAGGGAATAGATCTGATGGTGAAAACCATTGAATGGCAGTATCAGATCTAGAAAACGTAAAAAGGAAGAGCGTATCCAATAGTGAAAACTTCTTTGAGGTGTTGAAGGATGGAAGATTTGACACACTCCTCAAAAAATCTCAAGAACGATCTAAATTATTGGTTGAACCCACCCTGTCTATCAACA
The DNA here is from genome assembly GCA_007258455.2 of Sequoia sempervirens. NCBI lineage: Eukaryota > Viridiplantae > Streptophyta > Pinopsida > Cupressales > Cupressaceae > Sequoia > Sequoia sempervirens. Next base: position 95,999,784 of record VDFB02049217.1, on the reverse strand, counting down.
TTGGAAATGAAGAAACAATAAAGATTGTCCATCTAGCAGAATCTTTGACAGATTAGGAAAAACCAAACTTTATCAAATTTTTCATAGAAAGAGAAATAAAATTTGCTTGGTCTTATGCTGACATGCTAGGGACTGATCCAGAACTCATCATGCATCACTTATCACTACTAGCAGGGGTAAAAATGGTCAAACAAAAATTAAGGAAAATGCATCCGCATATTGCCATATTGGTAAAAGAAAAATTGAAGAAGATACTAGATGTGGGATTTGTCAGACCTATTGGCTATGCCGAGTGGATTTCTAACATCATACCTATTTCCAAACTAGACAAAAGCATCAAAATCTACATAGATTTCAGAGATCTCAAAAGCTTGCCCAAAAGATGATTTTACACTACCTAACATTGACATCATCGTAGACTTGACTGCTGGACATGAAATGCTCTCGCTTATGGATGGATTTTTAGGGTATAATCAGATAAAGATAGCACTTGAGGATCAAGACAGAATAACCTTCACATGTCATTGGGGTACTTTCTACTAGAATGTGATGCCTTTTGGGTTGAAAAATGTTGGAGCCACATGTCAAAGAGCAATGACCACCATATTTCATGACATGATGCACACTTTTATGGAAGACTATCTAGATGATCTATTGGAAAAATCCTACACCAGAGAAGGACACCTAGAAATTCTAGACAAAATTTTCAACAGATTAGACAAGTTCAATGTGAGACTAAATCCCAAGAAATGTGTGTTCGGTGTAACATTAGCTAAAATTTTGGGGTACATTGTGTTGGATAAAGAAATTTAGGTAGACCCTACAAAGGTCAAAGCCATCATGGAGATGCCTCCTAAAAACATCAGCCAACTCAGATCCTTGCAAGGAAGATTTCAATCTATCATGAGGTTTATCACACAACTGGCTGACAAAACTCACCCCTTCAACCACTTGCTCCACAAGAATGCATCTTTCCTATGGGATGAAAAATGTGAAGGAGCCTTCAATAAATTGAAACAATATCTGATGAGTCCACCTATCTTGATACCACTAGCAAAAGGAAAGCCACTTTTATTGTACATAGCAATAATTGAGATATCATTGGGAGCCTTGTTAGCACAAGAGGATTCAATAGGAAAAGAAAGGGAAATCTATTATATTAGAAAAACCTTAAATGTATATGAGATCAATTACACCTTCATTGAAAATTATTTTCTCGTAGTAGTGTTCGCCACCCAAAAATTGCGACATTATATGCTCATCCATACCATCAAGTTAATAGCCAAGATCGATCCCCTGAAATACCTTCTTAGCAAAGATAATCTAACTGGAAGACTAGCTAAGTGGGTCATGATGCTGAGTGAATTTGACATCCAATATGTTGATAGGAAGGAAATCAAAGGACAAGCCATCGTAGATTAGTTAGCTAAAGAACCATTATAAGATAATCATCCCATGAACATTGAGTTTCCAGATGTTGAAGTCCTAACAGTATCCACACAACAATGGGTCTTGTACTTTGATGGTTCTTATACACAACATGGATCAAGAGTTGGGATCTTGTTTATCTCACCACAAGGACATACCATTCCCAATTCCTATAGATTGATGTTCCCTTGCACCAACAATATAGCTGAATACGAAGCCTTGATCATTGGAATCAAAGTAGTAGTTGAGTGGAAGATCACAAAGTTACATGTCTATGGGGATTCACAACTAGTCATTAATTAGGTAAATGATGACTATCAAACAAAGGGTGACAAGCTAATGCCCTACAAAAGAATGGTTGATGACTTCAAAAAGTACTTTGTGGAAATAATATTTGAGTAGATTCCTCGAATTGACAACAAAGCCACTAATGCCATGGCAAGCATTGCTTCACTCTTGTAGATTCCAGAGAAACAAGCTTGTTACAAGTTCATGGTGGAATAACTATTCAACCCATCTTATGAGAACCCTAAGTCCCAAGTTATCTACCATCTAGTTGAGGCTGACACTTCCCTCTACAGGAAAATCTATACATACCTAAAAGATAAAACCCTCACTCTTGACCTATCCTGTAATCAAAAATGAAACTTCATTGGCCAAACCTCCTAAAACACCCTTATTTTAGATGTCCTTTATCAACGAGGTCTAGATGGAACTCTCCTCTAATGTCTAGAATGTGATGAGTCTGAAATGACTTTATGTGAAGTACATGAAGGTGTTTGTGGAGCTCATTTAAGTAGTTTAACCTTAGCTAAGAAACTCCTCTGTCTGGGATATTATTGGCCGACTATGGAGAGGGATTCTTTTCAGTTTGTCAAGAAATTCCAAAAGTGTCAGATTCATGGCAATCTCATCCATGCACTAATGTAGGAACTTCACCCTTTTGTATCAACATGGCCCTTTTGTTAGTGGGGATTGGACCTTGTAGGCAAGATTCATCCATCTTCATCCAATGGACACAAGTTCATTATCACAACCACTGAGTATTTCACAAAATGGATTGAAGCTGTCCATCTACCTGCCATCACAGGAAAACAAATATCATCCTTCATCCTGAACTATATCATCTGTAAATATGGCATCCCTCAGTCCATCATTACTGACAATGACAGACCTTTCAAAAACTAGGATGTTGAAGGACTTTGTGAGAAATTTCACATCTAACATCAGTTTTCTACACCATATTATCCTCGAGAAATGGCCAAGTAGAGGCCTCAAACAAGACTATCCTGAAAATGTTAAAGAAAACCATCAACAATGTTGGATGTGACTAGCATGTGCAACTGAACCTTGCTCTATGGGCTTACAAAACTAGCATCCATACCTTGACAAGAGCTACACCCTATGCTCTAGTCTATAGATCAGAAGCCATTTTACCTATTAAGATTGAACTACCATCACTCCATGTGTCACTAGAAGGGATCATTTTAGATGAGGATTACAGAGTGTCTAGGTTACAGGAATTGGAACTCTTGTATGAGCATTTTCAGCATGTAGTGGATCACCTGGAAGCATATCAAGAGAGGATATCCAGAAGCTACAACCATAGAGTCAAGCCTAGAACATTTCAAGTTGGTGATTTAGTCTTGAATGAGAATCCCCGTAATCAACAAGATTGAGAGAAGGGGAAATTTGAACCAAACTGGCTAGGTCCCTTTGTCATTGTGTCAGCCTTGGAATTTGGAACATATCAGTTGTCCACACTAGAAGGGGATTTTTTGATGAACCCCTCAATAGCCTACATCTCAAGAGGTATACACTTGAATCATCCAATGCATCAGGAAAAGGTCCTAAAAAATACCAAAAAAATTAGAAAATTTCTTGAAAAAATGGTTACCTTGATGAAAACCTGACAAATAGGTGTCTTGGTAACAACAAAAAAAAAGATCAAAAAATAAAAAATAAAATCATAAAATCTGAAAAAGTGCAATAAAAAAAAGTAGTGAAAACCTGGCAACAGGCACTATTTGTGATAGGTTATCTTTTCCATCTATTTGAGCATGCCGACCATTCACTTTTGTCATTCACTTTCACCATCAATCTGCCTATCCTTTGAAAGCACCATGTACATATCCTAGCATCGCGGTGGTGTCTCACCCTATATTGGGGGAAAAATCCTGAACTCATTGGGGGCAATAAACTTTGAGCTTGAACCAACAGACAAACATCAGTGGTACAACACAACCCCAAAGCAATGATCATAGTTCCATTCAACATTGAACATTAATATGAACACATCAACCATCCAAATCAAAAGAAAATCCAAAACAATCAAATCAAGAGCAAACTTCAAATGGATGATGTTCCTTCTAAATCATGGGTTTATCATGTCACACTCAAATGTTTAATTTTTGTACTTTGATTTTTGTTATCATATCTTTGGAGCCCCTTGATGATGTATCAAACTAGAGGATCTAGGAAAGAATATGATTTTTCTTTGTCTGCTATATGTGAGTTGATCATTATTACCATGCAAATTGTCACAGGATGTGCTCTACAAAGTATCACTACTGACATTCCAAATTTGCATAGGAAAATGGTTAACTCTTGTCTATTTATGCAAGCAATACTTAGGTCATCTCAGTTTAATTATACTTAGATGCTTGTGTTAACTTGTACTATCAAACATCATGGAAGTAGTACTCAGGTCATCATGGTCTAAATATACCATTGATGCTTGTACTCACTTTCAACATTTTAAAGGCCCAATGATGATAAAAAGTATGAAAAATCAACTGTTATGAATGACAACTTTTGCATATGAGATATGCATGGTTAGATTAGATTGCATCTATATTTATGGGATTTCCAAAGCTACAACAATGATGTTATCTCTTGCATTAAGGGATTGAGTAGACTTTACATTGACAAAAAAACATCATTTTCATATAGTTACACATCACTTGTATCATCATTTACATATAGTAGAAAACATTACAACATTGTTCATCCACCCATTCATCACATCATAATATTTGCATTAGAAAACACAAAATGACATGCATCCAATCTCATTTACATAATCAAAATCATTTCATATAGTGGTAGTAGGAAAGTGGTTCACTAAGCTTAAATGAGTGAGTCTCTTCAGATTTCTAAAAGAATTGGGAAATATGTTAGGTTTTGTGAAAGCTTAATTTAACAAAGAATCAACTGATGGCAACCTTCCCACAACTCTTGGAAGGTGGATAGATTCACTCATTTAAGCTTAAGACCCTAGAACAAAATCATCTGCATAATCACTTGCATCACATAATCATAATTCATCATTACAAAACATCACACATTTACATAATCATTATATCTCATTATCATCGCATCCATACATAATCAATATGAACATCACATTTCATCACATATCATTATTGCATAATCAAATCCATTTCACATAGCCTAAAAAATCATTTGCATAAATCCATAAAGCATATAGAATCATCCATCATTGCATTATCATATCATATCATCATTGCATACATTCTCATAGAATTAGGTACCATCACACAATCATTTCATATACACAATCATTCATTCATTACATCATTTATTTGCATAAAAAAAGTACAAAAATAAAATCCATCACATAACATATCATCCACATCATCACCTAGAAATTAAATGCATATCATAATCATCATCATAACATGGAAATTAAATGCATCATAGACATCTATCATCATATCCACACATAGATCATAATCATCGTTGCATATCATATAACCACAAAAATCACAATGTCAAAGTGTACAAGGATATCCAAAAATATGATGAGATAGATCAATATCAAAAATAGCATTGTATCGTAAAGTCTGAAAACAAGAAGTACATCATCAATGTAACAATAGAGTATACATCATGTCCAAAGTACATCAAAATATGCTATCCCAACTAGAGCTATGTCGTGCTCCTCCTGGATGGTGTTGGCATCATAGAACCGGTACCTCCTCCACCTGACGGACCTGCACCAGGATCTCTCCTATCTCTAGGCAATGGCTGTGTAACACCCATGCTAACAATCCGAGATTGAGACCTGCTAGATCGAGACTGTACAAAGCTCTCTCATCACTCAGGAGGAACCACCTCATGATATTTACCCTTGTAAAACTGAGACTGCTGAGTAGTGTGCCGAATCTCTCTAAAATAATCAGATGTACTAATAGCTGCTACAGCCTACTGTAATCTCTTAGTAATGGCCTCAGCCTACTTTTCTTGTCATCTCATGGCATCCCTCTCTATAGTAAGTATGAAAACCTATGCCTATACCTGCTACCTATGTGCATCTCTCTTAGCTGTCAGTGTCTAAACCTATGCTTGAGCCTGCACTAATTGACCCTAAAGAGTCTCAACCTGTGCCTGTACCTATTGTACTTGTTGCCTATTTGCATCTCTCTCAGTTGTCAGTGTCTGAACCTGTGCTTGAGCCTGCACTAACGCACCCTAAAGAGTCTGAATATGTGCCTGTAAGACCTCTATCTACACTTGTTGCTGATGAGAGGGGAATCCAATCTAAATCCTAGGAATCACCGACTGAGGTATGGTAGTACTCCTCCTACATCTAAGAACTACAAAATCTAGAATGTGACTACCAACTGCACATGATGTCCCTGCACCTGAGCTACCACCACCACCACCATCATCACCACTACCACCACCCTTAGCTCCATCATCATCCCTTTCATCCCCCTATCAATCTCCTCCTCCTCTCCATCCCCCTTGTATCTCAGTGCCTAAGGCGGTGCCCTGTCATCATCATCAAATGGAGGAACTAGCTCATCAGGACTTGATAATATCAGAAAGGGATGTGTGTAGAAATACTCAGAATAATTATTTGTCATCCCTGCATCTGCAACCTGTGGAGCATAATCCCACACAACTAGCACTAATGTATAATACTCACTATGCGCCACATTATATGAAATAGTAGGACCCCACTCGATCACATCTTGTCGCCGCCGTGCATAATGGGAAACCCCTTGAGGCATCCCTTGAACTCGTCCAAACTGACGACAAACCCATAGATACAAATATCTCTTGATTATATAATGTTTCTGTCCCATCAAGTATCATGCTAGCAGCATGTATGGCATCTCCATCTGATCCTCTAGCCACACCTCATAATCCAAGTAAGGGTACCATGTCATAGTCTCCAAATCATCTAAGGCACATCTCCAATACTCTAATTTTCCCAGCTTATGTTGAACAAAGGGACCAATGTAATTGAACACATAAGGTCTACCCGTTAGTCACTGTCTATCTCCCACTGGCCGAGTGATCACTATATGCTCCCACGCCCATATCTGTAACAACGTAACTCCAAAAGAGAGAATCACCCCACACAATAAACAACCTGGTACACATCATGATATAAATGGGCTAACATACATGAACCCCATGCATATCTGGTCCCCTCCAACATCATACACTCCAATATCCAACCCTAGTCGACTGATAACCCCTTTGACCTGTGGTCAAGACAAAGGAATCTGCTAATGAACCTAGACAAAACACATGGTAGAGGGTCATATCTCCTGATCATGTCCTGCCAGGAGACCGAATATCTTGAAACATGATCATATCGGAAGATCCTATGCAAGGCCTTGATCACGCCTTGCTCTCCTTTGTCATACACAACTATCTTGCCAACCACTATAATCTGCAAGATACAATACACATCCTCAGGAGTAATTTTCATCTCCCCAGTAGCTAGATGAAAGGTGTTGTGGTCACTATGCCACCTCTCCACCAAAGCAGTCAGCAAACCCCTTTTAATCCTATACTAGGGTATATCTAACAATGATGTCAAACCACAAATGTGATAATATCTAAATCAGCCTATGTCAACTGATGAATCATATCCCACATCTTTGGGAAATGCTCCCAAGACTGAAGAACATCAAGGTCCTCCTAGTCATATCATGTCAAATAAATCAACATTACATCAATCAATCTATCAAATTTAGATCATTGGTCAATCTATAAATTCAAGATCATCAGTCAATCTATCAATTCAAGATCATTAGTTAATCAAATCATGTTCAATCAAGATCATCAGTCAATCAAATCATGTTTAATCAAGATCATCAAGTCAATCTATCAAATCAATCATCAAGTTAATCAGGACAATCATGAATGAATCTATCATCAAACCTCACCTATCATGAGGTCAATGAATCATTAGTACTATTATCGATCCTCACCTATCATGAGGTTGATCAAGAATTATTCCTACCATCGATCCTCACCTATCATGAGGTCGATCAAGCATTAGTCCTATCATTGATCCTCACCTATCATGAGGCCGAAACATCATCAATCCTATCATTTATTCTCACCTATCATGAGGTCACTACATCATCAGGTTATCCTATCATTTGAATCTCACCTATCATGAGATCAAATCATCAACCATCTTATCGAACATCAATCAAGCAACAAAAATCACACAATCAGACTAAAATCAATCAAAGCATCACTGAACATCACAATGCAATGAATGACATGATTCATGAACATTAAACAAGCATCCACAAACATCAACAACACAACATTTGACATAATCAACACACATTTCCAAAATCAAGAGGTCTTTAATCAATCACACATCATCATACAGGCAAAACAACAAGGAAAATCATCAGAAATCATCAAGGACAAACCCTTAAAACACCCCTAAGATAGAAAAATGTGCAATTTAGGACCCCAAATGTGCCACAAAATCAACAAAATATGCCATTTCAGGGGAAAAATGTGCTAAAACAGGCTAAAACATGAAATAAGGGCTAGAAAATGTGCCAAAAGACCAGCAAAATGTGTGACAGAATGAGCAAAATGCACCATTTCAGGCACAAGATGTGCCAAAAATCTTAGAAATACCCAAAAATGACTCCAAAAGAGCAAAAATACCCTCCAAAAGTGCAAAAATGACTTTAAATGGCCTACAACGCCTATCTACCAAGTTCAAAACACCAACAAAAGGCAAGAAAATTACTAAAGGAGGTTTCTCGTAATGTGTACCGGAGGTCTAGCTGCAGTAAGGCGACCATGGCGACGAACACGCTCGAAACAATGCTTGTGATATGGGATCACCATCTTCCTCTAGCTCTCCACTCTCCAAATTCTCCAAAATCCCAATGTGCAAATGAATTCACTTTTCCCACTTTTTACCTTTTTAAAGGTTAATGGAGGGAATTATGGTGGGATTTATTTCTTTTTTTACCAAAAATGGGCTTTAACTAATCAAAACTATTAAAGGAGCAAGCTTGGAATCAAATTTTGAGAGATAAATCATGTTTGTTATCAAAGTATCATTTGTTTAATGTTGCATCATCATCACATCATTGCAAAATCATCAAATCATCAACAAATCATCAAAATTGCAAAATTCATTGATTTATCTCTCGAGGGGGCATATATCTGTCAGTACCTGAAAATCAACGTCTGGGGCATCGAAAATTTTCTTAGCATCAATATCAATTTTTTCTTTGAAGCAATGTGTAAACACATTACTTCAAAAAGGGGAAAAATGAATACACCTTAAAATGGTCATGGCATTTAATTAATTAAATACCAATTATTTAATTAATATTCAACTACATATAAATATATTCTTAATTAATTTATATTGTTCACCCTTCTCTAATTCTCCAAATCTAAAATCATATTCTTCTAATTTAATTAAATAAACAATTTTTCATAAGCTTGTTTTATTTAATTAATCTTCACTAATCTAGATTAGGAATTCAAGCACATGTCTACAACTTTTTGTGCCACCTCACCAAGGTCACATGAAATTAAATAATTCTAATTTTTAATTAGAATTATCTTCAACCAATTTTAAAAGCACATGGCTTATTCCTCACACGCTTCCACCAATTTTCAAACACGTGGTCTTTTCTTCCCACACTTGAGTCTTCCATCCAAATGGCATGTTACCCATTGGTCAAGAGATTCTTCCATCCAAATGGCATGTTGTCTTTGGTCAAGGGGACAACATCTTGATTCTCTCCATCTCCACTATTCATCCTTCTTGTTCAAATTTGGACCATCGATCGTTGCCACCTCACCAGATTCTTGGAAAAGGCTATAAATAAAACCCTTTGGCATTGTATTTTGCATCCACATTTGAATAGAGTTATCATGTAGGAATATCGTTTGAGCTTGGGAGCATTATGGAGTCTTATAGTTACATTTTATATCATGTTTTACATCATAGTTAAATCTTAGACTAATACTTTTCTTCATAGTTGCATTTTATGTCATCCTTTTCATCATAGTTACATTTTAGTTTTCCATAGTTTTCATTTGAGCATATGTAGAATCATATAGATCACTACCATAGTATCCATTATCCTTTCCATCGTATAGTTGCATGTAGGAATTTAGTTGGCTTGCATGTTGAATACTAATCTCATTTCTTAAGTGTCATTATAATAGCCTTTGTGCACATAGAAATCTGAGGGCCAAAGGGTTAAAGGAATCTTTAAGAATAGAGGACAATGAAATGTTCTCAAAAGATTTATTTTGTTGCAAATTAGAGTAGCTTCTTTGCTTTGAATCTTTGATATAATTCATTTCATTAAGGTTTGTGTTGATACTAACTTTCCACATTTCACACACACACACATGTCATCAAGTATATTACCAATCCAATAAAACTTCTGTACTGTATTGTCAAATCAACAAAGTGTACTATGTCTAGGGGCACATCAAACAAATGTCAAACTTTCATCATCAATGGTTATTCTCATTGTATTTACACTGTGAGTCACTGTATAGCCAAGCAATTCACTATCCAAGTAAACAAGTAAACTGACCAAGCAATGGTCATTGTCAAGCAAGAAAATAATTCTCTACAGTTAAGAACACTATTTGGAAATGCAATCACTATGCACTGTCTTGAAGTTTACTATCCATTTCAGTGTCACAGTCTTGTCTATGCAACAACATGCTATCATGTTATTCTTGGTATCTCATGAAGAATATCACCTCACTGAACTCATGATGCAAGACACCATATTTCCAAGTGTGGACTGATAATAGCACTCATAACCCATTTAGTCAAACACACATATCACACATCATCCATTGAAACAAGGGAAATGAGAAAGTATTCTTCATATACCACAATGTAATCCACATGATGCTGCCACTCTATCAACTTTTATCAAAAATGGTGAAGACAAATGCTTGAGTATCACTGTCAATTGTAAAGCACATGAAGAATATAACCATAGACACAAGTAAGTGAAGAGATATTAACCACAAAGAGATCTCCACCTAGCACTAAATCAAAAATTACTGAGCATTATGCAAATTGGACATGTAAAAACACTTCATAATCCAATGTGTAGGCCTTGTATTGATCCACTATCGTACACTTATCTCTCCTAGCATAAAGAATCTTCTGAACCCAATAAACACAAGCAACCACTATTAGAAGCATATGAACTCATGATGCCATTATCCACTTTGTGTGCATTGTATGACTGTCTCATACTTAAAGACCAACATATTTGAGATGCAAAGAAAGACCATGAACACAAACTACTGAGCACTCACAAAAGAACTATATTTTCCCAATCAGAAACACACTATTACAGATGTACAACGTCATTTCCATTAATGAGATATCAATCTCAATGAGAATCATTGTGATTTGAGCTATCACTAAGATGAAGTAGATTGAAAAATATTCATTGAAAGAACATTTGATCAAGTTTACTAAAGAAACCACCAATACTAAAAATCCTTGGAGCAAGCAAGAAATACCCCAGTATCAAGCATGAACCAACCATACTCCGTCAACTTTGACAACTATGTATCAACAAAAAACCTTCACTTTTAATTAGCATCATGGATAGCACTGTATAAAATCAATAAAGCACTAGCTCAACAAACAACAAAGAGATATAAGCCACACTGTCCATAAGACAAAAAGTAAACATTCACTATGCACACTCCATTGTGCATCTTATAATGAAATACTCCTTTATTTTCCTCTTGATGAAACCTCTTAGCTATTGACTATGGGGTTTGTGAAATATGACATAAGACCAAAACCCCCTTAATTTATGCTATCCTTTAAACAATTATGAGAGTCTCTTGTGTAACATGCACAAGATTAGGTTCTTCTTTCTATTTTTGCTCATGTTTCCTTGTCCAGACTTTCTTAGGCTCTTTCCTTTTCCAAGCTTTTTCAAACTCTTGTTTTTTCTTGTTTGACATGTTTTCCCTCTTATCATGATTAGGTGGACTCACTAAACTTCTTCTACAAAATTGTGCTATATGTCCAAAGTTGGTACATGTTAACAAACTACATTCATATTTCCATAAAATGCAGATTGAATCCTTCTACAATCAATTGCTTTATGTCCATAATCATTACAAGAATAATTGTACCTAATTTGTCTTGTTGATAACCTTTTTCTCAGAATTTTTTTGGGATCATGAATTCTTATGTATCCATCTTCATAAGTATTCTGATCTTTAGGCATTTTGAAAGTAAAACTTGATTCTCCTTGTTCATATGCTACTCCTTTTGATAAGCTTATCAATTATATTGGCTCCTTTGACACTGTAGCATCTTTGTTACAAACTTCTTCTTCATATCCTAGCCCAAATTTGTTTGACAAAGATCTTTGACTTAGCAACATTTTCTCAAACAACTTAGTGCTTTGCTCATTTTGTATGCTTCTTTTCAAATCTAGTTTTACCTTCTCTAATTGCTCTTTTAGGGACAACATTTTAGCCTCCAGCTTTTGGCAATCTTCTACTTTGGTTTGAAACTTCTTGTAAGTGGCTTCTTCCACTTTTCTAGATTCTTCCAATTGAACCTTTAGTTTCTCAATAATCTGATTAGATTCTACACACTTCTTTAGTTCATCAACAAGTTGATTAGATTCTTCATACTTCATCTTATGTTCTTCTTTTTCTCTTCTTTCTTTCTTCAATTCATCTAAGGCAATAATCAATTCATGTTCCAGATAAACTTGTGCTTCCTCTTCATCATTTTCATCATATGACTCATTTTCAACTTCCACAAAGTGTAACACATCTCTTTTTGCATCAAACATTCCTGCATGAAATTATTTAGAACCAAGAACATTAGAAACATCATCAAGTTTTGTAATAGAATTTTCTTTTGATGCATATCTTTCTCCTTTTTAGAAACTTTATTTCTATACCTCTTGCCCATTGTACTCAAGTACCAGGAACCCTTAAGTTGGTTAAAATTTGTGCAAGGGTTTGGATTTGATACCACTTGTTGGAGTACAATACCATTGAGAGGGTGGAGGGTGAATTAGTGGTATGATAGATTAAAATGAACTTAAATTAATCTTTCCTAACTTTGAACATGTAGAATGCAAGTTTTAGAACAGTTCAATTATCAAGTGTAGCATTATGCATGAAAATCTATCTAACTTGAATGAACATAAAGAACATAAGAAGATCACAAAAGCTGAAGACACCATAACACAATGTTTATGAGTGGAAAACCCTTTACAAGGAGAAAAAACCACTTAGAAAAGATTGCCTCATTGCTTAATAAAATATCATTGATTACGGAGCCTCATTGGCTAGTTTTATAGCCTCACTGGCTAACTAAGAAACCTCACTAGTTATAACCTCACTGGTTTAAACAAGAAGCCTCATTAGTTATAGCCTCACTAGAAAAACCTCCATGGTCTTAATGACCAATAGCCCATGAAAAAAATAGTATTTCAGAGGGTTACCCTATTACAATATGCACCAACAACGCAGTGCTTCAACACCTTGACTCACAAACTCTTATGTTTCATTGAAAAAAAATTTACAACATCAAAAAGAATGAAGGAAGATTACAAGAATATCTCCTTAACTCTCCAATAGTAAAAAGTTCCTCCAATGAAAGATAGAGATAGGATAAGTTCTTATCTCTCCACAAAACTCCTCTACACAATGAACAAAATAATATAAGCAATGACCAATCACCCTACATACATGAATGATAATCTCTAAAAAACTACTAACAAGACTCCAACTAGTGCTTATATGATCAAGAATTCTTCAATCCTCTGAACACATCAAAACTCTTGATAAAAACTCTCTTAGAAGACCACAAAAGGACTTTACTTAATCATGTTCCTTATTTCAACAAGACAAAGAACAAGATCAAGACTGCATACACTTAGGTAATATTAGACACAAAAGATATCAGACATAAGTGAAGTCTTTATGACTTTCCAAACTACTCCTGCTCATGTAAAGTAAGTACAACTTATGTGCGCTAACATATAAAGGCACAAGCAAGCCTTTTATGCACAATTATTCAAAACCTTCTTATTTTTCATGAACAACAAGGAAGCATGCTATAAAATATTAAAAATCTCTTTCATGATGCTCAACACTTGATACTAACTCAATCACATATATAATTTGCACATCACACTGGTAGACACATGGAGAATTTGCTTCAAGAATACAACAATATAATGGTGTTGTATAATGTCACGATTCAATTCTTTTTCCATACAATGTAATCACAAACCCTCAACAACTTTGAACCTCATCCTTATGAAAATACTGATATTTTAGTTTCTTTCATTGTGCATTAACTTAACACAACCATACTACCATAATGAAACTTTAATAATTTGGCCAAAAAACTCACATCTCATTTGTTGGACAAAAAAAACCTTTGAATGCATTGCTATGCTCTTTTTTTCAACATTCTAAATTAGACAGTTGAAAAACTATTCTTAACCTACCAAGACTCAATGGAAGCTATAAGAATGTTTCACAGGATATTTTATCAAATATACCTACGCGAACCTTCTTTAAAGACTAATCATTGGTTGTTAAAAATAAATCTTAGATAGACACTTAAACAATGTTTTCACCAATGATAATAAATCGGCTTAAAAAATATGAAGACTTGTATTAGAAATCATCACATGCCCTAAACCCTAGATCTTTAGGGTTTTCAAATATACCTTTGAAATATGAGATTGAATCAACCCTTTTCAAATGCAATGACAATTCTTACCAATAAGGAAGCACAAAAACTTTAAATGAGGTAATTTTGATTCAAACCTTTGCAAAGCAACCCTCATAAGCAACTTTAATCTTTGGATAAGCCACATCAACATCAACATATTTCCTTGTGAATAAAAAGCAATCTTTGCTCAATATTTGCATCCTCTGTTTTGCACATTGCATGAATAAGCATGAGATTACATCATAGCAACAAGGACCTTGTAACAATGAATAACAACACCATCGACTCCAAATTTGGACGTCACGAAATATGAAATCTTTACTACTTTTGACATCAATGATATAATAATGCAACCTTTGAGCTAGTGACATCAATGAAAAATCAATGTCAATCCAACAATATTTGTAAATGTTAATATATTAATATAAATTGACATAATAATTATATGACACATTAATATTAATAAGTATTAATTTTAGTTCAATGAGATAAAGTGGTTGCATGCTTATATTCTAGCTTAATGGAACAAAAAACTATTCAATAAGTTGGTTCATAATAATGACAACATAAATTTAAATTTTAAATTTTTAAATTTGAAAATTAAATAATAAACAATTAATATTTTTAATAAAACATTTATTTATTATTATTATTATCATTATTACGCTGAGAGGCATTCTATCAGTCACATCAAGGGATCAAAAGACCTAAGTACATAAAAAAGAAATGGCAGTTACAATTAGACAACTGGCAAGCACACAAAATATTGGATATTTTGTCTACATATTTAGTTAGTAGATCCTTTATCTCCTTTGACATGTCAAGGTAGTGTGACAATTTTTTTATGTGAGATTGTCTACAAGAGCATATTTATCATCACGGATATGGATTAGGGTTATGTTTAGGGTTAGGGTTATAGTTATGGTTAGGGTTATTATCATGAATAGGTTTATCATCACGAATATGGATTATGGTTAGGGTTACAGTTATGGTTATGGTTAGGGTTATTATCACGAATAGGTTTATCATCATGAATAGCGATTAGGGTTAGGGTTAGGGTTAGTATTAGGGTTGGGGTTATCATCACGAATAGGGGTTAGGGTTACGATTATGGTTATGGCTAGGGATAGGTTTATAAATGATAAAATATAGTAATTTGGTTAGGGTTAGAGTTAAAATTGGGATTAGGGTTAGGGTTATGTTTAGGTTTAGGATTGGGATTAGGGTTATGGTTATGGTTAGGGTTGGGATTAGGGTTAGGGTTATGGTTATGGTTAGCATTGGGATTATAATCACAAATTGTGATTAGGGTTAGGGTAGTACTAGGGTTGGGATTATCATCACAAATAGGGATTAGGGTTAGGGTTAGGGTTATGGTTATTGTTATGGTTAGGGATAGGTTTATAAATGATAAAATATAGTAATTTGGTTAGGGTTAGAGTTAAAATTAGGATTAGGGTTTGGGTTATCATCACGAATAGGGATTCAGGTTAGCGTTAGGGTTAGGGTTAGGGTTATTATTAGGGTTATGATTAGTGTTAGGATTAGGGTTATGGTTATGGTTATGGTTATGGTTATGGTTATGGTTATGGTTATGGTTATGGTTATGGTTAGGGTTATCATTGCGAATAGGTTTATCATCACAAATAAGATTATCATCAAGAATAAGATTAGGGTTAGGTTTATCATCACGAATAGGTTTATCATCACAAATAGGATTAGGGTTAGGGTTATGGTTAGGGTTAAGGTTATCATCATGACTAGGTTTATCATCATGAATAGGGATTACAGTTATGGTTATGGTTATGGTTATGGTTATGGTTAGGGTTAGGGTTAGTGTTAGTTTTAGGATTAGGGTTAGTTTTATCATCACAAATAGGATTAGGGTTAGGGTTAGGATTAAGGTTAGGGTTATGATTATAGTTATGGTTATGGTTAGGGTTAGGGTTATCATCATGAATAGGTTTATCATAATGAATATGGATTATAGTTAGGGTTAGGGTTAGGGTAATGGTTAGGGTTAGGGTTAGGGTTAGTGTTAGGGTTATGATTAGGGTTAGGTTTATCATCATGAATAGTGATTAGTGTTAGGGTTAGTGTTATAGTTTAGGGTTTAGGGTTAGGGTTAGGGTTTAGGGGTTAGGGTTATCATCACAAATAGGGATTAGGGTTAGGGTTATGATTAGGGTTAGTGTTAGGGTTAGGATTAGGGTTAGGGTTAGGATTAAGATTAAGATTAGGATTAGGACCTAACCATAACCATAACCCTAACCCTAATATTAACCCTAACCATAATTATAACCCTAACCATAACTCTAACCCTAACCTTAATACTAACCCTAACCCTAATCCCTATTCCTGATGAAAACCCTAATCTCAATTCATGATGATAAACCTATTCATGATGATAAACCTAACCCTAACCTTAACCCTAACCATTACCCTAACCCTAACCATAACCCTAACCCTAACTCTAACCCTAACCCTAATCCTAACTCTAACACTAACCCTAACCCTTACCCTAATCCCTATTCATGATGATAACCCCAATGCTAATCCCAATTTTAACCCTAACCCTAACCCTAACCCTAACCCTAATCATAATCCTAACCCTAACCCTAACCCTAACCCTCATTCTAATCCTAACCTAATTAAACCCTAAACCTAACCCTAATCCTAACGCTAACTCTAACCCTAACCCAAACCCTAGCCCTAACCCTAAGCTAATTAAACCCTAACTCTAACCCAAATCCCAATCCTAACCCTAACCCTAACCCTAACCTAATTAAACCCTAACTGTAACCCTAATCCCAATGCCAACCCTAACCCTAACCCCAATCCTAACCTTAAAAAAATTAAAAATCCTAACCCTAACCCTAACCCCCATCCTAACCCTAATCCTAACCCTAACCCTAACCCTAATATTAACCCTAACCCTAACCTTAATCTTAGCCCTAACCCTAAACCTAACCCTAACCCTAATCCTAACCCTAATCATAATCTTATCCTTAACCCTAATCGTAACCCTAACTCTAAACAAAATTAATAAACCTAACCCTAACCCTAACCCTAATCTTGACCCTAACCCTAATCCTAACCCTAACCCAATTAAACCCTAACCCTAATCCTAACCCTAATCCTAATCCTAACCCTAACCCTAATACTAACCCTAACCTTAAACCTAATCCTAACCCTAATCATATTAACTATCATATTATAATATATTAATTATTATAATAATTTTATAATAAAATATATAATAAATATAAAAAATAATTTATTTAAGATATTACATGTTGCGTCGCGACTGCTACTAGCATATATATATTATTTTAATATTATATATAAAATACGTTGAGATATATCCTTAGGCGCCTATTCAAATTTTAAAAATTTGATTAAAAAATAGGTGCCTCAAGAAGGATATCTTTGGGCGTATTTTATATATATTATTAAAATAATATATATATGCTAGTTTAATTTATCTATAATTTACCTATTTGCATTCAAACTTATATAAGATAATGCATATGGAAGCAAGGTAAAAATTATTCCTAAAAAGAAGGTAAAATAATAATTCACCTTCATTTCTCCTAAAAATTCATCCATAACATACAAAACTTTTTAGCCAATTATGTTCACAAGAAATAAGTTTTAAAATTTATAAAGTTAAATATTTTACATGTTCACTTTAATGAGACTGAATTTTAGTTGAAGATGATATTTTTCAAAACCAACTTATTAATAACTAATTAAACAAGAAAAAATAAAACTCATTGCAATAATATGGCATACAACAAGTAATAAAACAATGTTTGCTGGGGTTTCTTTTATTAATAAGTTTAGAAGCAATCTTACATTAATTAAAATATGTTTTTAACAATATTTTTTGATATTGTAATTTTTCCCAACAAAGGATTTTAAAGAGACTTTAATTGTGGGAATTCAATACATATGGGATTTTATATTTTTTAAGAAGGGATTTGAGAGAGATTCTAATTGTGGCATTCAAATTTATTGTATATAGTATCCATATATGAAAATATATATGAAATTAAATATAAAGGATAAGATATTTAGTTTTGGGAATTATGATGAAGAAATAAGTGTGATGTCATGTAGAATTTAATTGTCTTCATATAGAAAATATAAGTTTATAGTTTGAGGGATGATTTGGTCTATGAAATAATTGTGGATCAAATTTATGTTCCTTGGGATTGAACTTGAACATTGTAGAAATGATAAGATATGCAAAATGTAATTGTAACTTGCAAGATCATCTGGAAATAATGTAGACTTTTGTAACCTACAAAATCATAATCTTTCATATTTGATTATGTGTAATGACAATAGTATTTAGAAATACCTTTGGATAAATTATTGAGTTATCAGTGTCAAGTTCTCCTAGGCCAATCCCCTTGATGGACCAACTTTATGGTCTAAAGAAAATGTTCAAAGATAATATTCTCAAGAATATGGATGACCTATATGAATATTTTGATATAATGGGTTAATTTTAAGTTCTAAAGTGAAATGTTTTTGTAATTATTGTTGCTTGATAGACCATTATTTTTTCATTTTAATTGTTGTTTAATTTCACAAATGAATGCCGTTAAGTATCAAAACATAACATGTCACACAAATGTTTAGTGGGTCACCTCTAAACAACTAGTGCAAAAGGGTAGGATTTGATGATTTGAATTTTAAATTTAGAGATAAATCTAGAGCCCCTTAAGATCAATCCCAATCAATATGAGATTACTTCAAGATAGGAAACTATAATTCTCAAGGTTGTGATGAAATGTATAAATATGTGTGCAAGTGTGGATGTAATAAATGGCTAGTCATGGAAAATATATGAGAATATGTGTAACTAGGGATGCAATAAAATATATTAGGAAAAGTACCCATAAAAACCTTATCAATTAAATCATATCTTCATAATTATTAAGCATTGCAAGTATTTCCATATTAAACCTTCAAGGAGATCAACACATAGCGGGGGCCGATAGAAGAGAAAAAGAGAGAATTCCCTTGGAGAGTTTTGAGTGGACGCGTGGTGGAAGCCAATGATCATTTATCAAAAAAGGGCCATTGATATTCATTGAAGGCATGGGTTAGTACCTAGCAGAAAAACAAAACCTAAAGGGAGCATGGTGAATTTTGTATTCATAGTACCCAAACACCCCTTTCAAAAATTACAAGCCTCAACTTGGTTATTAGTGGCTTTCACCTCATTTTCCTATGATTAACAATTTGAACCAGAGATGGTACCTCTATTCTTCAATGTCTGTTTGGCGTAAACTATTTTCTGATACTTGGTTTGCAAGTGTTGAGCCAAAACTCACTCACTTTTCCTAGTGTATTCTTTTCCAAGGCTTACTAGTGGGGTCTGGGCTTGCTCACTTGGGGATCTAGGACCCTTGTTTCCCTTTTTGTGGGTAGGATAAGTCATTCAAGCACCTTTTCTAGTTTTGTACCAGAGCTCAACAGTTGTGGAATTGGATTCATGACTTCTTTCGGCCATTTAGGCCAGAGCCTTTCTCTTGGAATATTGTTTTGCTAGGTGACTCTCCCAGGATTCCCACTAAGTATACCCAGATTTGCACTTTTTAAGGTGGAAATCCTCTTCAGTATTTGGAAAGATTGAAATGCATGCACCCTTTCTCATTGCTAGCTTGATAAATTTGTTTCTTTATATTCTAAAGTAATTATTTTCTCTAATGTTCTTTTGCAGATTCAAGTGCAAGCAAATAATGTTGCGCTTGAAGTTTCTCACCTATAGGAGCTTTTGGACCACTGGGGAAATGCCCCTTGCACTATGGCACGTGTGCCTCCATCACCCACTTCTTTTTGAGGCCAGTTTCCTTCATGGGGCCAACAATGAATTGGCTCTACCAGAGATTCTTGCCCCCGCTCTCAAGCTCCTCCTCGGTGGTTTCCTTCTCCTCCTCTGTGGGCTGACTTGAGGTGGCCTTTTGGAGGGGTGGCAAGGGGTGGCGGTGGTGCTTTTGGGTGGCCTACTGGTAATGCTCCTAGTGGCAGTTTTGGTTGGCCTGATATTACTGATTGGCTCCCATGATTAGATTTGGCAATCTCAACTCACTGTGAGGATAAAGATAAAGAAAAAGATGACAACGGTTGGGCTCCCCCTGACATCACTCCAGACCTTGCTGATGTTTGGGGGAAAAAATTGAATGACAGGGACCCTTCACCCTCTGCTAGCATTTCAATGACTACTTGATGGCCTTTTATTTTCTTGTGTTTGTAATATTTCTTGCTTGCTGGGCTCAACCCATGTGACTCTGGACTTTTGGGCTTTGCCCATGTGACTCTTAGGGTGTGCCTTTTTACCACCCATTTTTATTTGTGAGTATTTCTATTTTATATATTAATATAGATATATTCCTATTCATCATTTTTTTTATAATATAATTTAGATATATTTGTTGGAGTACAATACCACTAAGAGGGGGGGTAAATCAGTGGTATGAGAGATTAAAATGAACTTAAATTAATCTTTCCCAACTTTGAACATGTAGAATGCAAGTTTTGAAACAATTCAATTATCAAGTGTAGCATTATGCATGCAAAGCTATCTAACTTGAATAAACATAAACAACATAAGCATATCACAAAAGCTGAAGACACAATAAAATAATGTTCATGAGTGGAAAACCCTTTATAGGGAGAAAAAACAACTCAAAAAAGATTGCCTCCTTGGCTTAATAAAATATCATTGATTACAGAGCCTCAATGGCTAGTTTTACAACCTCACTCATTACATCCTCACTAACTTAAACAAGAAACCTCAGTAGTTACAGCCTCACTAGAAAAACCTCCATGGTCTTAATGACCAATCTCCAATGAAAGAAGAAACACTATTTTAGGGGGTTACCCTGTTACAATATGCACCAACAACACAGTCCTTCAACACCTTGACTCACAAACTCTTATGTTTCCTTGACAACAAATTTACAACATCAAAAAGAATGAAGTTTACAAGAATATCTCCTTAAATCTCGAATAGTACAAAGTTCCTCTAATGAAAGATAGAGGCAGGATAAGTTCTTATCTCTCCATAAAACTCTAAAAAATGAACAAAATAATATAAGCAATGACCAATCACCCTGCATACATGAATGATAATCTCTGAACAACTACAAACAAGACTCCAACTAGTGTTTATATGATCAAGAATTCTTCAATCCTCTGGACACATCAAAACTCTTGATAGAAACCCTCTTAGAAGACCACAAAATGACTTTACTTAATCTTGTTCCTTATTTCAATAAGACAAAGAACAAGATCAAGATTGCATACACTTAGGCACCGTTAGACACAAAAGATATCAGACATAAGAAATTTTTTTATCACTTTCCAAACTACTCCTGCTCATGTGAAGTAAGCACAACTTATGTGCATTGACAAACAAAGGCACAAGCAAGCCTTTTATGCACAGTTATTCAAAACCATCTTATTTTACATGAACAACAAGGAAGCATGTTATAAAATATTAAAAATCTCTTTCATGATGCTCAACACTTGATACCAACTCAATCACAAATATAATGTGCACATCACACTAGTATACACATGGAGAATTTGCTTCAAGAATACAACAATATCATGGTGTTGCATAGATGCTATGATTCAATTCTTTTTCCACACAATGTAATCACAAACCCTCAACAACTTTGAACCCCATCTTTATGAACATATTGATATTTTAGTTTCTTTCATTGTGCACTAACTTAACAAATCCATACTACCACAATGAAACTTTAATAGTCTAGCTAGAAAATCACATCTCATCTGTTGGACAAAAAAAACCTCTGAATGCATTGCTACACTCTATTTTTTCCAACATTATATTTGTAGACTGTTAAAAAATTGTTCTTAGCCAACCAAAACCAGATGACATCTATATCAACTTTGAATAGGATCTTTTATCAAATATACTTGTGTGAACCTTACTAATCATTGGTTTTTAAAAGAAATCTTAGATAGACACTTAAACAATGTTTTCACCAATGATAATAATTTAGCATAAAAATACGAAGACTTGTATTATAAATCATCACGTGCCCTAAACCCTAGATCTTTAGGGTTTTTGAATATACCTTTGAAATATGAGATTGACTCAACCCTTTTCAAATGAAATGGAAATCCTTACCAAAAAAGAAGCATAAAACCTTTAAATTAAGTAAGTTTGATTCAAACCTTTGCAAAGCAACCCTCATAAGCAACTTTAATATTTGGATAAGCCACATCAACATCAACATATTTCCTTGTGAATAAAAAGAAATCTTTGCTCAATATTTGCATCCTCTATTCAACCTTTGCACATTGCATGAATAAGCATGGGATCACATCATAGCACCAAGGACCTTGTAATGATGAATAACAACACCATCAACTCCAAATGTGGACAACACAAACTCTGAACTCCTTACAACTTTTGACATCAATGATATACCGATGCAACCTATAAGCCTTTGACATCAATGGAAAATCAATGCCAATCCAACAAACTCCCCCTTTGGCCGTGATGTCAACTAATTTGCAAATTCTACCAACTACCAATTTCTCTCCTCTATCTCCCCCTTTTACAACAATGACAAAGGGATATTGAATCACAAAGCAAGAACTCCCCCTATGAAGAAGCTCCATCACTGGTACTTTTTTGAAACATTGCATAGTCAAAATAAAACAAATCTAAATTCTCTATCATTGGTCAAGCAAATTATATCAAATAAGTAACAAATGTTACAAATCAACCATTATTCACTTTCACTTTCCTTTGAAGCATTGAAGAACTATCAAGCAACAGTCCTTTAAAGAATTGAAGCAACATAAGCATTGAAGTTTCACTGTCCTTTGAAGCATGTGAAGGAAGTGAATAATCTTTACCACTATCCAAAAATTTGTTCCAAACAAAGAACCACCACACAACTATCCAAGAAAAAGAGGAGAAACCACTGTCACTATCCTTTAGCACCATTCAACAACTATCAATACTTGCAAGCATTACTGTCAAGAATTCATTTAACTTAGGATCTCTTGACTGTCCAAGCATCAATGACCAAAAGTAGTCTGACCAAAAGCATACTATTCTATAGCAAGAAAGCATTGTCCAAACAAAGTGAATCATTTAGAACTGTCTAAGGAAACATCATTGCCAATAGAAAATGTGCAAAATCAACACTCACAAGTCATGGCAAGCACTATTATCTCATAAAGATCAATGTCAAATCATCAATACTAGAACCAAGAAAAAACATCCAATCAAACTCACAGTCATATCACCATTACACAACCTATTGTAACTCAAGTCTCAATAGAGAAAACTACAAGATCACTATTCCAAGGTTCATGTTTCAAGATCATAAACATGATAAGATAAAAAATACTATTTTGTTCCAAGATCCTTCATAAACATGGTAAGATCAAGGCTGTCACTAGCTAGCACAAAAAACACTATCATTGTCACTACACTTTCCAAGTAGGAGTAGTTTCACAACAAGCCACAATCCATTGGAAATCCACCAATACTTCACTACTCCAACTATTCCACACATAGCAATCATCCATGGTAGTACTAACAAAGCCCTCAACTAGCCAATATCAACTAGATAGTCCACATTGTCCAACTCAATGCAAATGCAAATGTCCAATTTGTCCAGTTCAATACTCTTCCTTTTGAAAACAAATAACAAAAGTCTTCATTCCTTAGGCAATAGGCTGTATTAGAGTGATTATTCCCTGCAATCTCATTAGAAACAAGTGTGAAATTTACCATACTTGCAAAAATAAATACTATTTAGAGACAACAAAAATAAACTATCAAAGAGTTAGCAAGCAAGGATGAATAATTCATGACACCTCAAGATCACTTATAGCACTTGAAATGACTACTACATTTTTGGAGACCAATCCATTGTCCTGCCATGAGTTACAAAACTAGTACCATGCCACACACCAATTTACAGCCACGAATTACTGTTCATAGAAGGAACACCAAGAAAGCCTTATGAACAAACACAAGACTATCTTCATGTTGTGTAAAGACACCTTCTCAAGAACTGTCATCTTGTAAGTATAATTCACCACTAACTGCATTCAGTTGAAGCACTTGATACAAGATCTAATTGACAACATAATGATATTTGTAGGACCTCAAACAAACAATGATCATGGGGCGTTCAAGAACCCTCTACCAAACTATGAGAAAGGAGAGTCCTTGTCATCAAATAACAAGGGAAAAAACATAAACTATGTCTATGACACCACCATTTTGCATATTGAGGTGGTTGATGATCCAACCCGTGAAAAATTAGATCTTATTGCAAATGATAACTCAACCAATGATAACACCATTGAACATGAAAAAAACATCATTGCAATTGAAAATTGTCACCATGATGTTGCCACTACCTCACATCAAATCAACGTTATCAAAATCAAAGAGCAACAAGTCAACACACCCGTCAATGAAATCACATGAGGACAAGCCAAGGTAACATTGAAAGGAGCTACCCCTTCCACGTCCAAATCAATTGCTATCCCTATGACTCAATATAACATAGTGGATCAGTTGTAGAAGATACCTACACAAATATCCATATTAGAACTTCTCAAAATTTCACCCACTCACAAGGAAATCTTGGAACAAGCTCTAGTTTCCACCATGGTACCAAACAATCTAGAGGTTTTCCAATTCCAGACTATGGTGGGACATTTTATTGCACCACACTGCTTATCCTTTTCTGAACATGATGATGTATCTATCAATCATCCCCACAACATTGCCCTACACATTGAAGTCCTAATACACAAGCACCACGTTAAATGTGTTCTAATAGATGGAGGAGCTGACCTAAATATCTATACTTTGAAACTTGTTTGCACACTAGGCTATTCAAAAAATGCTATTGATTCTAGGAGGAAAATCACAATAAAAGAATATGATGAGGAGAAGAGATCTTCACAAGGATTGATGGTGCTACCTATTCAAGTGGGACTAGTTGTCAGAGATATAGTATGCCAAGTGTTAGACAAAGAGTTAACCTACAACATACTCTTGGGAAGACCTTGGATTCATGACATGCAAGTAGCACCATCCACATATCACTAGTGTTTGAAATTCCCGTTCAATGGACAAGAAATCACTACTACAACTGACTCAAACAACCCTCAATATTGTAACACCCTCAAGACTACCCAAGATACTTTTGTACCACACAACAGGGAAGCTCCAACTCATAGTTTATCAAAGGATGGGAAACAACTAAATGGCTTGTCAAAGTGGGTTGAGGAAAAGGACCAATCAAAGGATAAGGATATTGTTGATGCCAATCCCTCAAATAAAGAAAGTACATCAAATCCTACTCCACAAAATTAGGAAGGTCAACTTGAATCCTTATCAAAACAAGTTTCCAAGATCCAATTGAAAGACAAAGGCATGGGGGAATACTCATTTCAGCAATCTTTATGTCTATCGCAACTTTCATCTTCTCCAAAGTCATATGGACAACCATCAACATCTAGAAAAAAATCATCACAACCCACCATACTATTTGAGGGGACCTTTGTAAGAGTAGGCACATTAGTGGATGAGTTAGATGATAAAGGGGTTTTAAACTAGTTATACAAAGATGAATCATCACAAGCATCCACCTCAAGTGTACATGAAAAGTAGTATGGAAAGGGAAAGACAATCATGGAAAAGATGGGATACGAGGGAAAAGGTCCTCTCGGTAAAAGGAAAGAAGGAATCATAGAACTAATACAACTTGTCACCATGCAAGCCAAAGATAAAAAATGATTGGGGCATAGTGAAGAATCCAAAGAAGAAACCAAACAACAAGTTGTTGAAAGAATCCTACAACTACAAGCTAGTGATGCTCATGAAATGGATTCAAATGAATATGAGTGGGATTCATTATCCGAAGAGTCTTGTCATGATAAGGAAATTGATGTAGTCCAAAAGTATACACCCATACATGAGGAAGGTCAAAGTTCAAGCTATATACCACTTGAAACAGGATTACAACACATTGATGACTCCAGTGAAGATGATTAGGCTCATAGTGAAATAAATAATTCAGAGGAGAGTTACCTTATAGACATTGAATTCACTATTGGACAATCCAAAGACATTACCATCATGACCCTTACTGCATCTGACTTTAACCAATCCCATGACTCTTTACCCCTGGTACATCTCAAACTTATAGATTGGGATCAAACAGAGCCATTTGACATCCCCATCTTTTCAAATGACAAAGCCATTGTCAACTTCCTCTATTCCACCAATCCTAAAATAGATTCCACCATTGAACATTGTAACAAAGCTTCCAACCAGGAGAGTGTCAAATTTTCTAGCTGCAAAATGAATAGTAAAGGGAATAGATCTGATGGTGAAAACCATTGAATGGCAGTATCAGATCTAGAAAACGTAAAAAGGAAGAGCGTATCCAATAGTGAAAACTTCTTTGAGGTGTTGAAGGATGGAAGATTTGACACACTCCTCAAAAAATCTCAAGAACGATCTAAATTATTGGTTGAACCCACCCTGTCTATCAACATTGGAAATGAAGAAACAATAAAGATTGTCCATCTAGCAGAATCTTTGACAGATTAGGAAAAACCAAACTTTATCAAATTTTTCATAGAAAGAGAAATAAAATTTGCTTGGTCTTATGCTGACATGCTAGGGACTGATCCAGAACTCATCATGCATCACTTATCACTACTAGCAGGGGTAAAAATGGTCAAACAAAAATTAAGGAAAATGCATCCGCATATTGCCATATTGGTAAAAGAAAAATTGAAGAAGATACTAGATGTGGGATTTGTCAGACCTATTGGCTATGCCGAGTGGATTTCTAACATCATACCTATTTCCAAACTAGACAAAAGCATCAAAATCTACATAGATTTCAGAGATCTCAAAAGCTTGCCCAAAAGATGATTTTACACTACCTAACATTGACATCATCGTAGACTTGACTGCTGGACATGAAATGCTCTCGCTTATGGATGGATTTTTAGGGTATAATCAGATAAAGATAGCACTTGAGGATCAAGACAGAATAACCTTCACATGTCATTGGGGTACTTTCTACTAGAATGTGATGCCTTTTGGGTTGAAAAATGTTGGAGCCACATGTCAAAGAGCAATGACCACCATATTTCATGACATGATGCACACTTTTATGGAAGACTATCTAGATGATCTATTGGAAAAATCCTACACCAGAGAAGGACACCTAGAAATTCTAGACAAAATTTTCAACAGATTAGACAAGTTCAATGTGAGACTAAATCCCAAGAAATGTGTGTTCGGTGTAACATTAGCTAAAATTTTGGGGTACATTGTGTTGGATAAAGAAATTTAGGTAGACCCTACAAAGGTCAAAGCCATCATGGAGATGCCTCCTAAAAACATCAGCCAACTCAGATCCTTGCAAGGAAGATTTCAATCTATCATGAGGTTTATCACACAACTGGCTGACAAAACTCACCCCTTCAACCACTTGCTCCACAAGAATGCATCTTTCCTATGGGATGAAAAATGTGAAGGAGCCTTCAATCAATTGAAACAATATCTGATGAGTCCACCTATCTTGATACCACTAGCAAAAGGAAAGCCACTTTTATTGTACATAGCAATAATTGAGATATCATTGGGAGCCTTGTTAGCACAAGAGGATTCAATAGGAAAAGAAAGGGAAATCTATTATATTAGAAAAACCTTAAATGTATATGAGATCAATTACACCTTCATTGAAAATTATTTTCTCGTAGTAGTGTTCGCCACCCAAAAATTGCGACATTATATGCTCATCCATACCATCAAGTTAATAGCCAAGATCGATCCCCTGAAATACCTTCTTAGCAAAGATAATCTAACTGGAAGACTAGCTAAGTGGGTCATGATGCTGAGTGAATTTGACATCCAATATGTTGATAGGAAGGAAATCAAAGGACAAGCCATCGTAGATTAGTTAGCTAAAGAACCATTATAAGATAATCATCCCATGAACATTGAGTTTCCAGATGTTGAAGTCCTAACAGTATCCACACAACAATGGGTCTTGTACTTTGATGGTTCTTATACACAACATGGATCAAGAGTTGGGATCTTGTTTATCTCACCACAAGGACATACCATTCCCAATTCCTATAGATTGATGTTCCCTTGCACCAACAATATAGCTGAATACGAAGCCTTGATCATTGGAATCAAAGTAGTAGTTGAGTGGAAGATCACAAAGTTACATGTCTATGGGGATTCACAACTAGTCATTAATTAGGTAAATGATGACTATCAAACAAAGGGTGACAAGCTAATGCCCTACAAAAGAATGGTTGATGACTTCAAAAAGTACTTTGTGGAAATAATATTTGAGTAGATTCCTCGAATTGACAACAAAGCCACTAATGCCATGGCAAGCATTGCTTCACTCTTGTAGATTCCAGAGAAACAAGCTTGTTACAAGTTCATGGTGGAATAACTATTCAACCCATCTTATGAGAACCCTAAGTCCCAAGTTATCTACCATCTAGTTGAGGCTGACACTTCCCTCTACAGGAAAATCTATACATACCTAAAAGATAAAACCCTCACTCTTGACCTATCCTGTAATCAAAAATGAAACTTCATTGGCCAAACCTCCTAAAACACCCTTATTTTAGATGTCCTTTATCAACGAGGTCTAGATGGAACTCTCCTCTAATGTCTAGAATGTGATGAGTCTGAAATGACTTTATGTGAAGTACATGAAGGTGTTTGTGGAGCTCATTTAAGTAGTTTAACCTTAGCTAAGAAACTCCTCTGTCTGGGATATTATTGGCCGACTATGGAGAGGGATTCTTTTCAGTTTGTCAAGAAATTCCAAAAGTGTCAGATTCATGGCAATCTCATCCATGCACTAATGTAGGAACTTCACCCTTTTGTATCAACATGGCCCTTTTGTTAGTGGGGATTGGACCTTGTAGGCAAGATTCATCCATCTTCATCCAATGGACACAAGTTCATTATCACAACCACTGAGTATTTCACAAAATGGATTGAAGCTGTCCATCTACCTGCCATCACAGGAAAACAAATATCATCCTTCATCCTGAACTATATCATCTGTAAATATGGCATCCCTCAGTCCATCATTACTGACAATGACAGACCTTTCAAAAACTAGGATGTTGAAGGACTTTGTGAGAAATTTCACATCTAACATCAGTTTTCTACACCATATTATCCTCGAGAAATGGCCAAGTAGAGGCCTCAAACAAGACTATCCTGAAAATGTTAAAGAAAACCATCAACAATGTTGGATGTGACTAGCATGTGCAACTGAACCTTGCTCTATGGGCTTACAAAACTAGCATCCATACCTTGACAAGAGCTACACCCTATGCTCTAGTCTATAGATCAGAAGCCATTTTACCTATTAAGATTGAACTACCATCACTCCATGTGTCACTAGAAGGGATCATTTTAGATGAGGATTACAGAGTGTCTAGGTTACAGGAATTGGAACTCTTGTATGAGCATTTTCAGCATGTAGTGGATCACCTGGAAGCATATCAAGAGAGGATATCCAGAAGCTACAACCATAGAGTCAAGCCTAGAACATTTCAAGTTGGTGATTTAGTCTTGAATGAGAATCCCCGTAATCAACAAGATTGAGAGAAGGGGAAATTTGAACCAAACTGGCTAGGTCCCTTTGTCATTGTGTCAGCCTTGGGATTAGGAACATATCAGTTGTCCACACTAGAAGGGGATTTTTTGATGAACCCCTCAATAGCCTACATCTCAAGAGGTATACACTTGAATCATCCAATGCATCAGGAAAAGGTCCTAAAAAATACCAAAAAAATTAGAAAATTTCTTGAAAAAATGGTTACCTTGATGAAAACCTGACAAATAGGTGTCTTGGTAACAACAAAAAAAAAGATCAAAAAATAAAAAATAAAATCATAAAATCTGAAAAAGTGCAATAAAAAAAAGTAGTGAAAACCTGGCAACAGGCACTATTTGTGATAGGTTATCTTTTCCATCTATTTGAGCATGCCGACCATTCACTTTTGTCATTCACTTTCACCATCAATCTGCCTATCCTTTGAAAGCACCATGTACATATCCTAGCATCGCGGTGGTGTCTCACCCTATATTGGGGGAAAAATCCTGAACTCATTGGGGGCAATAAACTTTGAGCTTGAACCAACAGACAAACATCAGTGGTACAACACAACCCCAAAGCAATGATCATAGTTCCATTCAACATTGAACATTAATATGAACACATCAACCATCCAAATCAAAAGAAAATCCAAAACAATCAAATCAAGAGCAAACTTCAAATGGATGATGTTCCTTCTAAATCATGGGTTTATCATGTCACACTCAAATGTTTAATTTTTGTACTTTGATTTTTGTTATCATATCTTTGGAGCCCCTTGATGATGTATCAAACTAGAGGATCTAGGAAAGAATATGATTTTTCTTTGTCTGCTATATGTGAGTTGATCATTATTACCATGCAAATTGTCACAGGATGTGCTCTACAAAGTATCACTACTGACATTCCAAATTTGCATAGGAAAATGGTTAACTCTTGTCTATTTATGCAAGCAATACTTAGGTCATCTCAGTTTAATTATACTTAGATGCTTGTGTTAACTTGTACTATCAAACATCATGGAAGTAGTACTCAGGTCATCATGGTCTAAATATACCATTGATGCTTGTACTCACTTTCAACATTTTAAAGGCCCAATGATGATAAAAAGTATGAAAAATCAACTGTTATGAATGACAACTTTTGCATATGAGATATGCATGGTTAGATTAGATTGCATCTATATTTATGGGATTTCCAAAGCTACAACAATGATGTTATCTCTTGCATTAAGGGATTGAGTAGACTTTACATTGACAAAAAAACATCATTTTCATATAGTTACACATCACTTGTATCATCATTTACATATAGTAGAAAACATTACAACATTGTTCATCCACCCATTCATCACATCATAATATTTGCATTAGAAAACACAAAATGACATGCATCCAATCTCATTTACATAATCAAAATCATTTCATATAGTGGTAGTAGGAAAGTGGTTCACTAAGCTTAAATGAGTGAGTCTCTTCAGATTTCTAAAAGAATTGGGAAATATGTTAGGTTTTGTGAAAGCTTAATTTAACAAAGAATCAACTGATGGCAACCTTCCCACAACTCTTGGAAGGTGGATAGATTCACTCATTTAAGCTTAAGACCCTAGAACAAAATCATCTGCATAATCACTTGCATCACATAATCATAATTCATCATTACAAAACATCACACATTTACATAATCATTATATCTCATTATCATCGCATCCATACATAATCAATATGAACATCACATTTCATCACATATCATTATTGCATAATCAAATCCATTTCACATAGCCTAAAAAATCATTTGCATAAATCCATAAAGCATATAGAATCATCCATCATTGCATTATCATATCATATCATCATTGCATACATTCTCATAGAATTAGGTACCATCACACAATCATTTCATATACACAATCATTCATTCATTACATCATTTATTTGCATAAAAAAAGTACAAAAATAAAATCCATCACATAACATATCATCCACATCATCACCTAGAAATTAAATGCATATCATAATCATCATCATAACATGGAAATTAAATGCATCATAGACATCTATCATCATATCCACACATAGATCATAATCATCGTTGCATATCATATAACCACAAAAATCACAATGTCAAAGTGTACAAGGATATCCAAAAATATGATGAGATAGATCAATATCAAAAATAGCATTGTATCGTAAAGTCTGAAAACAAGAAGTACATCATCAATGTAACAATAGAGTATACATCATGTCCAAAGTACATCAAAATATGCTATCCCAACTAGAGCTATGTCGTGCTCCTCCTGGATGGTGTTGGCATCATAGAACCGGTACCTCCTCCACCTGACGGACCTGCACCAGGATCTCTCCTATCTCTAGGCAATGGCTGTGTAACACCCATGCTAACAATCCGAGATTGAGACCTGCTAGATCGAGACTGTACAAAGCTCTCTCATCACTCAGGAGGAACCACCTCATGATATTTACCCTTGTAAAACTGAGACTGCTGAGTAGTGTGCCGAATCTCTCTAAAATAATCAGATGTACTAATAGCTGCTACAGCCTACTGTAATCTCTTAGTAATGGCCTCAACCTACTTTTCTTGTCATCTCATGGCATCCCTCTCTATAGTAAGTATGAAAACCTATGCCTATACCTGCTACCTATGTGCATCTCTCTTAGCTGTCAGTGTCTAAACCTATGCTTGAGCCTGCACTAATTGACCCTAAAGAGTCTCAACCTGTGCCTGTACCTATTGTACTTGTTGCCTATTTGCATCTCTCTCAGTTGTCAGTGTCTGAACCTGTGCTTGAGCCTGCACTAACGCACCCTAAAGAGTCTGAATATGTGCCTGTAAGACCTCTATCTACACTTGTTGCTGATGAGAGGGGAATCCAATCTAAATCCTAGGAATCACCGACTGAGGTATGGTAGTACTCCTCCTACATCTAAGAACTACAAAATCTAGAATGTGACTACCAACTGCACATGATGTCCCTGCACCTGAGCTACCACCACCACCACCATCATCACCACTACCACCACCCTTAGCTCCATCATCATCCCTTTCATCCCCCTATCAATCTCCTCCTCCTCTCCATCCCCCTTGTATCTCAGTGCCTAAGGCGGTGCCCTGTCATCATCATCAAATGGAGGAACTAGCTCATCAGGACTTGATAATATCAGAAAGGGATGTGTGTAGAAATACTCAGAATAATTCTTTGTCATCCCTGCATCTGCAACCTGTGGAGCATAATCCCACACAACTAGCACTAATGTATAATACTCACTATGAGCCACATTATATGAAATAGTAGGACCCCACTCGATCACATCTTGTCGCCGCCGTGCATAATGGGAAACCCCTTGAGGCATCCCTTGAACTCGTCCAAACTGACGACAAACCCATAGATACAAATATCTCTTGATTATATAATGTTTCTGTCCCATCAAGTATCATGCTAGCAGCATGTATGGCATCTCCATCTGATCCTCTAGCCACACCTCATAATCCAAGTAAGGGTACCATGTCATAGTCTCCAAATCATCTAAGGCACATCTCCAATACTCTAATTTTCCCAGCTTATGTTGAACAAAGGGACCAATGTAATTGAACACATAAGGTCTACCCGTTAGTCACTGTCTATCTCCCACTGGCCGAGTGATCACTATATGCTCCCACGCCCATATCTGTAACAACGTAACTCCAAAAGAGAGAATCACCCCACACAATAAACAACCTGGTACACATCATGATATAAATGGGCTAACATACATGAACCCCATGCATATCTGGTCCCCTCCAACATCATACACTCCAATATCCAACCCTAGTCGACTGATAACCCCTTTGACCTGTGGTCAAGACAAAGGAATCTGCTAATGAACCTAGACAAAACACATGGTAGAGGGTCATATCTCCTGATCATGTCCTGCCAGGAGACCGAATATCTTGAAACATGATCATATCGGAAGATCCTATGCAAGGCCTTGATCACGCCTTGCTCTCCTTTGTCATACACAACTATCTTGCCAACCACTATAATCTGCAAGATACAATACACATCCTCAGGAGTAATTTTCATCTCCCCAGTAGCTAGATGAAAGGTGTTGTGGTCACTATGCCACCTCTCCACCAAAGCAGTCAGCAAACCCCTTTTAATCCTATACTAGGGTATATCTAACAATGATGTCAAACCACAAATGTGATAATATCTAAATCAGCCTATGTCAACTGATGAATCATATCCCACATCTTTGGGAAATGCTCCCAAGACTGAAGAACATCAAGGTCCTCCTAGTCATATCATGTCAAATAAATCAACATTACATCAATCAATCTATCAAATTTAGATCATTGGTCAATCTATAAATTCAAGATCATCAGTCAATCTATCAATTCAAGATCATTAGTTAATCAAATCATGTTCAATCAAGATCATCAGTCAATCAAATCATGTTTAATCAAGATCATCAAGTCAATCTATCAAATCAATCATCAAGTTAATCAGGACAATCATGAATGAATCTATCATCAAACCTCACCTATCATGAGGTCAATGAATCATTAGTACTATTATCGATCCTCACCTATCATGAGGTTGATCAAGAATTATTCCTACCATCGATCCTCACCTATCATGAGGTCGATCAAGCATTAGTCCTATCATTGATCCTCACCTATCATGAGGCCGAAACATCATCAATCCTATCATTTATTCTCACCTATCATGAGGTCACTACATCATCAGGTTATCCTATCATTTGAATCTCACCTATCATGAGATCAAATCATCAACCATCTTATCGAACATCAATCAAGCAACAAAAATCACACAATCAGACTAAAATCAATCAAAGCATCACTGAACATCACAATGCAATGAATGACATGATTCATGAACATTAAACAAGCATCCACAAACATCAACAACACAACATTTGACATAATCAACACACATTTCCAAAATCAAGAGGTCTTTAATCAATCACACATCATCATACAGGCAAAACAACAAGGAAAATCATCAGAAATCATCAAGGACAAACCCTTAAAACACCCCTAAGATAGAAAAATGTGCAATTTAGGACCCCAAATGCGCCACAAAATCAACAAAATATGCCATTTCAGGGGAAAAATGTGCTAAAACAGGCTAAAACATGAAATAAGGGCTAGAAAATGTGCCAAAAGACCAGCAAAATGTGTGACAGAATGAGCAAAATGCACCATTTCAGGCACAAGATGTGCCAAAAATCTTAGAAATACCCAAAAATGACTCCAAAAGAGCAAAAATACCCTCCAAAAGTGCAAAAATGACTTTAAATGGCCTACAACGCCTATCTACCAAGTTCAAAACACCAACAAAAGGCAAGAAAATTACTAAAGGAGGTTTCTCGTAATGTGTACCGGAGGTCTAGCTGCAGTAAGGCGACCATGGCGACGAACACGCTCGAAACAATGCTTGTGATATGGGATCACCATCTTCCTCTAGCTCTCCACTCTCCAAATTCTCCAAAATCCCAATGTGCAAATGAATTCACTTTTCCCACTTTTTACCTTTTTAAAGGTTAATGGAGGGAATTATGGTGGGATTTATTTCTTTTTTTACCAAAAATGGGCTTTAACTAATCAAAACTATTAAAGGAGCAAGCTTGGAATCAAATTTTGAGAGATAAATCATGTTTGTTATCAAAGTATCATTTGTTTAATGTTGCATCATCATCACATCATTGCAAAATCATCAAATCATCAACAAATCATCAAAATTGCAAAATTCATTGATTTATCTCTCGAGGGGGCATATATCCGTCAGTACCTGAAAATCAACGTCTGGGGCATCAAAAATTTTCTTAGCATCAATATCAATTTTTTCTTTGAAGCAATGTGTAAACACATTACTTCAAAAAGGGGAAAAATGAATACACCTTAAAATGGTCATGGCATTTAATTAATTAAATACCAATTATTTAATTAATATTCAACTACATATAAATATATTCTTAATTAATTTATATTGTTCACCCTTCTCTAATTCTCCAAATCTAAAATCATATTCTTCTAATTTAATTAAATAAACAATTTTTCATAAGCTTGTTTTATTTAATTAATCTTCACTAATCTAGATTAGGAATTCAAGCACATGTCTACAACTTTTTGTGCCACCTCACCAAGGTCACATGAAATTAAATAATTCTAATTTTTAATTAGAATTATCTTCAACCAATTTTAAAAGCACATGGCTTATTCCTCACACGCTTCCACCAATTTTCAAACACGTGGTCTTTTCTTCCCACACTTGAGTCTTCCATCCAAATGGCATGTTGCCCATTGGTCAAGAGATTCTTCCATCCAAATGGCATGTTGTCTTTGGTCAAGGGGACAACATCTTGATTCTCTCCATCTCCACTATTCATCCTTCTTGTTCAAATTTGGACCATCGATCGTTGCCACCTCACCAGATTCTTGGAAAAGGCTATAAATAAAACCCTTTGGCATTGTATTTTGCATCCACATTTGAATAGAGTTATCATGTAGGAATATCGTTTGAGCTTGGGAGCATTATGGAGTCTTATAGTTACATTTTATATCATGTTTTACATCATAGTTAAATCTTAGACTAATACTTTTCTTCATAGTTGCATTTTATGTCATCCTTTTCATCATAGTTACATTTTAGTTTTCCATAGTTTTCATTTGAGCATATGTAGAATCATATAGATCACTACCATAGTATCCATTATCCTTTCCATCGTATAGTTGCATGTAGGAATTTAGTTGGCTTGCATGTTGAATACTAATCTCATTTCTTAAGTGTCATTATAATAGCCTTTGTGCACATAGAAATCTGAGGGCCAAAGGGTTAAAGGAATCTTTAAGAATAGAGGACAATGAAATGTTCTCAAAAGATTTATTTTGTTGCAAATTAGAGTAGCTTCTTTGCTTTGAATCTTTGATATAATTCATTTCATTAAGGTTTGTGTTGATACTAACTTTCCACATTTCACACACACACACATGTCATCAAGTATATTACCAATCCAATAAAACTTCTGTACTGTATTGTCAAATCAACAAAGTGTACTATGTCTAGGGGCACATCAAACAAATGTCAAACTTTCATCATCAATGGTTATTCTCATTGTATTTACACTGTGAGTCACTGTATAGCCAAGCAATTCACTATCCAAGTAAACAAGTAAACTGACCAAGCAATGGTCATTGTCAAGCAAGAAAATAATTCTCTACAGTTAAGAACACTATTTGGAAATGCAATCACTATGCACTGTCTTGAAGTTTACTATCCATTTCAGTGTCACAGTCTTGTCTATGCAACAACATGCTATCATGTTATTCTTGGTATCTCATGAAGAATATCACCTCACTGAACTCATGATGCAAGACACCATATTTCCAAGTGTGGACTGATAATAGCACTCATAACCCATTTAGTCAAAAACACATATCACACATCATCCATTGAAACAAGGGAAATGAGAAAGTATTCTTCATATACCACAATGTAATCCACATGATGCTGCCACTCTATCAACTTTTATCAAAAATGGTGAAGACAAATGCTTGAGTATCACTGTCAATTGTAAAGCACATGAAGAATATAACCATAGACACAAGTAAGTGAAGAGATATTAACCACAAAGAGATCTCCACCTAGCACTAAATCAAAAATTACTGAGCATTATGCAAATTGGACATGTAAAAACACTTCATAATCCAATGTGTAGGCCTTGTATTGATCCACTATCGTACACTTATCTCTCCTAGCATAAAGAATCTTCTGAACCCAATAAACACAAGCAACCACTATTAGAAGCATATGAACTCATGATGCCATTATCCACTTTGTGTGCATTGTATGACTGTCTCATACTTAAAGACCAACATATTTGAGATGCAAAGAAAGACCATGAACACAAACTACTGAGCACTCACAAAAGAACTATATTTTCCCAATCAGAAACACACTATTACAAATGTACAACGTCATTTCCATTAATGAGATATCAATCTCAATGAGAATCATTGTGATTTGAGCTATCACTAAGATGAAGTAGATTGAAAAATATTCATTGAAAGAACATTTGATCAAGTTTACTAAAGAAACCACCAATACTAAAAATCCTTGGAGCAAGCAAGAAATACCCCAGTATCAAGCATGAACCAACCATACTCCGTCAACTTTGACAACTATGTATCAACAAAAAACCTTCACTTTTAATTAGCATCATGGATAGCACTGTATAAAATCAATAAAGCACTAGCTCAACAAACAACAAAGAGATATAAGCCACACTGTCCATAAGACAAAAAGTAAACATTCACTATGCACACTCCATTGTGCATCTTATAATGAAATACTCCTTTATTTTCCTCTTGATGAAACCTCTTAGCTATTGACTATGGGGTTTGTGAAATATGACATAAGACCAAAACCCCCTTAATTTATGCTATCCTTTAAACAATTATGAGAGTCTCTTGTGTAACATGCACAAGATTAGGTTCTTCTTTCTATTTTTGCTCATGTTTCCTTGTCCAGACTTTCTTAGGCTCTTTCCTTTTCCAAGCTTTTTCAAACTCTTGTTTTTTCTTGTTTGACATGTTTTCCCTCTTATCATGATTAGGTGGACTCACTAAACTTCTTCTACAAAATTGTGCTATATGTCCAAAGTTGGTACATGTTAACAAACTACATTCATATTTCCATAAAATGCAGATTGAATCCTTCTACAATCAATTGCTTTATGTCCATAATCATTACAAGAATAATTGTACCTAATTTGTCTTGTTGATAACCTTTTTCTCAGAATTTTTTTGGGATCATGAATTCTTATGTATCCATCTTCATAAGTATTCTGATCTTTAGGCATTTTGAAAGTAAAACTTGATTCTCCTTGTTCATATGCTACTCCTTTTGATAAGCTTATCAATTATATTGGCTCCTTTGACACTGTAGCATCTTTGTTACAAACTTCTTCTTCATATCCTAGCCCAAATTTGTTTGACAAAGATCTTTGACTTAGCAACATTTTCTCAAACAACTTAGTGCTTTGCTCATTTTGTATGCTTCTTTTCAAATCTAGTTTTACCTTCTCTAATTGCTCTTTTAGGGACAACATTTTAGCCTCCAGCTTTTGGCAATCTTCTACTTTGGTTTGAAACTTCTTGTAAGTGGCTTCTTCCACTTTTCTAGATTCTTCCAATTGAACCTTTAGTTTCTCAATAATCTGATTAGATTCTACACACTTCTTTAGTTCATCAACAAGTTGATTAGATTCTTCATACTTCATCTTATGTTCTTCTTTTTCTCTTCTTTCTTTCTTCAATTCATCTAAGGCAATAATCAATTCATGTTCCAGATAAACTTGTGCTTCCTCTTCATCATTTTCATCATATGACTCATTTTCAACTTCCACAAAGTGTAACACATCTCTTTTTGCATCAAACATTCCTGCATGAAATTATTTAGAACCAAGAACATTAGAAACATCATCAAGTTTTGTAATAGAATTTTCTTTTGATGCATATCTTTCTCCTTTTTAGAAACTTTATTTCTATACCTCTTGCCCATTGTACTCAAGTACCAGGAACCCTTAAGTTGGTTAAAATTTGTGCAAGGGTTTGGATTTGATACCACTTGTTGGAGTACAATACCATTGAGAGGGTGGGGGGTGAATTAGTGGTATGATAGATTAAAATGAACTTAAATTAATCTTTCCTAACTTTGAACATGTAGAATGCAAGTTTTATAACAGTTCAATTATCAAGTGTAGCATTATGCATGCAAATCTATCTAACTTGAATGAACATAAAGAACATAAGAAGATCACAAAAGCTGAAGACACCATAACACAATGTTTATGAGTGGAAAAACCTTTACAGGGAGAAAAAACCACTTAGAAAAGATTGCCTCATTGCTTAATAAAATATCATTGATTAGGGAGCCTCATTGGCTAGTTTTATAGCCTCACTGGCTAACTAAGAAACCTCACTAGTTATAACCTCACTGGTTTAAACAAGAAGCCTCATTAGTTATAGCCTCACTAGAAAAACCTCCATGGTATTAATGACCAATAGGCCATGAAAAAAATAGTATTTCATGGGGTTACCCTATTACAATATGCACCAACAACGCAGTGCTTCAACACCTTGACTCACAAACTCTTATGTTTCATTGAAAAAAAATTTACAACATCAAAAAGAATGAAGGAAGATTACAAGAATATCTCCTTAACTCTCCAATAGTAAAAAGTTCCTCCAATGAAAGATAGAGATAGGATAAGTTCTTATCTCTCCACAAAACTCCTCTACACAATGAACAAAATAATATAAGCAATGACCAATCACCCTACATACATGAATGATAATCTCTGAACAACTACTAACAAGACTCCAACTAGTGCTTATATGATCAAGAATTCCTCAATCCTCCGAACACATCAAAACTCTTGATAAAAACTCTCTTAGAAGACCACAAAAGGACTTTACTTAATCATGTTCCTTATTTCAACAAGACAAAGAACAAGATCAAGACTGCATACACTTAGGTAATATTAGACACAAAAGATATCAAACATAAGTGAAGTCTTTATGACTTTCCAAACTACTCCTGCTCATGTAAAGTAAGTACAACTTATGTGCACTAACATATAAAGGCACAAGCAAGCCTTTTATGCACAATTATTCAAAACCCTCTTATTTTTCATGAACAACAAGGAAGCATGCTATAAAATATTAAAAATCTCTTTCATGATGCTCAACACTTGATACTAACTCAATCACAGATATAATTTGCACATCACACTAGTATACACATGGAGAATTTGCTTCAAGAATACAACAATATAATGGTGTTGTATAATGTCGCGATTCAATTCTTTTTCCATACAATGTAATCACAAACCCTCAACAACTTTGAACCTCATCCTTATGAAAATACTGATATTTTAGTTTCTTTCATTGTGCATTAACTTAACACAACCATACTACCATAATGAAACTTTAATAATTTGGCCAAAAAATTCACATCTCATTTGTTGGACAAAAAAAACCTTTGAATGCATTGCTATGCTCTTTTTTTCAACATTCTAAATTAGACAGTTGAAAAACTATTCTTAACCTACCAAGACTCAATGGAAGCTATAAGAATGTTTCACAGGATATTTTATCAAATATACCTACGCGAACCTTCTTTAAAGACTAATCATTGGTTGTTAAAAATAAATCTTAGATAGACACTTAAACAATGTTTTCACCAATGATAATAAATCGGCTTAAAAAATATGAAGACTTGTATTAGAAATCATCACATGCCCTAAACCCTAGATCTTTAGGGTTTTCAAATATACCTTTGAAATATGAGATTGAATCAACCCTTTTCAAATGCAATGACAATTCTTACCAATAAGGAAGCACAAAAACTTTAAATGAGGTAATTTTGATTCAAACCTTTGCAAAGCAACCCTCATAAGCAACTTTAATCTTTGGATAAGCCACATCAACATCAACATATTTCCTTGTGAATAAAAAGCAATCTTTGCTCAATATTTGCATCCTCTGTTTTGCACATTGCATGAATAAGCATGAGATTACATCATAGCAACAAGGACCTTGTAACAATGAATAACAACACCATCGACTCCAAATTTGGACGTCACGAAATATGAAATCTTTACTACTTTTGACATCAATGATATAATAATGCAACCTTTGAGCTAGTGACATCAATGAAAAATCAATGTCAATCCAACAATATTTGTAAATGTTAATATATTAATATAAATTGACATAATAATTATATGACACATTAATATTAATAAGTATTAATTTTAGTTCAATGAGATAAAGTGGTTGCATGCTTATATTCTAGCTTAATGGAACAAAAAACTATTCAATAAGTTGGTTCATAATAATGACAACATAAATTTAAATTTTAAATTTTTAAATTTGAAAATTAAATAATAAACAATTAATATTTTTAATAAAACATTTATTTATTATTATTATTATCATTATTACGCTGAGAGGCATTCTATCAGTCACATCAAGGGATCAAAAGACCTAAGTACATAAAAAAGAAATGGCAGTTACAATTAGACAACTGGCAAGCACACAAAATATTGGATATTTTGTCTACATATTTAGTTAGTAGATCCTTTATCTCCTTTGACATGTCAAGGTAGTGTGACAATTTTTTTATGTGAGATTGTCTACAAGAGCATATTTATCATCACGGATATGGATTAGGGTTATGTTTAGGGTTAGGGTTATAGTTATGGTTAGGGTTATTATCATGAATAGGTTTATCATCACGAATAGCAATGGGTTATGGTTAGGGTTAGTTATTAGGGTTAGGGTTATTATCACGAATAGGGGTTAGGGTTACGATTATGGTTATGGCTAGGGATAGGTTTATAAATGATAAAATATAGTAATTTGGTTAGGGTTAGAGTTAAAATTGGGATTAGGGTTAGGGTTATGTTTAGGTTTAGGGTTGGGATTAGGGTTATGGTTATGGTTAGGGTTGGGATTAGGGTTAGGGTTATGGTTATGGTTAGCATTGGGATTATAATCACAAATTGTGATTAGGGTTAGGGTAGTACTAGGGTTGGACTATCATCACAAACAGGGATTAGGCTAGGGGTTAGGCTTGGGTTATTTTATGGTTAGGACAAAATGTAAAAATATAGTAATTGGTTAGGGTTGAGCAAAATTAGACTAGGGTTGGGCTATCATCCGAATAGGGATTCTGTGCTAGCTTGGGCTAGGGTTATTATTAGGGTTTGATTGTGCATTGCGAATAGGTTTATCATCACAATAAGATTATCATCAGGAATAAGATTAGGGTTAGGTTTATCATCACGAATAGGTTTATCATCACAAATAGGATTAGGGTTAGGGTTATGGTTAGGGTTAAGGTTATCATCATGACTAGGTTTATCATCATGAATAGGGATTACAGTTATGGTTATGGTTATGGTTAGGGGTTAGGGTTAGTGTGTAGTTTTAGGATTAGGGTTAGTTTTATCATCACAAATAGGATTAGGGTTAGGGTTAGGATTAAGGTTAGGGTTATGATTATAGTTATGGTTATGGTTAGGGTTAGGGTTATCATCATGAATAGGTTTATCATAATGAATATGGATTATAGTTAGGGTTAGGGTTAGGGTAATGGTTAGGGTTAGGGTTAGGGTTAGTGTTAGGGTTATGATTAGGGTTAGGTTTATCATCATGAATAGTGATTAGTGTTAGGGTTAGTGTTATAGTTTAGGGTTTATGGTTAGGGTTAGGGTTTAGGGGTTAGGGTTATCATCACAAATAGGGATTAGGGTTAGGGTTATGATTAGGGTTAGTGTTAGGGTTAGGATTAGGGTTAGGGTTAGGATTAAGATTAAGATTAGGATTAAGACCTAACCATAACCATAACCCTAACCCTAATATTAACCCTAACCATAATTATAACCCTAACCATAACTCTAACCCTAACCTTAATACTAACCCTAACCCTAATCCCTATTCCTGATGAAAACCCTAATCTCAATTCATGATGATAAACCTATTCATGATGATAAACCTAACCCTAACCTTAACCCTAACCATTACCCTAACCCTAACCATAACCCTAACCCTAACTCTAACCCTAACCCTAATCCTAACTCTAACACTAACCCTAACCCTTACCCTAATCCCTATTCATGATGATAACCCCAATGCTAATCCCAATTTTAACCCTAACCCTAACCCTAACCCTAACCCTAATCATAATCCTAACCCTAACCCTAACCCTAACCCTCATTCTAATCCTAACCTAATTAAACCCTAAACCTAACCCTAATCCTAACGCTAACTCTAACCCTAACCCAAACCCTAGCCCTAACCCTAAGCTAATTAAACCCTAACTCTAACCCAAATCCCAATCCTAACCCTAACCCTAACCCTAACCTAATTAAACCCTAACTGTAACCCTAATCCCAATGCCAACCCTAACCCTAACCCCAATCCTAACCTTAAAAAAATTAAAAATCCTAACCCTAACCCTAACCCCCATCCTAACCCTAATCCTAACCCTAACCCTAACCCTAATCTTAACCCTAACCCTAACCTTAATCTTAGCCCTAACCCTAAACCTAACCCTAACCCTAATCCTAACCCTAATCATAATCTTATCCTTAACCCTAATCGTAACCCTAACTCTAAACAAAATTAATAAACCTAACCCTAACCCTAACCCTAATCTTGACCCTAACCCTAATCCTAACCCTAACCCAATTAAACCCTAACCCTAATCCTAACCCTAATCCTAATCCTA
The DNA here is from genome assembly GCA_007258455.2 of Sequoia sempervirens. Lineage (NCBI taxonomy): Eukaryota > Viridiplantae > Streptophyta > Pinopsida > Cupressales > Cupressaceae > Sequoia > Sequoia sempervirens. The sequence continues at coordinate 95,955,317 of VDFB02049217.1, read as the reverse complement.
ACCCTAACCCTAATACTAACCCTAACCTTAAACCTAATCCTAACCCTAATCATATTAACTATCATATTATAATATATTAATTATTATAATAATTTTATAATAAAATATATAATAAATATAAAAAATAATTTATTTAAGATATTACATGTTGCGTCGCGACTGCTACTAGCATATATATATTATTTTAATATTATATATAAAATACGTTGAGATATATTCTTAGGCGCCTATTCAAATTTTAAAAATTTGATTAAAAAATAGGTGCCTCAAGAAGGATATCTTTGGGCGTATTTTATATATATTATTAAAATAATATATATATGCTAGTTTAATTTATCTATAATTTACCTATTTGCATTCAAACTTATATAAGATAATGCATATGGAAGCAAGGTAAAAATTATTCCTAAAAAGAAGGTAAAATAATAATTCACCTTCATTTCTCCTAAAAATTCATCCATAACATACAAAACTTTTTAGCCAATTATGTTCACAAGAAATAAGTTTTAAAATTTATAAAGTTAAATATTTTACATGTTCACTTTAATGAGACTGAATTTTAGTTGAAGATGATATTTTTCAAAACCAACTTATTAATAACTAATTAAACAAGAAAAAATAAAACTCATTGCAATAATATGGCATACAACAAGTAATAAAACAATGTTTGCTGGGGTTTCTTTTATTAATAAGTTTAGAAGCAATCTTACATTAATTAAAATATGTTTTTAACAATATTTTTTGATATTGTAATTTTTCCCAACAAAGGATTTTAAAGAGACTTTAATTGTGGGAATTCAATACATATGGGATTTTATATTTTTTAAGAAGGGATTTGAGAGAGATTCTAATTGTGGCATTCAAATTTATTGTATATAGTATCCATATATGAAAATATATATGAAATTAAATATAAAGGATAAGATATTTAGTTTTGGGAATTATGATGAAGAAATAAGTGTGATGTCATGTAGAATTTAATTGTCTTCATATAGAAAATATAAGTTTATAGTTTGAGGGATGATTTGGTCTATGAAATAATTGTGGATCAAATTTATGTTCCTTGGGATTGAACTTGAACATTGTAGAAATGATAAGATATGCAAAATGTAATTGTAACTTGCAAGATCATCTGGAAATAATGTAGACTTTTGTAACCTACAAAATCATAATCTTTCATATTTGATTATGTGTAATGACAATAGTATTTAGAAATACCTTTGGATAAATTATTGAGTTATCAGTGTCAAGTTCTCCTAGGCCAATCCCCTTGATGGACCAACTTTATGGTCTAAAGAAAATGTTCAAAGATAATATTCTCAAGAATATGGATGACCTATATGAATATTTTGATATAATGGGTTAATTTTAAGTTCTAAAGTGAAATGTTTTTGTAATTATTGTTGCTTGATAGACCATTATTTTTTCATTTTAATTGTTGTTTAATTTCACAAATGAATGCCGTTAAGTATCAAAACATAACATGTCACACAAATGTTTAGTGGGTCACCTCTAAACAACTAGTGCAAAAGGGTAGGATTTGATGATTTGAATTTTAAATTTAGAGATAAATCTAGAGCCCCTTAAGATCAATCCCAATCAATATGAGATTACTTCAAGATAGGAAACTATAATTCTCAAGGTTGTGATGAAATGTATAAATATGTGTGCAAGTGTGGATGTAATAAGTGGCTAGTCATGGAAAATATATGAGAATATGTGTAACTAGGGATGCAATAAAATATATTAGGAAAAGTACCCATAAAAACCTTATCAATTAAATCATATCTTCATAATTATTAAGCATTGCAAGTATTTCCATATTAAACCTTCAAGGAGATTAACACATTAATCAAATCTTCATAAAATTCAACAACATTCTAGCATGTTAACAACAATTATAAAATAAATAAAGAGAGATATAGAAGAATAACCAACCACAAGAAAGAGAATAACATATATAAATCCTATGAAAATCCTTTCAAAAAAACCTAACCTCCAAAGCAATAATCAATGTATTATTGAACAATAATAAACCTATTATAATATAATATCAAAAGTTCTTTCCTATATAGAGATCAATGTCATCTTCCTCTAGTAGAAATTTGATTGCATAACCCTACAAAAACTCCTCTCTTAGGTCTACATATCAATTACTCAAAAAAGGTCCTAAAATAGCATGGTACAACCATAAGGCATAACCATAGGCCCAAACAAGGTCCCAAAATAGCATGGTACAACCCACACTCCATTGTTTATTATTTACAACCTTTTAAAAAATGCTCTATGATGTGTTATAAGTGGGTCAATATTCCTAATCCATAAGTTGTAGCCTGCCTATTAATCATGTTCTTATGCATCATATATAGTTTTTCAAAAATTCTCTTACATGTGTCTTTCATGAAAATATATCCTTTTACAAATATATTTACACATGTAAATAAAAAAATAAAAAGAAATACACATATGGAATAATAGCCAAGTTGTGAGAGTTGGTATAGAGTGATCTATACCATGCAATTTTTGGCTAAAGATTGTAGCCACCCAAGATATAGGAACTTCTATGAAAGCATAAGAGAGATCAAATATGAGAAAACAATTATATTCTATCAAAGGATGCAAATATACAATGAGAATGGATACAATAATGAATTGAGATTACAAAGGGAAACCCTTGGTTATGTATACCAAGGTGAGATATAGGATTGCATAAGATTATGATATGCGTTAATCTTATTATTTGAGACATGAATTGATAACTATCTTATGTGTACCCTAAGTAAACCTAAGTAACTAGTGTGAATAGGACCTAGGTGATGAACTAGCCAATTAAACCACCTCTTTTACACCAACACAAGTCATAAAGTGGAATATCCTACTTCATTAGGACACATAAAATAATAAATAATTAAATAATCCAAGTATTAAGACTTGAAAGGTGTATGAAATACCTAATCCAAATATTATTCCACTTGTCATAGACCCTCCAAAAGAAATATGAACATCAAAAAATAATGAATAAACCATCGAGGGTATAACTATGCAGCACCAACTAAATCCTATGTTCTCACAAGCTCAACCATGCATCTCCAACACTCATAAAGTGACAACCATATTAACACAATAGTATCATCCTCCATCATACCCAAGCATGAGAGATAAGAAACCAAATACAAGATCACACTCTAAAATTTGTGGTTCAACTTAAACATATCCATCAAAGTCCACCTCCTCCAAAATAAGACCAAGGATTTGTCAAATGCTCAACAACTACTAAAATAGAGACCATAGCATTTTGCTAACTCATCCAACTAATAATACCTCAAAAATAGGGTAAAAGCATTATGTAGGTAGGAATTATACTATTAACATAACCAACCTAATCTATAATTACAAGTTCCTACATATTCATTTCCCTGTAAATTTTATTTCTAATAGTAACAAACACATAGACATGCAAAAAATTTGAAGATATTTTTACCACTACATAGGAAATGTCAAGTTTGAAAATGACCAAAGAATCCACTAACAACACTCATAGAGAGAAATTGGATAAATCCTCTATCATATAATATCAAAGAACACACATTGATATACGAACCTATAAACAAAAATGCTATAGAACTCTCCCCTAATCAACATAGTTCTCCCAAGTTCTACACATCACATAGAAGAGAAAGATTAAAGATCTCCAATCATCCTTAATTTTATTAAAAATAATGAAGTATAATAACAATAAATGATCAACTCAAAATTCATCTCAACTCCAACATGAAATGAACCAAACCTCTAGGATACACAACAAATAATAAAGAGAACCTACAATCAAACCATGTCCTTCTACCAATAAGTCAACATGTAATGTCCCTATTATACAAATTGTAACAAATACAAATTTGCAGATGAAATTCAAACAAAACAAGATAATCACCACAAATATTACACCAAATTATGATGAGAAGTCTAGAATATGAATAATAAATATATATTGACTATAATTTAGAACAATGATCTGGAATGTTTCTCCAAATCACCACAGATCAAACAACGGTATTAAATTCTCTACAAAATACTTGAAGCTCAGATGAAATCCATGAATGAGAATTCCCTTATGAACCAAAGGGGTTTCATCCTCTAATCCTAGTGAACACTAGGTTTTCATCTAATGAACACAACTCCTATGGGTTTTCATCCATAAAATAAATTAGAACACAAGTGTCCTAGATTTAAAAGATAATGACAAAATAATTTGATGCCGTTACATTTATATGGTAATTGTAATTCCCCTTAAGGAACAGGTTGGCCTTGAGCCCAATTGACACCAAATCTAGAATTTAAATTTCTCACGTGCTTCATTAGCTCAGTCTTAAGGCTAATGCAATTTCCTTTAGATTAAGCATGCCATCCTACAAACCCATCCAACACTTATCTTTCCCTTTTTAGCTTCCTAAAACTTCACTGTTACTGCTGTATAATCTCATGATGTCTTATCCTTTAAGCTTGTAGAAGTGGGTTCTAGTTGACTAGCACAATCACCTTCTGTTAGCAACATATTTATGCCACCCAATCCTCTCTTATTGAGTTTTACATATGATGTGAAAATGCCATCAGAAGTGCTATGTTTTGAACCACACACTTGAACATCATCCTATAGAGGAATGCATAGGGATTCCTAGAATTGACTCTATCTTGGAACAGTGAGCCTAAACTAATGATCTTCTGATGGTGATATCTCTTTGGTAGATGATCCTTTTCCCATAATCTCTGGATATGTTGTGGGGCCTTTATCACAGATGCTACACCCAAAACCATAGACTAAGATGATCTCCTATGAAGGAATGTGGTAGAAATCTAGGATTCCACTTTGTAACTATCTTTTTGAAAAAAGGGACATGAAAAATCCTCCCTTCCCAAAATTTCTTGTCCTTAAGAAATGAAAGTTTGTATGCTTTAGGATTTTAGATCCTTCCTAGGTAGCATATTCAACTGGAAAGTTCTTCCAATGAACAAGATACTCAGATATATTCGGACCGATCCTTGGATTTTTGACCCTAATATCAATCACAACTTCCAAAATAAGGACGATTTTCCCTTCATCATCAAGGGGTGGTAACTTAGTAGCAAGAGATATATTCAATCCCAAAACCTCCTTTAAATATGAAACATGGAAAACATTGTGGATTTTTTTTTCTCGTGGAAGTTCCACCTCATAAGAAACTTCTCCAACTTTTCAGATTATATTGTATGGTCCATAGAACTTAGGATTGAGCTTCTCCAATCTAATTTTCTTGATGGAGGTTTGTCTATAAGGATACAATCTAATAAAAACCATATCTCCTACCTCAAATTCTCTTTCTATGCACTTTCTATCTGCATGCATCTTTTGTTGATTTTGAGCAACTTGCAGATGATCCTTGAGAGTTTTCAAGATGTCTTGACTTTGATTAACCAAAACACTTGCTTCTGGAACTCTAATGTCTATGAGGACTAATTATGCAAAGGTTAATGCACCATATCCATAGAGGGATATAAATGGGGACATGCCAATGGAGATGTGATGAGTTGTGTTGTAGTAATATTCTCCCAAATTCAACCATTTGATCCAAGTCATTTACTGGTTGGTGACATAGTTCCTCAAGTATCCTTCTAACCACTTGTTTATGATTTTAGTTTTCCCATCACTTTATGGATGATAACTTGTGCTAGGGGTGAGTTTGGTGCCTAGTAGATGGAACAAGTACTTCCAAAAGGTGTTGAGGAAATGACTATCTCTATCATTGACAATGTTCTTAGATAACCCATGCAACTGGAAAACTTCCTTGAAGAATAGTTCTCCAACTTGTGAAGCTTTGTAGTCACTGGAAATGACAAATAAATGAGCATACTTAGTAAATTTGTCCACTATGACATAAATGTAGACCTTGTCTTATGCTTTGGGTAATCCGATGATGAAATCCATGGAGATTCTTTCCCATTTATGCTCCAGAATGGGAAAAGGATGCGGTAATCTAACTAAAAAATCTTGTTCCCCCTTGTTATATTGGCATGTGATGCATTCCTGGATGTGTGAGAAAGCATCCTCCTTAATGCCCTTCTAAGGAAAACTTTCCCTAATTTTTTGATAAGTTTTATAGAATCTGGGGTTCCTTGGTTTTGGTGCATTATGATAAGCCTCCAATATTTTCTCCTTAACCTTAGATCTTGGAACCAAGAATACCCTATTTTTGAATAGTATTAGGCCTTCCTACACCACATATCGATCATCCTTCTCTATGCTTTCATACACATTGGTAGCAAAAGGATCCATAGCATACTCCTCCATGATGGAGTCCTTCTAATAAGTTGATGTGATGGAAACATGACACAATGTAGGTCTCCTAGAGAGTGCATCCACCACAATATTATTCTTCCCCTTGATATATTCAATATTAAAATCATATGGTTTTTTGACCAATTTTTATTTCTATCATTCAATTTTTTTTGGTTTAAGAATAATTTTAAGCTGTTATGGTTTGTCTTGACCATAGATCTCCCGCATACGTGATATTGCCAAATTTTTTCCAAGGCATGCATTATAGCTAGCATTTCCTTATCATATATGGGATATCCTTTTTCATGGTATACTAATTTCCTACTTTCAAATGCTATGGGGTGTCCTCTTTGAGAGAGAACAACTCCAATCCATTCACCGAAAACATCACATTCTATAACAAATGGAAGTGAAAAATCAAGAATTGTAAGAACCGGAAAAGAGCTCATTACCTATTTCAATTTCTAAAAGTCCCTTTGTGATTCCATTGTACATTCAAAGGCTCTTGCTTTAGTTAGATTGGTGAGAGGTGCTACAAACTGAGAGAATCCTTTGAAAAACCTCTGGTAGTAGCTACAAATACCAAAGAAACCTCTTAGCTGAGACAAATTTGTGGGATGAGGCCAGTCTAAGATGGTTTGGATCTTTTACTAGTCAACTTGAAATCCCTTAGCACTTATGACCTATCCAAAATATAATATCTCTATTGACCCAAACTCACATTTGGACATATTTACAAAGAGTGACTGTTTCTCTAGAATTCCTAAGATTATATCCAAGTGCTTCAAATGATCTCCCCATGTTTTGCTATAGATCAAAATATCATCAAAGAAAAAAAAACATAAACCTCCTCAAGTGCTTATCAAAAACATGATTCATGGATGATTGGAAAGTTTTCAAAGCATTGATGATACCAAAGGGAATAAACAGGAACTCAAAAAGCCCATAGAGACACTAAAAAGCAGTCTTTTGAACATCTTCTTCCCTCATTTAGATTTGGTGGTATTCAGACCTCAACTTAATCTTTGAGAAGTTGACCACACCATGTAGTTCATCAATCAACTCATCTATTCATGGTATGGGGTACTAGTTCTTAATTGTATTCTTATTCAATTCTCGGTAGTCTATGCACATCTATAGGGTACCATCAGTCTTCTTTACCAGTACCACAGAGGATGCAAAAGGGCTAGAGCTTGGTATGATGTAGCCCATATCTAATAGCTACTTTATTTATTTCTCTATCTCTTTCTTATACACCTGGGGATGGTGGAAAGGAGTGGTCATGACCGGATTTGATCCTGGCTCAAGTTCTATGATATGATGGAAACCTCTATCTAGTGGCAGTTCAAGATGCATGTCACTAAAAACCAAACTATGCTTATCCAAAATATTTTGTATATCAATATGGATATGACCATTCTTACCTTTAGAAGAATCCTTTGAAATCAAACAACTAGCAGACTAGGAAACTTAGTTCTTTTGGAAGATCCTTTCCATTCTCTTGGCTGAAACTACTTATGGACCACCATTTTCCATTCCCTTTAGGACCACATCCTTCCCATTAGCTTTGAAGTTGAGCTCCATCATTTGGTAGTTTGTAGTGTACTCTCCTAATGAATGTAACCATTGCACACCCAAATCACATCGATTTCACCCAAACCAATAACATAGAAATCATCACAAACCTTATGATCTCCAACTGTTATGTCCAACTTCCAAACTTTCTCCTTGCAGGGTAAGCTATACCCATCCACCATAGTGCTAGTAAAGCCTTCAAAATTCTCCATGTCGAACCTTCTTCTCCTTACAAGTCCATCAATGAAGTTATGAGTAGCTCCTCCATCAATCAAGATAGTCACTCTTTGTTTGAGGACTCCCTAGACCTTGAAAGAATGGTATCTATGTACATTGGATAGAGATTCTAGGATGCCATAATTGTCCTTCTCCTTATCTTCTTCCTCTAGAGAGATATCTTTCAGATCATGAAAATATTCCGACCCATTTGATTCTAATTCTTTGTCAAAGATGAATTCTATATAGTGGGATTTCCATTTCCTAAGACACTTGTGTCCCAAAACCCATGGTTCTCTACAATAGAAACATAATTTCTTCCTTTTGAGCTCATTCTTGGTCTCATGATCATTCTTCTTAGGTGCGGTAGGGGGAGCTAGTTTTTGATCAGTCTAAGGCTTATTCCATATTGAATGTTTTTATTTTTGCTATGGAATAGAATTATCCACATCAAAATATTTCCTGATAGTCTCCTAAAGTGTTGAGGAGTGGAATGCTTTCACTAGGCCCCTGAATTGTTTTTCCAAGACTTCTATGAATAGGACTATGAGTCTTTTCTTTGAAATATTAGTTACCATAACTGATAGCTTCTAGAAATCTACAGCATATTCTTCCACACTTTCTTTCTAATTGATGTGAGCCAATGCTCTAAAATTTTCTTTTGAATATCTTCTATCAAACCTCTCAACTAGTTTGTTGTAGAATTCATCATAAGATTTGGCCAATTTGTGGCCTTGAGTGACTAGACCATGGTACCATCAATTATGAGTGACTCCTTACAAATTTAGGGTGGAAAATATTATGGCATCTTCCTCAAAAATTGGCTTGAGTGCCAAATATATATCAAGTTTCTACAACCATGCCCTAGTAGTGCTTTTCTTAGATCCATCAAAAGGGGAAATAAATAGCTTTCCCAATGAGTGCTTTAGATCTTTTGGCTTGAGAGGTGAATGGTAAGTTCCTCTTTTATTCTTCTTCATCTCCGTGAAATATTTCAAAGACAACATCTCTTTGATTGGAGGGTCTAAAGCCCTATATTCTTCATAAGATCTTGAGATATCATCTTAGAGGGTAGTTTCTTCCTCTAGAACTTCTACTCTTTAAATGAACTTGGGCTTAAGGGGCCTATTACTAAAGTCTATTCTAGAACTTTGTGTATCAATCACCTTCTCCTTCCCCTTTCCACCACTTGATTCACTGAAGGCATTGGCTCCATTAATGCTATCATTCTCCTTCCTTGCATTATTCTACATCTATTTAAACATCTAGCCAAATATATCGACAAGATGATTTTTCCCTTGTATCATTTCTTCAAAATTTTCTTTGGCTTCATCATCTCCCATCATTTCTTCTTGCTTCACTTTCTTCAGTTCTCTCCATTGGAATCTTATCTCCCTTTCACTTGGCAATAGTAATCATTAGGAAACCCTATAGGACATGGAAAAATTTTCTTTGATACAATTGTAATGTCCCTATAATATAAATTATAACAAATACTAATTTAAGAATGAAATTAAAACACAAGATAATCACATCATATGTTACACCAATTATGATGAGAACTCCAAAATATGAATAATATATATATATATATATATTGACTATAATTTAGAACAATAATCCATAATGTTTTACCAAATCACCATAGATCAAACAATAGTATTAAATTCCCTATAAAATCCTTGAAGCTCATATGCAATCCTTGAATGAGAATTCCCTTGGGAACTAAAGGGGTTTCATTCTTTGATCCTAGTGAACACTTGTTTTTCGTCCAATGAACACAAATCCTATGGGTTTCCGTCCGTAGAAGAAATTAGAACACAAGTGTCCTAGATTTACAAAATAATAACACAATAATTTTATTCCCTTACATGAATCAAATTCTACATTTATATGCTAACAATTCACCTTAAGGAATAGGTTGGCCTTGAGCCCAATTATAATTTGAATTTCGTACATGCTTCATTAGGTTGGCCTTAAGGCTAATGCAATTTACTTGGGATTAAGAATGCCATACTACAGACCCATCCACATGCTTTCCTTTCCCTTTCTATCTTGATGAAACTTTACCGTTATTTCTGCATGATCCTACAATGTATTATAATAATGCTAATGATACACTAAGTTCAACTTCCATGAACAATGTGAAGAAAGAAACTCACCTTAGGGGTGCAAATAATAATGCCAAAATGAAATAGTGCCAATGTAATGGTCACACTTCCTAGGAGATGTATGTTATCATCACTAAGAAGGGACATGAAAATAATGAATGGGGGACCATATTCTCCCCACTTAAAGTGTCAACATATTTTCTATGTTGGTATTTTAAGTAGAAAGAGAGAGAGAGAGATGATCCTTAGAAAGAATGCAAACATCCAAAAACTAGTTCTCCTTGCCCCTCAATCATAGAGACAAAGAAAACCACCAAGAACTATCATGTTGCCACCAAGATAAATATGGTTGCACCTAATATTCTACCACCATGAATGACAATGAGAAAGTCACATAAAGCTAATAATGCCACATAGTGATGAGCAACATGATAGGATGAGAATCATTATCAATTAGAGGAAATAGGTGCATCAACACAAGGAGGACCACAATCCTTAAGATGTTGAATTTTATTACTCAAGGCCTTACATTCATTAGTTGAATGACCATGTACTCAATGATATGCACAAAATGAACTCTTGTTATATAATTTCTTTCATGTTCTTGGGGGGAGAGATATCAAGCGGGCTTGGAGAAGCCTCGACAAGGTAATATCTTGATCAATAGTACAAGATGTTCCTCTCTTTTGTGACAAAAGGTATCTCTTTCTTATTAAAAGGCGCAATACATACAAAAGACTCTTTAGATTGTGAGATTTTATACTCTACCTTAAAGGAGGGTGTAAAATCTAATGAAATAGAATCATTACTAAGACATGTGTTTGAAGATGTCTTAGGAGTGTTTTGCATGATGCCATTGATATTAAGTGAAGGTTTCTTTGATGCTTTCATTTATTTCAAAGGGCAATAACCAAGACCACTAGTTGTTTCTTGTGTGTTATGATCTATAGGGACATGAATACTTTGTTCTTTAGCACCACACCCTTTTACATTATAGCCAAGTTATTTTAAAAGTTCGTAACCTCATCCATAAACCTTTTCCATATCTTTTGGATTTGGTGGTTTTTCACGATCACATTCATCATATATGGATGTATAACTTGTGTTTTCCTCTTCTTTGCTAAAAGTTGTGGACTCACAATGCTTTTGATGACTCAGCTTGTGTGGATATTATGTTTCTTTCTTTCTCTTTTCCTATTTTGTGTGTAATCTTGTATTCTCCCATGAATGTAGGTGTAAAATATAATGAACCCCAAGGATCATCTAATAGCTTTGTGACTTTTTCAATAATGTTCTCTTTTTGTTCCTCTTGCATGGGATCTACTTTTGAAGTTGGTATCAATTTTTTCAAAGGACTTTCCTTTTCTTTATTAGTGTGCAAATAATTTTTTGGGTGAGGGTCAGCCTTGATAGTATAAACCTTGTTGTTATAGATATATTTTATTATATGATGAAGAGTTGAAGGTAACCCATTCATTTCATGAATCCAAGGTCTACCCAAGAGAAGATTAAATGAAAGATTATTGGGCATGACATGAATAGGAGTTTGCAATGTGACCTTTCCAAATCTAATAAGAAATGTTATCAAACCAAGTGGTTGTTTTCCCACATTATCAAATCCATGAATGATGCAGGAGCATCCAACGGTGTAGGACAGTCTTGCATCATCCAAAAAAAATGTCTTCTTTATTTTATTTAGTTGTTTTGAGTCCCATGATGGCACTTAAGGGGTATAAGATTGTCAAGCGTCCAAAATAGTGAAAAATAAGCACTTCCTATTTTTAGTAAGTCAACCTAAATGGGCTCATATGGACATGAAAATTTACCCCGAGGAGCAGAGCAAAAATTTTTTTCGGTCACGAAAGAATCACCTCAATACCCTACATGGTTTGGGAGAAATTAAAGTTTTCGTCTCAGGAAATTCCTCCAATGCAACTTCAAATTCAGATATAAAACTTTAGAGGCCTCGAAAAAACTCAAAAAGTGGTCGAACTGACCTACGATAGGTTCATGTGTTGTAGAGCTCATTGAGGGATTTCCAATGATATGTAATAATAGTGAATCAAACACCTAGATCAAAAGTTATGGCCCCATGAAGTTGGTCCTCTAAAAAGTGAATTTCATAAAATTTCTTCCTAGGCTAGAAATCAAATGGTGAGACTTTTGGTGCCAAAACAAAAAGGGGAAATTTAAACTTTCTAGAACATTCTAGGGTGGTTATGGGGAAAATAAAAAGGGTTAAGTGGGGGTTGTAGGAGGTGGCCTTGATAGTGCAGATTGTGGCTCTGAATAGTATATTTTCTTTTCAGAGTTGAATTTTGTTGTAATAAAATAAAGCCCATGAGGTTGTAGCATGTAAGCTTTGAGTCTATAATTTCATTTTCTGAAAATAATTGAAAGTGAGTCATTTTCCTGTCTCGCATCTTTTGTGTTGGTATCTATTGTGAATTATGTGGGTTTTGGGCAGTGTGGCCCTCATCAAGTGGTATCAGAGTAGGATTTCCTAAGCTTGTAATAGAGCGCCAAATGTGAGGCAATTTTAGCAGGACCTATGAGTGCGGGTTGAGTTCAAGATGCCTCCAAGACTTTCCAGTATGGAAAAGGTAGAGGCCAAGATGGTGAAGGAAGAGATCAACCTAGAGATGAAATTAGAGCCCTTAGAAGGAAATTAGAAACCTTGCATCTAGAGGTTCAAAGAAGAGATGTGAAATGAGACAGAGATGGCAATGAAGATGAAACAAAAGAGGAAATGGAAGAGGAAGAGTAGGATCCAATGGATCTTGGAGAAAGAAGATTGTTGCGAGCGATCTCAAGCATTGGGAAGAGACCTAAAATGGAGGTTTGGTGCAGGAGCACCAACACCTTTTAGTGTCAATAATATGAGTTCAAAAGGTTTAGAAGGTCATTTTAACGTGATTTCATATTTTTTCCATGAAGACATTGGAAAGTGTGTGAAAACTTGAAAAATTGTCAAAATTGTCAAAGATGTCAAATTGGGTAAATGAAAGGATTTTGTTGTTTTTGAGTCTAGAAGTCTTAATAAGAGTTAAATAAGGTCTAAATGACCATATTTCAGGTTTCTAAAGGTATTTAGAGACTTAAAAGTTCAATAATGGCAAAAATGCAAAATTTTTCAAATGTTGTCAAAATTGTGTTGATTTGCAGAATTAGTCATTTAAAGGGTGATTAGGTGAAATTTGGTTGTTTTGGAGGTGGTTATGGATTGTAAATGTTATAAGATGCCTTCTAAGGCTCGAATCAAGGTTGATGGAGGTGTAAAAAACTCACACAACAAGAATACCACATTTTTTGGTGCATTTTTATATATTTTTTTCACTATTTTCCAGAATTCTTTACTGCTGTATGGACCTGTACAATCTCATAATGCTTTGAAAAATTCATTTAATGTGTTTATATGTGTTTAATTTCATCTTATTTTGATTTTGAGTTCTCATTGATTTTTTTGTGAGAGAAATTGAAAATTTACTGCAAGTACCCTGTTTTCCTTGCATTAAGGGCTTTGAAGGCAAAAAATGAGATTTTGACCAATCCACCCACTGTTTTCTCCTGTAACTCAGTGGATTGGTTCAAAATGTATTAGGTTAGATGTTAAAATTAATGTTTCATCAAAATAAATCATTTTTGTGTTGAATGTGTGATGCCCTAGGGTTGAAAATGCAAATTTTCCTTGAAAAGTGATGGCTTTGAAGTGTTTTTCAATGAATTATTGATGGAGTGGAGTTTGTAAGAATTTAAAATGTCAATTCAGACCCTATGAAAGGTGTTTGAACTATTTATTTGTTTATCCAAGTCTGGGAATGGAGATTTTAACAAAACCCTTGTTTTTGCATTAGAAAAGGAAGTTTTTTGAGTTGGGAGTGTTTTTGGCCATACAGGTGCAAACCAATTGTGGATTTTATGGTTTTGAGCCATTTAATTTGCTTCCCCAAGGTTTCAAGGTGATTGGATAAGTTTGAAGGGTACTTACTTTGTTAAATTGACCTCTTTTCCTTGTTTTTCCCATGGTGAGTGTATTGGAAGTCTAAACTGGTCCAAAGGAGTTATATCTGATATTGAAGTATGATGTGTAATACCTTAATGGGTGTCTAAATACATTATTTATTTGGAAATTATTTTGGGAAAGTTGGGTGAAAAGTCCCTTGAAGCTGTTTGGCTGTGTTGGTGGAAAGAATGCATCTAACAAGTGGATTTGTGAAGTTATTTTGATTTGCTTTGAAATTATGGGGTGACCATCTGTTATTTGTCATTTCAAGTTGATTTCCACCTTGGGTCTACATCAAGGTTTCAAATTTTAGTGGAAATCTAAATCCTAAAGAATTGATTGATTGGATCAATGACAGGGAGGAATTTTTTGAGTTTGAAGAGATTGGAGATCCTCACAGAGTGAGGTTTGAAAAGATAAAGTTGAAAGGTCATGCCAATATATGGTGGAAAGAGGTCCAGTTAGAAAGAGGAAGATAAGAGAAAGATAAAATCTCCATATGGGACATAATGGTGTCAAAATTGAAGAAACAATTTATTCCAGTTGATTATGAACTGGAGCTGCTCAAGAAGATGCAGAGCTTGAGGCAAGGAACAAGGACAGTGAAAGAATATGTAGAGGAATTTCACAAGGTCCTGATTTAGACAAGACATTCTAAGGTGAATAAGGAGAACATTTCTCATTATATTAACGAGTTGAAGCCAAGCATATAGGAAGAATTGGCACTCGTAAGAATGACCACCATTGAGGATGCTTATTAGTTTTTGCTAAAGGTTGAAGAATGAATGAAAAAAATGTTTGAGAACAAACAATGAGGTGGATACCATGGAGGTCAAAATGAAGATCAAAATAAGGGTAAAGGCTCCAGTAGCATCTAGAACCAGAAAGGAGATAATACCTACCATCCTCGTGATCATAATAATGGAGACCAAAGAGGAAGGGGAAGATCTGGATGAGGATCGGGAAGAGGAGGCTTTTGTGGAACCTATTTCTAGTGTGGAGAAGGACATAGAGCCTATGAGTATCCTCAACATCAAGGAAGGAAAAATAGAAGACCTAATGGTAATGCATGAGTTGCACATGTTGATGAAGATGTCAAGTCTTCACATTCTGAGGATGTAGAAAGAGATGTTCTTGTTACTAGAAGAGCCTTATTGAATGAGGAGAATAAGAAAACTCAAAGGAAGAATTTTTTCACACTAGATGTAAGTGTGAAGGTAAAGTTTGCAATGTTATTATTGATGGAGGTAGTACTGATAACCTTCTTTAAGAAGAAATGGTTAGTAAGTCGCGGTTGGAGAGAAGAAGGCATCCGAACCCATACTAGATTGCTTGGTTGTAGAAGGACCATAAAGCCTTGGTAAATGAACAAGTTCTGGTAAAGTTCAAGATTGGAAATTACCATGATGAGGTATTGTGTGATATTATGCCTATGGATGTTTTTCATAATTTGTTAGGTAGACCATGGTAGTTTGATCAACGAGCAATACATGATGGACATGCCAACACCTATTCTTTGAAAAAGGATGGTGTTCATCATAATTTGAAGCCCTTGAAAGAGGTAGAGGAAAAGGTATGCAGTAATGCAAGAATTTGTTTGGTTGATGGAAGAAAGTTCCTAGAAGGTATAAAGCATGAGGATGTGTTTTTCATTGATCCCTAGAATTGATAAAGAAGATACTACTGAGGTACCTATAGAGGTTTTAGATTTGTTGAATGAGTTTCAATTTATTATTTTTGATAATGTACCTGAAGGTTTTCCTCTAGTAAGAAATATTAGTCATCAAATGGATTTGATTCCTGGAGCTAGTTTTCCAAATAAGGAAGCTCATCGTATGACTCCAGCAGAAAGTGAAGAGTTGAACAGACAAGTGCAAGAGTTGTTGTAGAAGGGATTGATCAGAGAGAGTTTGAGTCCATGTGTAGTACTTGCAGTACTATCACCAAAGAAGGATGGGGAATGGAGGATGTGTACATATTCTAGAGCCATCAACAAGATCACCATCAAGTATAGATTTCCCTTGTTGAGAATGGATGACATTATGGATTGTTTGAGTGGAGCTGAGTACTTCACAAAGATAGATTTGAAGAGTGGATATCACCAGATCCAAATTAGAGAAGGAGATGAAAGGAAGACAACCTTTAAAACCAAGGAGGGCTTGTATGAGTGGTTAGTCATGCCTTTTGGGCTAACTAATGCACCAAGCACATTTATGCGACTTATGAATGAGGTATTAAAAGAAATTTTAGGAATTTTCTTTATTGTTTATTTGGATGATATTTTGATTTTTAGTAAGACATTAGAGGAGCACCTAATTTATATCCGATTTTTTTTTGAGAAACTAAGGGAGGAGAAGTTGTTGATTAATTTGAAGAAATGTAGTTTTGTGAAGAGAGAGTTGGTGTATCTGGGATTTTTTGTCTAAGCAAAGGGTCTTAAAATGGATCTAGAGAAGGTGAAAGCTATCATTGAATGGCCTACCCCAAGGAATGTTACAGAGGTGAGATCATTTCATGGTCTAGCAAGTTTTTACAAAAAATTTATTAAGAATTTCAGTAGTATTTGTGCACCTCTAATTGAAGTGATGAGAGGGGATAGAAAAGAGTTTAAGTGGACCACAGGAGCAGCCAAAAGTTTTGATATGTTGAAGAAAAAGATAGAGCAACCTATTTTGGCCCTTCCAGATTTCAATAAGGTATTTCAGGTAGATTGTGATGCTAGTGGCACTGCCATAGGAGCTATTTTGAGTCAAGAAGGTAAGCCTATTGCCTATTTTAGTGAGAAGTTAAATGATGCTAAGAAGAAATATTCTGTCTATGATCAAGAGTTTTATGCTATAGTTTAGGCTTTGAAGAAATGGAGACACTATTTGTTTCCAAAAGAATTTGTTTTATATACTCATCACTAGGCTTTGTAGTATCTCAATAATCAAGGAAAGTTGAATCAAAGGCACTTAAAATGGGTTGAGTTTTTGCAGAGTTATACTTTTGTTATGAAGCACAGGAGTGAAAGGTCAAACAGAGTTGCAGATGCCTTGAGTAGAAGGAATAATTTGTTGATAGAAATGAATATAGAAGTTGTTGGGTTTAATGAACTCAAGAGTTTGTATCCTAAAGATCCAGACTTTGTAGAAGCTTGGAAAGCTTGTTTGGAACCTATTACATTGGATAGGATGAGATGGTTGGATTTCTTAATCCAAGTTGGGATGTTGTTTAAAGGAAGCCAATTGTGCATTCGAAGGAGTTCTATGAGAGAGAATATAATCAGAGAGAAGCATAGTGGAGGATTGGCTGGACATTTTGGTCGAGATAAGACCATTGCTCTTGTCAGTGAGAATTATTATTGGCCACAGTTACAACAAGATGTGAAGAAGTTTGTACAAAGTTGTAGAGTATGTTAGATGGTGAAAGGAACAAGTTAGAATAATGGATTGTATCGACCATTACCTATACTTGAGAGGCCAAGGAGGATATTAGCATGGATTTTTTTCTTGGATTGCCAAGGACACAAAGAGGGAATGATTCCATATTTGTGGTGGTGGATATATTTTCAAAGATGGCATAGTTCATTCCGTATCATAAGACTAGTGATGTTGTTCATGTTGCAGAGTTATTTTTCAGAGAGGTGGTGAGACTAAATGATCTACCAAAGAGTATAGTTTTAGACATAGTTACCAAATTTGTTGGTTATTTCTAGAGGACATTATGGAAGAAGTTGAATATAGATTTGAAGTTTAGTTCTACACACCATCCATAGATTGATGGAAAAACAAAGGTGGTGAATAGGAGCTTGGGTAACCTACTAAGATGCTTAGTAGGAGATAAGCCTAAGAGATGGGATTTTATTATACCACAAGAGGAATTTTCTTACAACAATTCTGTCAATAGGAGCACTAGTAAATCACCATTCCAGATTGTGAATGGGAGTAGTCCAATAACTACTTCTGAACTGAGAAAGATGGATAAGGGGGAGAAGAGTAGTGTTGAGGCTAAATATTTTGCTGAGCACCTAAAGAATTTGCACGTAGAGGTGAACAAACATATCAATAAGATGAACTCACAATATAAGGCTCAGGCAGATTAGAAAAGGAGGTATAAGGAGTTTGAGGTATGAGATGAAGTCATGGTTCATTTGTGAAAGGAAAGGTTTCTATTTGGTACATACAACAAGTTAAAGATGAAGAAGTTTGGACCATGCAAGATCCTAAAGAAGCATGATTCGAGAAATGCTTATGAGGTAGAGCTTCCTAGTGGAATAAACATTTCTCCTATGTTCAACATTTCTGATTTGATAGAGTATCATGAAGGTGATATAGAGGAGAGGCCAATAAATGAATAGTTGAAAATTCTAACACCTACTTCAGAGAAGGAAGAGATAGGAGAAATCTTGGATAGTCATGTAGGTAGAAGCACAAGAAACAGACAATATGCAAAGTACTTTGTGAAATGGAGAGGAAGGCCTGTTGAAGATTCATCATGGTTGTCAAAGGCTGAGGTTAACCATCTTGGTTTCCCTCTAATTCCTGAAAAGTGATAGGCTCACTTTTCAAAGTACCTTGGGTGTCTGATGCAAGAGCACCCAGTGGTGTAGGGAAATCTTGCATCACCCAAAAAAATGTTTTCTTTATTTTCTTTACTTGTTTTGAGTCCCATGATGGTACTTAAGGGGTATAAGACTGTCATGCATCAAAAATAGTGAAAAATGGGCACTTACTATTTTTAGTAAGTCAACTTAAACATGCTTGTATGGACATGAAAATTTACCCTAAGGAGAAGAGCAAATTTTTTTTTTCGGTTGCGAAAGAATCACCTCAATACCCTGCATGGTTTGGGAGAAATCAAATTTTTTGTCTCGAGAAATTCCTCCAATGCAACTTCAAATTCAGATATAAAAATTTAGAGGACTCGAAACAGCTCAAAAGTGGCCAAACCAACCTACGATAAGTTCGCATGTTGTAGAGCTTGTCGAGGGATTTCCAACAATATGCAATAATAGCGAATCATACACCTAGATAAAAAGTTATAGCTCTGCAAAGTTGGTCCTCTAAAAAGTGAATTTCATAAAATTTCTTCCTAGGGAAAAAATCAAATGGCAGGACTTTTGGTGCCAAAACAAAAAGGGGAAATTTGAACTTTCTAGAACATTCTAGGATGGTTATTGGGGAAAATAAAAAGGGTTAAGTGGGGGTTGTAGGAGGTGGCCCTGATAGTGCAGATTATGGCTCCGAATAGTAGATTTTCTTTTCAGATTTGAATTTTGTTGTAATAAAATCAAGCCCATAAGGTTTTAGCATGTAAGCTTTGAGTTTGTAATTTCATTTTCTGAAAATAATTGAAAGTGTGTCATTTTTGTGTCTCGCATCTTCTGTGTTGATATCTGTTGTTGTGACTTCTGTGGGTTTTGGGTGGTGTGGCCCTCATTAATGAATAGATAAAGAATCAGGTTCAATCATAGTCCACTACAATCTTATCTAAAAGGTTTACATTACACACATTAAGAGCTAAACTATTGTAAGTGAGGGTTCATTTTATCCCATAGTTATTAATGACAACCATTACCATGAAAGCCTCATTTTTTTTGTACTTCTAATGGAGGTAACTCATCTTGATGGAATGCAATGTCTAATTTGACCAAGTTCATACCTTGAATTAGGGCTTCTACATCATTTGGTTGCAAACTAGGAGGATAAAAACTTTTTGTAAAGAATTTTGAAGCATGCTATGGTAATGAGGTGAATATTGAATCAAACCCCACAAGGATATCTTAGCAGGAGTGTTGTGAAGTTTTTCTACAAGATCATACTCCTTTCCACTATGCAAAGGAAAATGAGGAGCACTAGGAAAGATAGATTGAGGAAGTGGTAATGAAGTAGGTATGGTTTGTGGTTTCCTATTGTTCCTTGTTTTGCATGTATAAGAAATAGTACTATAACTTGGTTGCTGCGACATATTGTTACTAGTGAGTTTCCTTGCAAAGTTTAAGATAGCTCCTAGAGGTTGTGGTTGGTGTTGTGGTGGTCCTATGATAAGAAGTGGCTTAGAAGATGACTTGGGAGGTCCAATAATTAAAGGAATCTTAGGAGGTCCAATTATTAGAGGACTCTTAGGAGGTCCAATGATTAGAGGACTCTTAGGAGGCCCAATAATCAAGGGAGATCTAATGTTTAGAACCTCAATAGACTTATCCTTATTTTGTTGATCTTTTAGCGCATGGGAGTCTAATGTCACCTTATCATCTTCATATAAGGAAACCACATTACTATTGTTTGAATGACATGTATCAATACTATCATCCTCTTGCACCATGATATATTCCCTAGTAGGAGAGATTTTAAGAGAGGAGCAAACAATATTTTCATGACATTCAATGGTTGGATCTTTTAAGATAACTTCATCACAAGTAGGGTAGGCATGTAGAGAAGAATAACTATGCTTTTATTTCTTACCAATGATTGCATCCTTTTGTTCAACAATATATTCCCAAGTGGGAGAAGAATTGGGAGAGGGAGAAATAATATTCTCATGACTCTCAATGAGTGTGTCTTCTAACACCCAAATATCTTCTTCACAAATAGGAGAGATATTAGGAGAAGAACAAATATGATTGTCATGGTTATCTATGATTACATCCCCCTATCCAATAATTTCTTCCCAAGTAGGAGAGGTAGGGAAAGAGAAACAAATAAGATTCTCATGAATGAATGGATCTTTTAACACAAAAATATTCTCTCCACAAATAGGAGGGATATTGGGAGAAGAACAAATGTGATTGCCATGATTGTCTACAATTTCATCCTCTTTCACTAAAGCATTATCACAAGTGGGAGATATGTCGGGAGATAATGGAGAGTAGGTAAAGTGATGATAAGAAATGTGTCAATGATCCCATTTTCTTACATAATGTCCTCCCAAGTGGGTGGGGTAGGGGGAGAGGGACAAACAAGATTCTCATGACACTTAATGATTGTATCTCCTTTCACCAAGATACCTTTGTCACAAGTGGGAGAGGTATTGGGAGAAGAAAAAATATGATTGTCATGATTTTCTATGCTACATTAGAAATCCAATACTCCTTTCCACTATGCAAAGGAAAATGAGGAGCACTAGGAAAGATAGATTGAGGAAGTGGTAATGAAGTAGGTATGGTTTGTGGTTTCCTATTGTTCCTTGTTTTGCATGTATAAGAAATAGTATTATAACTTGGTTGCTGCGACATATTGTTACTAGTGAGTTTCCTTGCAAAGTTTAAGATAGCTCCTAGAGGTTGTGGTTGGTGTTGTGGTGGTCCTATGATAAGAAGTGGCTTAAAGATGACTTGGGAGGTCCAATAATTAAAGGAATCTTAGGAGGTCCAATTATTAGAGGACTCTTAGGAGGTCCAATGATTAGAGGACTCTTAGGAGGCCCAATAATCAAGGGAGATCTAATGTTTAGAACCTCAATAGACTTATCCTTATTTTGTTGATCTTTTAGCGCATGGGAGTCTAATGTCACCTTATCATCTTCATATAAGGAAACCACATTACTATTGTTTGAATGACATGTATCAATACTATCATCCTCTTGCACCATGATATATTCCCTAGTAGGAGAGATTTTAAGAGAGGAGCAAACAATATTTTCATGACATTCAATGGTTGGATCTTTTAAGATAACTTCATCACAAGTAGGGTAGGCATGTAGAGAAGAATAACTATGCTTTTATTGCTTACCAATGATTGCATCCTTTTGTTCAACAATATATTCCCAAGTGGGAGAAGAATTGGGAGAGGGAGAAATAATATTCTCATGACTCTCAATGAGTGTGTCTTCTAACACCCAAATATCTTCTTCACAAATAGGAGAGATATTAGGAGAAGAACAAATATGATTGTCATGGTTATCTATGATTACATCCCCCTATCCAATAATTTCTTCCCAAGTAGGAGAGGTAGGGAAAGAGAAAAAAATAAGATTCTCATGGTTCTCAATGAATGGATCTTTTAACACAAAAATATTCTCTCCACAAATAGGAGGGATATTGGGAGAAGAACAAATGTGATTGCCATGATTGTCTACAATTTCATCCTCTTTCACTAAAGCATTATCACAAGTGGGAGATATGTCGGGAGACGAATGGAGAGTAGGTAAAGTGATGATAAGAAATGTGTCAATGATCCCATTTTCTTACGCTATAATGTCCTCCCAAGTGGGTGGGGTAGGGGGAGAGGGACAAACAAGATTCTCATGACACTTAATGATTGTATCTCCTTTCACCAAGATACCTTTGTCACAAGTGGGAGAGGTATTGGGAGAAGAAAAAATATGATTGTCATGATTTTCTATGCTTGTTTCCTCTTGTTTTGTTACATTATTAGAAATCCAATAGATATTAGGAGGGTAACTAACATGCTTTTCAAAGATTTTATTTCGTTTTCCTAGATTATGCTCATGATTAGGAAACATAGAATCATACAAGCCATGTGATACTCTATGAAAACAAAATGTTTGAAAAGGAAACATGCTTTTATGAGAACTAATCTATCCAAAATATGCAATGCTTTAGAATGAACATAATTTTCCTACAGATCTGATGATTTTGAATACTGAAATAAATTTGGAATGATTTAAAATAGTTAAAATAAATGGTTGATTAGACATAATTCATTAAAAAAAAATTCCTAAAAAGTGATAGACTAAAATAGTAGTTTACTAGTAGATCTGAGAAGTGTAGAGGACCACAAAAATGCCCAAAAAAGTTGGTTTTGATGATCCCTCAAGGAATAATTTTCCCAAGGGTGAATGGGTCCTTGTATAGGGTTTTTAAAAATGAAAAATGCAAATTCTGAGTTATTGTTTGTGTTTTCTGTTCCAAGTTGTAAATTGTGGTTTTTGGGACAAATTTTTCTAGATCTAGGTGTCTAAATGTAAATGCAATTAAGGACAAGTGAACAAAAATGACACTTTTTAAATTCAATTTTGACTAAATTTTCTAATGTAAATGACTAAAAGTACACTAATAAGCAAGTACTATGCAAAATCAATGTGACTTTTATGCAATTTTTTTGGATTTTTTAATTTTTAAATAATGAAAAATGCAAATTTAAAACCCTAGATGAAATGCAAACTAATGAAAATTCTAGATCTAGGGTTTAAATGAACTCAAAATTTTAAAAAGTTTATAGTACAAGAATATCAGGTTCACCAAAATGAAACATAGAAAAATAGGGTTTAACCAAAATGAATGGGAAATGGTGTGTGGGCCTATCTTTCTATTAATTTCATTAGGAAAAATAGATCCCCAAAGGACAAGATTGAATTTCAACCCTTAGGTGAGTCAACCTTAATGGAGATCTTGTTGTTTTCCTTATGACAAGGTGCGCTAAAATCAGCTTGAAATGCATTTTTCAAAGATAAATGAAAAATACTAAATGAATCCAATTATGCAATGTAAGACTTGAATAATCAATTTAAAGCATAATAGAAATAGAAACAATCAACTTTCAGCCTGGATCTGAGTATGATAATTGTGAATGCTTTGCCTAGACTTGCTCAAACATGGACAAACAAGTAAACATTAGTCCTTAAACAAGCGTAAACAAGCATTCACCATGAAATTCATTCAAACACAAGAACATGAAATCAAAGCAAAGTAATCAAATAAACTACTAATGAAATTCTATTGTAAATGTTCAGACTAGCATCCCATGGTGGAATTGGTGCTTCTTTGATGTGGAAAGAAGGCCTTTCCCAATTCCTTGATAAGATTGATGATAGATGTGTGATTCTTGATGCAAAATGCCAATAACCTAGATAAGGATGATAAATTCTATGCTAACTTGGGTGAAAGTGTGGATAATGAACTTGTATAAACTTGTGGATCATAACCTTGCATCAAAATCTGGATGATTGTGGATCCCAAATCAATAGAGAAGGCCTCTATTTATAAGGAAGAAGGATTGAAGAATGAAGAATGGGGAGAATGTGGGATTATTAATTGGACCAATGGCATTGTGCCACTTGTCAACATGCTAATGAAGGAGAGTGGAGCACATTTTGAACAATGTGCATGTTAAATGCATGTAGGTGAAATTTGAATTTCAAGAGGTGGCTTGTGTAAGAGGGGATGTAAGAGGAATTAATGCCAAGTTGGCTCAAGGAGAGGACATATAAGAGCCTTCAATGCAAAGGTAGAGGACAAAATCCTTTGGGAGGGAAAAGTCAAGTGGGTGGAATATTCAAAAGAATATGCCACATTTGAATGAAAATAGAGGGAATTAGGAAATCAAATAAATTGATTTACATGTGCAACTTGCAAAATCTATAGGAATGGAGGATTATTGTTAGGAGCTAATTAATCTAGGATTAATTAACTTAGATGAAATTAGTTTGATTGCGACATTACATTTAAATATTTTGAGTTTATTTAAATCAAATGAGAGGATATTGGAACATTAGTGATTTAATTAAATAAAATGGTTTATTTAATTAAATGAAGAACATTATGATTTAATTAAATAAAGTTGATTTATTTAATTAGATAGAAGAACATTAGGATTTAATTAAATAAATTTGATTTATTTAATTAAAGGAAGAATATTAGGATTTAATTAAATAAAGTTGATTTATTTAATTAAAGGAAGAACATGAGGATTTAATTAAATAAAGTTGATTTATTTAATTAAAGGAAGAATATGATGAAATAATCTGATAAAGTGTATTATCTGATTTTAGGAGGAATTAAATTAATTAAATAAAGATTATTCAATTAATTGGTTAGTGTGGAAGTGATTAAGGAAGAATCAGTGTTAGTTAATTAGGATCGAGTGCATGATATCAATTAGGATATTTCAAGTGTCTACATTTTTCCCCTCTTTGAAGCAATGTACTTACTGCATTAGTTCAAAGAATAACACAAGTGAGATAAAAAATTATTATTTTTTTAAATTTTTTTAAATGCTCCATTGCTGCTCTAGTGAGAAGAATTATGTTGGTATACTTCCCCCTCGAGAGATCAGATGAAAATTTGGATTTTTGGGTGATTTCTTGAAAAAAGATGACAAGCTGCCTGATGGGTCTAGAAAGGCTCCAAGATGTTGAAAATATGAAAAAATGAGAAAAAAGACGTGAAATGAGCTTCGGTTGGGAAAAAATGGTGCCGAGGGTGCAAAACCCTTGTTTGACGGCTAAATCGAGGCAAAAAATCCTAATTTTCATGCTTAAATAGGCTTGAAGGGGTCACCTTCCATTCATTTTTGCATTCACACTTTGAAAGTTCTAGCCTTTTGAGCTTGACCCTCCTGCAGAATGGTGTAATGAGTGCTTCCCCGACACATTTCTAAGCGAATCTGTGTGCACAGAGACTTCCAAGTGCAAGACCATCGGTATGTGACCCAAACCCGACTTTGAAATTTGATTTTTGAGTGCATTTATTATGCTTTAAAGAGTCAAAGTCCCTAGCATCACTATATAGCAATGCACCAAGTGAAAAATCAGTGATGTTGAAGCTCAAATAGCGTTGCTTATGTAAATTGTGACACAGTTCATGATTTGACTTTATGGTTTCAAATTTCAAATAACGACACCAGTGTAAATGGCGATGTTATGCTCAATTTAGAATTAGGGTTTTCCAGTCAAAGGGAAACACATGTGTGAATGGTGATGTTGAGGTCAATTTAGCATTTTCAAAGAGTCCAACATCACTGTTTGGAGTTTTACAAATGGTGATGCTTTTGCAAATTGCGACGCATTCGTTGTTCTGGGTCAAAAACTCCAAACAGGGATAGATATTTTTTATGAATTGATGCCATGGCTTTATGGGTGTAGGAGGTGATCTAGATTGTGCATTGGTGTGAGCATCGACCCTCAGTCTTGCACATATTGGGTGATTTATCTGAGTTATGACAGGAGCACTTGGGCGAGATCGGTCTCTAGAATGTTGCCTATGTGCCTGTTTTCTGGACCCACCTGGCGATGATGACTGCGTTGTGAAAGAGGTGGCATAGCGAGACCTCATCCTTTCACCTTCTAATTAGTGAGGTGACCATGACCTCAAAGGATGTATGGTGGATCCTGCAGTTTCTGATACATGGTGATTGTGTGATCTATGATACAGATGCTTGCAGTGATGCATGTTTTGAGGTCATGGAGGTCGAGGAGCTTGCACTTACTGAGGGACAAATCGACCTGTAGTATTACAGGGTATCAGGACATAATAACTCAGCCAAAATAACCCTGGACAAAATAACCCAACCAAAATAACCCAAGGACAAAATAACCCATGGAAAAAATAACCCGTAGTCAAAATAACCCATGGACAGAATAACCCATGGTCATTTTAGATCAAGCTAGTAAACTAGAAATGACATAAAATAAATTATAAATATGATTGTGAGGCACCACAGAGGCTATTTAGGCCATTTTTAGACCATAGATCCATTATATACCCCTAAAATAGCCTTAAAACACCTTTAATATGCTTAAATAACGTATAAAATGGTAAATAATTATAAAAATAAAGGAAATTTCGTGGGAATAAGTTGATTAAGAGTTATTATGAAAAGATATAAATGAAAAGGAATTAAGATATATAAAGTGGTAGAATTAAGAGAAGTAAATAAAGGAAGAAGGGGAGAAGAAGTAAGAGTGTGTAGAGTGATAAGAAGAGGAGAAATCCAAATTCATAAAAGAAGATATTTTGTAATATATTTTTTTAACATTATTTTAAATTTTCCTAGGGTTTTCTATAATAGTGTACAAAAAATCAATATAATTTTTAGGGAACCAACATATTCTTCATAATTTTTAATATATACAATGCCTCTTCAGTTTTTAACAAGTCAAAAAAACAAGAATTTACTTATTGTAGACGGTTACACATTTTTGTTTCATCGACAAGGCATCAATAAAATGATCTAGCATTGTGTGGAATATTTTACAAATAAATGTTCAAGTTAGTGCTATACTATGACACAAATAGAATCTGGTGATGTGATTAGCAGTACAAAACACAATCATACTCCAAAACTTGAGATGATCACTGTCAAACACAAATTGAAAGAAATGAAAGACATGGCATGCTCGACTCAAGATTCTACAAGAAATATCATCACTGCTTCATGTTCTAATATTTCATTACCCGTAGCAGGAGCAATACCATCAACCCATGCATTATCCAAAATGATTCAAAGAAAAATATTAAGATTTGAAGCACCGCCACCAAATCCTCACACATTGGTAGATCTTATCTTACCAGTTGAATATACAATTACCAACAGAGGGGAAATTTTTCTTTTTCATGATAGTAATGATGAGAATCATTTTTTAATATTCACCACTACACAAAATTTGCAATTACTAAAAGAATCTAAAAATTGGTTTAGTGACAGTACATTTAAAATAGTGCCAAGTATTTTTCAACAGTTGTACACGATTCTTGGCTTGAAAATTGATGCAATATTTCCACTCATTTATATTCTTATGAGAAAAAAAACAAGAACCACTTATACACAAGTACTTGTAGAATTAAAACAACTTCAACCTGATCTAAACCAACTATACTTATTGATTTTGAATTAGGTTTCATGGGAGCTATTTCTAAAAGTTTTCCAAATGCCACTATTCGGGGATGTTTTTTCCATTTCTCTCAATGCTTTTGGAGGAAAGTTCAAGAAGAAGATCTACAAACACGTTACAGTGTCAATAAAGTATTTGCATATGAAATCAATAAACTTGTTTCATTAGCTTTCATGCCTCAGATAGATGTAATTGATGCATTTGAAAAACTTCAACAATCTCCTTATTATACAGAACATGAGGAGACCCTGCAACCCATAATTGATTATTTTGAGACACATGGATTGTCAAACTAACCAGAAGAGGCAACAAATGATCACCCAAGTTTCCAATCACAATGTGGAATTGCTATTTAGCTACTGAAGATGATCTTCCCATAACCAATAATACTATTGAGGGATGAAACAAGAATTTAGTCTCCATCAGTAGAAATATAGAGTGAAGCAAGTATATGTGATATGGTAGGATACATGAACAATCAGAAAGACAACTCATAACACGAAATTTTGAATTAATTGAAATTTTGAAATTTTGTAATATTCTTAGCCATATTCCCATGGATTATTTTGGATTATGATGGTTATTTTGGCTTATTGTAGGTTATTTTTCCCTGGGTTATTGTGACCGGGTTATTTTGTCCAGGGTTATTGTGGTCAGGTTATTATGTCCCGTAACCGTATTATAGAGGTCAGGTGCTGAATTTTAGGCTGAATGTTGCTGCCATTATATCAAGGTTAGTGGCTCCAGATCGATGAGGTAGATACTTCAGTCTGGGATGAGGCTTGGCCTAGGAGAGGATGCTTTACCGGAGGACCCTATTTTCATGGGGACCAGTGATGCTGGCCTCACTATACTACGGTTTACATGATTTTGCATATTGCAATAGCTGAACAATTAGTACCAAAGTGACACTACTACATATCTGGGCCTGGGATCATATTATCATGCTCTGATCAATTTTTACTTTGGTTGATACAGAGCCTGATGATCTAGCAATTTGGAGATATAGGGGTGGGATCACTCTAAGACATAAAGGACAATTTAGTCTACCCTACTAGAACCATGTCCTTGATGAGATGACAATGTTCTTTTGGCACCCTTGGTTACAAATGCCAACATGGTATGACGATGTATATTAGTTGTTTTATGCTCGATAGACCCAACTAATGCAGGGGAGGGAGCATACGATTATAGAGTGCTACCTTTCAGATAGGGTGGCTCGATAGTTTGGGGAGGTTCAGGATCAGTCGGATGACCAGTATACTACCATCTTTTCTAGATCATCTCAACAGACTTCATGGGGAAGGATGATTCCAACATCCGATGTAGTTGATTGCTTTTGAAAGTTGGTTGCTAGGCCATGGGCCTATACTCAGGAGCCAACGAATCTAGGTATGAAACATGCATATGACAATTGGTTCAGACCTCTGTGCCAACTGACAGATCTGGGAGTGGCACTTCCACAGGGGAGACCTCAGGGAAGGAGTGCTCAAAGAGTATAGGAAGGACGGGGTGGACAGGATCTTGGAGCACCACCCAGAGATGGTAGTCTCCACAATAGCCAGAGCAATAGCCATAATAGCCATAGCATCCACAACAACCAGATCCATGGGATGCCTAGATACAACAACTATGAGCATAGGTACAAGGATTATAGGTGTAGCTATAGGAAGTTACGGTGGAGAGAGATCAAGCCAAGTAGCAGGTCTAGGCCCTTACTACCGAGAGGGATCATGAGTGCTAGCATAGGCAGGCCATAGAGCTACAATTAGCCCAGGAGGTCGGCCACATACAACAATTAGAAAGCATGGTTGCCACATCCTAGGGGAGGAATGTGCCAACATGGATGTGTCGTGAGGCAGTTAGGGAGGCGTACTAAAAAATTCATTATTGGTAGGTTTTACCTGCGGCCCAACGACAACTAGAATACTCCCATCAGACAAGGGTCTAATAGATAGATGACCAAGCAGAGAGGCAGGAAGGTGAGGGGAGTAACCACCAAGTCTAGCAACATACACTTTTTTGATCAACACTTGATTCTTTTTTAGATAGCCTCACAGGGTCTCTTTTTGATAGCCCTGTGGGAATTGTATCTTGATTGATATACATACACTTGAGTCAGATTTGTATTGTGATAGTGATGATTTTTTGATATATATATGATATGGATATGACTGATTTATGATGTGACGTGTTCAATTTATTTATGCCTTATGGATGGATGCATTTGATGTTCTATGTATATGCAATGTGATTCTATACGATGTATGATGTATGATTATGCAGATGATCATGGATGTTATGGATGCATTTCTTTTCTGTATTATATCTATGCACTTTTATGGTGATGATGTTTGTAGTATGAATGTATGAATGTATGGATGCAAATGTTTATGGTATGCAACTAATTCTAAATGCTTAGACTAATAGATCTATATTATGCCCCAAATGATAATGCAAAATGGATGATGTGATATGTTATGATTATGAAATGTTATAATATGTTATGATATGCTCTTTTTCTTTCCCAGTATCTTTTCTATGATGCATGTATGGATGATGTCATGATGTCTATATGATTATGCAATGGATGTAAATGTATGGTTTAATGAGATGCTTAGAATAACCAATCTATACTATGGTGCAATGATGGAAATGCAATGCATGTGAAATGATTGGTGTTTCCTATTATATGTGAAATGCAATATGCTGATGGTTTGTGGATGCAGGATGGATGCATTGGTGATGTTTGGTTGGCTGTCATGGTACCATATTATTGCAGAGAGAAGAAAGAAGAAAAATGAGATGATGACAAGAGGATCCAACAAGTCCATGAGTCGTTGAGACTTTAGAGATGATGATGAGAGATTGACGATGTTTTTCTTATCATAGATTGGGATTTTAAAAGAGCTTACTTACCTTATTTTGGATAACACACGTAGATACAATGCATCAAGGTACAGACAACCAAGATGGTGTTGTATCTAGTGAGATGTAATTTGACTCAATAATCAAATAGGAGTATCCTTGTTCACACCTAACATACAAAACCCTATTTAGGATGCAGGTTAGATATTTCAAGCATCTCAGAACAAAACATAGAAAAGTAGAACCTTCCCATGTAGTCAACAAGATACCTAAAACACCCTCCCTATAGACCAAACAAAGTAACCATGACCAATATTATATTAAAAGAATATCCAAAAAGCACTACAGATAAAAAGATAATGATCAATTCCCCATTCCTTTCTCTCTAAATCGTTTTGATTAGACATCATCGAGAGGTCATTGGAATGAGCACAATAAGATAAATCAACAAGACAAGGACCAAGTAAACAAACAAGCTAATGTTCTTCATACCTCTAGCCAAGACTAAACTACAATGATGCTTGATGTTGATGTCCATTATAGGAAAGATGCATCCTAGGACATGATGTTATCAGATGATTTAAGGACTAACTGGATGATGGGCTATTAGTACCAAGAGTTGACCAACTTGTTTACCTATTGACCTAGACTTGAGACCTTGACGTTTGAGTATTCACTTTTGATTTTCCAAACTTGCTTCCAATTGTCATACCAAAGGTTGAGGATGATGATTTATTATGAGTGGATGTTTATTTCGGGTGATTGTGAAATGGGATGGATGGATTTTTTTGGTTTTTTGAATGTTTTTGGTATTTTTGATGTGTTATGAGGTTGTTTTTGGTATTTTCGAGATGTTTTACAAATGTTTTGATTTTCAAAATTTCCAATGTTATGAGATTTTGACCAAAAACATAACCTAAAGACCTATCCTAGGGGCCTTGGGGTCTAATCAAAGATTAGCCTTGTCTACGTTATACACGTAGAGACCACATAGTTCGACTGACATATACTTGTTTATTTGATGAGATATGAAAAAATAGACTGCTAGTTTATTATGATGAAATCCTAAAGGACTAACCTAGGGTGTCTCGGGGGCACATTAATGATGGCCTTGCCTACATTTAGAGTTCAAAGACCCATAGTTCGACTGGCATAGATTCATTTATTGATGAGATATGAACAAATGCATTGCCAATTTATTATGACAGACTCCTAAAGGATTGACCTAGGGTGTCTTGTGGGCACATTGATGATGGCATTTCCTACGTTCAGAGCTTAGAGACCCATAGTTCGACAAGATGACTCTATTTTTGACTCTTTCTAATTTTTTGACCTATTTTTGGATTTTGATATGTTTTGGATGTTTTTGGATGTTTTTGATTTTAAGGAAGACTTCAAGAATATAGACGAATCCGATCCAACGTAGGTATAAGAACATGCCCCCAATGTGGTACGATAGACTAATCTAATATAGGCAGGAAAAAATGACCTTAGGGATATGCCAAGTAGTAATAGGAGGGAACATGATACAAAAAAAGGATCAAGCTATGATGCGGATGCGGATGGGTGATGGATGGAAATATGGAAGTGTGATGGATGAATGATGCAGAACAAGCTATAGAGATCATGGTGGATAGTGGTGCTTATTTACACAAGGCGTCTATTTTCCAGGTTTTCACCAAGGTACTCGTCCAAAGCGCCACCAAAGTCATTTTCACTAGAGGACAATTTTTTTTCTTTACTATTTTCAATCCTTTTTTTGATTTCTTTTTTGGTTTTTTGATTTTTTTGTATTTTTGGATTTATACCTTGCAAGCTTAGGCATAAATTTTTTTGAGATGGGAGTTTTTCATGGGCTCCTATAGAGGCTTACCTTTGGGCATAGATAGTTGATATGCTCCTGATTTATAGCCCACCGTGACAATGAAGGATGCCAACCAATTGGGTTCAAAATTTCCTTTGCTATCTGGATTTGGTACATTCTTTCGATTCTCTTTCAACATGATCTCACTGACTTGAAAGGTCTGACCCCTAATATTCTTGTTATAGCTTCGCTTGAGATGGGTTTGGTAGCCTTGTAGGTGATTTAAGGAATCCATGCACCACTCATCTAGTAGTTCCAACTGATTCAACTGTGACACACAATATTCTTCATTAGTGATGAAATTTTGTAATGATATTCTTAAGGATGGGAGATCAATCTCAATAGGAAGGATGGATTCTGATATGTAGACTAGGGATAATGGGGTTGCACCTGTAGGTGTGCGGATGCTTGTTTGGTAGGCCCAGAGGGTGGGATTTAGCTGTAAGTGTCAGTCATGACCAACTTCATTGAATTTTTTCTTTAGTATTTTTAAGATGGTTTTATTGGTAGCCTCAGCTTGGATGTTTCCTTGGGGGTAGTATGGAGTATTAAGTGATGGTTGATATTGAAATTTTGGCATAGGTCTTGAACATCCTTGTTTTTGAAAGGTGTCCCATTATCTGAGATAATGGCTTGAGGGACATTGTAGTGGAAAATTAGGTAGTTCAGGATGAACTTGGAAATATGCTTTCCTATAATATAGGTCATGGGAATGGCCTCTACCCACTTTGTGAAGTACTCCATGGTGGTGATAATGAACTTATGTCCACTAGACAAGGTAGGGGTGATTTTACTAATGAGATTAAGCCCCCACTATGAAAAGGGCGAAGGTGTAATGATTGGGTGGAGCTCCTAAGCTGGTGCATGGATGAGATCCCCATGCTATTGACACTACACACATCTTTAGACATAGTCATGAGCTTCCTTCTCCATCATAGGCCAGTAGTACCCAATCCTCAATAGTTTCTCAGACAATGTCATACCACTTGAATGTGACCCAAAAATGCCATTGTGTACCTCGGTTAAAGCAATCAAAGCTTCCTCAAGATTAAGGCATTGTAACATGTTTCCCTTGATACTCCTACGTTATAGGGTGTCTCCTAAGATGACAAAACAAGATGACTTCTTGAAAAATGTTCTTTTTAGGTTCGGGGTGATATTAGTAGGAAGGAATCCTATTCTTAAGTAGGTGAAAATTTCATGATACCAAGGATCATCGGGACCAATGATTTCACACATGAATTCAGACTTTGGTACCTTGAAAGCTAGTACAAGAAGCTACTCTACAAGGAATTCTTGCTTAGGGATGTTGCACGGGATATCCAGTAGCAATCTGATTGTTTCCATAGCATCCAATGCTCTATTATTTTCCTTAGGTATTTTCTCAAAGTGATGTCAATGAAGAATTATTTGAGACTTTCCACCAGTTTCTTGTCTGGAGTCAATTTGTCATCCTTCATTTGGTATTCATCATTGACCTGGTTGATAATAAGCTGTGAGTCTCCATAGACCTTGAGTGTCATGATCTACCATTGTACTGTAATTCTTAGTCCTATAACAAGAGCCTCATATTCTACAATGTTGTTTGTGCAAGGAAAAGACAACTTATATGACTTGGGTATGCACTCTCCTTGTGGTGAAATGAAGAAGACTCCAAATCCTGACCCATGCTGTGTGTAAGATCCATCAAAATATACTTTCTAGTGATATGCTATGCTTATGTTAAAGATGGACTCATTAAGAAATTCTGATACCAATGGGTTCTCTAAATACATCGGTGCTTCTACCAGCTGATTTGCAATTACTTGTGCTTTAATGGCCTTCCGTTCTACATACTCAATGTCATGTTCTATTAGGATCATAACCCATTTAGTTGTTTTCCCTATGAGTGTTGCTTTAGAAAGCAGATACTTGAGAGGATTTATCTTGGCAATGAGTTTTATTTGATGTGCTAGCATATAGTGTCTGAATTTCTGTGCTGCGAACACTATTGCTAGGCAAGCCTTCTCAATGGATGGGTAATTCAACTCATGTCCTACCATGGTTCTACTAATGTAGTAAATAATTCTCTCTTTCCCATTTTCATCATGTTGTGCTAAGAGAGTGCCAAGGGCTGTTGCTGTTGTCGATATATATAGGATCAATGGCTTGCCTAGAATTGGTGGCATAAGAACTGGTGGTGTGAACAAGCACTCCTTGATTTTATTAAACGCCTGATCACATTTCTCATCCCATTTGTATGCTACCCCTGTTGTGGAGTAGATGAGAGTATGGGATAGTGTTATCTACTAACTGTGCTATAAACCGATGAATGGATTGGAGCCTTCCCTAAAAACCCCTTAACTACTTCAATGTTCTTGGTGCCTCCATCTCAATAATTTCTTTGAATTTGATGAGGTATATCTCGATTTCCCTCATAGATAAAATGTACCCTAGCAGCTTTCCTGATTGTACACTGAAGACACACTTTTTTGGATTGAGTCTAACCTTGAATTCTTCTATCCTATCAAAGATGGAGCTTAGTGCCACTATGTGATCCTGATGCTTCTTTGATTTGGCCAATATGTCATCCACATAGTCTTCCATAGTTTTGTGAATCATTTCATGGAAGATTAGCATTATAACTCTTTGATAGGTAGCTCCTGCATTTTTCATCCCAAATGGCATCATGTTCCAGCAGTAAGTCCCCCATGGATAGGTGAAAGCTATTTTGTATTGATCATATTTGGTTATCATTATCTGATTATACCTTGAGAACCCATCCATTAATGAAAAAATTTCATGTCTTGTTGTTTGATCCACAATCATGTCAATATTGGGAAGAGGGAAGTTATCCTTAGGGAACACCTTGCTTAGGTCCCTGAAGTCAGTGCAGATGTAGATGTCCCCAGTGGGTTTAGTGATTGGTACCAAGTTTGAAACCCATTCTAGATAATCAATCAGTCATATGAAGTTGGCATCAAGGAGCTTTTGTAATTCAAGTTTGACCAGTAATGCTATTTGTGGATGCATCTTTCTCAATTTTTGTTTTACTGGTTTCACTTATGGATAAATGGCTAGGTGGTGAACCACAACCTCTGGATCAAGACTAGGCATGTCAGCATAGCTCCATGCAAATTTTACCTTTCTTTCCCTCAGAAATGGAGCTAAAAGTTCGCGTTCTTTTGTCAATAGTGATTCTACATAGAATGTGATATGTGGTGTTTCCTCGGTCCCTAGATTGACCAGATTGCACTTTTCTGCCAAGACTGTTGAATTCTCCTGATGAATAGAACTAAGGGGAAGATTGAATCCCTCATCCTCTGGTGCCTCATAAAGGTTTTCACCATTGGATATTTCCTTTGTTTTTACTATTTTTGGGTCAGAGAGTGCCACATTGTGGCTGTCACTCAAAGACCTAGATATTATTCTTAAATTTTCACTTTTGTGACGGAGGGATTCAATCATTTCTCCATAATATGCATGTGTGTCCAGCTCAATGTCAAACCTAGCTTTGTGATCTCTGCATGGTAGAGTATCCCGTAATCCCATGAATTCCAAGAGAGCCTCATTGTTTTCGAATGTGTCTAAAACCGGTGATCCTTGTTGGTTGTAATCGATGAGTTGAGGGTAGACAAGTTTTAGATCATTGGTTTGGCTACTTGGTTCAAAAGATAGGGTACTAATCATGAAAAGGGAGGAGCCCTTAAATAGCATGGATAGGTCAGTTATGGGGTCCTCGTCACACACATTGGTTATATCAAAGGTATAGTTGTCTAAGAGGAAACCTGTGGATACCAGTAATTGAGGAGGAGCTTTGACTTTTCTAACTGGGGAACCTTTGCCAAGTATGGTTATTTTTGGAGGGGTACATCCAAGACCAAGATTCTTTATACACTTCTCAGGAATGATAGGTTCTAGTAGGCCATTATCATTTTTCCCAAGCTTTTCATTTTTGCTATAGCCCCATCCTTGCATTAACTGTAGTCCTTCGTTGTTATTGTCCATGGGAAGATCAGGTACGAGCCTTTCATCTTGATACAATAAGATTGATATATACCTTTCATCTACCACTTCCCGACTTAGGTTCCCCCACCTTTTGAATCTGGAGGGGTTTGCTTTGAAGTTTTGGGCTGATGTGTCAATTGGTTGAGGCTGTCCATGAGATCAAGGAGATTGAGGTAACTCTCCTATTACAAAGGAACTCTTTTTCATTTTGTAATCCCCACACCCATTGTCTTGGATAATGACCTTGATATCAGAGATGTCAGTAATGGCAGGTGTCTTTATCTCAGAAGCGGAGGGTAAGGTAGATGGGTCTACATATGGATTCGTAGGGCCTTCATCATTATTTGGGACTTGAGGGATCTTGTAGTACTTGGCTTCCAGATTCTTGCTATAATAAAATGGCTTGGGATCACCATGGATTGTGACCTCTTGATTTTGATAAGGAAACTTGACACATTGATGGAAGGTAGATGCGATAGCTTGCATTCCATGGATCCATGGGAACCCTAGGAGGATATTGTAAGGTAGTTCTAGATCAAGGACTTGGCATGTAGTTTCCATGATGGTTGGTCCTACTTTAATAGGGAGTTTAATAATGCCTTGAGACACTCTTTCTTGATCATCATATGTCGTAATTGTAATACCTTTACCCTTTTCAATGACATCCTTAGATAATCCCAGATTCTTTATTAGCTTGAGGGTACAAATATTCACACCTGCACCCCCATCCACCAAGACTCTTTTGACTTTATTTTTATGGACCAATACTTCGATATGGAGTGTACGGTTATGAGATGGTTGAGTTGGAAGATATTGATCATAAAATGTTGGGAGATGTGGTGTGGTGATGTGTTTGACCATAGCTTGGAACTGGTCTGCATCAAGATCCATTGGGATGAAGGATGTGGCTAATGCTTCTTCTAGGATTTTCCTATGTGTAGGTGAGATCTTCAATAACTCCATCATGGAGATCTGAGTGAGGGTTCTTTTCAGCTAGTACAAGACATTATAACCATTGGGAACAAATTTTGGATTAGAGGCTAGTTCCTTGGGTGGTTGTGATGGTCCAGGAATGGTAACTCTGCAACTGCGTGTGGTGACTCCACAGTCAGATCTATCTCCTTTGATGTTGACAACAACGACCCATTCATCTAAGGATGCAACAACATGATCGTAAGCATGGTTTACATTGTTATACATTTCCTTTCCATTGTTGTTCCCTTTATTGTGATCTAGCATTGGATTCATGTATATCTTAAGGTCTTGATTTATTGTAGGTTGTTCAATGTTTATGGTTTTTTCATCGATAAGGTCTTGGATCAAAATTTTCAATCTCATGCAACTAGATATCATGTGCCCCTTGATTTTATGAAAATAATAGAGGTAGTTTTCATTATACCATGGTGGTTTTACTTGGGGTTCTTGATAATTCTCATAAACGAGGATTTTAATGAGATTCTCTTGTACCAATTTTTTCATGATAGATTCGATTAATTCCCCAAGGTGTGTGTATTTTCGTTTGGGGGGATAATTGTTCTGTGGAGGTGGTCCCCCTTGATTATTTAGATTATTGACTGCTTGAATGTTGGGTTGTTGTGATACTACGTTGGCTTGTGTCTTGTTTCAGTTATTGACTTGCGGTTGTTGACATGATTTTGTGTTTTTTCTTGGAGCACTGATAACAACTTTGGCATCAACTACACCATTGTTAGTAACATTCTTGTTCTTTGCCCATGTGCGAAGTTTTTTGTTATAACTGGTTGATGGACAATTGTCTTGATAAGTAGGTGTCCCCCATTGTGTGATAAGGGCTCTTTCGATGTTGAGCACCTTGGGGATCAACTGGTCATATGTGGTGATGCATTGCATTTTTAGATGGAAGGACAAGGTTCCTTCAAGATTAGTGATGATAGTACAAATTTGTTGTTCTTCTGGCATAGTCCACTTGCTCCTATTGGCCTTGGATCACCATCATTGTAATAAGGATGTGAATGTTTCCCCCTTCGCTTGTTTGAGAGTAGATAGTGAATGTTTCCCCCTTCGCTTGTTTGAGAGTAGATAGTTCTTCTAGATTCACATATAATTTCTTGGAACTTTTTGATTCTAGGAGGAAGGAGAGAGAACCATTCCATTTCTGGTCCAACCAAACTTCAAGGGAACAGTCACATTAGATAAGTGTTGTTGTATGCAACTTCCATACAGTGAAGATGAAATTCCCTGATGTGATCTTCAGGGTTTCTAGTTCCAAGATATTTTTCAAATTTAGGTATCTTGAACCCTTTTGGGAATGGAACCATCACAATGCTTCTGTCGAACGGATAAGGGAACAAATTCCCTTGGATTTTTGTTTTTTTTCTAGATTGTAGGTCTAACACTTGTTGTGAAAGAAATTTGATTTGTGCAGACACGTCATTTTATGGATCGAGTGGTGGGATGAATGGGTTTTGAGGGGTTTTGATTGTTTGAGTGGCAAGTGGGGTGTTTTGCATGTTTGTGGGAGGTTGTTGCACATTTTTTTGTGCCACAAATACTTGTTGGTATGCCTACAATTGATGATGTGCCAACAACGCTTGTTGTTGGTCTTGTTGCTGTTGTGCCAATAATGCTTGTTGTTGGGCTAGTTGTTGAGCTGCTTCTTGTTGCACTTGGTATTGTTGCAAAGCTTGTTGATAGGCTTGCTACTAAAATACTTGTTGTTGTGCTGGGTATTTTGCTTACACTTGAGCTTCTTGGGCTTGATACTGAGCTTGTGCCTGAGCTTGAGCTTGCTGGGTGGCTTGGGCGGCTTGTGCATCTTGTGTATCCTATGTGACTTGTTGTTGCAATAAATATTGAGCTTGTTCCTAGGAAGCTTGTTGTGTGGCTTGCTATGCATGTGCTTGTTGAGCAGCTTGCATGGCTTATTGAGCTTGGAATTTATGGAATGATTTTTGATAGGCTTGTTGGGCAGCTTACAGTGTGATACTATATTGATTTTCCATGTTTGGTTTTAGTGGTGGAGGTGGAGGATTTGGAATGGTGTGAGATGTTGTGATTAGAGTTTGTTGAGGTGGTTGTTGGATTGATGATAGGGGGGTTGTGTGATAGATGGTGCGGTTGTTATGCTAGGTCCTTAGGAGACCACATTTATAGGTGGTGCCACAATTGATTATGTTGTTTGGATTGGTGCCACCTAGTGTTGCGAATTCAGTGGCATGACTAGAGGATTTGGTATGTTGATTTGATTCATGATTGGAGGATTGCTTTGATTTGGTTGATTGAGGATTGGTAAAGGGGGTTTCCCTAAACCTAGGATTGGTGTGGATGTTAATGGTAGAGGGGGAAATGGTGGCAAGATGGGTGGTGTGTTTCCCTAAGAAAGTGATGATGATGGATCAAAGATTCCCCTTGTCCTTGTGAAGTCATGGGGAGAGAGACTTGTGTGTCAAGAGAATATGTCGGTGATGTGACAAAAGTGGATGGATTATTGGTGTCATGAAAGACGAGTGGAACACATGGATGTTTTGGGTTTTGAGGAATAGTATTTGGTTGACCCAAGATGGTGTTTTCATATAATTCTTGGTTTTTTACAAGGGGATGTGTTTGAAGAACATGAAGCAATGAACTCCCCTTGGTAACCATGGGTTGACTTAGACCATGAGATGATGTTGGTTGCGAGATGGGTTGAATGACGGTTTGGAAGGAAGGTGTGAAAGATACTGGTGGCATAATCCCAAGAGGTTTCTCCATAATACCGTTCACATCATAATTAGAAGGGAGTTTAGCCCATTCCTTTTCCAATTCTAATATGTATTGTGAAGGATTAAGTCTCATTATTGTGTTGACAATTTTTTTATTTTCAATATTTTGGACCGTTTCCATGATTTCATCTTGAGTCATTCCTAGGACATTGTTAGTGATATCCTCCACTTGGTAGCCTCCCTCTTGAAGATCTTGTGGTACTTGAGGAAGGTTGAGTGGGGGATTGCTAGATCTAATGGGGTTGATTTCAGGTGAAGTTTGACTCAAGTCACTTGAAGTGGATGTTTCTTTGTTTGTTTCCATGTTCTTGTGTTGAGATCTAGTTTGGACCATAAAATAAGGATCATTTTTTTAGGAATGTGGGAGGTGAACCTTTAAATCCTTAGATTGATCTAAAATTTAGGTACAAAAAAGAAAATCTAAGATGTTAAGGATCACAAAATGGTGATGAGATAAATGAAAGATGGATGATGTGAATGATTGAACTTTTAAGAAACCTTTGAGGGATACTAGACTTTAGGACTTTAGGAATTTGGATTTTAGATTTGATTTGGATTTGATTTTGACTTGATTTGGATTTTATTTTGATTTGATTTGGATTTGATAATGAAATCATAAGCTCCAAGAGGTTAGATGTTGTCTTGGAATAAAATTTTCCACAAGGTGATAATTTAACTAAGTTTATGAAGAAGGATTCATCTACACACACCTAGTCAAACAAGATGACTTTGATTTGATTCAAAGGATTTTCCAAAAGTCTAGTATGAAGGATTTTTCCAAGATTCTAAGAGTTGTTTGTGATATGGGATTTGATTGATGTTTGAGGATGAATGAAAGTGTTGATTTTGATCCTAAGTAAACCTAGAAGAGACTTTTACTTACAAGACCTCGGTATTGAAGAACATGCTATACTTCCTATGTGTGGAACTCAAAATGTTGAAAAAGACTTGGATTTTGACAATAATAAAAGAAATACAAATTGGGATTATCCTTTGAAGCACGTTTGTAAAAGTTATAGAGCAATATTTCTCTAACTTGATAAAGCATAGACTGACATTTCTTGAGATTTCTTGGACTAAGACATTTGTGACGATTGATGGAATTTGGTTTTGGAACTTTGATCTTGCAAGAAATCATTTGAACAAACACATGTGTGGGGTTCAATTTGTCTTTTATCTTTGCTCAATGAGTTATTTTTACCGCAAACACTTTCTTGCTTATATTTTCAAACTAAATGTCTAATGTCTCAATTTATTTTCATCCCACAAATTCCATTATGTGGAAATCAAGAGACTCAAGGAAACAATTCCCTAATGTTGAGTTTAGAGAGAAAACTGAGATATAAATCCAAATACTTAGAAGCCTCTAAGGATGAAATCCCTAGGGACAAGCAGTAGCACTTGGATTTTTCAAAGGTATTTTCTCCTTCTAAAGGTTTGAAATTTGATATCCTTTTTGAATGTTTGTTTTCAAGATTTTGGATCAAAGCAATGTGTTTAATTGACTCAAAGATTGTACAACCCTAGGATGGACGAGAAAATATTTGTTGAGTTCCTACTTGGATAAATCTAGTTGTGCCTATTCAGAGTGGATGATTAGAAGCTTGACCACACTGGCTCCCCTCCACGACACTCACATCTATGGGTCAGCAAAGCTTCAGTTCTCATGAATCTCCCATGATGAACTTTTCATCTCTACAAAGAATCGCAAATATGTGGGATAGCTTTGAAGGTCTGACCTCCTGACACCAACAAATATTGGGATTTTTGGCTACTACACAAAGGTTTGTAATAAGGGCATCTAGTTCAAAGGACACAATAATAAACTCCCTCAAGAGGTCTCCCAACCCTTAGAACAAGGGCTTTACACATCATAAAGATATTGGGGGAGAGCTATCATGCATCACTTTGTTGATTGCAAACTTTCCTTGCAACCACAAATTTGTATAGCAGTTCGGAAGAGCCTGGCTTATGCTCATTACCGCTTGGGTTGTTCCCTTGGGGTGAGTACTTTTTCCCACCAAGGAAGGCCCTCTAAAGGTAAACAAAATTGAGTAAGTACATTTGTAGTTCGATCAATCCTTGTTTGTGTGAACAAGGAGAGAACACACGTGATGCCTTTTTCCCACACTAGCAAGCTTTGTTCAATTTAAAAAACCCAATTTTGAAATGTGGAGGCAATATTTTAGACAACCTAATATCACTAAGATGCTTTTGATTCTCAAGATCACTGTGAAGCATGAGAGAAGTGCATACACATTTCAATGATATTAGCTTGTAAAAAGGATTACAAAACAAGATAAGTACATGTTCATTTTAGACCTCAAAAGTAGTAAATGGGTTCTTTTTATAACACCAAATTTGAGTGTGAAGTTGATTGTTCAATTTTTAAGACTGAAAATCAAATCTAGTGAGTTGCTAAGGATCTTTTTAACCCTTTGTGAAAATAAAGTTTTTGTATGTTCTTTTTAAAACCCAAACAAAATGTAGTTAAGTTATAAAGCTGAAGATAACAAGATCCTAAAGATTGGGTTATAGGTGTCCCCAAAGTGTTTAAAAACACTTGTTACATTCACAAAATAGTGCCATAAGAGACCTTCCCTTTGTTTCCTCTTTTCCTTCTTGATTACCTAACCTACAAAAGTTGATCGGCCTATAGAAAACAGAGCCACAAAATAAGTTAATGGTCAAGATAAATCAACAACATAAAGCAAACGTCAAAATAAATTTGAAAACTAGTTTTTACCCCAAACCAGCTTCGCAATCTGCAAAGGCGTCACTGTTTGGAGCTTCAATGTCGCTCTGTGGAAAAACAGAGACATCATTTGCATTGGTATTTTCTCTAGCATCACCCTTTGAGATTTGAATGATTTAGCCTTCAAGAAAATCAACACATCACCCTTTAGATATAGAGGCAACATCACTATATAGTGAAGCTGGACTGATAGTGTTTTTGTTTGTCCTCCTCAACGTCACTGTGTCCTGAAAGAACAAAAAATGGAAAAAAACAATAGAATTGACCAAAAAAATATGTTAATTTTGAAATATTGGCCCTCCTAGCACCAAAATGTGAATGCTTTGCCTAGACCTACTCAAACATGGACAAACAAGTAAACATTAGTCCTTAAACAAGTGTAAACAAGCATTCACCATGAAATTCATTCAAACACAAGAACATGAAATCAAAGAAAAGTAATTAAATAAACTACTAATGAAATTCTATTCTAAATTCTCAAACCAACATCTCATGGGGGAATTGGTGCTTCTTTGATGTGGAAAGAAGGCCTTTGCCAATTCCTTGATAAGCTTGATGATAGATGTGTGATTCTTGATGCAAAATTCCAATAACCTAGCTATGGATGATAAATTGTATGCTAACTTGGGTGAAAGTGTGGATGAAATTATGGATAATGAACTTGCATAAACTTGTGGATCATAACCTTGCATCAAAATTTGGATGACTGTGGATCCCAAATCAATAGAGAAGGCATCTATTTATAAGGAAGAAGGATTGAATAATGAACAATGGGGAGAATGTGGGATTAAAGACTGGACCAATTGCATTGTGCCACTTGTCAACATGCTAATGAAGGAGAGTGGAGCACATTTTGAACAATGTGCATGTTAAATGCATGTAGGTGAAATTTGAATTTCAAGAGGTGGCTTGTGTAAGAGGGGATGTAAGAGGAATTAATGCCAAGTTGGCTCAAGGAGAGGACATGCAAGATCCTTCAATGCAAAGGTGGAGGCCAAAATTCCTTTGGGTGGGAAAAGTAAAGTGGGTGGAATATTCAAAAGAATATGCCACATTTGAATGAAAATAGAGGGAATTAGTAAATCAAATAAATTGATTTACATGTGCAACTTGCAAAAGCTAGAGGAATGGAGGATTATTGTTAGGAGCTAGGATTAATTAACTTAGATGAAATTAGTTTGATTATGACATTAAATTTAGATATTTTGAGTTTATTTAAATCAAATGAGAGGAAATTGGAACATTAGTGATTTAATTGAATAAAACGGTTTATTCAATTAAAT
This sequence comes from Sequoia sempervirens, assembly GCA_007258455.2. Classification (NCBI taxonomy): domain Eukaryota; kingdom Viridiplantae; phylum Streptophyta; class Pinopsida; order Cupressales; family Cupressaceae; genus Sequoia; species Sequoia sempervirens. The sequence goes on along the minus strand of VDFB02049217.1, from coordinate 95,911,051 downwards.
GAAGAACATTATGATTTAATTAAATAAAGTTGATTTATTTAATTAGATGGAAGAACATTAGAATTTAATTAAATAAAGTTGATTTATTTAATTAAATAAAGTTGATTTTTTTAATTAAAGGAAGAACATGAGGATTTAATTAAATAAAGTTGATTTATTTAATTAAAGGAAGAACATGAGGATTTAATTAAATAAAGTTGATTTATTTAATTAAAGGAAGAATATGATGAAATACTCTAATAAAGTGTATTATCTAATTTTAGGAGGAATTAAATTAATTAAATAAAGATTATTCAATTAATTGGTTAGTGTGGAAGTGATTAAGGAAGAATCGATGTTAGTTAATCAAGATTGAGTGCATGATATCAATTATGATATTTGAAGTGTACAATAATATTTTATGCACCTGTCACCCAAAGCTTTTGCTAAGTTTCCTCCCGAGACAGACTCACCCTAAGGTGAACAAGTCTTGCTATAGGGATCAAAAATGTATTTTCACAGTCCTCCGCTCCTAGATTGCACTCCTGATTCCTCTAGATCTCACAGTTGAAAAGTTGGAAATAAATTCTACAAGTGAGTTTTCATGGCTTGACAACTTTGAAAAATTTCCAAAATTGCACTTTTGATCAATCTTTAATCCTTCTTCACCTACAAATATGCACATACAAAGAGAGTGAAAAATTGTTTTTTAATTTTGTGAATGGGGGTTTGCATTGGTCAAACCCTATTTTGGTAATTAAACCTTGAAATAAAATGCAACATGAATGGAAGGAATGATGAATGAACAATGATATGTTGTAACTCACCAAACCCTTGAATGAAGATCCTTAAAGGACTAAAATATAACACATCTCTTCAAGGTCTTGATCTAGCATGAATGACTTGATTGGATGCTTGATTTGATAGCTTGAATCTTGACTTGAATGAACATTGAAACCTACATCACAATGTTAGCTCCAAAAACATGCATAAACACACATAAATCTTGACATCATGATAGGATCTTGAATGCTGCTATAGATGACTAAAAAATATGCTCTTCAATGCTCTTGACAATAATATTTTCTCATGTGAAAGTTGCCCTCTTTCTAGATGTTTTGAATTTATAAAAAGACTTTGTATTTATAGGTATTTTTCTAATTTCCCAACAATTAAAATTCAAAAGTTGACAATTATAATTATAATTTGAATCGTAAAAGTGCCGCCAAAAACATATTAAAAAATTGAGGTTCTAAACTTAAGGGGGACCCATTCTCCCATGGGTGAATGGGTCCTAGGACCTAAATCTAGGACACTCAATTTCCAAGTAAATTTAATTAATGTTTGCAATTGTTTGATACAAGTTTCCCTTTTAGAAAAAAATGATTAATTAGGCTTTTAGGTGCATAATTGGGAAAATTAGATGCTTAATTAAGTCAAATTTAATTAAGAGACCCAAACATAGTGTGAAAATGTAAAGGAGTACATTTTTGTACACTACACAAACATATAGAGAAATTTTAAACTATAACCATGTATCCACTCCTAAAAAAATCCTCAAAACTAAAATCAGTAACTCAAAACACATGAAGGACAAGACATAAAAAAATAATGCATCTAAAAAACAACAGGGAAATACCTATTAGATCATTCATCTCAAGAGGACCAAGAGTGGAGAATGAGATTTCTCCTCTAAGATACACCAAGCCAAAATGAATCTCTCCAAGAAAGATCTCCTCAACAAATCCATGTTGAGCTCACATCCAACCAAAATTTTAGGCTCCTTGGTCTTTCTATTGAATCCTCACTAAAATAAAGTTATTATTCTAACACATGATCTCTAAAAGCAAGAGATTTATCCTCACCCAAATCTAATATAGGTGTAGTCATGCATCTCAATGCTTTTAATTTAATTTTGAATTAGCTAGGAATACTATAGATGTTAAGCTTGATGAAGAGGATAAATGGATTTTATTTCTTTTCCATTTACGTAAAATCTAAGGAGAACATAATAGTTGTAAAAAATAGTGGTATTATAGATCCTTAGAAGGATGTCCTTGTAGACGTGTAAAATGTACTAATTGATGTTGGACATCTGATCCTAATCACTAACACCATTTCATCATAAATCCTCCCTCGGTCTAACTGTTTAATCGAATATCTTTATTTGATTAAATTCGTTAATTTTCCTCGCTTAATTAAATAAATCATGTATTTAATTAAGTCTCTCTCTTTTGTTAATTAAATCAATCAATTTGATCTAATTATCCATATTTAGTTAAATAATTAATTTCATTTAATTAAATCTCTAAAGTTTATCTATTAAATTGAGTAAATTAAAACCCTATTTAATTTAATCTACCTTCACCCCCTTAGTTAAATAAATCAAAACCCTTTATTTAATTATATCTTTAAATCGTATTCTTCTCATATTTAATTTAAATCAATCCATAAATTTAAGTCAAATAGGTCACATCATTTAATCCTTCATTAAATTAATTAACTTTGATTAATTTAATCCCTTCTCATGTCTCATCCTCCATCTTTTGCCACTTGCACATGAAAATAGAGTTATTTGATTTATTAAATCTCTATTTATCTTCAACATGGCATAAAGGAGGAATATTCTTCAAGTTTGAAATTCAAATCTAAGTGGACTTTGTCCTTCCAACAAGGCATTCACTCCCTCTTACAAGTCCTTTTGCATTGAGCCAAGTGGCCATTACTCCATTTGACTCTCCCTCCACCTTGCCATTAATACAATTTCAAAATTCAAATATTGGCATTTATCGACACATTCATCAAAACTTGCACATCCTTGGCCCATTCACATTTGGACAAGTGGAACCTTGCCATTGAATGAAAGATAATCCCACATTGCTCTATTTTGGGCATTCTTTTAACTTGACATTCTATAAATAAGAGGCTTCATTCCTCATTTGATCATCCACAACTTGAGTAAACTTACTATACTCAAATCTTTAGCAATCTTCATCCATACTTTTGAATTTGTAGCTAGGTCATGCAGGTTTTTATCTTGGAGCATTCATCACTCTTTATCAAAGTGGATCAATTTTCATCACCAAAGCACCATTGCATCATTGGAGTTGGGAAAGGGCCAATTCTCACATCAAATTGGCACCAATTCCCTCAAGAGATTAAGAGTTTGCTTTGCTTTAGAATAGGATTTGATATGTTTTAAGTTTTGTTGTGTTCTTCATTTCATTTCCTCTTTATTTTGCAATTTAAATGAATTTCTTGAGGAATCTATATTTTAACTTGCATTTGATCTAATTTGTTGTTTGTTTCTTGTGCTCTTGCAGATATGGGATCTAGGTTCACAGTCCTTATTTCTACTATTCTTAGCAAAGAAATGAGGAGGAAATCCATGGATGAGGGTTCTAAGGATGCATTGCATGTTTGGGCTAGACCAAAGGAAAATTTAGCAAGAAAAAGGGGGATAAGGAGAAATCCAAGTCAACGACTTGTCTAAAACCCTTGGTTGAGTAGAGTGAAATATTAAATTTGTAGGAAGTGGAGCCATGTGAAGGAAGAATGTAGAAAATAAGAAAATACCTTTATATGGTTCATCTACAAAAAACCTATAATCATATGTCTCCTTATTTATTTTTTCTAATATTGCTAGTGATGATTTGTGGCCTATTGATTCACACACCTTATATCATATGACTCCTTATAAGGAGTGATTCTCTTATAATAGAGCATGTGATGGTGATGAGGTTTTCCTTAAAAAAATTTCACACTAAGCTATTGGAAAAGGGAAAATAAAACTTGTGTTTAGTGATGTGAGGGTGTAGACACTTAAAAATGTCTTGAATGATATCATGCACTCGAATCAGGTATACTAACACCATTTCACCCTAAAACCCTTCCTCTTTTCACTTAATTGATTACATTAGCCTAGCTATTTAATTAATTATGTTATTTTCATCTATTGATCTAATTAATCTAATCGGGTTAATTCACCCCCTTTCATACTAACATTTCATCTTATTAAATTAAATACATTAAGTTATTTAATTTAAATCCCTAAGTCCTCTTATTTAATGAAATAACCCTAAGTTATTTAATTAAATATCATATCACTTTCCCATTTTCATTAAATCATTTCATTTAATGAATATCATCTAATTCCCCTAATTTGGATAATTAAAACTTTATTTAATTATTAAATTACTAATAAATCTAATCTTCCCACTCGCAATGGAATATTAATTTCCCTTTTGCACATTAAAAATTTGTTTTATTTTGCTAAATATCTATTTTGCTTACCCATGAGAATATTCTCTTTCTTCACTCATTTGAAAAAGGGGAATATTTCTTTTTGAAACAAACTCTCAACAAACTCTTGAGTAAGCTTTTGAAAGTGTGTTTGCTTGGAAGAATATGAACCCTTGATTCTTTTCTTGATCCATGTGATCATTGATTCTCATCCATTGATGAGAATCCATGATCCATGCTTCCATCTTCCATCCTTTTTGACCATTGATTAACCTTTTTAATCTTAACCCTTCATTTCTCATTTGTCCTCCTATAAATAGGTCACTATTTGGAGACAAATGGATCCATATTTTAAGATTAAACTTATGCTATTAAAATCACTTTCACTTGCACTCATATTTAGCACTTATTTAGCATCATTTTAGTTTAATTTACTTACATATTAGCTTAGCTTCCATTAATGGCTTCCATGATAACATAGATGCATACATTTAACATATCTTGAAATTAGGGTTTCAATATTTTTAAGCTTGCATACATTTAGAGTAGATTTGCATACACCCATATTGATCATCTTAGCATTCATCATGTTAATTTAGCATTTAAATCATGTTTTATCACACATCTTTCATCAGTTTCATCAATTCTCTTCAATAAAATTGATCGAAACAAGCTCATTTATCCATGGGATTGGGAAAGGGTTGTTGTTCCACATCAATGTGACACCACTCCCCCAATAGGATAAGTTTCAATGGATTTGAATAAGTGTTTTTGAAGCTTTCATGATTTAGATATGTTTTAATGGATCCCTAGTTTAGTTTCTATTGATTGATCTTATTGGATTGATGTTTAGTGGCTTACATATACTTCGAATCCTCATGGATCAAGTGTAGTTAGCCTATACTAAGTATCCAGTCACTTTTGGTGCTAGGAGGAAGGCATGAACTAACCAATATGACAAATTTCTTATTAAATCTCTGTTTTTCTTATGTTTTTAGGTTCAACGATGCTATTGATTATTCATCACACATTTGATGACACTTCGCTATACATCGATGCACTTGAGTTTTTTATTTTAGAAACATGTAATTAATTTAGTGACACATATTAAATTTCATCACCACATATTAAAATAACGACGCTAACTTTATTTTTCATCGTGTCATAAGATTTTATTTAGCGACACGATTGATATAGCGATGCATTTGACCTCACTATTTTCTATAGACTAATCCCATCAATTTTTTAGTATAGTGATGTACTTGTTATATGGCGACGCTATTGATGAAATTCAATGACATGATTGATTTCACCGTTGTGATTTACTGGTAAACAAAAATTGAATTTGAATTTTGACATTTGCTTTAATTATTTTACTTTACTTGATTGCTAACATGTCATTGACTTCTCGTTTTGGTTTTTAGACTAACTTGTTTTGCAGGTTTGGATGGTAACATTCGAAGTGAAGGATCATATCATTGTTTAAATATTATAATTGTAATAAGTGTTTTGACACTTATGAGGCAATTATAACCCATTTATGATGCTTTATTTCATGTTTTATGAACAAACTAGATTTATTTTGGGCTTTAAAATGAATGTTCAAATTGGTTAAAACTGAACCCTCACATCATTTTGCTTGTTGGTTTAAAATTGAACACAAATCTTCACACTTCAAATTGGCATTTAAATCAAATTCATTTTGCTATGATGGATTAAAATGAACATGTGTCTGAATTGTTTGAGTAGGCTTGTTGTGCGTATCCACTCCCCTTGTGCTTCATGCCATCTTGGGTGAAGAGAAACACACAAGTATACTTTTTCTTCTTGGAAGTGTTAATCCTGTCCCCTTGTGCCTATTGGAAAACTTGGGTGACAAAAAGAATTTTATGCTTCAAACATGTGTTACCTTTAGTGGGCCCGCCTCCCAACTTGTGAGAGGGAATGACCCAAGCAGTGCTTTCATTTCGATTTGCGATATAGATACTTGGTATGACGAAAGTCATTGACCAACTGGTGTAGTTATACTATATTGACAATCATCTCCTCTAGTATCCATGTGATATGTCAAAACCCTTAGATATTTCTAAGGGTTGGGAGTACTCTTCATTGAGTGAATTCATTGCATGTATAACACTAGTTTATCTTGAAAGTCTGAATTATGAAACTTGTTATTAGTGGCTCGCCATTTCCTCCAAAATGTATTTTGAGGTAGTGCATTGGAGTAGCACCGCTCCAAGAAGTTACCATGTCTGATTTTTGATTGAGGAAATAAAGAAAATGGGAAAGGGACTCCTTTGCTTGGTGTGTCAAGATGTTACATTTCCTTGACATAGCCTATTTATCCATCTCATCTTCATGGATTAATCATCTCTTAGGGGATGATGGTAAGGCTACTAAGAAATGCACACCTATCTAGGATTGTTCATGCTTGTGAGTCAGTTTAACACTTGCTTGGTTCCCATTGGAGCCTAAAATTTCATGCAAAATTTGGCAATATTTAAGGCTCACAAAATTAAAAAATCGATTTCACTACTCAAAAGTTTAATTGGAAAATCTCCTCAAATGGCCCAATTTAAAAAATCATAATTGGAAGCTTGTTCAGTTTCACGCAAAATCACTTTGCAGACGTGTTCATCTACTATATGTGAGTGTCTCTACCAAACTTCAGCTCCTTATGATCTGATTTTCCAAGGTTTCAAAAGGCCAAGTTGAAGGGTTCTGCGAAGGTTTGTTGTCTACATAGTAAAATCAGTTAAAGTGACCAACTTTGGAGGACAATATTAAACAATTGAAAGAGTGTCAAGATAAAAAAATTGGTGCTATAGGTTCTCCTTATCTCAATGTGCATCCATGTCAATTTTTAGAGCTTTAGGACATCATTTGGTATTTTTTTGAAATCAAAACCAAATGGATTTTACATAGTCTGAAGATTGCACTTCCAAAATAGCTGCAAAAGGGTCAACTTTGATGTTTGATATTTGGTGAAGGAAATAAAATGATGAAAAACCATCTTGTACACAAGTTCATTTGACCTAAATGAACTAATCTCCAAAGTTGCAACTTCATAGGATTTGATTTGATATTTTTTTTTCAAGGAGGCAAGTTGGGGGGTTTCAATTGAGTTTGACAAAGTGCAGTTTGCAGAAAATGCCAGATAAAAAAATTTGAACGTTGATAGTTTGTAAACCTGATAACTTCTTGCCAAACCATTTCAAAATAATACTCCCCTACCATCATTAACATACTGGTGAATTTTCATGGCTTTTGGAGATCATTTGATTAGTTTTATAAGGTAGTTTTGGAGGCAACTTGACCCATTTTTGTCACATTGCAAAATGTCAGAAAATAAATTGACAAATATCCACTTCAATTTAGAGATAAAGCACCATGAAATTTGATTAATTGGGGCTATGCTCTGGAGAGGAAACCTTTTTAGTATCTAACAAAGTGATTGAATATTGGAGGAAAGTGTGACAAGCCCACCAAAGACTCATTGGAGGAATCTAGAGGATCAAAGAAATTCATTTTGGAGAATTCTAAAAATTTCAAGAATAAAGTTGATTCACCTTGGCATCCTTTAATAAATACAACAATCTATAAAATAACCAAATATTAGAAAAGGATATTGCAGTGGTTTTTGCGGTTGTTCAAAGAAACATCAATGAAAAATCTATGAAGGAATGTATATCATTTGAAGAGTAAGACACTACTAAATGTCTTAGATATTTTATCGAAATAAAATCCAAACTTGGAGATTCAAACGATACTTTCTTGAACACCCATTCTACATCGCACTTCAAATATTGAGAAAGAATATCTTTTAGATCAACCTTCTAAGCAATCTCTTAGTCCTATCAAGGCCAAAAACAACAAAATTCTCACATAGAAGCATTTTATTTTTCTGGATGATGGAGACCAACCTGAGAAGTATAAATGTAAAAGGTTTGTGTCTATTGATGTTCAAAGGCGAGTTATATCTAGACAAATTTGTAGTGATAGAGGTTATGGTGTTTTAAATACTAGGAAGTCATTATCCGTAGATTCAATTTTTGACTTTGCCAGTGGTTCCATTATGGCAAATACAAAAGATATAACTAATGATAATAAATCTCATGGTTCCATGATTGGGGAAAAGTAACGAGTACTGTTTCAGAGCTTAAAACCCTTCCTATCAAATTGAACCATACTATTCAAAAGGATCAACAAAAAGTAATTGTGGACCTAGATCCTATACCTGTAAGAACACAATAAACAACACATCAATAAGGTCAATGCAAGTTAGAATATAGATCCCTCAGGAAATCCATTTCAATGTAAGAGAAAAGGAATAAAATGAAGAACACAATGAACTTAAAACAAAGATGTTGAATCCTATTCTAAAACAAATCAAACTCTTAATCTCTTGAGGGAGTCGGTGCCAATTTGATGTGAAAATTGGTCCTTTTCCAACTCCAATGGTGTGATGAAGATGATTGATGATGAAGAGTGATCCACCTGATTAAGACCTCCAATATGCTCCAAGATAAAAATCTGCATAACCTAGCTAAGATTGGATGAAATTGGATGAAAATTGTTATGAATTTGAGTATAGTAAGTTTACTCAAGTTGTGGATGATCAAATGAGGGATGAAGTCTCTTATTTATAGAATGTCAAGTTGAGGAGATGTTCAAAATAGAGCAATATGGGACTAAGAATTAACCAATGACAAAGTGCCACTTGTCAATATGTGAATGGATGGAGGATGTGCAAGTTTTGAAGAATGTGTCAATAAATGCATATATTTGAATTTTGAAATTGTTGAAATGACATGTAAGAGGGAAAGAAGGTGCATTGAATGCCACTTGGCTCAAGGAAAAAGGAATTTCTAGGTGGAGTAAATGCCTTGTTGGAAGGACAAAGTCCACTTGGATTTTGAATTCAAATTTGAGGGAATATTCTCCAAAGATGCCTTGTTGAGGGAAAATGAGGATTTAATAAATGAATTAATTGGTTTATTTGTGCAAGTGGGAAAATATAGAGAATGTGACATGCATTAGATTATATTTAATCATGATTTAGTTAATTAAAAAGAGGATTAGGTGATTTGACTCATTTGACTTAGATTTAAAGATTAAACTAAATCAAAAAGGAGATGAAAGATGATTTTAGATTTAATTAAATAAAGGTTTGATTTATTTAATCAAAGAGGGTGATGCTAGGATCAAATTAAATAAAGTTGATTTATTTGATGAATGGATGAATATGAATTAATTAAATGCATGATGCTAATTTTGCATGTCTACATTTTTCCCCTCTTTGAAGCAATGTACTTGTTGCGTTGGTTCAAAGAATAAACTTACCGCGATCAAAATTCAAAAATTTTCTAATTTTTTCAAATGCCCCAATGGAAAGAAGTACATTGGTACATTTCCCCCTCAAGAGATCAAGCGAAAAGATTCGATTTGAGGTTCAATCTCATGATAAAAAGGTTAAAAAAGTTATGGTTTTGCAAACGAGATGGTTTTAAGATGCTTAGAATAACCAATCTATATTATCCTAAATGACTTAAATGATAATGCAATGCATGTGAGATGGATGATGCGATAATGCCTATATGATTATGCAATGGATGTTTTATGCAAATGTATGATTTATGAGATGCTTAGTCTAACAAATCTATATTATGATGATGAATCTGCATGTGAGATGATCGGTGTAGAATGCTGATGGTTTGTGGATGCAGGATGGATGCACTGGTGATGATGATTAACTATTTTGGCCTGATGTTAGTGCGGAAAAGAAGAAATCAAATGATGAAAAGAGCATCCAACAAGCCAACTTTATGAGAGATGATGATGGGAAATGGATGATTTTCTTATCAAGAATTGGGATTTTAAAAGGGCCACTTACCTTATGTTTGATAACACACATAAGCACGATGCATCAAGGTATAAAGAACCAGGATGGCATTGCACTTAGTGTGATGGACTTTGACTCAACAAATAGATAGGAGTACTCCCGTTCACACCTGACATATATAAACCTTGCTAGGATGCACTTTAGAAGTTTCAAAAATCTCAGACCAAAACATGAAAAGGCATAACCTATCAATGCAATAGTCAACAAGGTACCCAAAACACCCTCCATACATATCTAACAAAGCAAGTATTCGCCAAGTTATATTATAAGAACATCCAACAACCACAACAGCCAAAAGATAATGATCGTTGCCCCATTCCTATATCTCTAAATCCATTTGTTTGGACATCATCGAGAGGTTATTGGAATGAGTGCAAAGAGATAAGTCAAAAGACAAAGATAAAGTAAACAAACAAGTTTATGTTCTTCAATACTGCTAACCAAAAGGAAATGTGTTTTTAAGGATAAGAACCAAAACTATTTCCAAAAGGTAGTGCCCATTGTAGGAAGGATACATCCTAGGACTTGTTAGTGGATGGAAGCACATCATTTCGTTTATCCAAAGTGTCATTTCTGATAAATAATGTCCATTGTAGGAAGGATAGATCCTAGGACATGATGTTATCAGATGATTAATATGGGACTGATTGGATGATAAGATATTGACACAAAGAGTTGACCAACTTGTTTACGTACTGACTTAAACCTGAGACTTGACGTTTTGAGTTTTCACTTTTCAGCTGCTAGACTTGTTTATGATTGTTTCACCAAAGGTTGAGGATGATGATTGTTTATTATGAGTGGCATTTATTGCAGGTGCAAGTGAGATGAGACAGATAGATTTTTTTTCAAATATTTGGATGTTTTTGGAGTTTTGACATGTTTTGAGGTTGTTTTTCGTATTTTTGAGATTTTTCAAATGTTTTGATTTTTGATTTTCCAATGTTTTGGGGTTTTCTGAGATTTTGACCAAGAGACTAACCTAAGGACCTATCCTAGGGGCCTCATGGGTTGATCAATAGATTAACCTTGCCTACATTATACACGTAGAGACCACGTAGTTTGACTAACAACTTGACCTATTTACTAATGAAGATATACATGATGAAATGTTAGTTTATTATGATAGACTCCTAAAGGACTAACCTAAGTGTCTCGGGGGATGATCAAAGATCAGCCTTGCCTATGTTCAAGGCTCAAAGACATGTAGTTCAATAAGACGACTCTATTTTTGACTTTTTGACTTGCTTTTGGGATTTTGATATGTTTTGAATGTTTTTGGATTTTGTGATTTTTTGATGTTTTTGGATTTTTTGGATTTTCTGATGTTTTTGGATTTTTTGAGATTTTAGGACTTAAAAATTATACACGAATCCAATCTGATGAGAACATGCCCCCAGCGTGAAAAAATAGATTACTTTGATAAAGGCAGAACAAACTAACCTTGAGGATGGGTTGAGTAGTACTAGGAGGGATCATGATATGAACACAAGACCAAGCTATGATGCGGATGTCAAATGGATGGGTGATGGATGGAGATCTTAATGTGATGGATGATGGAAACGTAATGGATGGATGATGCAAAACAAGTTGTGAAGATACTGGTGGATGGAAAGTGCTTGTTTACATAAGGTGCTTGTTTTCTAGGTTTTCACCAAGGTACTTTTCCAAAGTGCCACCGAAGTGGTTTTCACCAGAGGACGATTTTTTTCTTTACTATTTTTTTAATCCTTTTTCTGGTTTTTTTGGATTTTTTGCTTTTTTATTTTTTTGTTGTCACTAAGACACCTATTTTCCAGGTTTTCATCAGGGTAACCATTTTTTTAGGACATTTTTTGTTTTTTTGGATTTTGTGGGTTCTATACCTTGAAAGATTAGGCATAATTTTTTTTGAGATGAGAGTTGTTCATGGGCTCTTGCAGAGGTTCCCCTTTGGGTGTTGATAACTGATATGCCCCTAACTTATAGCTTGTTGTGATAACAAATGGTCCCAACCAGTTGGGTTCAAATTTTCCTTTGCTTTTTGGATTTGGGATGTACTTTTGATTCTCCTTTAGTACTAGTTCTCCAACTTGGAATTTTCTACTTCTGATTTTCTTGTTATAGCTCCTCTCGAGTCTATTCTGATAGACCTACAAATGATTTAAAGCATTTGTATGCTGCTCATCTAGTAGCTCTAGCTCATTTAGTCTTGATAAATGGTATTCTTCATTCGTGATGAGGTTTTTCAATGATATTCTTAGTGACAAGAACTCGATCTCAATGGGGAGTACTACTTCTGATCAATAGACCAGGGAGAAGGGGGTGGTACCGGTGGGTGTGTGGATGCTGGTTCGATAGGACCAGAGGGTGAGATTGAGATGCAAATGCCAATCACGACCTATGTCATTGACTATTTTCTTGAGGATCTTTAAAATGGTTTTATTTGTGGCTTCTGCTTGGCCATTTCCTTGGGGATAGTATGGGGTGGAGAAGAGATATTGGATTTTAAATTTTTCACACAAGTTGCAGACATCCTGATTCTTAAATGGTGTTCCATTATCTGAGATAATAGCTTGTGGGACACCATATCGACATATGAGATAGTTCGGTATGAACTTTGATATCTACTTCCCAGTAATATATGTCATAGGTATGGCTTCCACCCACTTGGTAAAGTACTCAGTGGTAGTTATGATGAACTTGTAGCCATTAGATGAAGTGGGAGTGATTTTTCCAATGAGATCAAGTCCCCATTGCGAAAAGGGCCATGGTGTGATGATGGGATGAAGTTCTTAAGCTGGAGCATGGATGAGGTCCCCATGATGCTGACATTGTAGGAACCTTTTGACGTAGTCATGTGCTTCTTTTTCCATAGTGGGCCAATAATACCCCATCCTCAGCAGTTTCTTGGCCAAGGTCATTCCACTCGAGTGTGAACCACAAATGTTGTTATGAACCTTAGTTAAAGCAGTAAATGCCTCCTCAACATTTAAATAGCACAATAAGGTTCCCTCTATGCTTCTATGGTATAAGGTATTTCCTAGGATGACAAACCTAGAGGATTTTTTAATAAAAGTTCTTTTTTAAGCTTGAGGGTAAGTCAACAGGTAAGACACCTATTTGTAGGTAGGTATAAATGTCATGATACCAGGGATCTCCAGAACCAATGATTTTGCACACAAATTTTGACTCTGGTACCTCAAATGCAGGCACAAGAAGCTGCTCTACCAAGAATTCATGTTTTAGGATGTTGCGAGGGATGTCTAGTAGGGATCCAATCATTGCCATGGCGTCTGCTACTCTATTGTTTGCTCTAGGAATTTGCTTGAATGCGACCTCGATAAAGGATTCCTTGAGAGTCTCCACCAGTTTCTTGTATGGAGTGAGCTTATCTTCCTTAGTCTAGTATTCACCATTCACTTGATTTACTATCAATTGGGAGTCTCCATATACTCTGAGAGCCATGATGTGCCACTGCACTGCTATTTTGAGACCTATGGTTAAAGCCTCATATTTTGCAATGTTGTTGGTGCAGGGGAATGCCAATTTATATGATATAGGTATGTAGTCCCCTTGTGGGGTGATAAAGAAGAAATTGGCTCCTAATTCGTGTTGCATGTATGAGCCATCAAAGTAAAGTTTACAGTGGTCGGCTATGGTAAGATTGAAGATGGATTCATCTAGAAACTCTAAGATGAGAGGATTCTCTGAATAGATTGGTACTTCTACAAGATGATCTACGATGACTTGGCCTTTAATTGCTTTCTGCTCCACATATTCAATGTCATACTTTGATAGTATCATGAACCATTAGCCATCCTTCCAGTGATAATTGCTTTTGATAGTAAGTACTTGAGAGGGTTGATTTTGGCAATGAGTTTTATTTTGTGTGCTAGCATGTAATGTCTGAATTTTTGGGACGCAAATACTACTGCTCGACATGCTTTCTCAATGAATGAGTAGTTTAACTCAGGCCCCACCATTGTTCTGTTGATATAATAGATGGCCCTTTCTGTCCCATTTTCGTCGTGCTAAGCTAGGAGAGCTCGAAGGGTTGTTGTTGTTGTTGTTGATACATAGAGAATCAATGGCTTTCTTGGGATTAGTGGCATGAGGATTGGTGGTGTAAGCAGATATTCTTTGATCTTATTGAAGGCTTCTTCACACTTGTCATCCCACTTGTATGCTATTCCCTTGCGAAGTAGGTGAGAGTATGGATTCTGTTTATCTACCAACTATGCTATGAACCTTTAGTTGGACTGAAGCCTTCCTTGGAGACCTCTTAGTTGTTTCAATTTTTTGGGTGCCTCCATCTCAATGATTGCTTTTACCTTAGCAGGGTCTACCTCAATACCTCTCATTGACACTATGTATTCTAGCAACTTTCCTGATTGTAAGTCGAAGACACACTTCTTTGGATTTAATTGGACCTTGTATTCCTCCAGCCTGTCAAAAATGGCACTTAAGGTTGCTATGTGATCCTTCCTCTTTCTGGATTTGGCTAGTATGTCATCGACATAATCTTTGACAGTTTTATGAATCATGTCATGGAAGATTAATGTCATGGCTCTTTGGTATGTTGCTCTTGCATTCTTCAATCTAAATGACATCATATTCTAGTAGTAAGTCCCCCATGGACAAGTGAAGGCTGTTTTGTGTTGGTCTTCTTTAGCAATCATTATCTAGTTATATCCCAATAAACCGTCCATTAAGAAAAGAATTTCATGTCCCGCCATCATGTCTACGATCATGTCAATGTTGGGCAATGGGAAATCATCTTTTGGACATGCCTTGTTCAAGTCCTTAAAATCTGTGCAGATTCTGATGCCTCCATCTGGTTTTGAAAATGGAACCAGATTTGATACCCATTCGGGGTAGTTAATTGGTAGAATGAATCCTGCATCCAATAATTTCTTTAGTTCCATTTTGACTAGTAAGGCGATTTGAGGGTGCATTTTCCTGAGTTTTTGTTAGATAGGTTTTGCTTCAGGATATACTACTAGGTGATGTAACCCAATTTTTGGATCGATCCCTAACATGTCTACATATCTCCATGCAAAATTAACTTGGCTTTCTCTCAAGAAGGTTGCTAGGAGCTCTTGTTCCCCTGATAGTAATGACTCTGCATAGAATGTGATGTGCAGGGTCTCCTTTGTTCCTAGATTAACTGGATTGCATTTTTTGCTAGGACCATTGATTTTTCCTGATGGAGAGCTCTGAAAGGAAGATTGAATCCCCCATCCTCAGATGCCTCAGAGAGGTTTTCACCATTGGATGCATCCTTTCTTTTTACTTTTTTCATGTTAGAGAGTGCCACAGTGTGATTTTCACTCAAGGACTTAGATATTATTCTTAGAGGGATTCAATTGTTTCCCCATAATATACCTGTGTATCTAGCTCATTGATGAATCATGCTTTGTGATCCCCATACGAGATATTATCCCGTAGTCTCATGAATTCTGAGAGCACCTCATCATTTTGAATGTGTCAAGAATTGGTGGTCCTTGTTGGTCATAATCGATGAGTTGGGGGTAAACTAGATAGATTTCATGGTTTTGGTTTTCAGATTCATAAGATAGGGTGCTAATCATGAGAAGGGTGGTATCCTCAAAGAGCCTAAGTATGTTGGTTATGGGATCCTCATCATCACTGCTACTACACACATTAGTTATATCAAAAGTGAAATTATCTAAGATGCGACCAATGGATACAGGTAAGCGAAGCTCAACTGGTGTTGGTTTACGATGAGTCTTGACTGCTTTAACTGGGGGACCTCGTCCACGTATGGTTATACTCATAGGGGTACATCCAAGGCCAAGATTTCTTGTTTGTGTCTCAGGAATGTGGGGTATTATAAGCCCATTGTCATTTTTCCCCAGTTTCTTGTTTCTGTCATAGCCCATTGCGAGCATCATTTGCAAAACTTTACTTCTGTCATCCATTGGTAGATCAGCTGATGGTCTATTATCTTGGTATATGAGATGAGATGGGTCCTCTTCTATGACTTCTCAGCTGACATCCCCCCAACTTCTGAAGTTGGGATATTCAGGGGATGTTTGGGATGTGGAGGCTTCATTTTACTGTGGATGTCCTCGTGATCTGGGAGATTGTGGTAACTCTCCTACCACAAAGGAATTTTTGGGAATCATATAATTTTTGTAACCGTTATCCTGGATGATGAATTTGATATCCGAGATGGTGGGGATGGTGGGAATGATGGGTGTCTTTGTCATAGAAGTGGAGGCAAGAGTGGCTGGATCAATGTATGGTGTTGATGGGCCTTCATCATTTTTAGGTACTTGAGATATTTTGTAGTATTTTTCCTCAAGGATTTTTCAGTAGGAGAATTGTTCAGGATCCCCATGGATGGTGACCTATTTTCCTTCATATGTGAATTTGACACATTGATGGAAGGTTGATGCTACTGCTTGCATTGCATGGATCCATGGACGTCCTAGGAGAATGTTATAAGGCAAGTCGAGGTCCAGGACCTGACAGGTGGTTTCCGTGATAGCTAGCCCTACTTGAATAGGGATTCTTATTGTGCCTTGGGACACTCTTTTCTAATCATCATATGCTTTTATTGTAATACATTTTCCTTTGTCGATGGAATCCTCTGAGATTTTTAACTTCTTAATGAGCTTGATTGAACAAATATTCAAGCCTACACCTCCATCCACCAAGACTCGCTTGACTTTACTTTTCTGCACTAGGACCTCTAAATAGAGTGCATGGTTATGAGATGATTGAGCGAAAAAATCTTGGTTGGAGAATGTAAGGAGATTCAAGGTAATGATGTTTCCAACCATGGCTTGAAATTGTTTCGCATCAAGATCTATGGGGATGGTGGATGAAGCAAATGCTTCCTCAAGGATTTTCTTGTGGTCGGATGAGATTTTTAATAACTCCATGATGGAGATTTGTACTAGGGTTCATTTTAGCTAATCAAGGACATTGTAACCATTGGGAATGGATCTTGAATTGGACATGAAAGTTCTATTTGGTTGACATGATCTTGCAATAGTAAATTTTTCACCTCTTGTGGTGACTCCACAATCGGCCTAAGCTCCTTTGATAGTGATTACTAAACAGTGTTCATCTAGGGAAGCGACAAAAATTTCATACAAATGATTCATGTTTTTGAAGGTTCCTTTCCCATTATCAGTGTTATTGTTCCCTTATGGTTAGGCATCAGATTCATGTATATTTTGAGATTTCGGTTCCCTGTTAGTTGTTCCACATTTATGATTTTTTGATCAATAAGGTCTTGGACTATGTTCTTTAACCTCATGCAACTATTAGTGGTGTGTCCTTTGATTTTGTGGAAGTCGCAGAGCTGATTTTTCATTGTACCAAGGAGGTTTTACATCTAGTTCTTGGTAGTTCTCATAGGTGGGAATCTTGATGAGGTTTTCATTTATTAGTTTCTTCATGATGATTGCAAGTGGTTCCCCAAGAGTGATGTACTTCCGCTTGGTGAAGTTCTTGTTTCGTTGGGGCAGTCCTCTTTGGTCATTGAGATTATTGATCACTTGATTGTTTGGTTGTTGTGTTGTTGTGTCCGCTTGATGGCTATTTTGATGATTATTTTGGATTTTTTGTTGTGGTGTGGGTGTGTTTTACTGAGGGGCACTAATGAAAACTTTGACATCGATGACACCATCATTCGTAACATTTTTGTTTCTTGCCCATGTTTAAGGTTTTTCATTGTAATTGGTGGGTGGGTGATTGTTCTGCTATTCAAGATATGAAGTTGATCCTCTAGGTTGTGTCATAAAGGCTCATTCGATGCTGAGCGCCTTGGAAATCAACTGATCATATGTGGTGATCCCTTGGACTTTGAGATGGAATGCCAAGAGGTCATCAAGGTTAGATATGATAGTGCACACTTGTTGTTCCTCGGGCATGACCCATTTCCTTCGATTGGCCTTGGATCAACATCATTGTAGGAATGAAGCGAATGATTCATTCTTACCTTATTTCAAAGCTGATAGTTCCTCAAGACTGACATCCATGGTGATGTTGCATGTGTAGTTTTTGATGAATGCATCTATGATTTCTTGGAATGTTTTGATGCTTGTAGGTAGGTGAGAGAACCATTCCATGGCATGGCTATCCAAACTCCTAGGAAATAGCCGCATCAGATAGGTATCGTCATATGCAACTTCCATGAAATGAACTTGGAATTCCCTGATGTGATCTTTAGGGTTTCCCATCTTACGATACTTGTCAAACTTAGGGATCTCAAATCTCTTCAGGAATGGTTTCATCACAAGGCTCCTGTTGAACATATAAGGACACAAGTTACTAAATGTCTTCGTGGTTTGTTCTAATTGAAGATCGAGAACTTGTTGTGAGAGTAATTTGATTTGTGCTGCGACATCATTTTGTGGATTAGGAGGTGGGATGAAAGTTTTCTAAGGTGGTTCGCTTGTTGATGGGATGGGTGGATTAATTGATGTGTTGATTGGTCGTATTTGCACATTTTGCTGAGCCATGTATGCTTATACTTGCTATTGTATCAACAACACTTGTTGTTGGTCTTGTTATTATTGTGCTAGGATTGCCTGTTGATGAGATTATTGTTGTTTTTGTGCCAACAAAACTTGTTGTTGAGCTGCTAATTGAGTTACTTCCTGTTATTCTTGATATTAATTTAGCGCTTGTTGATATGCTTGTTGTTGCATTGCATGTTGTTGTGCAAGATAATGCGCTTGCACTTGCACTTGTTGTGCTTGATATTGGGCTTTGGATTGAGCTTGGGCTTAAGCTTGAGCTTGTGCTTGTGCTTGAGCTTGTGCAACTTGAGCTTCTTTAGCGACTTGTTGTTGTTGTTGTTGTAATAAGGCTTGGGCTTATGTAGCCTACTGTACTTGTTGTGCAACTTGGGAAGCTTGCGCGGCTTGAGTGGCTTGCTGAGCAGCTAGTTGCATGGCTTGTTGAGCAGCTAATTGTGCGGCTTGTTGTTTTTGTGCTTGCAGGAATGTCTTTTGATGGAAATTTTTTTGAGTGGCTTGCAATGCTATACTGTATTGGCTTGATATGTTGGAGCTTGGTGGTGGTGGAGGTGGTAGTGGATTCAGAATGGTGCTCATTGTGTTGGTGAGAGCTGTTGTCATGTTGGTGATTGGGATTTTATTGGTGGATGGTGCGATTGATGTGGTTGGTCCTTGATAAATCATGTTTTGAGATGTTAGGGGGGTGGTTGATGAGGTGTTGATTTCTTGTGTAGTCATCATTTGTTGTTGCGATGTCGATGACAAGTTTTGAGAGTTTGGTGTGATGCTTTGATTGATGTTCAAGATGTTGGTTTGATTTTGATTGATATTTGGTAAAGGGGGAAGCCCTAAGCCAAGAAGTGGTGTGGATGATGATGGTAATGGTGGAAGTGGTGAAAACAGGAGAGATGTGATCTCTTGAGGAAATGGTGTGGTGTTGAAAATGCCCCTTGGTTCGAACATGTCACCCTCTCCTTGTGAGGTTATGGGGAGAGAGGGTTGGGGTGTTGCATGGAAGGATGATGATGATGGATCGTTGGGATCATGAAAAGTGAGAGGGGCATATTTATGTAATGGATTTTGGGGTACATTTTTCCCCAAAATGGTGTTTGCATCCAAGTCTTGATTATTGACAAGGGGGTGTGTTTGAATGGCATTGAGAAATGCACTCCCCTTATTAACACTAGGTTGAGTTGGAGCAATAGATGTTGTGATTTGCGGGATGTTTTGAGTGATGCTTTGGGATGGGGGTGTAGATGAGATGGGGAGTGTGGATGAAATTAGGGGCATGACCTCCAAGGATGGTTCCACTATAGAGCTCACATTGAAATTAGAAGGTAGTTTAGCCCCTTGCTTTGCTAATTCAAGCATGCATAGTTAAGGGTTAAGTCTCATCATGATGTTGATAATCTTATGGTTCTCTCGATTTTGAATCATTTCAGTGATTTCCTCATGTGACATTCCAAAGGGATTATTGGTATGATCCTCTACCTCCTCTCGAAGGTTTTGTGATGATGTAGGAAAGTTGATTAAAGGATTACTTGATTCAACGAGATTTTTTTCAGAATTTGTTTGACTTAGGTCACTTGTAGTGGATGTTTCTTTGTTGGCTTCCATGCTCCTCTTGTGTTGGGATTTAGTTTGCACCATCAAATAGGGGTCAATTTTGAAGAATATGGGAGATGAATCTCTAATTCTTTTGGATTGATTTAATCTTAGGCACAAAAGAGAAAATTTAGGATGTTTTAAGGATCAAAGGGTGATAATGATATGGATGGAAGATGGATGTTTGATGGATGTTTGGAACTCTTGAGAAAATATTGAAGGGTATGTTAAACTTTAGGACTTGATTTGGGATTGATTTTGTTTTGGATTTTGATTTTGATGGACTTATAGACTCTAAGAGGTTGGATGTTGTCCTAGAGTTAAATCATTCACAAGATGCTAATTTTTCTAGGTGTGAGAAGAAGGATTCATCTAGACACTCCTATCTAAACAAGATGATTTTGATAATGAACTCCTAAATCCCAAGATGTTGGATGTTATCAAGGGATAAATTTGTTCACAAGGTTTGATAATTTGATCAAATATGTGGAGAAGGATGCATCTACACACATTCAATCAAACAAGGTGATTTTGGATTGGTTTCAAATGATTTTCCCAAAGTTTAACATGAAGGATTTTTCCAAGATTTTTGAAGAGTTTGATGATGAGATGAATTTGGTTTTGATGTTCAAAGATGGATGGAGGTTTGATTTTGATCCTAGGATGTACCTAAAAAGACACTTGTTTACTAGACCTCGGTATTGAAGAACATATGATGCTTCTAAGGACCTCTATAGCTAAGAAGTGGTTCAAACTGAGCATACATTTTTGGATTGTCCAAAGGAATGAGTCTATAGAACCTTGTGAATTTTTTTCTTATTTTGATATGTTGCTTTTGATTGCACTTCCGAATGTATTTCTTGATGACCTTTTGAGTGTGCCTTCTAAATTTTGAACTTTGGCTTAAGGACTTTTGTTTTGGGATTTTGACTTTCTTGGAAATCATGAGGAACTAACACACGTGCAAGAGCCAATTTTGCTTATCTTTGCTTAGTGATTTTGTTCTACCACAAACACTTCTTTGATTAGTTTTTCAAACTAGATGTACAATGTCCAAATTTCTTTGGATCCCACAAGGTATGTTATGTAGAATTTTGATGAAATCAAGGCAAGGGTTACCTATTGTTTAACTTTAATAGGCAAATTGAGATGTAAATCCAAGTGTTTAGAAACCTCTAAGTATAAAATCCCAAGGGAAAGCAATAACACATGAATTTGGTCAATTGTATTTGCCTCCTAAAGGGTTTGAAATTTTGATGATGATGTTAAATGTTTGTTTTCCAAATGTTTTCAAACAAGCAAAGCGTTTTGTAACCAAGAACAAGCACAACCTTATGGATATGAAAAACTATATTTGTTGAGTGCCCACTTGGACAAGTCCAGCTACGCTTATCTTTAGCGAATAGTTAGATTCTTGAATCCACTGGCTCCCCTCCATGGCACTCACTTATATGGGGCATCCAAGCATCAACACCCATGAAACTCTCATGGCATGCTTTCCATTTCTACTAAAGATCGTAAAAGTGTGGGGCGGCTTCAAAACGACCTTTCTTGCACCAATAAATAGATAGGGATTTTGGGCTTTCTACAACAAGGGTTTTAATTTGGACTTTCCGTTCATAGGAGTTGACCCAATGTGGCGAGAGACCATTGTTTCCCTTCTCATCAGAGCCAACTGCATGATACTGGTGTTTATTCCAATACCCACATTTATATCCTGACTGGAAATACTATTGGTTTTAGAGTGTTACCGGTTGAGTCATTCCCTTGGGTGAGCAATTTTTCCCTAAGGCAAGCCCTCTAAGATAAAAAATAGCGAGTAAATGTATTCATAGTTTGATCAACCTTCATTTAGAAAAATAGGGAGAACACATGCAATAGGTTTAGTCACACTCGCACAATGTTTTGTTCAATTTTAACCCCAAAATGAAATGTGGAGGTGATCACTTTATCCCACCCTAAGACCATCAAAAATCCTTTTAATTCTCAAGATTGCTGTGAGGCATGAGAGAAGCACATACGTCTTTTCAATGGTGTTAGTTTGAGTAAGTAATCATAAAGAAAAGTTGCACATGTTCTTTTTAATCCAACAAAAGCATTAATGATTTCTTTTTATAGCACCAAATGAAGTATGAGAATTTTCCTTGTTCAATTATTAGTCCCAAAAAAAATCTAGTGAGTTTGTGTCCTAAAGTTCTTTTTAATCCCTTTTTGTAACAAGAATTGAAAAAAAAAGTTCTTTTTAAAGCCCAAAATGAAACTAGTAAGTCCTAAGTGTGAAAGATATCAAGTTTTTCCTTAAGAGGAATAGTCAATCCTCTAAGAGTGTTAAACAAACACTAGAATGTTTAAAAACACTTGGTATCACAAGATGAGGTCATCATGCTTATTTTCTTCTTCACCTTTGACCAATTCAACCTAAAAGAAAATCAATTAGATTCTACAAAATAGAGGTCAAGAAAGCAGTAAACATGCCAAATAACCAGAATTTGATAAAAAACATGTGTTAGAAATAACTTGTCACTTTTTACTTCCCTCCAGTGGTGCAATCCATGAAGGCGTCATAGTTTGAAGTCACCAATGGTGTTGTATAGCGTTGCTTACCAGTCAGCGTTGCTCTGCAACCAAACTAGTGAGCATGAAGGCGTCACTATTTTGATCAGCAGTGCAGTTTGGATTTTGAAAAGATTCCAGTGGGCCAAAAAGCGTCTGCGATTCTGTTTGAAAATTTGAATTCTAGGAGGGAAGTCTGAAGTGTCACAGTTTGAACTTTTCAACAGTGCTATATGGCGACGTTGAGTTCTCAACGGTGCTAAATAGCGATGCTGAGCTTCCAGTGATGGAGTTTTCTGTAATCACCCAAAAAGCATGAAATTTCTTCAAATAACATGATTTGATCTTCTAGTTTTCCCTCCTTCTAACTCAAAAATGTGGAACTAGATCCTATACCTATAAAAACACAATAAACAACACATTAATAAGGTCAATGCAAGTTAGAATATAGATCCCTCAAGAAATCCATTTGAATGTAAGAGAAAAGGAATAAAATGAAGAACATAATGAACTCAAAACAAAGATGTTGAATCCTATTCTAAAACAAATCAAACTCTTAATCTCTTGAGGGAGTCAGTGCCAATTTGATGTGAAAATTGGCCATTTCCCAACTCCAATGGTGTGATGAAGATGATTGATGATGAAAAGTGATCCACTTGATGAAGACCTCCAATATGCTCCAAGATAAAAATCTGCATAACCTAGCTAACATTGGATGAAATTGGATGAAAATTGCTATGAATTTGAGTATAGTAAGTTTACTCAAGTTGTGGATGATCAAATGAGGAATGAAGTCTATTATTTATAGAATGTCAAGTTGAGGAGATGTCCAAAATAGAGCAATGTGGGACTAAGAATTAACCAATGACAAAGTGCCACTTGTCAATTTGTGAATGGATGGAGGATGTGCAAGTTTTGAAGAATGTGTCAATAAATGCATATATTTGAATTTTGAAATTGTTGAAATGACATGTAAGAGGGAAAGAATGTGCATTAAATGCCACTTGGCTCAAGGCAAAATGACTTTCTAGGTGGAGTAAATGCCTTGTTGGAAGGAAAAAGTCCACTTGGATTTTGAATTCAAATTTGAGGGAATATTCTCCAAAGATGCCTTGTTGAGGGAAAATGAGGATTTAATAAATGAATTAATTGATTTATTTGTGCAAGTGGGAAAATCTAGAGAATGTGACATGCATTAGATTATATTTAATCCTGATTTAGTTAATTAAAAAGAGGATTAGGTGATTTGACTCATTTGACTTAGATTTAAAGATTAAACTAAATCAAAAAGGAGATGAAAGATGATTTTAGATTTAATTAAATAAAGGTTTGATTTATTTAATCAAAGAGGGTGATGTTAGGATCAAATTAAATAAATTTGATTTATTTAATTTAAATGGATGACCTTAGAGATAAATCAAATAGACTTGATTTATTTGATGAATGGATGAATATGAATTAATTAAATGCATGGTGCTAATTTTGCATGTCTATAGTAACATATGACGTGGTGGAATGAAATGTAGTGCAACCCATATGCCAAGGGATAAGTTCAAGTCATTAAAAGAACCAATGGAATGCACACCAAAATAAAGAAAAGGGAAGCACCACATATGGGGAACAAATGAAGACTTGGAAGACAAGTGTCTCACACATTCTCTTTACTCGAGCAGATTAAAATGCACATTTGGATGAGATGAAATCACACCTTTTATGTCTATTCAGTGATCAAGACATCAAATAGATCCACTTGAAAGTGGATATTCCATCTTTCATAACAACACTATTATATTGAGACAAGACATACTATGCCGGAAGAGAATGAACCTACAAGGGCTGAATTCTTGCTTTCATTGATTTAAGATAGGAAGCTCCAATGCGCTACTAAGAAGGAAACAAAAGGTCATGTAAACTGCGAACATGATGTGGACATTATGGTCATATATTTGCACTAAACGTTGGATCCTGAGGATATTTTATAAGTTGGAGATCTGGTGAAATTTATCTCTTTGCTTATACACAAATATGAGAGTGGAGGAGTGTGTAACCCTAAAGACAAAAACCCCCATTTCAAATGAATAGCTTGGATAAAAAGGAAGATTTTCTAGATGCATGTATTCAAGAGCCCCATAAAATTTTAATACAATAGAGTGTGAATCAATAGGTCTCATACTGCGAAAAAAATGAAAGTAAAAGTGCAATTCTCAAGTGCTTATTGGTCATTCCCGTTGAAAGGACAAACTTTAGGAACAATTTTGGGTGCCTTTGCTATTAGGGCATACATTCATAGAAAAGTGCTTGCTGAGTTAACTAGAACATTGGGGTTATCTCCCAAAGGCATTGAGGATTCATGAAATATCATATTATCTCCAATAGAAACAACAAATGAACAATTTAATCACAAAGAAAATGGGGCTTGATGGAATTTAATGGGGATGGTTTTGATCTTCTTCGCAAAATCCTTCATCAAAGGGTTTTCAGTGGTCGATTAATTTGTACAATGCATTGGAAGATGTTTATTCACAAGCCCAAATTACAGAGATACCATTGATGGAATAATTGATAACTAAAGATCCCGTTGCATTCATTACCGATAATCTCTACAAGAGTACAAAACCTATGAAGATGATGTTTTGAGCTGCGATCTATCTATGCGCAAGCTTTACAATGAATATGTTAATTCAATGATTTGAATGACCTTTGTGATTCAAGTAGGTAACAAGTATCCATCTCCTTCATTCCCGCAAACAACCTGATAGGAAACCCTAAAAATGGCGGTAAATATGCAAAACAGAATTGTATTGGGGAGACACATTACTATCAAGAAAGAAAATATGTCTCTTCGATGGAGCATGTTAGGCTGAAAGTTTGAGGGATGATGTAAATATTAAAAAGAATTCTATTAATACAATATGGGTAAAAGAAGAGATGTAAATATGAAATTGCGGGAGTAATCCAAAAGTGAAGAATTATTGAATAAAGGTGAAGTGTAGAGTGTTTTCTTTATAAAGTAAAATATTTTCACTGGAATGTGAAATATTTTAACAAAGGGAGTTAAAAGGGATAATTATTTTTACCTAAAGAATGTATTAAAGGTACATACATGTAAAAAGTGAGGTGAAAATTTCCAACAAAGGGAAGATTATTATTAAATTAATTTTCACAAAGATGAGGATTACAGTTGAAACATTTTAATTTGCTGAAGGCAATTAATTAAAATAAAATAAATAGCTACAACCGACAGACACACAAAGGATCATAACTCTTGAAAATGCAATGTATATATGAAGGTTGGAATCAAAATTGAAAGTAGGAGAATTAGATCAGAATTAGTAGTTAGGTAGTTGGATAGGTGGAAAAGTTACTGAAACAAAATATCATGATATGTATTGAAAAATATTTTGAAATAATGCAAATGGAGAAGAAGTTTTAATTTGGTGGCTAAAATCTGGTGTCAATTGTTTGTTGAAAATATACGATTATTTGGTTGTCTCCAACTTAATATTTCCTTATTATTTAAATTGGTGTATCAAGTATATATTCAATTTATCAATGCACATTTGTTGTTCTTGTGTGGTGTGATTAATTGGTTTTTTTAAAAGAATTAAAATCCTTCTAGTCAACCACAGTAATCCGGAAGTGTTATTTGGATTGATAAAAAGAGCCTTATAATCAATAAAATTATCACATTGTCTCTAGTTTGGTTCTATCTTGTTGTTCAAATAAGAAGTATTTGATTTGTCAGGGCACATTTGTTGCTTTTGTGTGATTCAATTAACTGGTTCCTTCAAGGAAGGATTAAAACTTCCTATTAATTAATCGTGGTAACTTGGTAAGAATCATTTGGATTGATAAGAAGAGTCTAATAGTTACATCCTTGCACGTTTATACAAGGTATAAATAGTCACAAGTGCTAATCAATTCTAATTGTAGCTAGAAGTCACATATCATTCACCTCTTAACTCCATTAGCCCAATAGGAGTAGGCACTAGTCATACCCATTCCATTTTAGAATTTTTACCCATACATTCACATTTCAAATTTCAGTAGGAGTAATTAGTAAGCTTTCATCTATCCCACACTATTTTCCACTATGGATAGATCCATCAATTCAACCAAATCATACACTCCTCTAATCTGCTCCATTATAAAGGTCCACCCGCCTAGGTCTAGCAGAGCCCAAAGAGGAAGGAGTCATCAACTGCTTAGGTTAACTCCATTCATTGGTTAAAAAATGTTGCAAGTCTGATCATAGATCCTGACATCCTCTTAGGATTTGTAACCTGCATTTTTGAGATCCAATAGTTCCAAAACAATTGCAAACACACATCAAGTCTTTTCAAAATTTCAAACCCTTTGGTCTAAGTATGGATACCCTTTAAAAAAACTTGATATTGATGCTTGTCCTAATGATTTATTCTTAGAGAATTCTAAATATTTTGGTTTACATCTCAATTCATACTTCCAAAGTAAACCTAGGTAACTATGCCCTTAACTTCATCCTTTTCACAAAATGGACTTTGTGAAATTTATGATGTTTTTGACATAGACATTTAGATTGAACTTAAGCAAGACAAAGTTTTTGTGGTAAAAAGAAACTCATTTAAGCAAGATAGATTGAAAAATTGAATCCCACATGAACATTTGACATCTGATGGCTGGAAGGCACATATTACCACCTCCCACGTGGCAATAAATATCCTCTTTTCCAACATATTGTGTTTCTCTAAATAATCTCTTGCAAAATGAAAATCCCCAAGATAAGATCTACATTCCATCACTTCAAAGTTAGATGTTATAGTCAAAAAGCTGTCAAGAGGCACCTTTTGAGTCTTTACCACAATAGAAACATTTTGGCAAGGAACTTTTATAGATGTATTTCAATGAATGATCCTGACATGTATGCCCAATATGAACCCCTCATTTAAATTCAAACATTGGTCTTAGGCTTGTCTTAAATGATCTCTTGCAAAATCAAAATCCCCAAAAGAAGGTCTACATGCCACTATTTCAAACTTAGACATCATAGTTCGAATTATATTAGAAGACGTATCTTAAGGAAGTACCGCAACTGAGATAAATCACTAAGGAGGCATTTTCTACACTATTTCATGAATGCACTAGATCTACACATTTCACAAGAACTTCTCCTTGATCATAGGATTTGAAAACTTTAGAGGTCTAGCATGTTTCTCACCACCTTGGTCTTTGAAGAAAAAGGTTTACTCTAAGTCACCATTGGGTCAAACATTTCATCCACCCCTTAACAAATTTTACCCTTCATTTCACCAAAATTTACAAAACTTTTGAACACACCAACACTTTTGGACTTGTGAATCTATAAAACCAACTCCTAACTTAGCTACTTTGTATGTGAAATGAATCCTTTTCCATGCATTTGGCTAAGTTAGTTATCATTTTTGAACTCATTTATCTTGAAGGTCACCATTCTACCCTAAAGATTCACAAGTTCATAAGCATCCTTTATCCAAACATCAAACATCGAAATCTAAGTCAAAAGTGTTGTCCCAAAATGTTTGCAAAGATCACTCTCCATATCATTTATCTTTTCATCTCCCACTACCATCATTGCTCTGAAAAGAGTTAGAGCATCTCTTTTACCTAGATTTGAGTCAACTAGAGAGTTCAAACATTACCAATCTCAACACAACTCTCCCATAGGTGACTCAAAATTTATGGTAAAGAAAAGATCACAACACAAGAGAATCATGGAGAAAACCAAAGTCACATTCACCTCAAGTGATCCCAATCCTCAAGAATTTGATCCAAGAAGTCAAGTTACCCCATCACAACAACCTTCATCTCCATCAGGGCCATATGAGATAAAAGACACCATGAACAACCCATTTGGACTTACTAAGGAAGAAATCGTGGAGTACAAACAAGAACATCAAGCCTTAGAAAATTTAGCTCCAATTTCACCATCTTTTGTTGTCAAATCATTGACACAAAGATTGACTTCATCCACTATTCAAATAACTCCATCACTAGGGCTAAATCAAACACCCATTCCTAGTATTGCAACTAGTCTTGCTAAGGACTTCGACCATACTCTTCCATTTGAAAGCAACACACTTGTGGGAACCCTTAATGCTAATATTTCTCAAACCACTTAGACACCTACCTTTGGTGCTCCCCCCATCCCCGAACACCCCTTACATCAAAATAAACCAATTACACTTCATTTTACAAAGCTCTGCCTTTTTTGATTTTTCTCTTCTGTGGAAGGATTTTTCTGGTTTGCTTTTCAGATCTTGGTTTCTAACATGGTATCAGAGCCTTGATTTGCAACCCCTTCTCAGATTTTTGAGAAAATATTTGCAGAGTTCGTTTGGGATTCCTTGAGAGTATCATTCCTTGAGTTCATTCATGAGGCATTTTGGATCACATCGGGCTTCACCATTGGATTCATAGTGCTGGAAAAAGTCAGGATTGACTTTTGTTTTGTAGATTTTGGCCATCATTTGCCAGATCAATGAGGGTTTCAAGCTGGGAGATTTTTTGCAAGTTCTGGGGGTAGCCAATTTTTTGGAGCAATTTGAGCACAAACGGAGGTCACCATCACATTTGCAGCAGCCAAAAACCTTAAGATCACCTTTCGTTTCATTGATTTTGGAGAAAGTTGTTTCTAAGGCAAAAAAAAATTCCTAGGGGGTTGTACGGCCTCCCCAGCATGCACTCTGAGGCATGAAAAATGATTTTTTTTAAAAAAATGGGCTTTCTTAGGATTTAGGCCGGTGCCTCCAGTTAAGCAAGCTGTCACCGCTAGACGGCCACCAGACAGCCATCCAGCGGCCGCTCAGTTGAGCGGCACTGCCAACCTGCCACCAGTCTGCATAGCCCCCGTGGGCCTTCTTCTAGGATTATGTCCATGTCAAGATTAAAGGAGAACAAATAGATATAATTAGTAGTTTTATCCTTATCTTGTTGAGCTATCTTGTTGCTCAAGATAAGATTAGGGTTATGCATCTTTGCTTTTATAAAGAAAATTATCTCTTGTAATATTTTGTACTTTGAATATATCAATTTGCACATCTTTTGCAAATCTCTGCTTTTTCTGATTTTCTCTTCTGTGGAAGGTGATTTTTTTGGTTTGCAATTAGATCTTGATTTCTAACATGGTATCAGAGCCTTGATTTGTAGCCCCTTCTCAACTTTTTCAGAGGAATTCATTGCAGAGCTCGTTCAAGGTCCTTCAAGGGTTTCATTCCTTGAGCATCTTTATGCAGCATCTTGGATTAGATCGGGGTTTTCCATTGGATTCAAAGCACTGGAAAAAGTTAGAAATGGCTTTTATTTTATTCATTTTCATCACTGTTTTCTAGATCTGCGAGGGTTTCAAGCTCGGTGAGTTTTCTGATAGATCTAGGGGTCGCCTGATTTTCGGAGGACATTGGGCCCAAACGGACCTCGTCGTTGGATTCATAGTTCCCAAAAACCCCTATTTTGATATAAAATACGTCTGATTTGGACACAGTCGTCTGAAGAGGCAATTTTTTTTTGCCTGGGGGCCGCACTGAAATTGAAAAAAATAAAAAAAATATTAAAAAATCCAAATTTTGTGCGGCCAGTGTTATTTGGGTCACCGCCCAATGGCCACCCATCCGCCGCTCGGTGGCCACCCCTCCACCGGTGGTAGCTGCTCCCACTGCCCACGCGCTGCTCAGTGCTTAGCCCCTAACGACTCCATTTCTAAAGCACAGGTCATTTCAGCGACCAAACCTCGAGCTCAAGCCGCCGTCGACAGGAGTGCAGCCCCCTATGGGCTTAAAACATAGCGGCCAGGTCTTATGGGTGACCAGCGCCCATGCGCTAGCCCCCGGCCAAACTTCCAGACCCCGCCCCAATCATATGGATGACCGGGGGCTCCACCACCGGCACCTGCCCTTCAGCCCCTGGTCCACCCAAGCGACCAGGGGCCTTTATTTTTTAGCCCCTGAGGGCTTGACATGGCCAAATCGGACCTTTTTGGAGCAGTTTCGTGGAAATGGGCATAACTTTCACATACGATGTCATTTTTTTGCAAATGAGATATCGTCGGAAAGCTGTTTCAATGTTCTATGCAATGGTGTAGGTGTGATTTTTTGGTTTTTCTTTTTTGATGCCTTTTTCAGCCTTGGAAGTTAGATGTCATTTTCACTTCGGGAAGCATATCTTTTGACTCACTTATGTGTTTTTCATGATTTTTGGGGCATCGGAAAGCTGGTTTCAGCTTCTATGCAAATCTGAGGTCATTTACATAATATTTTTACCTTATTTTATGCATGCATTCATTTTTTTTTCGTGTGCTAGGTTTGCATTTTTGCTTATGTTTATGTAGTTTTGCATTATCTCTTTCTGCAATTATTGGGTATTGTAATAACAAACTGATATAAAGTTCCATTGAGGTGGGTTCTTGCATCCATCTTTCATATTGGTGACAACTCGCATGAGTTTGTCTAGTTTCCTGTTGTCTCCTTTTAGGTTCCTTCTTGTTTAGTTGGACACATCGTTGGTTTGTTTCGGTTCAAACTTTAGTTGGGATTTAATGGTTCTTGATCCGCATTGGTTCAAATCTTTCTCATTTGAAGGCCATGCTTTTATGGTTAATGTTCCAGAATCTTGATGGTACTCATCCTATGGGCAGTTTTAGTTTCAGTTTGGCATTGGCTTCAAGAGACACAACTTCCAAATTTTTCATCATTATGGGCTTCATTCATCCTTTCATCTATTGTTTCTTACCGATTCCAGGGTTGATCCAGTATGTGATTTTCCAGTGTTCCTTGGCATCGGGTCTGCTGTTGCATTTGTGATTTCGATATGGTATTTTGAAAATAGAAGTATCTTTCCTTGCTTGTCGGATTTGGGGTTCCAGTGTTGCTTCTTCAGAGTTCTTCCAGTGATTCTTCACAGCAGCTCATCTCTCTGAGGGGGGGTTTTTCCCACTGGGTTTTCTCTCTCTTTGCATTTGTACATGAATACCTAATCAGGCCTTGTTGTTGGGACTCATATTTGCATAATAATCTGGTTCTCCCTAAGTTGCACTTATGGGGTTGTGTTGGTGTAATTAATTATTAATTACACTTTGCATAAGTTTACTTAGGCATATTTAATTCCTGAGTTATAGGTTTTATCCTTATCTTGTTGAGCTATCTTGTTGCTCAAGATAAGATTAGGGTTATGCATCTTTGCTTTTATAAAGCAAATTATCACTTATAATATTTTGTACTTTGAATATATCAATTTGCACATCTTTTGCAAATCTCTGCTTTTTCTAATTTTCTCTTTTGTGGAAGGTGATTTTTCTGGTTTGCAATCAGATCTTGGTTTCTAACAATGAATCCATGAAAACCTCAACCTATCGAGGTCACCCATCCTCATCCATCCCCACAAGTACCACAAGTGTGCCCAATATCATGCAAGGTAGTATAGGCCAAGTATCTCAAATAGACCAATAGGGGTATGCCAACACCATAACACAAAGTCAACCCTTAACACAAATAGGTACATCTTTATCCAACCATCCCATTGGTTCATGTTGCCTAAATTTTCACCCTCTGGCTCAATTAGGCAAAGCAAATCATGTTAACAGGTTCGAGGAGGCCAAATGAAGTATTCAGCCTAGGGTAAAGGTCATGATCTAATGCTAGGTCACGGGGAATTCAGTGAAGAAGCTTGCCTTGTTCAGGTTCAACATGAAAATCTTCTAAGGATAGAGTCACCAAGACCCCAGGAGTGTCATGACGATCACAGGTCTTCTGCATTCTTCATTCAGCAGGAAGGTTCTATTGTTTTGGCGATCGTGGAGGCTTCTATCGGCATATGTCTTAGCTGTCAGGGTTGCATCTTACCGATCTCAACATGTCTCCCCAACTATGTATATGGTGGTTCATTGGCGGAGCTAGGCGATACTGACATTATGTCTCAGCGAGGATTTCTTGTCTCACCGACTAGAGAAACAAGGTACGTCATATCAGCATGAGTTCACTTTTGTCTCATCGATCGGTGGCAGAAGGATGTGCTCATCGGTATAGGTTGGGGCGATTGTCGTAAGGTCTCGGAGAGTGACCTTTGGTCTCGCCGATGGAAAAATAATGAAGGATCCTTGTCTGCGTAACAATCACCTTGTCTCGGTGACTCAGATGCATTGAGACCTTTCGATGTAGCGAATGCAGTCTATGTGAGGTCTCACCGATCTAGGATGTCTCGCCGAAGTCAGGAAATCTTGGAAAAGCAAGCAAGCCTCACTAGGAGGTCTCACTGAGGCCACAGGGTCTCCCCGATAATCAAAAGGAAGCATGTTTTAGGATAGGTCTGGTTGACAACAAAGTCTCCTCGACAAAAAGAAAAGAGGGCCCTTGGTATGACTAAGGGATCTCGCTGAGAGGTCTCAGCGATTGAACAAGGTCTCCCCAAAATGAGGGGCCTTCGGCATAACATTTGGAGTTCGGAAGGACCTCTTCCCGACCGGTGGGAGTCTCAGCGAAGGAAAAGAAGAGCTCAGACAGAATGAGGGTGGGGTTGGCAGGATGTCTTACCGACCAAGCAAGCTTTCTCTAAACTCAAGGTGAACTTTTGGAAAAGTAGGGAGACTTCGATATAGAGTCTCAGTGAATGGAGTATGTCTTGGTGACAAAGGGAGATGCCGATATGGCAGAAGATGCTCGGTATGAAGTCTAGCCGACATGCCAAGGTCCCAACGAAAGAAGAGCATCAGCAAAATGATAGCCTCGCTAAGATGTCTTCCCGACTCGATAGTGTCTTGCCGAAGGAGCTCGAGCCCAGAGGAGAAAAGCAAGCTCGGGGTAAATGAAATTAGCTCGCCATAAGCTCTTAGCGATAGCTCCATGTTACGCCGATAGCTTTAGGAGGGAATAATCGCATCGGTGAGACACTTTCAGTGTCTCACTAAGATGTGATTCTGATCAAAGGATTTTTGACCGACCAAAGAGGCTGCGTGGAATTTACTCAACCAATCAAAGAGATTTGAGGGTAAACTGTGGTAGTCTAAAGAACATCAACAAGATAACAAGCGACATGTATCTATTGCAAGCTTAGGGCATTCAAGATGTAGCAGAAGAAGCTAAACAGGACACAATGGATCAATAAATACAGTAGCTATGAAATATTAGAGGGCTTCTATGAGGGTAGCTCTTCACCGACACACACAGTGGGGACACGCAGACTTCAACATTTAATTCAATAAAAGATCTGAGGATAGATCTTTCTCAGCCTGATATTTTTGTAAGCCCTAAGAGGGCTGACACAGTCTGTATATAAGGCATTTTTTTTGCGTTTTTGTAAAGAGTTTGAATTATGCATTCAAGGGAGTTAGTGATTTTTTTGTCAATCCTTTCTCAATTAGTGTATGTTTCTGTAACTCAACTAAAATTTTGGAATGCAAAACAGAGTTCATCTTGAAAACAAGTATTAATGCCAATATCACTCTCATTTTCTGTATGTTAGCTTATGTATGTATTTTCTAACAGTGTTTTACCAAATTTGCATTCATACCACTTAGTTGTGAAGATAGTTCCTTCCTTCTTGAGATATGTATGAAGATCAAACATTCCAAGAGTGATGCATAAAGCTGAATGGGCTGATGTTGACTAGGTGAAATAGCAGCAGTCTAGTTTTCTTCAGTGTGTTTCATCTTGTTTTCATTTTTGATTTCTCATTAATTCGGTGTATCACCATAGAGTTAGTTTTACTTTCAATGTATTCTCTTTCTAACTTTCCCTTCAGAGAATCAGTAGTTTAGGCAATACCCAAAGGAAGCCGAGCTTCTCCGGAGGTTCACTCCAATCTCAGGTGACCCATAGCCTTGGAGTGATCCAATGTTGCTCTAGAAAGCTTAGTTTTACAAACTTTGCGCAGGGTGCAATTCTAGGTGACAACAGTTCATCCACACCATTAGTTTCAAAAAACACATCCATCCCATCCATCACCAACCCAATTCAAAATAACCCCTTGTTCATGAACCCCATCAACCAAGGTAATACCTTGACCACATCCCAAACAAAAGAAAATCCCCCAAACACCGGTCCACAAAATCCTTTCAATCAATGGGCTCAAGGTTCTAATATACCATTTCCATTACAATACGTAATGGAATCATCATCATCTTTCCCAATGGTCCCCCTTATCATGCAAAATCAAATGGGACCTCAAAATTACATTCCTCCATCCCAATCCACCATCTTGTAAGGAATTTTAAACCAAGGGAACCCCCAAACTCTAATCAACAACCTAAAACCTGTGCAAAACATCAACGCCCAAAACCCATCACAAGTGTCCCAAAAACCAACCAATCCTACCTTGCAAGCACAACAAGCTTACCAGCAAGTCATCCAACAACAACAACAACAACAACAAGCAGCCTTAGTAGCACAATAACAACAACAACAACAACAAGCGGTATTAGTAGCACAACAATAGCAACAACAATAGTAAGCACCCCTAGTAGCATAACAACAACAACAAGTAGCCTTAGCATCACAACAACAACAACAACAAGAAGAAGCAACCTTAGCAGCCCAACAAGCAGCCCTAGTAGCACAACAACAATAAGCCCAACAACAAAATCAAGTAGCCTTAACAATACAACAACAACAAAAAACACAACAAGCCCTTGTGGCCCAACAATAACAACAAGCCTTAATAGCTCATTAGTATTCCCAATAACAACAACAACATCAACAAGGTTCCTACTATAATCCTCAATAGAACATCACCAACCCAAACATGCTAGGAACATATATGCCTCCACCATAATCGCCTTCGCAATATCCTACACCACTATACACACCATACAACACCTCATCACATCAGAAGCCCACATAGAGCCCATCTGCCATCCCAAAATACACAACATGTGTTCCTCCACCAAGCCCACAAGACAATATGGCATCACAAAGTCTCAAGGTGTTAACATAAGAAATGCAGGATATAAGAATGGGAAAAATGAAGAAGCCCCATACACAAAACCTATGTCCATATCTATTCAATCAAAACATCACAATGGTACCATGTCAAGGAGTTTAACGTCATGTGTATGGAGGTCACCTACAATGAGTCCTATTTTATGTGCCTTTTTCCACAAAGCTTGACAGGCCCAACCATCGACTGGTTTTCTCAGTTACCTCAAGGAATCAAAACCTTACAAGAAATCATTGATAAATTCATAGATCAATTATCCTTTAATCTTGACATGGACATAATCCTAGAAGAATTTCACACTCTCAAACAAAACAAAGGAGAATCTTTCACCAATTTCTTGCAACGACGGAGGCAAAGAGCTAGTGAGAGTAAGTGACCCATTCTTGATGAACAATAAGTGGGGATTATCATAGAAAATTTAGATCTAGATCTATCCTTCCACTTAAAGATGCAGTGCATTACCTCTTATGATGAGCTTTTCCCTAGAGCCCTTAACATCAAGAGAGCTCTAATCTCATAGGGAAATACTCAAGCCTACAAAGACAACTACCCATCAACTAGTTCAAATGACAAGCCTCATGTCTAGGCTAAGAACATGAATGTAACAAATGATGGCATGGTAGATGCTAAGGTAGTCCTAAGTGCTCCTAGGACAAACAACAATCAAATAGCTAATGTTCAACCAATTGTGCAACAAACAACACCGAAACATAATAATAATGAACACCCAACAAAAACAACTATCCGAAACACAAATACACACAATTGTCAGAACCCATTGAAACCATCATGAAGAGGTTGGTAGATTCAAACTTGATAACGCTTCCTAATTTTGAAAACTACCAAGAACCACAGGATAAACCACCCTGGTACAACAAAAAAGATCTTTGTGACTTTCACAAAATCAAAGGACACAAAACATCAAATTGTATGAGGATCAAGAGTATTATCCAAGATCTTATCGAGAGTGAAGACATATCTATTGAAGTACCAGCTAGTAACCAAGATCTCAAGATATACAAGAACCCTATGCCAGATCATAGCAAGGGAAATAACATTGGAAAAGCTAATTACACAAACATGCAACATACCTATTCCAATTTAATCACTTCTTGCGATAGTGTCATTACCATCGTCACCATCAAAGGGCCTAGTGCGGAGTGTGGAGTCACCACATGACGTGTCAAGGTCACCATCCAAGGATTTTCATTTCAACCTAAGGCACAACCTGTATTGCCAATATCAAACCCTAGAAAGTACATTCTCCTAGATCATCTTAAGAAGACCCTTGCACACATTTCTATCTTAGAACTATTGAGGCTATCACCCAAACACAGGGAAATATTAGATAAATATTTGTCTTCATCATCTATTCCTGAGGATATTGATATAGAACAATTCGAAGCTATGGTAGGGCATATTAGTAATCATCTTCTCACCTTTTCAAAGCAAGACCTACCATCACAACCATCTCATAACCATGCTTTGCACCTTGAGGTCATTATTCATAAGAACAAGGTTAAAAGAGTCTTAGTAGATGGAGGTCTTGGTTTGAACATTTGCACCCTTCAGTTGATAAAGAAATTGGGCTATTCAAAGGATACTATTGAGAAATCAAAGAGTACCACCATCAGAGCATATGATGATCAAGAGCGGGTATCGCAGGGCATCATCACACTACCCATCCAAGTAGGACATGCCATTGAAAAAACTACATTCCAAGTGTTAGACCTTGACCTCCCCTACAACATCCTACTTGACTGACCATGGATCCATGCCCTAAAATATGTGGCCTTGACCTACCATCAATGTGTAAAATTTCCTTTTGAGGGCAGTGAAGTTACCATCCATGGAGATCCTTAACCTTTTTACTACTACAAGAACCTTGAGGCCAAGTTTTACAAGATACCCCAAATTCATAAAAATGATGAAGGACCTTAACTATCTTCCTCATTTGTTGACCCACCATCCCTTGCATCTACCTCAAAAGAAAAAACATCCATTGTATATAAAATTCCAAATATCAAAGCAATGATCTAGGATGATGGTTGTGGAGCTTATAAACTAACAAATGATACTTTTGTATTAGGGGAGCTACTTCTTTCTCCAAAATCTCATGGGAAACCCATACCTAGCAACAAATTCACCAAAAAAATAAATATGGTAGCTACTACCTTCACTAAGTGGGGGGATTTGAACAAAGAAGATGCTAATGAGGAAGATGTCTCTAAGTTGTTGTATCAAGATGAAAAACCCATCCCCGTTCTTCCCATGGAAGATGACAAAAAAGGCTTGTAGCTAATGAAGAGTTGGGGATACAACAAGAATGAGAAACTAGGAAAAAATGACAATGGTTTGCTAGAACCTATCGTTCCTGAGAAATGTCCAAAGAATATCGGCCTAGGTTGTACTACTAGCAAGGTTATATTGGCAAAGGTACTTCCACTAAAGGGGTTGAGGCTTCCTCTTGGTTACCAACATCACATGATACTACCCTAGACAACTTTCCCCTTGATGTTGCTGACCTATTTGAGAGTAACTCTCTCTGCATGATATCCACAACATCTTTCACCCCGAATGATCAACCCATTGAAATAAGCCTAGTATACCCATGGCTCATTGATTGGGACCAAAAAGGACCACCGATTCTATATTTATTCAAAAATGATGAAGAAATATCAAAATTCATGGGACTCCATGACAATTAACCATGGGTAGATCACAAGGATGGTTTTGATATAGTGTTAGACAAAAAGGCGTACTACGGGGAGACAATTGAATCCTTTAGTCACAAAATTGATGACATGCAACTAACATGCAGATCTTTGAGTGAAAACTACACTGTGGCACTTTTTGATCCTAAAATAGTAAAAAGAAAGGATGTATTTGAGGGTGAAAACCTCTCTAAGATGCTCAAGGATGAGGGAATCAATATCCCCCTTAGTGCAATGCATCCAAAGAAGTTAGAAATATTAGTAGAAAAGGAAACCCCAGTGAATGTGGGAACAAAAGACGAACCCAAGATAACTTTATATGCCGAATCCTTGTTGGATGAAGAATAGAAGAACCTAGCAACATTCTTGAAAGAGAGAAGAGATACATTTGCATGGTCATACATAGATAGGCCAGGGCTATATCTAGAAGTAGTTGTGCATCATTTAGCAGTCTATCCTTAAGCTAAACTAGTGAAGTAGAAACTAAGGAAGATGCACCCTCAGATAGCACTCTTGGTGAAACTTGAGTTACAAAAAATTCTTAACATTGGATTCATTTGACCAATAGATTATCCTGAGTGGGTTTCAAACCTATTACCATTCTCCAAACCCACTGGGGGCATCATAATATGCACAGATTTCAAAGATTTGAACAAAGCATGCCTGAAGGATGATTTACCTCTTCCTAACATCAATATCATCATGGATCTAACTATTGGACATGAAATGGTATCACTTATGGATGGTTTTTTAGGCTGTAATCAAATCATGATCACCAAGGAGGATCAACACAAAAATGCATTCAGTTGTCCATGGGGAACATATTGTTGGAACATGATGCCATTTGGGTTGAAGAATGTAGGAGCAACCTATCAAAGAGAAATGACCCTGATCTTTCATGACATGATCCAATTTTTTTTTTAAGAATATGTGGATGATATCTTGGCCAAATCAAAGAAAAGGAGTGAACACATAGAGGTATTAGGATCCATCTTTGACAAGCTTGAAGAGTATAAGGTATGACTAAACCAAAAAATGTGTCTTTGGGGTTACATCAGGGAATCTTCTTGGCTACATCATATCATAGAGAGGGATAGAAATTGATCTAAAAAAAGTGAAAGCTATCCTAGACATGGAACCACTAAAAAAATTGAAGCAGATGAGAGGGTTACAAGGAAGGCTACAGTCCATTAGAAGGTTCATAGTGCAACTATCAGACAAAATTCACCCTTTCTTGCATCTTCTACATAAAGGAATAACTTATAAGTGGGATGAGAATTGTGATAAAGCTTTCTAGTATATCAAGGAATACCTATTAACACCTCTAGTGCTCATGCCACCAGTACCAAACAAACCATTGATCTAGTATATCTCAACAACATCAACAAAATTAGGTTCTCTTCTAACACAACACGATGAAAATGGAAAGGAAAGAGCCATTTATTACATTAGTAGGACCTTGGTAGGTTATGAAATTAACTATTCATCCATTGAGAAAACATCATTATCAGTGGT
Organism: Sequoia sempervirens; assembly: GCA_007258455.2. Classification (NCBI taxonomy): domain Eukaryota; kingdom Viridiplantae; phylum Streptophyta; class Pinopsida; order Cupressales; family Cupressaceae; genus Sequoia; species Sequoia sempervirens. Next base: position 95,871,122 of record VDFB02049217.1, on the reverse strand, counting down.
TTTTTCTTCACAAAATTTCAAACACTACATGTTGTCACATCAAATCAAGCTTATTGAAAAGATTAACCCATTGAAATACCTATTATCCAAGGAAATTCTCACTAGATGAATGGCCAAATGGGTAATGATCTTGAATAAATTTGACATAGAGTACATGGAGTGCAAGGCAATCAAAGGATAAGTGATCACAAACCAACTGGAAGAAGCACCTATCTATGCAGCAAATCGATTGATATCTGAATTCCTTGATGAATCAATGTTCCTTGTCAATGCAACATATCAATGGAAAATGTACTTTGATGGATCATTTACCCAACATGGATCAGGGGTGAGTATTCTCTTTATCATCCCTTAAAGCGATTGCATTCCAAAGTCATATAGGCTATCATTTCCATGTACTAACAACATCGTGGAGTATAAAGCCTTGATCATAGATCTAAGTATATCAGTTCAATGGTAGATACAAGAGTTGAAAGTCTATGGAGACTAACAACTAGTTATCAACCAAGTCAATGATGATTATCAAACTAAGGATGATAAGCTCACTCCTTAGAAGAAGATGGTAGAGAGTCTCAAGGACCTTTTCATATATATAAATTTTGAGTAGATGCTATGGAAATAATCAGATCACTGTTAGACATGCCACACAGTGTCCTATAATGTGAATTCTTACCAGTAGAATAACTTCTCGTATCAAATTTCAAAATCTTGAAATTTGAATTTGTGTGTGTCATCATTGGTCCTAGATCCCCATGGTACCATGAAATATTCACCTACTTGGGCAGAGGAACCCTCCCATCTGATATCACCTCCAACCTTTAAAAGACCTTTGTTAAAAAGACATTCTGATTTGTGATCCTAGGTGATACCTTTTATTGTCGAAGCATCGAGGGGACATTACTACGATGTCTCAACCAAGAGGAAGCCTTGAACGCTTTAACAAAAGTTCACGATGGCATATGTCATTCCCATTCTAGTGGTATGACTTTAGCTAATAAACTATTGAGGATGGGGTACTACTGGCCAACCATGAAAAGAGAAGCCCATCAATACATATAGAATTGTGTCCAGTGTCAACAACATGGAGATCTTATTCATGCTCCAACTCAGGAGTTGCAATAAATGGTCACACCTTGTCCTTTCTCACAGTGGGGGTTTGACCTCATAGGAAATATTACTCCAACCTCATCTAATGGCCACAAGTTCATCATAACAACCACTAAGTATTTTACCAAATGGGTTGAAGCCATTCCTATGACCTACATAATGAGGAAACAAATTGCTAAGTTTATCTTGAATTATCTTATCTTTCGTTAGGTGTTCCACAAGCCCTTATCTCAGACAATGGGAGACCCTTCAAGAATTAGGATGTGAAAGAGCTATGTCAAAGATTCAACATCCATCATTGATTCTCTACCCCATATTACCCCAGGGCAACGATCAAGCTGAGGCTACAAATAAAACCATTTTGAATATCCTAAAGAAAACAGTCAATGAAGCTAGTCGTGACTGGCATTTGCAGTTAAATCTCGCTCGCAAGGCCTATCAAGCCAGTATCCACAAACCTACAAGTGCAATCTCATTCTCCCTAGTCTATAGATTAGAAGCCATCTTTCCTATTGAGGTTGAGCTTCCATCACTGCAAGTGTCACTGCATAATCTGATCACTGATGAAGAATACATAGTATCTCAGCTACATGAGCTGGAATTCTTTGATGAGCATCATCTTGATGCCCTTGATCACTTGCAAGTATATCAAAATCGGCTAAAGTGGAGCTATAACAAGAAAATCAAGTGTTAGTATTTCTAAGTAGGCGATCTTGTCCTAAAACAAAATTAAAAAAATCTTCCAGATTAGGATATTAAAGGAAAGTTTGAACCTAACTGGTTAGGTCTCTTTATCGTCACAACAAGCTATGGATCATGAGCATATCAATTGTTAATGCCCGAAGGTTAACCCTTGCAGGAACTGACCAATAGTCTCCATCTTAAAAGGTTTTATGCATAGGCTTGAAGGGTGTAAATTTGAAAATGTAAAAAAATTCAACAAATGATCAAAAATCCAAAAAAATAGAAAATGGATTGAAAAAGTAAAGAAAAAAATTGTCCTCTAGTGAAAACCACTTCGGTGACACTTTGGGCAAGTACGTTGGTGAAAACCTGGAAAATAGGCACCTTGCGTAAAGAAAGCACCTCCATCTATTCTTTGGCTCTTTATCCTACTATTCTTGGCATCACATCCACCCATCACTTCATTCATCCTACTTATTCCATCAACAATCCACATCTATATCATAGCTTGATGTTGTGAAGTATCGTATCCCCTTTAGTACTACTTGGCATATTCCTAAGGTTAGCTTGTCTTGCCTATATCGAGGTAGTCTATTGCATCTCGTTGGGGGAAATTTGTTATGGATTGGATCAAGTTTTGGTATATCTTAAGGTTATTGGAAACATCATTGAAAATATCAAAAATATTCATAAAACATTCATCACAAAATCCAAAAATATCCAAATCTTGTATAGCCAAAAATCCAGAAACATCAAAATCCTATACAACTAAAATCCAAAAACATTTGGAAAATTTTAAATTCAAAATTCAAATCATCCAAAACACATAAAAATTCCTAAAAGGGTCAAACATCAAAAATCCAAAAATAGTACCATATCAAACTACATTGTGTCTAAAGCTTGAATGTAGGCAAGGCCATCATTGATGTGCCCTTGAGACACCCTAGGTTAGTCCTTTAGGAAACCGTCATAATAAATTGACATTCCATCGATTGTTCATTTCTCATCATCAATAAGTCAAGTCAGTCAAACTATGTGGTCTTTGCATGTACAACGTAGGCAAGGCTCATCTTTAATAAGCCCCCAAGGTCCCTAGGATAGTCTTTTAGGTTAGGTTCTTGGTTGAAACTTAGAAAATCCATCAACATTTGAAAACTCATAAAAGCCTTAAACATTCAAAATCTAAGAAAATCCCAAAACATTTGAAAATTGAAATACATAAAAATATTAGAAAAAATTCAAAAGAACTAAAAAGAATCAAATATCTTAGAGAAAACCCTAAACAACCTCAAATAACCAAAAACCAAAACATTGACATAAACTTTCGAAAAGATCAAAAACAACTTCAAAACATTTTCAAAATATGAAAAACATTGAAATATTCTAGAAAATCCAAAACCATCCATCCCATTTTACTTTCACCCGCAATAAATCTTCACCCATAATAAATCAATCATCACCTTCAACCTTTGGTAACATAAATAGAAAGCAAGTATCGCAAGTCAGAAAGTGAGAACCTAAGTGTCACAATCTAAAATCTAGTTCATAGGTAAACAAGTCAGCAAAGTTTGTATCAATGGCTTATCACACACCTCGTCCTAATCAAACCATCTAATAAACATGTCCTAGGATGCATCCTTCTGGCGATGGACATCAACATCAGAGATCACCTTAGCTAAAATTAAACTAGCAAGAGATATAGATAACACTAAATGTTTGTCTTTGATCTTTTCTTATGGTTTATCCTATTGACCCACTCCAAGGACCTCTAAATGATGTCTATCAAAATGATTTAGAGGGAAAGGTATGGGGAATCGATCATTATCTTTCATTTGATGTGCTTGTGGGTATTCTTGTAAAATAATCTTGGCGCATACTTGCTTAATTGTGTGTAGGGAGGTCATTTGGAGTAGATTGTTGACTATTGAGTATAATTTGGTCCAAGATATTCTAAAATTATAAACTACACTTTGATGCGATTTTTGTATGTCAAGGTGTGAACAAGAGTTCTATCTTATCTATTTGAAGAGTCAAATTCACCATACTAGTTATTAATAGCTTGATGCATCATGTCTATGTGTCATATCAAACATAAGGAATGACAAAAAATCCCAATCCCAAGATATGAGCAAAACCATCCATCTCTCTCCATCTCTAATAAAGTCTCAGTGGATCATAGACTTGTTGGAATTTTTTAGTCAATCTTCAAAATCAATGGTCAAATCCATTATCTCATTCTTCTATCTTCTTTCCACACTAACCTATTATCATGTCAGTCAACAAAAACATCATCATGCATCCATCCTGCATCAAAAAATCATTATTATGCATACATATCACATATCATAAGCATGCACATCTACATTATCCATATATACATCCATATGCATGCATCATCACATCATAAATTGTATAGAAAAGTACACAAAAAGAAATGCATTCATCCACATCATCTGCATCTGCATAAGCATATCATATCATAGCATACATTCCATAACATATCATAAAAAGTTACTGAAAAAGAATAAAACATATCCATTGCATTGCATTCCATACGCGTACATCATAGATCATCATCACATATCATATAACACATAAATAAAAGAAGTGCATCCATACATAATCATGAAAAATATCACATGAATATCACATAAAATCATATCATATGCATCCATACATTCATACAGCATGAAATAAAGAGGACATCACATATCGAATCCAAATCATGACACACACACACACACATATATATAATGGTGACTATCATGATACAATATCTAAATTAGTGTCAGTATATCAATCAAAAATACAATATCCATGAGGCTATCAAAAAGAATCCCATGAATGTATATTTGTATAAATAATTAGGCAAACAATCAAAAATGTCTAAAAAAGTGGCTAGCCCTGGTGGTTGCTCGACTCACCCCTAACTGATGGCTGATCCTTAGCTCTAGGTGGTGCTCTGGTCCATTGGGAAAAGTTGGGTTGTCTCATTTCCTAGGGAACATCATGATGGTAGTGCATGCGGTAATAGGAAACCTCTATCACTGTCTCTCTATACAAACGAGTAGACACTATCCATCCCTGTGAAGCAGCTATCACTACCTCAAGTTGTCATCTCTGCCCAATCTCCTAAGCCAACTGTAAGTCCAGTTATTGCTGCAACTAGACCTCGTGATCTCACTATGCAATCATATCCTATAGCTACTGATGTAGCTAATCTCTCTCTATAATGAGAGCTTGAATCTGTGCATGTTCCTATGCATCTGGTTGTTGTGGAGGTGGAGGAGGAGGTGGTTCCCCCAAAACCTATCCATCATGTATATCCTACTTCCTTGGCACCTATGCCTGATTTGGTTGCTACTGGTGCCCATCACATAGGTCTTGGGCCCTATCTTTATCCTACTGCTGACATCTACCTCAGCCACTGTCCTTGCCACCATCACTGCCTCTATATTTTCCCCCATCTCAGCCTCTGCCTTGACCTTTACCTCTGCCTCTGTTGGAATAATTTATCTCAAATTCACTGGTGGAATCCCAATTTTGGTCATTGTCAAGTTTGGTTACACTAAGTTAAGTATTCTACCTTTACCGTTGACCCTCAATGGTGGTTAAAGATGTTGGAATTAGTACAACATCACCGCCACCCCATGGATGTGTTAAAGACCATTGATGGTAGTGTGGTGTTACCACCACCCCACAACTATGTTGAAGACCTCTTGCGGTAGAGTGGTATTCACAACCACACCATGATAGGACTTGGAGGAGCTTGCAGTGGTGTGGTATAGTCACCACCACCCTGCGAGGGTGTTCATGTCTTGGTTGTGGTAGAGTGATGGATGTTTGGATCTATTTGGTTGGATGAAGGATGTTGATTAGATGAATTGGCAACTGTTGGCCCAATATGGAAATCGCTAATTGATGGTTTATCTACTATTGCGAATGGGAAATGAATTGGTATGTTTCCAAGTATGGGTCTAGTGATGCAGATTGATTATGGAATTCTCTCAGAAGGAAAATGCTATAATATGTAATAAATTGAAATAGTGTTTTGGAGTTGAGTTGTGTGTATGATGTGAGAGAAAATGATTGAACAAGAAAATTGTAATGTTGCATGTGTTGAGATTGTGAATTGACATCTCTGGAAGCACGAGTCTATAACTTTGTATGTGAACATTGTTTATTGTAATACAAAGTGAATTTTTCTTGGTGTGGTGGGTTTTTTCCTGAAAGAGTTTTCTCATGTAAATACTGGTGTCTACTCTATGTTGTCTTATTTTTTTCTTATCTATTCCTACTAATGTGCATCTTTAGTGTACTGTAATTGAAATTTGAACCTTAATTTGCATTCTCTTCTTAGAATTGTCATTAGGAATGTGATTCCACACATTTGTTTTCCTTACAATTGGTATCATATCCTAGCTAGTTGTGTTATCCTTGTGGGTTAGCCAGGTTTTTTGTGCCAATTCTGAAGTGGGAGTCCTATATTGGAATCTGGTAATCTAGATTGTAGATTAAGATGGCAAGCACATCAGGGAAGATTGAAATTGAGAAATTCAATGGTGGCAATTTTGAGTTGTGGAAACTCAAAATGGAAAATCTTTTGGTTGATAGATATCTCTAGACTACTATGTCTGGAATGAAACCTTCAGGCATGAAGCAAGAAGATTGGGACCTTGCGGACAAAAAAACAAAAGGGTTGATAAGACTCTATTTAGCAAACTCTGTTCTCCTGAATGTTCATGAAGAGAAGTCTGTATCTTCTTTGTGGAAGAAGCTCTGTGACATTTATTAGGGAAAGTCCTTGGTGAATAAGCTATTCTTAAGGAAGAAGCTGTACTCTTTGAATATGGAGGAAGGGGCATCTATGGCTGATCTTCTAAATATGTTCAGTATGCTCATTGCTCAGTTAACATCTGTAGGTGTAAAGATAGATGATGAGGATCATTGTATGCTCTTGTTGTGTTCTTTGCTTGACTCTTGGGATCATTTAGTGATGGTGATTGGGAGCATGAAAAACACTTTCAAAATGAAAGATGTGGTTGCATCATTGTTGTCATAAGATATGCAAAGGAAATCTTCTGAGATGGCAAAGGAGGCTCTGGCTATTCGAGACAGATCGAAGGAGAAAGACAAGAAAAAGGACAAGAAGTCAAAATCCAAATATGAAGGGAGATAAAAGTCTTCTGACAAGAAGTCCAAGGTGAAATGTTGGAATTGTGGGTAGCCTGGTCATGTCTGTAAGGATTTCAAAGAGGAGAAAAAGAAAAAGAAGAAAAAAAACTCTTCGGATAATGATTCTTCTTAGAGCGATGTAGATGCCTTCATTGCAGACTTGGCAACCTAGACATCAAATGATATTTGGCTGATTGACTCAGGTGCATCCTTTCACATGACATCTCACAGAGATTGGTTCATGAAGTATTAAAATTATGTTGGTGGAAAGGCATATCTGGAAAGTGACTCATCTCTTGAAATTGTTGGTCGTGGAAGATTTAAAATTCAATTTCCTGACGGAGGAATTAAAGGAATTGATGGCCTAATGCATATACCAAGTCTGGCTCAAAATTTACTTTCTTTTAGCAAGCTAAACGATGTTGGCATGCAAATTTCATTCTCAAATGGTGGCTGTAAGATAACTAGAGGCTTGATGGTGTTGGCTAGGGGTGCTCGAATTGGTACTTTGTACAAGCTGGATGCACATGTAGTTCAATGTAATAGTGTCTCTAAAAAGTTAAGCAAGACTACTCGAGTAGAGGAGACTGAAGTTCCTCTAGGGTTGAATTCTTTGGAGGAGAAGTTTCCAACAAAAAATACCATGCTCTGGCATCAAAGTCTCAACCACATTGGTGAGAAAGGCTTAAAATCTTAGAGAAACAAAAACCTGGTTGAAGGGCTCGATGAATGTAACGTTGAGTTCAATTTTTGTGAACATTGTATATATGGAAAACAACATTGTGTTTTATTTTATTCTAGTCCTCATAAATCTTTTGGTAATCTGGACTATATTCACTCTGATTTTTTTGGTCTAATAAATGCTCCTTCATTATTGAAATCAAGATATTATGTTTCTTTTATTGATGATTATTCGAGAAGGGAATTTGTGTACTTTAAAAAAAGAAAATTAAAAGTGTTTAGTTAGTTTAAAGAGTTTAAAAACTTGGTTGAAAATTAGACTAGTAAAAAAATTAAATGCTTGAGGATAGATAACGACAGTGAGCTTTGTTTTGTAGATTTTGAAAGGTATTGCAAAGACCATGGAATAAAAAGGCATAAAATGACACCTTACACTCCACAACAAAAAGGAGTTACTGAAAGGTTGAACATGACATTGATGGAAAAGGCGAGAAGCATGTTGAGCAATGCTAGTCTAGAGCAGAAGTTTTGGGCTAAGGCTATGGCTACAACATGTTATTTATCAAATTTATATCCCTCTTCGACACTTGTTGATAAAACGCCTATGGAAACTTGGTCTTGTAAGAAGCCCTCTTTAAGACATATAAGCGTCTTTGGCTGTGAGGCATATGTTTATGTGTTGAATGAGAAAAGATCTAAATTGGAGAATAAAGCTGTAAAATGTATCTTCATTAGCTACAACATTGTTGTGAAAGGATACAAGCTTTGGAATTCGGTGACTAAAAAGGTTGTAGACAACGAAAGTGTAATATTTTGTGAGCTAAAACCTTTTTTAGTGGATCTGTAGTCAGAGATGAAAGAAGAAAAGAAAGAAAAATTAGTTGAAATTTCTCGAACTCCAGATAAAGAGGAACTATGAAGTGTACCTAAAACTAAGGAGAGTTCAAGCAGCTCTGAGAGTTCTGATGGAGAAGAACCACAACCTCAACCTCAGCCTTTGAGATCTACACATGAAAGATGACAACCTAAAAGGTATGGTTTTTCTATGTTGGATGTAAATTGTGCCTATGATTTGATTACAAGCACTGATGAGCCTAGGATTATGAAAGAGGCAATTGAAATGTCTGATTCAAATTCTTGGTTGGAAGCCATGAATGAGGAAATGGTGTCACTAAAAAATAATGAAACCTCTGATTTGGTGCCCTTGCCTAAAGTTCGAAATCCTATTGGCTATAAATGGGTATTCAAGAAGAAAATCATTCTAGATGGTAGTGTTGAAAAGTATAAAGCTAGGTTGGTTGCGAAAGGCTATTCCTAGGTAGAGGGAATTGACTATGGAGAAATAATTTCTCCTATAGCTAAGCTAACATCTATCAGATTTATTTTGTCACTTGTAGCTACATATGACTTAGAGATTGAACAGATGGATGTGAAGACAACATTTCTTCATGGAGATCTTGAAGAAGAAATTTATATGTCCTAGCCTAAGCACTTTTTGGAAAAATGTAAAGAAAATATGGTTTTCAAGTTAAGGAAATCTTCGTATGGTTTAAAACAATCGCCTAGAATGTGGTACCAGAAGTTCAACACGTTTGTGTTGTCATTGGGACGTTTGTGTTGTCATTGGGATTTGTAAGATCAAAATTTGATCATTGTGTGTACTTCAAAACTGAAAATGATTGAGTGCTTATTATTGCCCTAAATGTTGATGACATGTTGTTCATAGGAAATAGTAAGACTATGATTTCTGATCTAAAATATCAGTTGTTTGAAAAGTTCAAAATGAAATATCTTGGTGCAACAAGGTATATTCTAGGGATGGAAATAAAACAGGATAGAGCTAGTAGAAATATTTGTCTTGGCCAGAGTAAGTATATTAATACTATCCTGGAGAGATTTTGTATGACTGATTGCAAGCAGCTAGTTGTTCCAATGTTGTAGGGAACAAAGCTATATGTTGAAGATTGTCCTAAATCTCCTACTGAGATGGAGGACATGACCAGAGTGCCTTATGTAAGTGCAATTGGTAGCTTAATGTATGCAATTTTTAGTTCAAGGCCAGACATTTTCCAAGCAGTGGGTGTACTTAGCTAATTTATCGAAAATCTAGGAAGACCACATTGGGATGTTGTGAAAAGAGTCTTTAGATATTTGAAAATTACCTCTCGGTATGCTTTGTGCTATCATGGTAACTCAGTTGGGTCACAGAGATCCATCAACATTCAAGGTTATGTGGATTCTGATTAGGTAGGGGACATTAACAATAGAAGATCCATTAGTGGATACATCTTCACGTTGAATGGTGGTGCAGTTAGTTGGATGAGAAAGCGGCAAGCTGTAGTTGCTTTATCTACTATGGAAGCAAAATATATGGAAAAAACACATGCCTGTAAAGAATCCATTTGGCTTAGACATTTGTGTTCTGATGTTGGGTTTAATGCAGGGAAAATTACTATTTGTTGTGACAGTCAGAGTGCTATTTCTTTGGCAAAAAATCCCACTTTCCATGCCAGGATGAAGCACATCAATGTTCAATATCATTTTGTTTGTGATATGGTGAAGGATGGAAAGGTTAATTTTGAAAAAGTGGATACTTTGGAGAATGTCACTGATGCATTGACAAAGCCTATGAGCACAAAAAAGTACAAGTGGTGTGTTGATTTTATGGGCCTTGGGGCCTATAATTTTCAGTATTCTCAAGCGTTGCAAAGGGTCCAGTGAATTGTTCATCAAGTGGGAGCATGTTGGAATAATGTGTCTGAAATTCACTGGTGGAATCCCAATTTTGGTCATCATCAAGTCTAGTTACACTAATTATTATGCCTTTATGACTGACCTGCAGTGGTGGTTAAAGATGATGGTGGTAGTGCAGTATCACCACCACCTCACGGCTATTTTGAAGACTACTGACGGTGGTGTGGTATTTCTGCCACCCCATGACTATGTTGAATACCTCTCGCGGTAGAGCAGGATTCACAACCACACCACAATAGGACTTGGAGGAGCCTATGGTGGTGCAATGTAGTCACCACCACCCCTCAAGGGTGTTTGTGTCTTGGTTGTAGTAGAGAGATGGACATTTGGTTTTGTTTGACTGGATGAAGGGTGTTGACCAGATCACTTGGCAGCCAATGGCCTGATATGGTAACTGTTGATTGACGGTTTTTCTACTGTTGTGAATGGGAATTGAATTGGTATGTTTCTGAGTATGGGTTTGGTGATGCAGATTGATTGTGGAATTCTCTTAGAAGGAAAATGCTATAATGTGTAATGCATTGAAATAGTGTTTTGGAGTTGAGTTGTATGTATGATGAGAGAGAACATGATTGATCAATAAAATTGTAATTCTTCCTATGTTGAGATTGTGGATTGATATATCTGGAAGCATGAGTCTATAATTCTATATGTGAACATTGTTTACTATAATACAAAGTGACTTTTTCTTAGTGTGGTGGGTTTTTCCCGAAAGGGTTTTTCCATGTAAATATTGGTTTCTACTATGTGTTGTCTTAATTTGTTCTTATCTATTCCTACTAATGTGCATCTTTAGTGTACTGTAATTGAAATTTGAACCTTAATTTGCATTCTCTTCTTAGAATTATCATTAGGGAAGTGATTCCACACCTTTTCTTTCCTTACAACCTCTCCCTCTGCCTCCAGGGTAACCCCCTATTGGATCAATCAGGTGAGTGGGTGGCCTAAACCATGTATCATAGGTTTGGAGTCGTTCCTGCATCCAAGAGTCCTTGATCATAAGCCCATGAGTGGACAATGAGCTGTCTAATATAATTGATTGCCATAATGGGATCAAACTATGCATGCCATTGTACCTCTCTCTGTGATCTCACAAATATTGTAGTGTAGTCATTAGCTGGCACATCCTGAATCTCTCCAAACTACCAGGCAATGTGGTTTGGGAGGTACCACTCTATGATGGTGTGCTCTTTCCCCTGCATATATTGGGTATGTCGGGAAAAGTTTAGCTGTTGTTGATCATCATACCAAGATGGATGTTGTAGCCATGACCTCCATCTAAATACGGTCATGTCATCAATGACATGACTCCAATAGGGTAGACCTATGGGGCCCATATGTTGAAGGGTCATTAATACCTTGTACCTGAAGACAACGGGCTCATCCTCATGTATATTTGTTAAAACATCTGAGGGCCTCAATACTACAATGTGCTCGTATGCCCATATGTGGAGCTATGTAACACCTACTCCTATGCTCCTGCCTTCTCGATAAACGACCTCATGCATATCATGATACAATGATGCTAGAAGAAATGGACCAAAGTCATACATAACATCCCTTGTGAGCATCCCCTCCCATCCCAATCCCCATTTGGGACAGAAACATCTACCCCATCGATCTAGGGCAATAACTCTAGAGATTAGTGTTGCAACAAACAATTTGAAGATGGGCACTCAAACTTGATAAACATCAAGGTCTACCTGGGAGCTCACTAGAATGATATGATGTTTGTGTAGAAGAGAGGGACATGCATCTCTCCTGACATCTATGTCATATATCATACACTCACCATGAATTGACAATCACAATATGTGCCACACATCCTCTAGTGTGATGGTGGCCTCACTAGTGGGCCGATGAAATGATGAGGTCTTGTTGTGCCACCTCTTAATAAGTGCATTCATCATAGCAAGGTGCATCTAAACCTTGGGAAAGAAAGCAATGAAGCCAAATCCCAACCTACCTAGTTACTCCACCTCCAAGTCATCAAAGTCTCTCGCTGGTGCCAAAATGTCAAAATGGTGCTCCTACAACATCAGTGGTGGAGGATCCTCCTGCAGACATTGCACACACAATATCAATTTGTTGAAAAAGTCAAAAAATTGATCAAAATTTGAGAGTTTGCATCCAAAACATCAAGTGCATCATTGAAATCAATAGTGTCACTGAATTTTAGGTGCGTCGCTATATCAATTTCAGGGGTGCATTTCTAATTTGGCGACACACGTTGCTATGCTCAATAGCGAATCGACATTGGGGTGTGTTGCTCTACTAAAAAAATTGGGGTGTGTCACTGAAACCTAAGTGCATCGCCCACTGCTTTTGAGCGATGCTAAAAATGAAAATCTCGTGCATTGCTATATTACCCAAGTGACCCCCTAATCATTTTTTGCCCAACCAAAAAATTGGGGTGCACTACTAAACTGAATGTGCATCACTATAATATCAATAGCAATGCTTCCGATGCATCAAATGAATCGCTATACAACGATGCACCTAAAAACCTAACTTTAACCCCTATTAAAAGCACCTAAAAGTAAAAATTGAGAAAAGTTTCAAGTCACATATCCAGGGTCCTACCTCTGCTTTTCGTTGGTACTCTCGAACTTGCTCCGAAAGGTGAAGAGGAAGCACTCGTTGCACCATTTTTAAAAAATATTAGAGCTCAAAATGCAAGAATCTCTAAGGTGTGAATGTGCAAATGAATTGGAAGTGTCACACTTCTCACATATTTAAGCCTAAAAATTAGGGTTTTTTCCCCTAATTTGAGCCAAAACCTAGGATTTTGACCTATTTTACCTATTTCCACCATGTCCACCTATTTTGAGTCATTTTTTGCATTTCTAAGGCCATTTTTGGCATCTCAGGACTTGTTTTGGCACCTGAACCTATATTTAACCTTTGTTGAGAAATTAACCCAAAATTATAAATTTTCATCTGATTTCTTGAGGGGGTAGGGAACTAGCTTATTCCTTCCATTGGGGCAATAGTGGGGCATCCAAAAAATTAGATTTTTTTAATTTTTTTGATCAGAGCAACAATTTTTAATCCGAAAAGCGGCAATCTTTAAACCAACATAATAGGTACCTTGCTTCAAAGAGGGGAAAAATGTAGACACTTACAAATGTCCTAAATGATATCATGCACTTGAATTAGGTATGCTTAACACTGTTTCATCCTAAAACCCATCCTCTTTTCACTTAATTGATTAAATTAGCCTAACTATTTAATTAATTATGTCATTTTCATCTATTGATCTAATTAATCTAATCGAGTTAATTCACCCCCTTTCATGCTAACATTTCATCTTATTAAATTAAATACATTAAGTTATTAATTTAAATCCCTAAGTCTTCTTATTTAATGAAATAACCCTAAGTTATTTAATTAAATATCATATCACTTTCCCCTTTTCATTAAATCATTTTATTTAATGAATATCATCTAACTCCCCTAATTTGCATAGTTAAAACTTTATTTAATTATCAAATTACTAATAAATCTAATCTTCCCACTTGCAAGGGAATATTCCAAGGGAATATTCCCTCTGCACATTCCTCCAAAAGGAATATTCCCATGGAATATTCATTCCCCTTTTGCACATGAAAACTTTGTTTTAATTTGTTAAATATCTATTTTCCTCACTCATGAGAATATTTTTTGAGAATATTCTCTTTCTTCACTCATTTGAAAAAGGGGAATATTCCTTTTTGAAACAAACTCAACAAATTCTTGAGTAAGCTTTTGAAAGTGTGTTTGTTTGGAAGAATATGAACCCTTGATTCTTTTCTTGATCCATGTGATCATTAATTCTCATCCATTGATGAGAATCCATGATCCATGCCTCAATCTTCCTTCCTTTTTGACCATTGATTAACCTTTTTAATATTAAGCCTTCATTTCTCATTTATCCTCCTAATAAATAGGTCACTATTTGGAGACAAATGGATCCATCTTTTAAGAGAAAATTTATGCTATTAAAATCACTTTCACTTGCACTCATATTTAGCACTTATTTAGCATCCTTTTAGTTTAATTTACTTGCATATTAGCTTAGCTTCCATTAATGACTTCCATGATAACATAGATGCATACATTTAGTATATCTTGAAGTTAGGGTTTCAATCTTTTTAAGCTTGCATACATTTAAAATATATTTGCATAGACCCATATCGATCATCTTAGCATTCATCATGTTAATTTAGCATTTAAATCATGTTTTATCACACATATTCCATCAGTTTTGTCGATTCTCTTCAATAGAATTGATCAAAACAAGCTCATTTATCCATGGGATTGGGAAAGGGTCACCATTCCACATCAATGTGAGATAACTCCCCCAATAGGATAAATTTCAATGGATTAGCATGGGTGTTTTAGAAGCTTTCATGATTTAGAATGTTAGTTTTAATGGATTCCTAGTTTAGTTTTAATTGATTGATCTTATTGGACTAATGTTTAGTGGCTTGAATACACTTCGAATCTTCATGGATCAAGTGTAGTCAACCCATACTAAGTCTTCGGTCATAGAGGGTAAAATCTCTCAGATGTGTTACATATTCTAGGGGTAGACAACTAAAATACATCCCCACATTTTCATCATCATCACAACAAATTTATCCTACATATCCACTTCTAACATGAATGAATTAATTTACTATTTATTTGATTTGTCAACTCAACCATTCTTCTGATATTAATCGAATAAATCCCAACTATTTAGTTAATATATCTAACCATTCTTTTGACATTATTTGAATAAATAATGTTTATTTATTTAATTAATTAGCTAATTCATCCCTTCTAAAGTTCCAACTGTAATTACAGACCTAAAATAAATCCTCATATTTTTATTGCCATAACACTAGATCTATCTTTACATATCCACTTTTAACATTAATTAATTAAATATTATTTATTTAATTAATAAATTTAATCATTATTTTTATATTAATTAAATAAATCCTTATTATTTAATTAACAAGTCTAACAATTCTTTTAACATTAATTAAATAAATTATGTTTAATTAATTAATTCATCCCTTCTAAAGTTTTAACTTTAATTGGATAAATCACATTTATTTAATTAAACCAATCTTTCCCTCAACATTCCCTATAAAATAAATATACTTAATATTTATTTAATTCATCCAAAATCCCCCCATCATTAGTTAAATAAATAATTATGTTTAATCAACTATCTAATCATTTGTAAATTCTTCTCCCACATTATTTAAAATGAATAAAATCAATATTACACAAGACTCCAAATGCACAAGGCTTTGAAAATAACTTTTTCAATCCTCCCTCCATAAAAATGAGAAAATATTTTCCTTTCTATCTCTTTCCAATATTTTCCCTAATCAAGTGAATCAATCATAAGATGTCAAATTAGTGACTAAATATGGTCATGTAGTGTATATAAATGTGTAATTTTGAGAATTGCGAACTTTTCTTTTAGTTATTGACAACTTTATGTTTATTTGTAAAGGGTAGTGATGATTGTTTATCCTTGTTTGAGTAACTTAGCCACAAATCTTAGATATATATTATTTTTTTCATGTCTCTTATGGTTGAATTTAATTTAATGTTGAAATTGTTGACACTTACCTTATTATTTGATTTAAGATTCCTTTCTCCAATATTTTTGAATTTGTGATAGTTATGTGATACTCCAAATGTTTAGGTCTACTAGTCTAGTGTTGTGTCATGTTCTTCCTCTATCATATTTGAGTTGGATTATTGTTAGGTTGTTATAAGGGAGTAGATTATGAGGAATGTTTGTGTGATTATAATGCTAATAATTATTTAATAAATAAATTGACTAAAAATAAAATGTACAAAAAAATCACATGTTTTATATTCTTTAACTAGCTTTATATTGTGTTTCTACATGTGCTTTAGATTGTCCAACCATGAATGAGTGTGATTATATGTTATTGATGCAAGAGCATCTAGGGAGTAGTGCAATCCCACACATCCAAAATCTTATTTTTCTTTTGTTAAATTTTGATTTTGTTTTATTTTTGGCTTTCTTGTAGGCATGTGGTTAATTCCTCATCTTCCCTCTTTTGACAATTCATTTTTGAAGTCTTTTGGCAAGGTGGTCATAGGAGTTGAAGTTACAAATTAAAAGTATTAAGATATTTCATATTTCAAAAGTGCATGGGAGCTAAAAAAGACCCACACCTAGGCATGTGTTTTCCAATTTGGGCCTTTTGTAACTCCCATAATTTGAATATGTTGGTCATTTTGTGTTGGAACATTCCAAGTGCTTGGGCGGGAGTAGTGGAATGCAAGGTAGTGGAGGAAATTTTTAGGAAGACATTGAATATTTGGTAAGAAAAAGAGTAACCAGAGTAATCCCATGCCCAGATTGGAGAGGTGTGGCTACTAAGAAAGGGATGGTTGTAGAGAGAATCCCAATTCCTGGGAAAGGAGAAGCTTGAACAAGAAAAGGATTGAGGAAAAACAAGAAGAAAAGGAGGAAGATTAATAGAGAAAAAATCCATGGCATCCAAGGAGGAGTGGGGAAATTTTTGATGCTGATTTAATGTTTCCTATAGCTAACTTTTGGTGTCTCAAATCTGCTTTAGAATAGTTGAAGGAATTCTTGCTTGTAGGTGTGAATTTTGTGGTGCTTTCCAAGCATTCTTGCCTGAGGATTGGATTTTATTTTTCTTGTGGGTTGCCTATAGTTTTTATTGTTGTTGTAGCTGCACATTGGAATTAAAAATCAGATTTCTCAAATTTTTGGAATCATATGTTTTTGATTTTAATCTTTGGTTTCAAGTTTACATTCTAAAATTTGAGAAATTTATCTTGGTTATGGTTTTGTGCTGCAACAATTGACAATCCCATATGATTCTCAATTGTTGACCTACATTAGTTATTTATTCTAGTGTAAGTGTAGTTAATTTGTGTTGTTCTATCATCTTATCTTAGGTGGCTTCTAGAAGTTAGTCCAATATTTTAGGGGGGGATGTGAGATCCTCCTTTATTAACCCTTTCTTGTCTCATTTTCATTATGCTAATGTTGGTGGACGTGTTCATGACTTGTTTGATAAAAACAAATGACTTATATTTAATAGTATAATTTCACATTATCTTGATGATATACTTGTAGACACCTATATCTGACTAACATATTTCTACCAAAACATCATCACTTTCCATCATTAGGTATAATTAATCCATCTTCTATATTTAATTAAATAATTTCATTATTTAATTAAATTGTCTCTTTCATCACTTTTCCTCTATATTGATTAAATAATTAACATTATTTAATTGATTTACTACTTATTCCTCTTTCCTAAATTTAACTAAGTAATTCATTATTATTTAATTAATTCATTTCCCATTTTTTGGAAAGTGAGAAATGATGAAAACTTTAAGGGGGTTAAGTGTGCACTTATTGAGTCTTATAAAAGGATCACACTATATAATACTGTTGTGCAGGTCTCAATGACAATTAAATTCTCCAAGTTCAAATTTTTAAAATTGTTGGATGGCATAATCCTGGTCATCCTATAGGAGGTTAACTTTGGACATAGTTGGCATCATACAACATAGATTTTCCTAAGGGATTTGGAAGTATTTCAAAAAGAATTTAATGAAAAGATCAACAAAGGCCCAGCCAGGAGGAGGATGTTCCACCATTACTCAACATTGAGGATTTTTCTAGGGAAGAGATTGAGGTAGTAGGCTCCTTACTGAGGTTGAAAGATCTAGGTCGTAGGGTGGGTGTAGATCTGTAATGAATAGAGGTTGTGGACTAGTTTTGACAGTATAGGGTTAGGCCCCCATACAATAGTCTACTCCAAGTTTCGGCTTCAAGAATCGGGCAACTACGAGATCATGTTTTGATTATTATGCAACTACATATTTTTTATGGCAAGGTTGTAATGTTTTGTAGCTCTCGGGATGTAAATGTTCAAGCTATACATGTGACATCTAATGCAATGTAGTAGTCAGAACAGTCCTATACTATAATGTATTGGTCAAGCTATGTAATGGGGGTGTTTGGAACTTATGTATTTCTTGTAATGGGGTAGAAGTATGAGATAAACATGCTTTTGGATACACTATATTTTTTTGTTCATTCAATATCTAATACAAAAATATCATTTTCCATTTGCCACTTCTCAAATAAAATAATTATTTAGTTTATCCAATTATTTCTCAACATTATCTTCTCCTTAAATAAATAAAATTATTTATTTATTCATTTCTACCTTGCACATGTAATTAATAATTAATTCATTTAATTATTAATTACCCATGTATTTCCTCCTCACCAATTGACTAAGACTTACTTTCAATACACTCCCCAATCAATCCAGTCAACTCCCACCCACTTTGAGTTCACTCAATCAATTTTGTTCACTAATCATTGGTTTCACTTCACTCTTCAATCAATTTTCTTAACCGATCCATGCACTCAACTCACTAAAATCATGTAGTCAGTTAACTATTCATCAATTCCTCTCATCAATTTTGAGCCAATGATCTACTCAGTCTCTCATTAGATCTCAACCGTTGATCGATATTAATAAATATATAAAACAAACCTATCATTTATCAATTATCTCTCTCTCCTATATCATTGTGAAGAAACTATACTTGCATTATCAGTGCTTTATGCTATTGTGCTACTAAAAATTTGAGAGAAAATACTATAACACCATTCTCCAAGGTGAAGAGAGGAGAACAATGGAGCAAAGTGAAGGATTCACATAGGTTTATGGTTAATGAATCCTTTGCTTTGCTCTATTGTTCTCCTCTTTTCACCTTGGATAATGACACATTATAGTATTTTCTCTCAAATTTTTAGTAGCATAATAACATAAAACACTAATAATACAAGTATAGTTTCTTCACAATGATCTAGGAGAGATAATTGATGAATGATAGGTTTTTTTTATAGATTTCTTGACATTGATCAATGGATTATAATTGATGAGAGGAATTGATGAATAGTTATCTGACTGTATGATTTTAGTGAACTAAGTGCATGGATTAGTTAAGAAAATTGATTGAAGAGTGAAGAGTAATTGATGATTAGTGAATAAAATTGATTGAGGAGTAGACTAAAAGTAAGTCTTAGTCAATTGGTGAGGTGGAAATGCATGGGTAATTAATAAATAAATGATCTAATTATTGATTACATGTGCAAGGTGGGAAAAAAAAAAAATTAAGGAGAAGATAATGTTGAGAAATAATTGGATAAATTAAATAATTAAAAATAATTATTTGATTTGAGAAGTGTGAAATGGGAAATGAATTAATTAATAATAATGAATCATTTAATTAAATTTAGGAAAGAAGAATAATTAGTAAATCAATTAAATAATGTTAATTATTTAATCAATATAAAGGAAAAGTGATGAAATAGATAATTTAATCAAATAATAAAATTATTTAATTAAATGCAAAATAATGATTAATGATACCTAATGATGGAAAGTGGTGATGTTTTGGTAGCAATATGTTAGTTAGATTTAGGTGTCTATAATAATATTGAAATATTATTGTGTAAACACGGATTATATGTTAATTGGTTAATTTCATTATGTACTTTGGCTATCATTACATATTAGATAAATGCATGTAATATTTGACTTGAGTGTGTAGGCATAGGTAAAATATCAATAATGGTTAATCCAAGGTGGTCATATGGTTTGTTTGGCATTGTAAACTCATTTTTTCTTTATGTGAAGTAATAAGATGTGATATCAAAAATAGCAAAACATTTGAATTGAGTGCATGATTTTGGATCCATATTTATGTAAGATTTGTGTGTGTTCATTCCTTTCATGCCTTTATTAATTCTTGCATATATTATGGTTTCTATGTGTGAAAATCATTAAAAAATATTAATAAAATGGTATGATGTTCATGAGGAAATAAAGGGGGTCATTTGGATTTTTAAAATGGTAATTAAATATGTAATGAATTATTATTTTTAGTATATATGCAAAAATATATTAGATTTTGGTTATATATATCACGGGGGTAATTGTGACTTCCTGTAAGCTAAAAAAGACCTATTAGAGAAAGTTATAAGGTCATCTTTTAGATATTAGTTCCTTGTTAGAATATCTAGTTATTTTGCAATGTGAAGAAATTTTAGCTTTATGAATTTGGACTCAAGTTGTATCCAAAAAGTGTTGTTCATTTCATTAATCAATTTGGACAAAATTTGTAGAGAAAATGAGAGAAAAGGAGAGAAAAGGGTATCTTGAAACCCTAGATTGCTTAAAAATATTAGAAAGTAATTCTTTCAACTTGAAATATTGGATTGTTATGAAGATTGGTTGGCTTGGTCGGTGGAATGAAGATTAGCAACTCCGTTGTTTGCAATTACTCTTGGGACATATTTATCTTGTTGTTTAATTTTTAAATTGTTGGAAATAAAATAAAATGGATTGAACTATTGTTGCAAGAAATTATTTTGTTGCTTTTCGTATAATTGATTTTTGGGGATTTGGTTTAGAATTCAATTTTATTATGGTAGGTAAATTTTAGTTTGGAGATTTTAAATTCTTAAAAATCTAATTTATATCCAAACTGTGTAACTTTTTGGAAGTTATATGAATGCATAATTGGGATGTCAAATAGATTTTAAAAAAAGATATAGTTAGAATTTTAATTAGGATTTTTTCTTGTTTTCATTAAAAATGTACCTTTTCTCTAAACCCTTGAAAACTTCTCATAAAATTTATGTAACTTAAAAAGTGTAGTACCCTAATATTTGGATTTTTGAATTGTTAAGTTTTAATTTTAAAAAACATTTTAAGGTTCATCAATGTTGAAGGATTCTTAGAAAATACTTAATCAATTACTTTTAGAATTGGTAACAATTTTGGGATGTTATTTTGGAGAAACATGAAATTTTCTAGAGGAATTAATGATAACCCTTGGGATGTGTGTTCATGTGTAAAACTTACCTTTTCCTTCTAAGGGCTTATTACATAATCTAGTTTCCTTAAAATGTGTGGTAGAAAGATAGGGATATTAGGACATGGACTAGATAGATCTAAATGTAAGATGCCATAGTTGAAAGAGGACATGTGACATCTTGATATTTAATTGTGGGATGCAATATTTGAAATATGATATATGTCAAATTGTAGTAGAGAATTCATATTATTTTATGAAACATCTAAAAAGTGTGTTATATATTAATAATAAACAAAAGATTAATCTAATGCACCATTTGGAAAATGGTTTTGTACATATTAATAAAGAATTAAGCTTAATCATACAATTTATCAAAGGGGCATTAGAAAGAGGGTGTATTGCATACATATGCAAAACATTACTAAAACATATGATTTCTATTGAGATCAAAAGTATAATTAGTTCTAAATCAATATTGGAGAATCAAGGAAATGCCGCTCCTATATCCTAGACTAGACAAATCATCCTCACTTGTTTTAAATTTTTTAGTCCATCCTTTGGTTGAGAAAAATTTCTATGATGTGTTCTTGATTATGGTCAATCTTATGTATGGCATGAATGTGATTAATAACTATGTTGAGCTTATCTTAGTTTAGAGGGGTGGAACTTAAGGTCCCAAATGGTTGGGTGGTATTGATCACCATTGAGATTTCATGTTAGAATCATGATGGTGCATCATGGAGTTAAAATGAGAATCATGTAGCTCTTATATATATATATATATATCTTCTTGGATTTGTACTATGATATCATGTTATATTTTAGAAGGATGAAATCATAAATAATGTAACTATGTATTTGGATCAATGTTGTATTAAAGTATGTTCCATTCATGCTTGGGATCTAAATACATCTTTTAGTTATTCAATAATTGTTAATTGATTTGGATTAATAATTTGGATTGAAAATTTCAATGTTTGAAAGTCCCTATTTGATGTCATTAGGATTTATATGCACTCTTCTGGGTAAGTGGTTTATAGATCTTATTTTGACATATACTCACATGATATTATATGTTAGTTGTGATTCATGTAATGATAATAATATTTTTAATATATTTTCCTTTAAAATATGTTGATATTGAAATCACCTATATTGACTTGAAATATTTAATTAAGCATTATAGTTCATTTGGTTTAAAATGGAATTGATTAACCTAGTTGAATAAGCTAAGGGATGCAATATTATAATTAAACCAAAAAGCATTGATAAAATGTATGTCCTCATCTCATTTTCATTGATACATATGCTTCTTGATACATGAAATATATATGTTGTTAGTAGTGCTCAATCATGTAATTGGACATGAAATAAATTTGACATTTTAACTAATGATTTTAATTTATTCTTCATTATGTCAATGTTAATCCATGATGGTTGTGTAAGTATTTTATTGATGCGATTATATTTGGTGTTGTAGACATTGTTCCATGATGGCCTTGGTAGTATCATCATTTTCTGTAGTCATATGATGTTATTTATTTTTGATATCATCTATGTGAGCATGAGTTATGATATGTGCATGCTACAATATAATGTTAATAATTTGTTACCAATGTTTTGTACATTAATTTCCTAATGAAATTTTTTAGGAAATTACACTATATCTTTGTAATCTTAAATTTATCAAGACCAATAATTTCCTCATATTTAAAATGTTCTTCTAAATTAGTTATCATATTAATTAATTATTCAAGATTTATAATATCAACATAATTAGGGATATCAACTCTAGTTTTCTTACCAATAATGGAGATGGCCTTCACCATTATTTCTTCTTTATCTTCTTCTTCCATTGTGATATGTTCAAGTAGTTGAAATTTTATTCTTTCTCATTACCACTCGTCAGTGTTAGGGTTATGACTCCTATATTCTTTGATAATATTTAACCATAACCATACCTACATATTCCCATCATATTAAACATTTCTTCAATTTTTTTTATAACATAGAAACAACATCTCCTATACGCATCCTTCTAAGATGCGTCTTAAATTATAGATCTACAGTTGAATACCTCACAATTAGAGGTCTATTCGCAATCAAATCACAATACATTTGAACTATCTACCCAACAATTTAATATCAAAAGACACACCAAGGAATCTTCTAACTAAAAAATTAGTGCTAGAAGATTCTCTGCACTCTTCTCATTTTAAAATTAAAATTCCATCTAATGATCTCTCTCAGTATTAAAAAAATAGCTTTGATAGAATATATTGGAGTCAATATTGGAGATTCTAACTGAAGACTATCTAACCATGTAACAAGTGATAAAACTCCAAAACAATATATAATAAAATATATACATTCATACAAATAATTGAAGAACTAATTTATGAATTCAAAACCAAATAGGACACAACTTCAATGATGCAGGGGCATCTTGCTCTTGCAATTTTGATTTTGATTTCTTGTTGTTGAAATTTTGGTTTTTGTAGGTTTTTCCTTGTTGTTAGTTTGTGGTGCCTTGTTTTCTATCGTTGCTCATTGAAAGTCTTTCTATCGCTGCTTTTGGTAACCTCATGTCATCGAGCAACAAAAAACTCATGTTCAAACCTCATGTCGCCATTATTTCTCCAAACCCAACAGTGTTACTTGTCAGTTCAGATTTGAATCGATAGTTTGGTAGTTTTGGGGGGGTATTTGGAAGTGAAAGTCGATGGTTTAGAGGGAGAATGTGAAAGGTCATGATTAGTTGGGCAGTTGTGTTGGTCGACAGTTGGAAACCAATCAACTGTTTTCCATATATGATGAAGGCCGACAATGGAGAAGGGGTTGGGTATTGAATGAGTGTCCACAAGATCCAAGTGCAGAGGAGATAGTAGGTGGAAAATTGAATGTTTGAAGTTTTATATTGATTGTTGAAAGTTGATTGTTAAAAGGATGCATGTGTATTGATTGCAGAACCTTTGTAAATTAATGTAGAATGAATAGTGGATATTTATTTTTGTTTCTTGATAGAAAATTTATGTCTATGTTTTACATTGGATTTCTTCCTATCACTGGATGTGTTTGATCAATGCAGAATTGAAATTTAATCTTAACTTCTTGTCAATCAAAGTTTGCAGTTGAATTATGTTTGGGAACTAGTTAAGGTTGTGACTAGTAAGGCTAGACATAATTTGGTATCAGAGCCTGTAGTTGAAAGTAACAAGAGTGTGAACAAAATACCTCCAAGAAGGATGGGCAAAGGTGGAGCCCATGGAAGAGGCAGAAGAGGGCATGGTGATGAGTTGTTGCAGCATCTGATAGAGAGGATGGATGCCTTGGAAAGGGTACAGAGAAGAGGGACACCTGATAAGGATGAAAGTGATAATGGAGAAGAAGAACAACAAAGAGAAGATGACAAGGAAGGAAAGGGAGAGAAGCAAGATGGATTTGAGGATAAACTACTAAGAACAGTCATGAACGTGGGTTCTAAACCAAAGGTAGAGGTGCCAACTTATGCAGGAAGCCTAAATGGAGAAGACTTGATTTATTGGATCAACAACTTGGACAAGTATTTTGATTATGAGGGTGTGCCAGAGGAAAGGAGAGTGAAGTTTTCCTACACCAAATTGAAAGGTCATACTGCCATGTGGTGGGACTTTGTCCAAACTGAGAGAAGAAGGAAGAATAAGGAGATCAAATCTTGGGATCGAATGGTGGCTAAGTTGAAGGCCAAATTCCTTCCAAGTGATTATCAAACTAATCTCTTTAAGAGATTACAGGATTTGAAGCAGAAAGACATGTCTGTGAAAGACTATATGGAGGAATTCTACAAGTTGGTAATCAGATTAGGGCATAGTGAGGAAGATGTGGAGAAAATAGCCTGGTATGCGAATGATCTCAAGTATAGTTTACAAGATGAAATAAGCCTTCTATCCCCTAGAAGCCTAGAAGAGGCTTATCAACTTTCCCTAAAGGTAGAGGAGAAGTTGCAGAGAAAGTAAAGTCAACAAGAGAAGAAGAGAGGAAGAGGGTTTAGAGGAAGGGTACAACAAACCCGTAGGGGGCAGCAACATCATCAAGGAGAGGAAGTTGGGAGTTCTAGTACAACAAAAACTAATGATAGAGGAGGTTTCCAAAATAAAGGGGGAAAATCGTATGGTAAAGGTGGTTTCCAAGGTAGAGGTAGAGGGTTTGTAGGAAAGTGCTTTAAGTGCAACCAATATGGACACAAGAGTTGGGATTGTGCTGAGTCATCTCAAGAAGGACATTCAAAATTGGAGAGGAGTAATCAAATTTTACATGCTAATCAAGAAAGTGTGGGGTCCCCAGTACACCACAAAGATGAACCAAAATTAGGTGAGTCCTTATTGCTCAAGAGGGTGTTGTTGAAGCCACAAAAAGAAAGTCAAGAGCCAAGTCAAAGGAGAGCATTGTTCAAAACCAAGTGTAAGTCACAAGGTAAATGTTGTAAACTCATTATAGATAGTGGTAGCATAGATAATATTGTTGCAACTGAGATGGTAAAAAAGTTAAATCTGAAAAGGATTAAACATCCCTCTCCATACAAGGTGTCTTAGTTACAAAAAGGTCATCAAATATTGGTTAGTGAGTAGGCCTATGTTGATTTTCAGATTGGAAGCTATAAAGATAGTGTTTTATGTGATGCAATGCCAATGGATGTGTGCCATGTTTTGCTTGGAAGATCGGAAATTTGATAGGAAAGCGGTGCATGATGGACGAGAAGCATACCTTGCTGCCCATAAGAGAGAAAGAAGAGGACAATAGTAGTAGTAAGGTAATGGTGGTAAGTGGTAAGGAATTTCTTCATGATTTGAAAGAAGAGGAATCAGGGTTTGCTTTGGTTCTTAAACCTAGATGTGTAATTACTTCTACAAAACTTGATGATTTACCTATTGAAGTACAAGATATTTTGAATGAGAATATGGATATTGTTGCATATGATTTTCCTAATGAATTTCTTCCTATGAGAAGCATTAGCCAGCATATGGATTTGATTCTAGGAGCTAGCCTTCCAAATAAGGCTACTTATAGGTTAACACCCATGGAAAATTAGGAGATAAGGAAGCAAGTGGAGGACCTCTTGAAGAAGGGTTTGATAAGGGAAAGCCTAATTCCTTTTTTTTTTCCACAATACTTGTGGCAAAGAAAGGAGGGGAATGGTGTATGTGTATTGATTCAAGGGCTATTAATAAGATCACTATAAGATATAGGTTTCCTATACCTAGGATAGAGGATCTCATGGATTGTTTGAGTGGATCTATATATTTTTCCAAAATAGATTTGAAAAGTGGCTATAAACAAATAAGAATCAGATTGGGGATGAATGGAAGATAGTCTTTAAGACTAGTGATGGATTGTATGAATGGCTAGTTATGCCTTTTGGATTGTCTAGTTATGCCTTTTGGATTGTCTAATGTCCCTAGTACTTTTATGAGACTGATGAATGAGGTTTTGAAACAATTCCTTGGTAAATTTTTGATTGTGCATTTGGATGAAATCTTGGTGTTGAGTAGGTCCAAAGAGGAGCATATAGAACATTTTAGGTAGGTTTTGAAGAGGCTGCATGAAGAGAAGTTGCTGATCAATCTTAAAAAGTGTGTGTTTATGTAGACCGAACTAGTTTATTTGGGATTTGTGGTGTCAAAGGAGGGTTTGAAGATGGAAAAATAAAAAGGTACAAGCTATCCTTGATTGTCCTACATCAAGAAGTGTAATGGAGGTAAGGAGTTTTCATGGTCTTTCTAGTTTTTATAGAAAGTTTATAAGAAATTTTAGTCATGTAGTGGCACCCATATTGGAGAATATTAAGGGGAATAAAAGGCCATTTTTTTGGAGTAAGGAGACTAAAGAAAATTTTAGATTTTCTTAAGAAGAAGGTAAGTGAGCAGCCCATTCTTGCTTTGCTTGATTTTGACAAAGTGTTTCAAGTGGAATGTGATGCTAGTGGGTTGGCTATTGGGGAAATCCTTAGTCAAGAAGGTAGACCAGTAGCATTCTTTAGTGAGAACTCAATGATGCAAAAAGGAAGTAGTCTTCTTATGATTTGGAATTCTTTTCTTTGTTTCAAGATTTAAAAAATAGAGACATTATTTGCTGCCTAAGGATTTCATTGTGTATATAGATAATCATGCTTTGCAGTTTATCAATAACCAACTCAAGTTGAATCAAAGACATGCTAAGTTGGTTGAGTATCTTTAGAGTTTTAATTTTGTTTTGAAGCATAAGAGTGGCAAAATGAATAAATTTGTTGATGCTCTAAGTAGGAATAATTTTCTACTATGTGAAATACAAGCTAATAGTGTGGGGTTTGAAGGAATTGTATGCAAAAGATGCATATTTTAAGGAAGCATAAGCAACTTTCCATGATCCTATTTGCAAGAATAGAGAGCCTTGGATAGACTACATGATTCAAGAAGGTTTGTTATTTAAGGGGAACAAGTTGTATATCCCTAAAGGCTCTATGAGGGATAATTTGTTGAAGGAAAAGCATAATGGTAGTTTGCTAGTCATTTTAGGCAGGATAAGACTTATTTTCAATTGAGCACTCATCATTATTGGCCTAAGATGCATGTAGATGTGAGGAAGTATGTAGAAAAGCGCAAAATTTGTCAATATGCTAAGGGGAGAAGCCAAAATGTTTGGCTTTATCATCCTTTGCCCATTCCAACCAGGCCTTGGGATTCAATAAGTATGAATTTTGTGTTGGGTTTGCCTTGTACATAGAGGGGAAATGATTCATTTTTTGTTGTGCAAGATAGATTTTCAAAAATGGTGCATTTCATACCATGTAAGAAAACTAGTGATGCCACTAACATTGCTAATTTGTTCTTTAAAGAAGTTGTGAGGTTGCATGGAATTCCAAGGAGTATAATTTCTGATAGGGATACTAAGTTTGTGGGTCATTTTTGGAGGACCCTATGGAAGAAATTGGGAAGATATCTGAATTTTAGTTTTTCTTATCATTCACAAACATATGGTCAGACCGAGGTTATCAATAGAATTCTAGGTAATTTTTTAAGATGCCTTGTTGGAAGTTCACCTAGTAGTTGGGATTTCATGTTGGCACAAGCTGAATTTGCATATAATGATTCTCCTAATAAAAGTACAGGTTTTAATCCTTTCTATGTGGTGTATGGTATGCACCCAAGGGGTGTATTTGAACTTCATGAGCTTGTTGGGATGGAGAAGAGAAGTTAAATTGGGGAAAACTTTGCTCAAGTCATTCATGATATTCAAGAGAAGGTGAAACATAACATAGAAGACAACAATCAACAATACAAAAAGTATGTTGATCAAAAGAGGAGACAATTGCAATTTTAGGTTGGAGATCTTGTATTGGCTCATCTCTGAAAGGAGAGATTTCCAATAGGAACATATAATAAATTGTAGATGAAGAAAATTGGTCCCTGCCAAGTTCTTAGGAAATTTTCTGCCAATGTATACGATATTTTCTTACCTGTAGATCTGGATATATCTCCTATTTTCAATGTAGCAGATTTATATCCTTATAATGTGGATGTAGTAGAGGATGGAATTAAAACAACAATCTCATATTTAGACAATCAACCTACAACAGTCTCTACTCCACAACAAATAGAATGCATTCTAGATAATAAATTGCTGAAGAAGACCCGTAAGCTTGAATATTTTTAGTATCTCGTCAAATGGAGCAATCATTCCATTGAATATTCTTCTTGGCTCACTGAGATTGAGATCAATAAACTAGGCCACTTAATTACAAACCTCATGAGTAGGAGCTTATGATTTATTTCCACCTGGGAAGTCTGATGAAGGGGCATCTTGCTCTTGCAAATTTTATTTTTATTTCTTGTTGAAATTTTGGTTTTTGTAGGTTTTTCCTTGTTGTTAGTTGGTGGTGCCTTGTTTTATGTTGTTGCTCATTGAAAGTCTTTTTGTCACTGGTTTTGGTAACCTCCTATTGTCAAACGACATAAAACTCATGTTCGAACCTCCTATTGTCGTTATTTCTCCAAACTCGATAGTGTTACTTGTCAGTTTGGATTTGAATCGACAGTTTGGTAGTTTGGGGGGGGGTTAGTTGGAAGTGAAAGTCAATGGTTCAGAGGGAGAATATGAAAGGTCATGATCGGTTGGGTAGTTATGTTGGTTGATAATTGGAAACCAATAGACTTCCATCCATATATGATGAAGTCCGACAATGGAGAAGGGGTTGGGTAGTGAATGAGTGCCCATAGGATCTAAGTGTAGAGGAGATAGCAAGTGAACAATTGAATGTTTGAAGTTTTATATTGCCTTTTGAAAGTTGATTGTTAAAAGGCTGCATGTGTATCAATTGCAAAACCTTTGTAAATGAATGTAGAATGAATAGCAGATATTTATTTTTGTTTCCTGACAAAAAACTTTCTATGTTTTAAATTGGATTTCTTCCTATCATTGGAATTGTTTGATCAATGCAAAATTAAAATTTAATCTTAACTTCATATCAATCAAAGTTTGTAGTTGAGTTGTGTCTAGGAACTAGTTAAGGTTGTGACCAGTAAGGCTAGCCATCATTCAAGAACTTTGATACATGCTAGGACCTATCTTAGCCATTTTATTACAAAATATATCTTATGAGATCTTAAAAAAACAAACTTCAAGTTTCAATTAAATTATCTTCTTGCCTTTAGTCTTCTCTAATGTGTGCTTATTTTCCTCCCTTTGACTAAGTTGTACTTAAATAATAATAAAATTCACCTTACACAAATGGATGCAGAATTATATGCACTATATGAAGACATACTACACCATCATAAAAAAATATGATAAGAATCAATTATCCTAAAATTAAATGATTTTATCTTCTGTTCACCTCAAAATTGGGCATGCCACCTTAATAGTGTATAGATTCACCTTCATAAAAGTAACTCAAGACAAAATTCTTCAAAACTAATGTACAATATATGACTTATCTTAGGATCCAAAATCAAATAGGCAACCTTATAAATTGGCATGGGATTAAAATATTTAGTGCAACATTTGAGTAAATTTCCATTATTTAATGAATAGTCTAGTTAAGGTCATTTAGGACATGAGTCCTAGACGTGGTGATGAAAATACATGAAATTTGAATGGAACATTCAAGAAGCTTACTTAGTATTATATTCCAATCTACAATGTAAAATATCCAAATGCAATGAAATATGACATGGATAATTGATGAATGTGTTTGTGATCACTAGTTAGAGGCTTGAACCAAAATTACAAATGCAACAAGATATCATGCTATAAAATTGACACAAATTTCTTGAAAACAACTAGAAAGATTGAAAAATTCATGTAAAATAAATAAATGTTAAAAAACATTTTTAGTAACGTGTGCTTGCTCTTACACCTTGGATGCTCCTACATCATTTGACTTAGGATAAATTGATCCTAATGATTCAATAGCCTTCCCATGCTATTTTTCAACATTGTTAGTCCTTGAAAATTGACAAGTTATACACACACATGTACACATTTGATCAAATTAGATCTATAAAATACAAGATATATCAATACTTGAAAATTTGACCTAAATTTGTACCTAAACATAGTAGAGTTGATATATTGTTTTAATTTGAAGATAAAGGACATATATATTATATATATAACATTCCTTTTAAATTTTAAGATAAATAGAATTTTATACAATAACAAATTATTTCATTATTATTTATAAAACTAAATATCTTAATACTATTCACATTTAATTTTTAACTTAACATTAATTATTCAATTATCACTCTCACAACTATTATCTAACTCATCTAAATTATTTTATAATTATATATATTAAACTAAAATAAACTTTAAAAATTCTTTACAAATAATAGCTTAATAAAACAACACACGAAAAGTAATAACATTTTATTTTCATTTCCATTTTCAAGAAAATAAAAAAGCCTTGACATAACCACATTTAACATTATATTAAGTCATTTTCAAAGTTCCTAACTATTGTAATTGGCATTATATGTACATAAGTCATTTTCCTTAGTTTTTTATATAGTTAATTCCATTTTCAAACAACCAAGTGTGTATTAACTCTTAGCTACATTTTAGCATTTTCCTTTTTCCAAATGATAGGGGAGAGGGGCCTATAGTGGAGCACCCTAACTTCGCCTTTCTCAAAATCCTATGTGGAAATTTCAAATCACTCCCAATTCTGTACAACAATTTATTTGGCAACTCATGTGCTTCTATATTTTGTTTTAGGGCCACATCATTAAATATGATGCCACATCAACATGCTTTTTGTTGAGGTATCCAAAAAGGCCCAAAAAAAAGTGAGACCGATAGTTGTGCACTAAGTCATGTTTTATTGGTGTACTGATGTGGCATCACATGATTTGTCACTTTGCATACTTTATGGATAAAAAGTGTTTTGCAATTGGATATTAAAGTGCTCCACTATGGGGCCCACTGAGGACTACTTCTATCCCCACTATTGGACCGTGCTCCACTATGGGCCCCTCTCCCCTATCTTGATTTAGGGTTTTTTTGGTTGTTGGAAAGTTTGAAAACTTGATCTTATCCTTTAGACAATGAGTATTAAAGGTTTTCTAATATGGTAGATACCAACAAATCATAATCAAATAATATATCTATTTTTTATAAATCTTGACACCATTCTTGATGTATTCCTAATGTGAAAGGATGTATAATTGACATAACCTTTATGTAAGACCCTGTTTCATGTGTGATTGATACAACCCTAGTTTGTTATATGTTTCCTTGAATAGATGGTGATATGTGATGTGGGAAATAAATAGTGTGGTTATGTGGCAATATTCTTGTATTTTTTGGCATTTTGTTTCATTGCCATTGCCAAGAGTATGTTAGGCACGTGTAAATTAGGGAATACAATTGGAATATTAAATAGAATTGTTGTAAGGTCAAATCTTGGGATATTTAACTAGCAAACAAATTTTATGTACAATTGTTGCTAATGATTGCATTGGTAATGTGTAGAAAGTGAGGTACTAGTACGTGAAGGGAAAACCAATGAAAGAAAAGGGAAAGACATCCCCTTGTGGTTATGTATTTGATTTATTTTGGGGCTTAAAAGGAAATAGAGTTAATGTGTTGGTAGACTAGGGTGTGAGGGTGGATATTAAAGGGATAATTTAGTTATTTGTTTTGTGAGGGTGTTTAATTGTGTCATGTGAGGTGTAAATGGGTGTTAGGGTTTAGGAACCCTTATCCAAGTGTGAAAATCGGATGGATCCTTAGGTGGTTCTTTAAAGAGGGTTGTTGGTCAATTTTCTTGGTTGGGATGCAAAAATAAACCTGCTAGGGTCTATACCATAGTGGTAGGGGTCAAGTAGGCATACAATAGTGCTCCAAGGACATGATTTAACCCCTCCAAAGTCCTCAAAATGATGAGTGACGAATTTTGAGGAGAGGATGGGGTGGAAAGATGTAGGGTTTGTCCAAGTGCATGTATTTTATTTGATAAGGAAAAGAACCTCATTTATGAAGAAAAGTACACTCTGCACATCCCCATCCAAGAGTTGCAAGATGAAACTTCTATATATTTTGAAGAGGAAGAATGAGTGGGGTGTTACCCACTTCTCCTTTTGGAGAAATTTGGTGTAGATTGGAGAGAAAAGGAGAGGAGGAGAGGATTCTCCCTCTTAGGATATGGTGCTCAAGATAGATTGGCTTGGAGAGGAAAGGATGATGGAAGAGCTCAATCCCCTCATATAAACAAAAGATAAGTTTCCCTACTCTCATTCTCCCTTGTTTATTGTTGTTAGAAGGTGAAATGTTTGTATGGTAAGTGGAGAACTTGAATACATGTAATTTGATGTTATGCTATTCTTATCCCTTTTGTAAAATTTGTAAAGACCCCATGTACAATCTTGGGGCTGAAAATAATTCCTTGCTCGAGGGTATGG
Source organism: Sequoia sempervirens (assembly GCA_007258455.2). Classification (NCBI taxonomy): domain Eukaryota; kingdom Viridiplantae; phylum Streptophyta; class Pinopsida; order Cupressales; family Cupressaceae; genus Sequoia; species Sequoia sempervirens. The sequence goes on along the minus strand of VDFB02049217.1, from coordinate 95,837,895 downwards.
CTAGAGCCCCGTGAGGCTTCCTGATGCCATTACGGTAGGGAGGAGAGCAAGATTTTCTCATCAGTATATTACCATGTTAGGAAATTTACAATCTAAGTTTGAGGTGGTTATTTACTTAATTTCTATTGGGATCACTTGTAATGAAATGTGTTGCTAGATTTATTTATTTTTGGTATATAAAAAAAAAATAGAGTGTTCTAGGGTGTCTCAAGTTAGGAGGAAAATACCCATGTTGAATGATTTCTTTCTATGTATAGAACATTAGTTTTAACGAGAATTTTGTACTACTAAACAGTGGCATATAATGATGATTATGTACTTTGCATTTGTATGAATTTAGGATACATGCATCAATTCAGTTTCTTATGCCTTGTGGGAATTACTACAACCAGCTTCCTAAATTTAATTTTACATTTATGTAGGAATAAATCTTGTTTTCAAATCTTCTATTATCATGATCACAGTAGTCCCCAAGCTTATACTAAGAAGATTAATAGATAGAGGGATGTATGATCTAATATACAAAAGTGCCAAGCAGCCATATAGGGTTTCGCTTGGAATAAATACGTGATAGAGATAGATTGTATTTCATTCTCCCGGGCAGTAATTTTTTTGAAAGAATAGTGACCTGCAAATTTACAATAGATTTATGTGTTAGTTCCTTTGGAGAGTTCAAAACAATAAATAAAATAAAACATAAATAGATTATTTATGATTTTTTTGTAAACCTCTAATAAGACCTATGCTGCTATTATGCCATGTATGAGGCAGAAAACAAAATAAACACAGCTTCAAAGTGTTTAAAAATGAAAGCAACAAATACATTACCTGAAAATATTAAAGAATCAAATCTCGAGGTTTTGATTTAAATTAAGAGAGAAAAGGTTTCAAGTTGGATGAGAGGCGTCACTGCTATGTCATGTTGTGAAAGCTCCCATCTAAGGCTCCACGTCGACCCCTCATGAGAAGCCTCTTTAGAAATAAAACAAGAATAAAAAAAGGGCATCGTAGTATTATTTAACACATCGTAGTATTCTTTATGTTAAATAGTCCTTAAATAAAGTAAAGGGGAATATATTCCCATATACTAAGATAAGGATTCTATTAAACTAAATTAAGATTATATATGGTTAGCATTACTAGGATTTCTTTAGGAAGGAGATCATATCTTTACTTTAAAAAAAATAAAAATAATATTATGTGTCTACATAGGAAATAGTATAATTATTTGTGTATACTATCCTCTTATTTTTATAATTTTTTTTCACTTTCTAAAGTAAATTATTTATAAGGATATGCAAGGATTACATAAATAATAGTTAATCATAAATTAATGGGTATATATTGGTCACAATAAATTAATTAAAAAAAAAGATTTATTATAGTGTTAATAATTTTGAAGTTATTTTTTAAGTATATAGATGTACTATATGTATATTTATATAGTCTTATGTTTTAAATTTTTGCATATGGAGATTAATGAACTTGGAATCTTTAAAATATAAATGTCAGCGAAAATAAAAGAGGTTAGAGAAAAAGGCATCATTTTGTAATTTAGTATTAATACCTGGGAGTTACTTTTGATACGGGTATTAGTACATATCTCCATTTATACCTATAGAGTTTGATATTAGTAGTAATAATATTAAAATGATCCAATATTACTCTCATCATAAAGTCGATTCTCAATATCAATAATCATATCCCATAACCAAGGATGATCTAGCATTAACGATAAAGGAGTAATGTCAATGTTTATATTATATGTATGTGTTAATGCTGAGGGAAGGATATCAATGTTAGTGCTAGTGAGTATTAATAATATTCATAATCAATAGTAATGTCAACATGAGGGTGTCATTAACATTGATACTAACAATAAGATTAACATTAATCTTAGTGAGCAATAATAAAAAAAGAAATCAAAATAGATAGATTCATAAATATTATAGAGTTAACAATGATATCAAAATTATAAATAATAAAATAAATAAAGATAATTTGGTTATTGGAGGTAAGGGACAACATTAATATTTTATAGTTGCATTAGTAAATATAGACATATTGTTGTTGGGAAGAATATTAATATAAATAACTACACCAAAAGCAATATTATTAGTAACATTACCATCAATAATAATAGCCTTCACTTGTAGTAACAATTTTATGAGTGACACCAATGCTAATAATAATATGGGTATCAGTGATCCAAATAAATTTAAAATATAGTAATCATAAGTGGGATGATTAAGCATGAATATAGTAATATAACTCTAGTAATAATATTTTTTAATCATGTATATTTTTGGAGTTTTGTCGTTATGAATTTTATAAGAAATTTTTTTCTTACTAATAGTCATAGCATTAACTGAAGAAAATTATAAGAATTCATGGTAGTGTGTTACGGCTAGGTGGTGTTATCATTGTAGAAACTTAGTATTCAAATGTGTGTAGTGTGTACCATAGATATATCCTGTAGACACTTAAAAATGACCTAGGATTACAAGCTTCATTTTTACCACTTTCGTCCTAGCATAATTATGACATTTAATTATGTTCTTGATCTGCATTCAACTATTGATTAAATAATTCATAATTATTTAATTAATTCATGTCCTTTTATTCTTCTTGATTATTAAATAAATAAATAATTATTTATTTATTTAATATGTCACTAACTATCATAATTAAATAAATAAATTAATAAATTTATTTAATTATTGGTCTTATCTGCTAAATTAAATAATTATCTTTAATTATTTATGTAGACATCCAAATTTAATCACTTCCATATGATTAAATCTACTGTCTTTCCATCTATCGTATTAATATTAATTTATTAAATTAATATTACACCTTTTGTCTCATATCGGTAAAGTATTTGATTTAATAATTAAATACTTTATCTTTCACCTTCTTCCTCTCTAAATTAAATAAATACGCTAATTTATTTAATTTAGTCATTTTTACCCTTTTAATTTAAAATCAATTTAAAATTCCTCACTTTCTCTCTCCTTGTCACATCTTCCATAACCTTGCCCTAATCTGAATTAATTTAATTAATTCATGATTATGATGTGCATCTTCTTAATCAAAGATTAATGTCACATCCTCCTACATTTGTCACTTGCCTCTAATCCTCCATTAATTAGCCTAATCCAATATTTGCACAACCTTAACCAAGGTCATTAGCCAGATTTAACACCACTTTTTAGCCATCTTTTGCATTTACCTTCTTTTGGCATTGACCCCCTTTCCCATGTGAATTTTTAATTCACATTTATTTGTCCTAGATTCCCCTCTTTTATATGTGAATTTTTAATTCACATTCCATTCTTCCAAGGCTTCTAGAACCTTGGACTTGTCACAATCCCCACATGTGACCAAGTCTCACTTTTTTGGAGCCCACCTTTTATCCTCTAGATCCTCCTAGGAATTTGTATCTCCAACCACCTTTCCTTTTTCCATGTAGATTTTTGAGGAATTCCAAAATTCCTCAAATGTCCCTTTCACTCCCACTTGGGGACAAGGAATCCCTTTTTGAGGAAATCTCCTCACTCCCCAAGGTGCTTGTCCTTCCTCCACCTCATGTACCTTTTTGACACCTCACTTACACCTCATCTTCTCTTGGCCACTTCACCATCCACATGTCAAGATGTGAGGGCTTGTGGGTTCTCAACCCACCATAGCCCTTCATCTTGGCCTTGTTGGATGCATCTTGACTGTTGAATTCTTTAGAGAATTCAAATTCTCCTATAAATACCCCCTCCTCAAGGGCATTCTCAACACTTTGGATTTTCATAACTACATGCTGCCAATTTGCATTCTCAATCATCCATTATCATCTAGTTATCTACCCTTTTAATCATTTTTCATATTTAATCTTGTATTTAGTCACTCAAGAAATCATCTAAGGAGCACACAAAATCATCCCAAGCAAGGGCCAATCAAGGAGACATCAACAGCAAGGAAGGTGAAATCGTTTACATTTTATTTTATCTACTTTCCTTTTTGTTATATCACTCTTTTGGCTAATCTTGAGGTGTCCTTAGTCTTTTATCACTTGCATTTATAAGTTATTTTGCATGTTAGAGTAGGATAAAATTCTTAGGTTCACATTTTTGGCACGCCCGGTGGGACCCACAAACGGGTTCTTGCATTTAATTGCCCTTTTTGTTAATAATTTTACAGGAGAAGGTCACAGAAAGGCGGCAACGCCCCCATTTTGCTACAGAAAGGCGACAACGCCCTCTACCTTACCGCAGAAAGGCGACAGCGCCCTCTTGGCCACTGCAGAAAGGTGGCAGCGCCTTGTATTTGAAAGTTTATTTTCTTCTAACACGTTTGCTGCAATTAGGGATATATTTAGAAGGTTTTTCTAACACTTTTCTTGCAGTGGGAGGGGCACAACTTTCTTTTTTTCTTAAAAATCTGATAAAGTTTGTTGTAGAAAGGCGGCAACACCCTCTTGTCCACTGCAGAAAGGCGGCAGCGCCCTTTGCTTTACCACAGAAAGGCGGCAGCGCCCTCTGCTTTACCGCAGAAAGGCGGCAACGCCCTCTTGTTCACTGCAGAAAGGCAACAACGCCCCAAAACAACATAGTTTGGAAGGTAAAATAGTCATTTTGGCTTCGTTTTTACTCTCATTTTTTGTTGTTTTCAAGTAATAACCCTCTAACATTGTTTTAGCAAGAATATTGGTATTTTTTTGGCTAACGTGTTATAGCATATTAGGGTGTACTTGATCAAGAACGAAGAAAAAGACAGCTAACATTTGTTTGCAGGGCCATCTATTTGATTAGATCTGCAAGAAAATGATCCTTGTTGTTTTGAAACATAGTCTAATTAGGAGGAATAAACTTCATTGCTTGCTGTGATTGTTTATTCTTGTGTTACCCAAGGGGGCATTAATTTGTTTTCACTTTCCCCTTGCACTTCGTGTGAGCCTAGGGAGTAGTTGGAAATGGTTAGTGTCTTCTTTTTAGTGAGACCTGCTTGGAGATTTCATCACCCCAAGGGACGATTCCAACCACGCATACCAGCGGGGTATATAAAGGGGGGAGAACGAAAGTTGTACCCCAATCCAGTCATGTCGTAATTGGCAGAGCGTCGAAGCTAGGGTGATACCTAGATAGACGTGAAGAGTTGGTCCGAGCCTTTCAGTATCTCATTGGGGTTCTCGACTCACGCTTGTGATGGACTGGTGTTCATGGTTGTGCCTCACGTACTGAGAGTATATTGAGGACTCCCTAGAAGCCTTGTGCATCTTATATTAAGACTTTTCCTTGCCATACTCTTAACATTAATCATAGGATTGTGCTTGCTTGAAGTGTTTTCTTGTGAAAAATCTATCAAATTTTTGATACTTTGGCCTTACCTTATCATTTTACGTCCTTGCCATAGCCATTGCCATCAAAACCAAACCTTGTCTTACTGCAGAAAGGCGACAGCACCCTGATTTTACTACAGAAAGGTGACAGCGCCCTGATTTTACTGTAGAAAGGTGGCAGCGCCCCTAATTTTACTGCAGAAAGGCGGCAGCGCCCCTGATTTACTGCAGAAAGGTGGCGGCGCCCCTGATTTTACTGCAGAAAGGCGGCAATGCCCTTGATTTACTATAGAAAGCTGTCAACGCCCCTAATTTTGCTAACTACGCCCTTGATTTTGCTATCAACGCCCTAATCTTTGCTGCAGAGGGGCGGATTTTCCCTCTTGAACACCCGAAATCGTCCCGTTTAGATTTTTTTAGCCTCTAAGCCATCATCTAATTGTTCCCAACCATTATCTCATCATCCTAAGCCTCCATTTTGTCACTCTAAGCCACCCAAAACCTCCATTTGATCTGTTTAAACCTCCATTCTATCACTCCAAATCTTCGTTAACCATTATAAATCCCCATTCATTCTCCACAATTATCTTTAATCCACCTGTTTATTTTAATTTTTTCCTAATCCATTTAAAAGTCCATACCCTCACCTAACGAACTCTATAACTTTACTATTTACATCACCAAAATACCACTCATAACCAAACCTCCTTAAACTTGCCTTACAAAGTGGTTACCCAAATTGACCATAGCACTTGAATTTGATTATTAGCCTTTAACTTCAACCCCAATCAATTCGCTTCCATCTTGAGGTGAATTCAGTGTCATAAGTTATCATCCTTGCCCCAATCAATCTATTCCTATCTTAAGGCAGATTTGGTGCCGTAATTATCCTCTTAATCAATCAAAGCTCTAGGCCACTAAGGGTAACTTCTTTTGATCAAACTTAAGGTCTCTCTCACATCTTCCATCATCCAATCATACCCATCCAATCATCCAAATCTATCAAAACCAATCATTCTACCCAATCAACCAAATTACATCTGTTCAACCAATGTTGTCCTATTGATCTTAATAATCCAATCCAATTCAATCAAAATCCAATCTAGCTAATCAAAATCACTCCCATCGCATCATCCAATCATCCTAATCTAAGCTTTTGTCCAATCTTGATCTGAGCTTGACCAAAATCTCAATTTGAGCTTTAATCTATTCCCATCCAAAATATTCTATCCATCCTCTTTATCCTTTCATCATCATGAATCCTCATCCTCCATCAATAGTAGTCAAGGGAAACCCTAATTACGTAGACGACGATAACGAAAGTATTGTCGATCAAGAAGAATATGACATAGATCCCCTTGATGCTATCATCCCTAGTAAGCTTTCTCCACCCACTTTCCAAAATCCAATTACTCCTATGAGCTATCCCGTTATGTCTCCATCCATGCCTAATCATGCTCCTTATGCCACCTTTGACAATGGATATCCAGTATCTTCTTCATCCCCATATTTGTCATGTCCTTCCTCTACATCATCCTCTTATACAACATCTACATCCTCTTATCCTAATTTCCATCACAATATTCCTATTACAATTCCCCATCCATGTCCCCTTATCGTAATCCTCTTTCCCAATCTTCCTATACTAATCCTAAATCCACACCCTTTTACCTTAATCCTACATCCACATATCCTCATCATAATCCACCATCCCAATACCCTTATTATAATCCATCCCCCACATCCTCTTGTCCCACTACACCACCTATATCCTCTTATCCTAATCCACAATCCATGTCCCCCTATCTTAATTCACCACTCCAACATCCTACCTTAACCCTCCATCCAATCCTAGTCCTCCATCTACTCCTAGTCCTCCATCCAATCCCATTCATCCATCCCATCCTAGTCCTCCATCCAATCCTAATCCCCATCTACTCATAGTCCTACATTCGATCCCATTCCTCCACTCTAACCCTAGTCCACCAATCCATAATCCCTCATCCATTTCTACCACCCTAGCCAAGCCAACCATATGCAAGTCTCTCATTTCAGAAGTTCTCCAAGGACTCATTACAAAGAAGCCATCCCCAACTCCACCTCTTGAAGTCATGGAACCATGCCATCTAGATCCATCATCCACGGTCACTAGTGATGAGACCCTTCTCCATACCACACCTATTATTGATGTTACCACCCCTAGTACTGCTCAAACCATTGAACCCACTAAATCCATTGAACCCCCACCTCCTACTCCAAGAACCACGAATCCATCGAAGACACCCAATTCGAATCCACTCCCTCCACTCCTAGGTCCACCCAAATCCAATCCACTCCTCCCACTTCTAGTAGCACCAAAATCCATTCCAATCTGCATTGAATCTTCCATCCCTCCATCTTCCCCACTTGAAGATTCCACTCCATTCGCCCACATGATGAGTCACGCCAAGAGTCTAATCCAAAGCATGCCAACATATCCCCTTCTCCAGATCAAGATCCTACCATCCCATCTAGTCCACCTCAAGATCACAGTCCCCCATCCATTCCATCCCATGATCCCCTTGTCATTCAAGCTTCCACTACTCCATCTCCATCTCCATCGCATGAGCCTACTACCACAAATCCAGATCCTATCATGGCCCCTACTCCCTCTCCTGATGTTGCTATCCCATCATCTCCTTCTCATGATCCCCCATCATCGCCTAAAAATGATATCCCCACACGCTTGCATATCCCCTTGGTCCTCTCACATTCCTCCATGGTGGTCTCCTCACAGAAGAAAAACAAAGCATATACACCAACCCTCCTCTTCCACCTAATAATGAACTCGCATCATTCTTCAGAATAACAAAAATCTTGTCCTAGATCAAATGCTCAAGAGAATGAACTATCAAGGAAAAGGTTTAGGCCTTCATGAGCAAGGTATTATAGAGCCCATCCAAGCTAAAGAACATTTGTATCCGCAAGGTCTTGGATGTACTACTCACGACTCACAATCCAAAAATGTTGGTACAACCTCTAGACGCCCCTCAACGAGCCTTTTCCAAAGAAATGTCGGCTCTTCCCATCGCCCCACCAGATCATATGTGGCCATCCCTCCTCCTCTATCGTATAACCTCAAAACAACCGTCCATCTTCCTCCTTCATCTGCTCCATCCATTTTGGGTCCTTACATCCCTCCATCTACCATCTCCAATCCTCCATCTACCATGCCCTTGTTTCCTCTAGGTCCTATGTCTATTTTGGGCCCCTATATCCCAAAATCACCTCCTCCGTCTCATCCTATCCATCCCTTCATCTATTCATCACCTATCCATCTTATCCATCATAAACATCCCTCTCACATACCCCATAGTCAGGATCAACAAAGGCACATACCTAAACATCCTCCATCTACACATAATCCCCATACTCCTACCTCCATCACTCCACATCATCCATCTCCCCACACCCATCCCATTGCTACTAAAAGCACTTTGGCTGTTAAAGAAAAAATGCATAAATCTAAGCATCCATATGAATCTATGGCTCCCCATGTCCCCTCCAAAAGACATGGTGAAGAGAAGAAAGATTTAAATCTACATCAAATCCATAGGCCCCAAAGGCCCACCAAAGCAAAGATCAAAACCATGTGGATCCCAAAGAAAAAAGATGCAATGCCATCACATGGAAAATCTGTAAGAACATCCAAAGTCACTAATCTAAAAGCTCATCATACACCCCTTTCATCTCCTAAATTTGTTTTGGGTCCCTATGTCCCGAAATTCACCATTCCATCTCCTCCATTATCCCCACATTCTCCATCCCTTAATCCTATTATCTTTTCACATCCACCACCACATGTGCCAATGTTGGTCTTGAACACATCTCCCATCACATATCCACCCCATCATTCCATCCATACCCTTTGCAGCATCCCATCCATTATCCCATGTATCTCCCTCTCTCAAATCCCCCTAATTCATCCTCTTGCATAATCCATTTATCCTCATAAGGTTGTACTAACATCCAATAGTTAGTTCGAACATGGGCCTCTACTACCTCGTATATAACTTAATGCTTGAGTCCTTCATCCATATCCTTATCATGTATCTTCTAAATTCCCTTATCCACATCCCTATCCTTATCCATTTTCATCCCCCTACTATCCAAAAATCCATAAAAATTTATAAAAAAAAAGAAAAAAAAATGAAAAAAAAAAGTAAAGAGAAATAATTCATCCAATGGTGAAAACTTGGCAAACAAGCGCCTTGGATAAGTATCATGATGAAAACCTAGCAAATAGGTGTCATGCGTAAATCCCCATCTGTACTTGGGGGCAACTTCCTGATATGTATTCCCTCCATCTGCTTTGGTTCTAGCTATGCACCCGTCTCCTTGTTATCCGTCCTCTTCATAAATCCCCCCATCCCACCTATCTTTTGCATCCTACCATCATATCCCATTTATCTCCCATTCCCTTCATCCTTCTTGTGATCTTGATCAAAATAGGGGCACCTATCTATGCATGCTTTGGACACCTATTGGTATACATTCCCTTCATCCATGCTCTATCATATTCCTTAGTCACCCATCCTATCTTCATCTTGTTATCTCCTTTATCTTCCCATCCACTTGTCTTCCATCCCTCATGCCTCCCCATATATGACATATCTAGAGTGGAAGCATCTGCTTCCTTTGTGACATAGTCCTTAGAGACATCATCTATCATAACATCCCTTCATCTCCCTATCCATCTATCATAGCATCCCTTCCATCTCCCCATCCGTATCTTCGTACCCATCTATCCTAGCATCCCTTTCATCTCCCAATCCTTCTGTCCCTATCCATCTATCACAGCATCCTTCCATCTCCCCATCCTTATCTTTGTATCCATCTATCACAGCATCCCTTTCATCTCCCAATCCTTATATTCCCATCCATCCAAACAATCCCTCCCATCCCCCATCCCTATATCTCTATCCATTCTTTCATCCTTATCCTCATCCCATCTCACAATCCCTTGTCATTAGTATCTGGCTATAGGCCTCCCCATGCAACCCAATGCCATTTATCTCATTGTCATCACCCCTGCTTCTCTTGCACATCTTTCCAATCTCCTATCTCTTTTCATCACTCATCTACCTATCATATCATCCTCCCAAGTTATTTTAATGCTTTGGATAACTATCCCATCCCTGAGCTTTATGTGATCATCATCATCCTATCCAATCCAACAGGTCTATCCTATCTTGTCGTATCGGTCCCATCTTTTTATCCACTTATCCTCTCATCCATCATCATTTATCCATTGTTTGGCTTTGGTCTTGTCAAACTACGTTACCCCTGCGCTTTCATGTAGGCAAGGTCGATCATTTGATCCGCCCTCGGGGTTGCATCATCGATCTTCATTGTCCACTTTGCTCTTCTATCATCTACCATTGGTCTTTCTCCTTTTGTCCATCCTATCTTTACCATCCATCACAGTCTCTATCTTGGTCAGTCATCCACCTTTCACCGAACTATAAGGGCTCTGCATTTTCACGTAGGCAAGGCTAATCTTTGATCGGCCCCCGAGCCCCTAGGTCTTTAGGTTGTGTCAGTCTCATGTCTTGTCTCTCTTGTGTCGTGTTGTCAAGCTATGCCCTCATCTAGCCATTTCTTAACAAACGAGATCCACTTGTATCATGAGATCCAATCGATTTTGAACATTCAACATCATAACGATTTTTTAGTTTAGTATCCATCATCTTTGGTCTCAACAGGATGCATCCTTCTTAACAGACCTCATCAATACCATCCATCCCCCTAATTGATCCTATGGCAAACGACGTTTGAAATTGATTGCGATCTTTTGATTCTTTTGGCTTTTGTTTATCATTTGAGCTCCCTATCGTCACTTGTCAAGGCCGCCATAATCCATCATATTATGGTGTGTTTTGACTTGTTAACATAGGGGCATATCTTGATCTTTTGCTTGATTGTGTCTTCTTGGTTGTCCCACGTAGTAACCACCAAGATCCCTGAGGTCTTGTGTTATGTTGGGGCATCCTTTTGTGCTTGTGGTTATCTCAATACCTGGCTCGACCAAGGTCATTGTGACTTTGGGGTGTTGGAATAGTCTTTTTGTCTGTTGTGTTTGTTTTATGCATTAGACACTAATCTGCCTTGGTCCTTCATACCTTGGTGTAACGTGTCTTATGCTATAGCAAAAATCAGTGCTCCGAAAATGGCAAATTGCATTAGGATTACATTTCATTCTCCATTTCATCATCTTACATGTATCCCCCATCCCTTCATCTTTCTTCACAATCCCCCCATCCCTCCATCTTTTTTTTTCCCTATCTCTTTCACCCTCTCAACCCAGACAGGAAGGCCACACAGCAGTGGCAAGGTTCCTCACTATTTGGCCCCAAGGAGAGCTCAGCGCCCTAGTAGCTGGGCGGAGGAGGTATTAACCAAGGGGAGGGCCACTGTAAATTCCAGGGCAGCAGCGCCAGGCCACACAACATGGCAGGCCCCCTAGCTGGGCGACAACACCCCTACCCCACCAACCTTTGACCTCCAAAATTCATGTTTTTATTATTTTTTCACAAAACCAACTCCGACCCATTTTCTTATTTTTCCTAACGAACAAAACCCATGTCTTGAAATTTTCAAAATTGATTTTTGATTTTTACACCGAAACTTCCGGAGGCCATAACTTTTGACTCGAGTCTCCGTTTGAGCAGAAATTTGATGGGTGGTTGCGTTATGAGATAACAAGTGGATTTCCAATTAATGTTGGAACCCGTTTTGACCCATTTTCGGGGCCTCAAACTTTCATCTTGACCCTCAAAATCCCAATTTAGTATTTTTTTCCAACATTTTAAAAAATTGTTTTCCCTCATAATTCGAAATGCATATCTCAAATTTGGGATGTTAGTTGGCAATTCCTCCTATCTCACTATTGGGTATTTTTTGGAAAAAATTTGTACTCCCAAAAGTCTATCCATGAGGTTTCCTAAAATGGCAAAATTTGACAATTTTTGAAAATTGCCAAATTGGGAAAAATTTGATTGTCAACACCTTCCGCCCCTTTAAACCCCGGAACTCGGTGTAGAATCAATCCAATCATATCCCTCAATCATTCTCGTCTTCAATCCAATCCTCCTCTGAGCTTAACCAAACCCCTAATCTGAGCTTTCGTCCATCTGTAGTCCAAATCTTTGGATATCAAACCAAATCTTAAGATCCTTCTCTCCATCTCACATATCAATCTTCTCCTCATTTGTTCAATCTCACAAAAATCACCTGATCAAATCCTTGGTCTTGTCCCCAGTCTCGTTACTAGCCTTTCCCCATCATTATCATCATCCATTAGCATCCTTCCCTATCCCTTTGGTGTTGTTTTGGGATGTATCCTTCCCTCATCAACAACACTTTCATCATCATCATCGGGAAGTATTCTTCCCTATCATTTAGTGGTGTTTTGGGATGTATCCTTCCCTCATCAATACCACTCAGTGGGATGTATCCTTCCCTATCCTCTTGTTGTTTCGAGATCCTTCATTCCCTTATTGACAACACTCCATCCATCATCAACCCATTTTGGCTTGTACCTTGACTAGAGCAACATCACCTTTTGTCCTAAAATCTATTTGCACTTCATCCATCTCCTCTCGCTTCTCTTACTCTCTTACCCATCACCTTGCATCTACTTCCTCATCTCCCCTTACATCACATCATCTATTTCGAGAGCACACATGTGTTCTCTTTAACCTGCATGTCCTCTCGAGGGGGCATCCTCAATCCCTACTCTTCATCCTCCCCCCATCATTTTCCTTCCTAGTCATCCCTTTGATGACTAGGGCATCTTTTCCAATCTAACCATCTCCTTTTGGGTTCTATATTTTAATATTCTTTGAAATGATGCTACTTCGTAACACCATCTCAAAGAGGGGCAAAATGTAGACATCCAAATTTGGACACTTAATTTATCCAAATTTATCACTTTTCATCTAAGTATCCTCCTATCCAAGTTAATCAAGTAATATTACTATTATTTAATTAATACCTTTAATTCTGCCAAATCTCTAAAGTATTTAATTAATAATTAAATACTTTACTCTCCTTAATCCCCTTTTTATCAAATGAATTAAATAAATATTACATTTATTTAATTCTTCACATGTCATTTTTATCTAATCCTAATCCATCTCCTAATTTTTTCATTAGGGATGTGCACATGCCTAATCCTTGATTAGGATGTGTCACATCCTCCAACTTTTGCAAGTTGGCTTCTAATCCTCATTTATCTTCTAATTACTGATTAATTAATCTTAATCAGTACCTTGGTCAACTCTCTTCGTTCCCCAAGAAATTTTTAATTATTTTTTATTCCTCCTAGAATCCCCCTTTCCCATGTGAATTTTTAATTCATATTTATATATAGATTCCCCTCTTTTATATGTGAATTTTTAATTCACATTCCATCTTTCCAAGGCTTCTAGAACCTTGGACTTGTCACAATCTCCACATGTGTCCAAGTCCCATCTTTTTGGAACCCACCTTTTATCCTCTAGATCCTCCTAGGAATGTGAATTTAATTCACATTTATATCCCCAAACACCTTTCCTTTTCCCATGTAGATTTTTTGAGGAATTCTAAAATTTCTCAAATGTCTCTTTCACTCCCACTTGGGGACAAGAAATCCCTTTTTGAGGAAATCTCCTCACTCCCCAAGGTGCTTGTCCTTCCTCCACCTCATGTACCTTTTTGACACCTCACTTACACCTTATCTTCTCTTAGCCACTTCACCATCCACATGTCAAGATGTGAGGGCTTGTGGGTTCTCAACCCACCATAACTCTTCATCTTGACCTTGTTGGATCAATCTTGACTGTTGAATTCTCTAGAGAATTCAAATTCTCCTATAAATACCCCTTCCTCAAGGGTATTTTCAACACTTTGGATTTTCACAACTACATGCTACTAATTTGCATTCTCAATCATCCATTATCATCTAACTATCTACCTTTTTAATCATTTTGCACATTTAATCTTGCATTTAGTCACTCAAGAAATCATCTAAGGAGCACACAAAATCATCCCAAGCAAGGGCCAATCAAGGAGACATCAACAACAAGGAAGGTGAAATTATTTACATTTTGTTTTATCTACTTTCCTTCTTGTTATATCACTCTTTTGGCTAATCTTGAGGTGTCCTTAGTCTTTTATCACTTGCATTTATAAGTTATTTTGCACGTTAGAGTAGGATAAAATTCTTAGGTTCACAATTTAATTTCCTAAATTAATATTCTTCTCATTTTAAATAAATGAAATTATTTAAAATGTCATCTCAATCTTAACTAATAGTCCATTTTGGTAAATAATCTGAAGATCGATTATTTATTATTTCACAAAATTCACATTTGGAATTTAGTTCCAAATTGGTAACTTTCCTCTAGAAATCAAGTGATTGGGAAGATTCTTGATCTTTCTAAAATTGATCTTCAGTCCAGTCTTTATCTTCTTCATTTTCAAAAATCTTTATTTTTGAATTAATTTCCTCATTTATTCTCCACCGCTGATTCGATCTTCTTAGATGACATCTTGACCACTCGATTAATAATTTTGCCCTAACTCTAATTAGGGATTTTCAGATTTAATCTGGGCCTCTCATTTTAAGTCTTTGTCAGAAGTCAATCTCGTCTGTCCATTCAAAATGGAATTTTCTATAAAATGCTATTTTGCTCTCATTTCTAGATTACGCACATAGATTACAATATTTTGGCATATTAATACTTAAATTAATTTGGCATTTTAGAGTCATTTTGTCATAGATATAGGCATAGGCATTTAGATTCAAAGCTTGTGTATGTCTTCGTCAAGGATTTCTCTCACGTCGAATCTAAGGGCAACACAAATCAACAAATTAGAAGGTACTATCAAGGTGAATCATGGAAACTCCTACGAATGAAAGGTTACAGCCAAGAAGTCATACGAAATCCTGTCACCTTCTTTTGAGCACAGAAAAATGGACGCATATAATAGTTTAAAACATTATCTGGGTTTTGTAGATCTCGGTCTTAGCTTTCCAAAACTTCAAACAATTTCAAATTTCATTAAAATTTGAGAAAGTTATGGCTATTTTAGTGATCGCTATTTTTTTTAATTTAGCTTTTAAAACCCACGTTTTCTTTTGCCTATAATGTTTTTTTGTGCAGAATCTTGAAAAATACTTTATGGGTTTTGAAAAATTTCTTTTCAGTTTTCCATAGATATCTATGCTTTAAAATTTAATTAATTTTTGAGAAAGTTATCGCTGTTTTAATTTGCTGCTATCATTAAATTTTTATTTATTTTTGGTTACTAATCTTTGTTGGCAGCATTTGGCGGTTACTTTTTGTGGGTCAAAGGAAAAATTTAAACTCCTAACTTGTGGTTTGCAGGTTCGAATGTCGAAGAATGAAAAATAAACATTGTGTCTTTATTTTTCTTAGATTAGTACACATTTTATTTTGGTGCAATTAAAACGAACCTCTGTTTACTATGTCTGAGTGTGTTTGCAAAATGGTAGGTGAGTATTCTCTCACCTTGTGAAAACTCGATGATCAGAAAACTAGACCCGTTTTTATATGTTATTAACCCCACGACTTAGTATATCGTAGTATCCTCTCCCCTTACGCTTTCGGGCGATCTTGGGTGTAAGAGAAATGGTTACTAACTCTAAAAATTGGGCTTACCTGGGGATTTCATCACCCCAATGCGACTGAAACCGGCAACGGAGCTAAGGCCAAGCTACCCCCGACCGGTATATAAATGTGAATCTTAAGGGAAAACCTAAGATTACGAGTGCGGATGTGTCATACGGATAAAGTAGTACTCTCATAAATCCTGTTGAGCTTAACCTCTTCAGGCTGGAGTGCCACCTAATTGGTGATTAATCTCTTGTTTCATGTATGGCCACTCGAACAGGGGTCCCAAATTAAACACTTTTGTGTAGTAAGCCAAAAACCTTCTATTTGCTAGCGCAACACCGGTCAGTGTGAAGGCATCCACACTTTCGCAGTCTGTAGTAGAGGTGATCAATCTTCCATGGGAGTTTCATGGGGGTTGAAAGCTTGGTTGGCCTAAAAAGAGAGTGCACTGTAAGGGGGAGCCCGTGCAGCCAAGCTTCTAAATTCACATGCTACTAATATGCGGTTGGGGAAACCCACGTGGAATCTAGCGAATATTGTCCTAGCCTAACCATAGGATTGTACTTGTCTCATGTGTGCTTGCTTACAGTCAAAATATCATGTGTGCAAGTGTTTTTTGGATACTGAAACAAACCAAACAATGGTCAAATATCTAGAAACAACCAAGTCAAACATTGGACCTTTTCTGACCCATTTCACAACATGAACATGCAATCTTCCATAAATATGCCATCTTCATCACAAAACATTTTTGAGCCATTAATAAAAAGAGACCAGAATGGACGAGTATATGTAGAAGACTTAGAAGCTGCAGCGCAAAACCCTAATATAGCTTCCTTTGTAGAAAAATCAGTCTTACAAGACCCTCAAAGGTATCTAGCCATGCTTTTGGAACAAGGGGCTAAGTTACCACAAGGCTTTGACATAAATACTTTGCCACCTCCATCCGTCTACCCTCACCATCAATAGTCACTTGACATAAATCCTACCAATAATTCACAACAAACGTCCACTTATCACCCTTATCCTAACCTTGACAAGGGAAGCCAACTATCAACTAGTCCATTCCAAACCTCCATGTCATATTTTGACCCTTCACCTATCAATCCCGTCCAAGTCTACATGCCTTATCAACTATCTACCAACACATTTCATGTCCCCACATCATACCATATCGATTCGGCCCAAGTCTCCACGTCCCATTTTAGTCAACCTTACTCCAATCGAGTCCAAGTCCCTATCTCATATCCTATGTCATTACCAACTAATATAGTCGAAGTCTCTGTGTCACATCCTATGCCGCCACATCCTAATCCAGTCTAAGACTCCATGTTATATCCTGTCCAAGACTCCATGTCATATCCGGTCCAAGTCCCCATGTCCTATCCTAGTCCTTCATATACTAGTCTAGTCCAAGTTCCCACGTCCTATCCTAGTCCGTCATTCATTAATCCTTTTCAAGTCACCCCCTCACAAGCCACATCTAGTCATGAAAATTCTATCATAGTCCAAAGTCAAATCCCATTTAATAAACTTGAGGATACATGGCCAAATGAAAGCCCAAAGCATGACCTTATAATGTCACCCTCATGTCAAGAACAAGGTAGTTCATCCCATGACCCTATCTTTTAGTCCATCCATGAAGTCCTTCAAGACAATCATGACATCCAAAACACACCTCTCCTTGACAACAATTCTATTTCTGATTATATCATCCATGACAACCCCATCTTTGACCAAGACCCTACCATTGACCAAGAAGTCCAAATCCATGACAACCCCATCTTTGACCAAGACTCTACCATTGACCAAGAAATCCAAAATGATCCACTCCTTGACCTTTACACCATTCATGATCAAACACTTTCTGACCTTATAAAGGCCTTGACTATTGACACTTCCCATAATGAGACACTTGCCTCCATGGGACACATAGACGATATTCCTCCAGAAAAAGAGTCTTCCACTATGGACATATTTGCATATGATCAAGTTATAGCTAAAATCATTGGACTCTATGACACTGACCATAATGATGGCTTCAACGTCGACTTGGAAGCACCAATAGAATCATCATAACCTGACATGCTGCAAGATCAGACCAAAGATATCAGTAAGGAATATGTCCAACATGACAATGAAACTAAGACACTTTATCAACTAGGGTCATCTATCTTTGTCAGAGTAGGCTTTCTTGCAGAAGAAAATATTACAAGTGACAGTATCCACATACCTAATGATGGGTTAGCATCTTGCTTTCAAAATAACAAATACCCCATCGCAAATAGAATTTGTCAAAACATTCAATATCAAGGCAAAGGACTAGGCATACATGAGCAAGGCATTCTAGAACCAATACAGCTTCAGGCAAATCACAAACATCAAGGTCTTGGCTATTCCTCAGACAGCAAATCAAATGATGTCAGTGGTACTTCCTCAATACTGGGGGAAACCTTGTCAGATACAAACATCAAAATGGAATCCATGAGAAATCCTTGTCATAAGATTGCTGCCAACACCCCGTCCACCCACACCATAAACCATCATTCTATCATGAATCAACCTCCCCTTTGGGACCAACAAAAACAAAAGTCTTACAAGTCAAAAGATCAAAATCAAATGTCAAAGGCCATTGAATCAAACAAAAGGACAAGTGGAAAAATGAAATTAAAATGGATCCCAAAGAAAGATGGATCAAACAAAGACACAAAGTCAAATACAAAAGTCAATCACAATGTGGAGTCACAAGACAAGAGGACTCCCACATATAACACATGTCCACCTCCTTCAAAATGGTCATCAAACAAGAAATCTAAGAGTGTTGGTTCCAAACACCATCCCTCCAAAATCTGTCATCCACCATCCCACGTTTGGAAAATAAAAAGTCATTCATCCAAACATCCAAACAATCTTTCCACGTCTACCATCATTCGTCATAACCCTACATCTCGTCTAAAGTCCAATGATCCCATGTCACAAATTCGTCACATCTTGGAAGCAACTCTTTACTGCAAGGACTCTCATGTCACTCTATTGCAATGTGCGTATTTTGATAAGGCCAACTCTAGTATCAGAAAGGATCACAATGACATCAATCAGTTGTATATAAGTGCTACGATCCTGACAAGACAACTCCTTCAGCAAGGTCATTATTGGCATATCATGGCACTAGTCTCTACATCGACACCGTCAATGGATTCAGAACAGTCAGTTGTAATCTAAAGCATCCAGGCTATCCACAATATCAAAAACACAAAAAAAAATCAAAAATAAAAAAATCGTCACCCTGATGAAAACTTGGCAAACAGGTGTCTTGATGACACCAAAAAAATCAAAAAAGTCAAGAAAATAGTAAAGAGACAAATTTCATTCAATGGTGAAAACCTGGCAAACAGGCGCCCTGGATAAGTACCATGATGAAAACTTGGCAAACAGGCATCATGTGTAAAATAAATCATCTATGTGAAATTTTACACTTGGGGGAAAGTCGTCTCATTTTCCCATGCCTTCCTCATGGCATTGACGTTCATCTAAGCCCTATCATTTCCACACATTTTTCCCACTTACCTCGGTCTTGACATAAAACTGGCACACATAAATCATGCTTTAGGAAAAGTCTAGACATGTCTATTCTTCAGTCATACACGATTCACGAAACATCATGTCATTGACTATCATAGTCTCATTGTCCTTATACGACATTGTCCTTGAAAATCATATGACAATTCCATTAGTCTCATGTCTCCCATCTTTTACCAAGGCCACCCCTATCCTTTCATGTCTGCCACCTATCTTGGCTTTCCCTTGTCAAACAGTCTAAGGATAATCATCATCTCATCTAGTCCTAACCAAGTCATTCTAAATGCAATGAGTCTAATCCATACAAGCACATTATCCAAAATTTTACTTGACTGTGTTCCTGGCCCAGATGTAGACTGCCATACTTTCGTCACATTATCGTCATCATCCTCATGTTGTTTCAGGATGCGTCCTTCCCACATCAAACAACGTTGTCATCACCTATCAATTGGTATTCAACTTGACTAGGGGCACAATCATGTTTGTCCATGGATTCTCATGTGTAGGCATCAATCATATGCATTTGTCACGATCCTCTTAAATGTCAAAATCCAAAAAAATCATAAAACAAAAAAAAAAGACAAAAACATAAAAAAATTCCTAAAAAAAAGACAAAAACACCATAAAAGTCCTAAAAAAAAGACAAAAACATCATAAAATGTCCTAAAGAAAGACCAAAAACATCATAAAATGTCCTGAAGAAAGACCTAAAAATCATAAAACGTCCTGAAGAAAAACACAAAAACATCCAAATCAATGTCAAAATCCTAAAAATGGAGTTAAAGTCAGTCATGCCAGTTAGTCCATGTCATTGTTGAACTACGTTGTCTCTGCGCATTTGTTACGTAGGCAAGGCCATTAGTCGATGGGTTCCCAAGACATTAGATCAGTCCTTTTAGGTTGGTCCAAATAAAATCATGGCATTTGTCACAATCGTCACATTATTCAAATAAGTCAGACGTAGTCAAACTTAGACACAAGACAGTCATTCAAAACGTCAATGCCAAAATTGGTCAAAATCAGACATCATAGTCCAATCAATCATATAGTCAACATTAGTCAACTTGCCAAAACATATTAGTCAAAACAATGTCAGTCTCGTCACTCTTTGGTCCTCTTCAAAATGTGTCCTTCTTGGAGTTAGACCTTGTCAAAATGTCCTTTTCCTTTTTAGGATGTGTCCTTCTTGACAATAGGCCCCATCAAACCATCAACACCGTCAAATTGGCAAAGCTCTTAAACAGTCAAAACTGTCAAACCGACAAGAAATCAATCTTTGGCAAACAAACATTGGCAAACAAAATAAAATGGTTGTTAATCTTTTTGGTCTTTCTTGTCTTATCTTTTGACTATCTTGGCTATTTTGTCTTACCTTTTTATTGTCTTTTCTTTGTGGTCATGTTACTAGCTACCTCGAGGATGTCCCATGAAGGATTTAGAGGTGCGATGACATCTCCTGGCCTATTTTATTTTCTTTGACTACTATCTGTGGATTGTCTTGACAAAAAGACTAGGGCAACTTTGCCCTTAGTATGAGTTAGGACATTCCTTGTCTGCGACCTTCTATTTTTCAAATGGATGACTTTGCACACCTTGGTCTACATCATATCATGGTGTTTGTTGTCTATTTGTGTTATTTTTTCTGCCTAATGATGATTAAGAGCAATAAATATTAAAGTCCTATGGCAATGTTTTGAAGGATTTGGTCTAGGCACTAACATGCATTTCTTTTTGTCGTGTCATCTTCTCTCACTCATCTCATATAGGCATTGCATCCATATCATCATCCATATCTTTTTCATTAACATTTCTTTGTCTCTTCATATTCTAGTCTTCTCATTAATTTCGAGAGCACACCCATGTTCTTGGAACCTGTCTGTCCTCTTGAGGGGGCATATTGTAACCCTCCTCGTCATTCTTCCTCATCTTATTTTGCATTGGGGCATATTTTTGACTTATTTTCTTTGTCACAATGCGACATGCTACATTATGACAAAGAGGGGAAAAATGTAGACACTTAAAAATGACCTAGGCCTACAAGCTTCATTTTTACCACTTTCGTCCTAGCATAATTATGACATTTAATTATGTCCTTGATCCGCATTCAACTATTGATTAATTCATGTCCTTTTATTCTTCTTGATTATTAAATAAATAATTATTTATTTATTTATTTAATATGTCACTAACTGTCATAATTAAATAAATAAATAAATTTATTTAATTATTAGTCTTATCTGCTAAATTAAATAATTATCTTTAATTATTTAATTTCCAAAATTAATATTCTTCTCATTTTAAATAAATGAAATTATTTAAAATGTCATCTCAATCTTAACTGACAGTCCATTTTGGTAAATAATCTGAAGATCGATTATTTATTATTTCACAAAATTCACATTTGGAATTAATTTAGTTCCAAATTGGTAACTTTCCTCTAGAAATCAAGTGATTGGGAAGATTCTTGATCTTTCCAAAACTGATCTTCAGTCCAATCTTTATCTTCTTCATTTTCAAAAATCTTTATTTTTGAATTAATTTCCTCATTTATTCTCCACTGCCGATTCAATCTTCTTAGATGACATCTTGACCGCTCGATTAATGATTTTTCGCTAACCCTAATCAGGGATTATCAGATTTAATCTGGGCCTCTCATTTTAGGTCTTTGTCAGAAGTCAATCTCGTCTGTCCATTCAAAATGACACTTTCTATAAAATGCTATTTTGCTCTCATTTCTAGATTACGCACATAGATTACAATATTCTGAAATATTAATACTTAGATTAATTTGGCATTTTAGAGTCATTTTTGTCATAGACATAGGAAATATGCATTTAGATTCAAATCCTTCAAAGCTTGTGTAGGTCTTTGTCAAGGATTGCTTGCACGTCGAATCTAAGGGCAACACAAATCAGCAAGTTAGAAGGTACTATCAAGGTGAATCATGGAAACTCCTATGAATGAAAGGTATATTTGTTCTTCTTTTTAGTTTTCATTGATCTTGATAGGTCTTCTGGTTTATTTTATATGCTTTATTGATTGATGAATCTAATCCAAAAATAAATCCTCAGTTACATATCCTACTCCTCAGAATACTTAGTGATATGCATACCTTAATAGGTATTAAAAGTAGGTAATAAAAAAAATTAGTTGGGTTTTCTAGTGTAAAATTATGGGCATGACATTTTAATGCAACCCTAACACAAAATCCAAAAACCTTTACTAACTTGTAATAGAGAAAATTTTGATATACATCATTATCATTAGAGCGTTGAAACAATTGTATCAAACAAAGACCTTGTGAAGAAATTTAAAAAATTCTAGAATTTTCTACACTCAATTCTAGCATAGTTTGTGATGTTTTCGTATAATTTCATCTAGAATATATACATCTTGAATAATTTTTTATCTATATGAGAAGGGATGGAGCAATCCCACATGTCTATACAACCTTTCACATTTTCAAAGAACTACTTAAAAAAGACATTTGACATGATAGAATGTTCTTTCACTCTTTCCATGCTTCAAGCCCTTAGCTTTGGCCTTAACTCAACCAAATATTTTTATGTACTTTTCAAGGATGATTCTTCTTGCATCATCATTAATGGTGAATAATCTTCTTAGTTTAGGATATGTCACTCCATAAGAAAAGGATGTCCTCTTCTTTATTTGTGCTTGCTACTAAAAATATTTAGTTATCATTTGGCTAGTTATAATTTTGGGGCCCTATCAAAGAAATCACTTCTTGGAGATATGTCTCATCGAATCATCTATTGTGATTTTGCATATTAATCCTTCTTGAACCTTATTAAAGAAGAGAATTCCATCATAAAATTTATGGAATGTTTGGATAGTTTCCTCTTAGCTTCAAGTTTTAGTATGGGATGGGCTAAGACTCATTGCTAGAGATACTATTTCCTAAACCACCTCCATTTTTTTTAAAAATATAAATGGGATTGGATCTAACATGAAAATTGATTAGTTTATTAGGCATCCATTTCTCATTTCAAGCCTTCCCCATTGATTTTTAGAATTATATGCTTCAAAGAGTAGAGATAAATATTTTGTAATGAAAATCCTAGTTATAATTTATATCTTTCCATCAATTTTATGATGGAAAATTATTCTTCTTTGAAATTTGGTATCCACCCTATCCCATAGAGTATTCAAAAATGATGGATAGGGGTCATTGTTGTCACAATTCCCTAATCATTTAATCTTTATTTGTAAACCCAGGGTTGTCTAAAGCTATCTGCGGGAAGAGTTGGATAAGTTTTTGGGGCAATTTTGTTGCCGTTCTGCCTTGTCAGGAGCAGTTCAAAGTTCCTTCTTTATTGAAAGTGGCTCTACACTATTTTATGCTATTCTTCTAACTTGTTTCTTACTTAACTTATTCTAAAGCTTCAAACTAGAATTCCTTCAAAACAAAAAATGTACAAAGATAGGTCATACTCCAAGATAAATCAGATCGTGAGAATGGAGGATTAACTTAATCTAATTTGTAGGAGAATAACAATCTAACATTTACTCAAATTCAAGATCTACCTAATTTATATAATTTAAATTCAATTTTAAAAACAAACTACTCCAATCCTCATTCGTCCAATCCAACAAGTAAGAATTCTTGCTCTGTTCATATTCCATTAAAAACATAATCATTTATCAATACTAAAATAACTATTCTTATTTGCAATCTAATTAACTAGAAAGTAAGTTGAAAGAGCTCTATTTAATTAACACAGTAATCGAGATAGGATTTTAATGATAGATTTGAGATTTATTCTAACATTAAACTAATGAAATGATTTCAATTTAAAGCAAGAATGAAGATGAGCTATTTAACTAACAGGATCACCTTCCTTCGAAAGAGCGGCCCCTTCTCTACCTCTGGAGGGATCTTAACACAGATATGAACTTCTTTTATTCCATCAAATTTTCCCAAAAAGGGATGAAAGTACAAGGTTTTAGTGAAGAACTAAGAAATGAAAAACAAAAACTAATACAATCTACTACTGAACTAACTTGAGACTGGATATAAATATCCTTCTCTTATTTGAAAACAAGGGAATGTGGGAAATTAAACTAACTCTAGTCTATTAAAGATATCCTAGAGTGCAGGGGAAACAATCATGGAGATCTCATGATTATCTTCAGTTGATGTCGAATAGAACTTTAGAGCTAGTACATGTGCTTAGCTAGAATTGTTGTTTGGTTGACAGGTAACTTGATCGAAGATGCTGAGTCATGAAAAGTTAGCTGCCCATCTCATTTGAATAGGAAACAGTTAACACTTTATCTGTTATATAAATACTCTTCAAGTTATGTGTTAAATACACACAATCATGAAACAATCACATATTAAATACCATTTAAATTATGCATTCATAGGAAACCAACATTTATATAAAAGTATTTATATTCTAAGTCTTCATACATAATTAAGCCCATAAATGAAGCATATAAAAGGTAATATTATCAGTTTTTAAACCAAACATAAAGTATCAAGTGTTGAATTTAGAAAATATATGAGGTCCTTGCAAGGCCTCATCATCCCCCCCTTCCTTCTCTTAACCATGTCCTCATGGTTATAGATTAATTTTATTAGGGACGTTCTTGTTCAGAGCTTTGATCCATAAGGAACAATCAAATACAACTTCTTTGTATTGGTCTGTTGTCCTAAGTTTGTTGGCGAAGTCATTGTTTTGTTCAAGTTTCTCATACCAGGGTTTTAAGATTTCTTCTAGTATTCTTTCAGGTGCATTGATTTTTGGTGTAGGCATAATGATGACGGGGTTCCTAAATCTCATCCCAATCTAGAATTCTTGTTGTTGTTGTATCAAATTGATCACATGCCTAACCCTTGTTAAACTCCAACTCATATTGTTTGGGCTGATGGGTTCTCTTCTTTTCAATGGATCTGGAATGGAGATATATTGTTCAATACATGCTTTCCAAGCTAATGGAGGGAGTGTTCCACATTTTTAAAACTTGCAATGCTATTCAATAGGTTAGAAACATAAATTGGAGCCACATCATTGAGCCTAGCCACTGATCTGAACTTTTTAATATAGCAGGCTGCATCAGGTTTCTCCCCTCATTAACAAACCATACCTTCTTTGTACTTCCCTTTATTCTTCCATTCTTTTCCTCCATTCAACCTACTTCTGCAACAAAGAGACAAATGACCTAATTTGGAGTTCTCTAACATAAATGTTAAGGAGAGAATCATCTATGGGTGATCCCACAATACTGGTTTACAATTTCTGAGAGATCCCATTTTTGCTAAAATCACATATTTTTAGAAAATATAATGATTTAAGCCTTGAAATGTTCCATTTAAAGGATTCCAATTGAAGAGGGTTTGATCAAACCACCTTAGATCAAACCCCCTTGGATAGAACCCTGCTAGTTTTAAACCATACCTATTACAGAGTCTCCTTTAGACCTATCAAAATGGTGATAAAAAGCCACTTTTGATTTACCTTTTGAGGGATCAAATGAATTCATTTTAAATTTATTTTTTGTAAGTATGTAGTCCTTATTATAAACTTCCCAAAAAGTATAATTTTAAATAAATTTAATTTTATTATTATATTTATTTTTTATTTCTTGTGAATGTAGGTTTTTCACCAAAAATTAAGCTCTCTATTTTGCACATGTGGAAAAATATAAGATTATCAAAATAAAATTTTGAAAAATATTTGTAGGCTAGGTATTGATTTCCTTGATCTAGTAAAAAAAAATTGATTTCGATACATACAAAAAAACTTCTATTGTATACGGTTTGCCTATGTCTGAATTATAATTGGTTTGACTTTGAAACTTGATTAAAGAAAAAATATTCAATGAAAAACTATGAAACCAAATGAAAGGGTTATATATCGTAGTTACAAATCTAAATTTGAAAAAAATAGAATTTTATTGTTCATAGAAAAAATGTTATGTTGTATACAGTGAGCATCACTCCTTAAAAATGGTGTTTATTGATAAAAACTAGTTTTCAAAGGAGATGGAAAAAGAAATGCAATCTAATACCAAATTTTTTGAAAAATATATATTTAGAATCTAGAGAAAAAATGTCACAAATCACTAGTTTGCATCATCTTCAAATTCCTCATGGTTTAGCCACTATAGGTGCCTGAAAGTGAAGATTTAGTTAGAAAAAATTAGTTCAGTGTACAGTTTGGCCAAAAATTGTAAACTAGTATTGTGGGATCACCCCTATATCTCCCATAAGAAAACCATACTGGAAAAATTCAAAATTTTTATTTTGAATACTTGGATGACTTTTAAAATATGCTTGTAGAAAATCATTGTCAGTCCTGAAATCAAGAGGTCTTTGTAACACAAGTTGATTTAATTTCCATTTTAAAAATAACTCTCTAAGGAATAAATCATACATCCTTGAAGGTTTTTTGGTAGCCACTAATGCAAAAGCTATGTCCACTGCTTCAACAACCTTCTTTTCTAATTCATCCCTTTCCTTTGTAACTGTTTCTATCTTATCCTGAAGCTGTTTATTGAGTTGTTTATATTTCATGGCAGTGAGTGAAAGATACCTCGGCCCTATGGATTTTTCTTGTGGTTTTCCTTCTGGTGGAGGTAACATAAGTAATCCGGAAGGTGGAAATACCATCAACTCTGGTTCTTCCTTGTTAGGAGCTACTCTCTGCCTTCTTTCTATTTCCTCCTTCAACCTTTGAATTTCATTGTCTTTTTGTTCACATTGCTCAGTTATTTTTCCTAGGGTTTCCTTAGCATTTTCCAATTGAGTAAACAACTGGGTTGTGTCTTGTTGCAACTGAGATTTCAGTTTTTCTACCTTTGTTTCAGATTTTGAGATTTCTTTGTCTCTTTGTTTCAATTTCATCTCGAATCATGTTTTGCATTTTAAATTCTTCTACTTCTCTCTCCAACCTTGATAATTTCAATGCAAATTGAATTTATGCTTCTTCTTTTATTCGATTTAAATCACTATCTATTTCTTCTGGCTATTTTATGGGTTGTTTCCCTTCCCTGTGGATAAATGGCTCTTTTGTTTGTTCTCCATGCTAAGTTGGAGAACCAACAGTAGTATCATGGATTTTGGTTTCTTCAAACACTTGAAATTCTGACAATTCAATGTTTTCTTCAAACATTGGGGATAAAGGCCGAAAATCTTCCTTTTCAATAGGAGATTTTGGGGGAGTAGTAGGGTTTTGCATAGTAGTTTCGGCCTTAGGGATTTCTATAGATTGAGAATCTTTAGGTTCTTCTGTTTTAGATTCTTCAACTTGAATTACAGGAGGGGATTTTTGACTTTTCCTTTTCTTTCCTCTCTTCAATTTCTCTCTTTCTTAGGATTTCCAAGTTTTTCTTCCTATTTTCTTTTATTTAATTTCTCTTTTTTCTCAACCCCTTTCTTCTTTTTACTACTTCTTTCTTTAGGCTCATACTCCTCTGAGGCTTTTATTTCTTTTTCCTTCCTTTTCCTAGAAGGTTCAACTTCTTTAGAGTCTAGTTTTTTATTCCTATTTAAAGTTTTTGCCCTAGCTTTTTCTAAACCCTTCCCATTTTCTATTTTCAAAGTTCTGGTGGGGGTTTTATATTTTTCTAAACTTTCACCTCCTGTATTCATCAAAAATTGTATCCATTTTTCTTCACCATTAGGTTTTTGCATGAAATGATGCTTAACAATTAAGTGCATTAAACCATGATGTGTAATTCTACTTTCTTTCTCTTTACATCTCATTGCCATGTCATTGACTTGTGAAAACAAGAATGCGGGAAAATTTACCCTTACCTCTAGTTTAACTTACCCATGGAAAACATGAATCAACAACCGTAGAGATGGCCCAAACATTGAAGCATACTAGTCGTCATAGGTAAAATATTTCATCAAGCAGTGAACAATCAAAGACTAGGGCTCTTGAAGACTTCCTCTCTCAATGCCCTTGTTTTTCCCTTTGTGAATTTGAAAAATGGGTAGCTCAGTTTTGGATCAACATGAAACATTCCTACAATCTCTTTTAAATCATGTTGACCTTGCTTAACAATTTCACCTTCAACTAGGATTCCAAGCAATGTGCTAATAATAGCCATGGATACTTGAATAGTTTCTCCTCTCACCACTGTGAAGCAGATATGAAAATTCCTTACAGATTCCTAAATGATATCCCATTCATACCCATCATATTTGAGTATGAGTTCCAACCATCCTGCTTGATGTAACCATCTCCTTGTTTCATTATCTAAAATTTCCTCTTTTGGTTCAACCATCTTCTTGTAACCCATTTTTTTCAAACGAAGAATTTGATAAATTCAAGAAAAATATTCAGTTAGGAGAAAATGTAGAAAAAACAATATTGCATAAATGACAACAGTATTTTTCTCTTTTCTTAATGAATTTGAAATAATTTATAGCTTTTTCCCGACATTAAATGTCATTTTCTTGCCATTATGTTCAGTTTAAACTAGAGTACATTTCGTACGCCTGAAATTTCTCATCAACCAAAATTGTTTTAAAACTTGCTAATGAAAGGTGGCAACTAATCTTGTCATATAGTTAACTTTTTTCTTTGACATCTCTTCACAATCATTACTTGAAAACTGAGCAAGTAATGCCACCTCATATTTAAATCGCTTAATAAATTACACTTGGCATTTAACATGATGATATGACTTTTATAACAACTTTATGACACATAATTTAATGCATTTACACTTTCAAAAATAAATACATCATATAAATGCTTACCTCTTGCATGAAATGACATCGATGTTGATAGATGGTATATGTGATGGTAGAGCATTCTAGAATAATCTTTGCACTTTTAAAAAAAAATGATCAAAATTCATTAAATGCATTTAATCACTAGATTATAAAATGAATTTAATCACAATTAGTAAATGTAATGTTTTTTTCTCATATCCAACATGCTGGGATCAACCCTTGTGGGAACCCACTTTCCTCCACATGCTATTATGTCTAACGATGAAAATTTGGAACATTAATTGAACCTATACCTGCACAGTAAACAAACAAGTTAGCAAAAATAATGAAGTTGAAAGCTTCAATGATGAATTAATTCTTCTTCCTGCTCTTGAATGTCATTGATCACATCAACTATCAACTAATCATTAATAACTTAGGGAAATTGTAAGTCTTTCTCTTTAAGATCTTCTTTAACTATCGAGAACAACTGATCAGGAGTAATTAGGAGCTATCAAGAGTTGAATTAACTTGAACTTAAACCAAGGTTTCATCAAAGAATTGGTTTCCAATTCAATTAGGAGCTATTAGGATCTTTCTAGTTCTGTGAGGAGCTATCAGAATCTACCCAAATCTGTACTTGCAAGAGACAAGAAGGTTAGGATTTTTTTTTCTTAATATCATTTTTTAGAAGATAAACTGCCATTTCTTATAGATAATATAAAATTCTACAAAAATGTTCTTTCATTGCTACACAACCTCAACATGGTATGCTCTCCTACTTTCCTATCCACATGGCCTCATTGTGAGTCTCCTCAATCTGTACTTATTCTATCCTTTATCCTTATTTTAGTTGATTTTGGCTTAAACATCACACTCTAAACTTTGACTTGTTTAAATGATTCATCTAAATTGCGCAAACCTCCTCCATGTTTTTAAAATCCTACTGCTCTATTTCTATTCTTTTTGCTAGCATGGCAAATTTTATATGATCATTCTCTAGCCTGCACCATGTCATGTAGACACTAAAATATATTAGTTGGCCCTGTCTTACAAAGCCCCATGATCTTCTAATGCTGGGCCACTTTATATTCTTTGCACCTAGTCCAAGGCATGTTTCTCATATTGCCTACACAATCACATATATCAAGTGGGATTCTTCTCATCTGGGAGATCTCTTCATAATTTGTGCTACCTTTAATGTTATCTTATGGTTCAAATAAATACTCTTGTCCTCCATCATAGATCATAGCTGTTTGCAACTCCTTGGCCTTCAAAAACCATTTGGCCATCAAGCATCACCCACATGAATTTAAAATGGCATAGCCAATTCCTTTTGTTATCACCTTAGAGGTCATATAACTTATACAAGTTGCAAGCTATGCTCTCTTTGCCCCTTTACATTTCCTTCACCACCTGAGCCTAAAAATATTATATGGGTTTGCAAAAATTGCTCAACAATCACCAAATGAAATTATTAAAGAAAAAAATTACAATTATAGTATTAGAGTGGTTTATGGTCAATACGCAAAAAAATTTCCCCCAAAAAATAATGTTTCCATTTTCCAATTACTCTAACTAGTGTTTAGATTTCAGTGTCATATAGGATACCCTCTTGCTATATAATAAAATGGATTTGAGTGATGACATTGTGGTTTAACCCCTTTCTAATAAGAATTCTCCATTGCATATTCACTTGCATATATTTCTATTTCAAATGGCTGTTATAAATTAAGAAGGGTTTGATTTTATATTTTAAAAATTTAAAATTATTATCGTGTTTTTGATTTAGATAAATTTTTCTATTAGTTGTAGTTATTAAATGTAGAAGTGTTGTTGAGAGTTTTATTAAACATTTCTAATAAATATTTTAATCTCGGAAACATTTTTCAATTCTCTTCTAATTATATGACTTAAATAAATAGGTGATCATTTTATAAACTTACACTTCTTCAAATTACATAGAATTCAGATAAAAAGAGATAGGGTTGAAGGTTTATGAGCTCTGCTAGGGTTTTCTTATGTCTACGGTCATTCTTGGCCCGTCTTGCATCATACTGCACTCTTTGTGCATGATTTTTCTCTTTTCCTGTGTGTATGACCGCATTTAATTCAACTTTTTTGTTTTAATATGCCTTCAACCGGCTCTAACACAACACTTTTTGCTAGTGTTGGCGGTTCGATAGCTCTGCTGAATGGATCCTCCACCAAACAAACAACCCTACAAATTTGTTCCAAAAGTGTTTCACGAGGTAAGTATTTTGACTCCCCAGCTGATGTGGTTTTACCTTTGCCTGATTTTGATTCTGCTTGTTAATGGCTTGAGCAACATACCCTTGTTGGGTATTTTGTTGGGAGGACTCCCCTTGAAAGTGTGCTTAAAGAATGGGTCAACAAGGCCTAGGTCCCTCATGGGGTCCACCTTGATATGGTCCAAAATTTAACCAAGGGATTTTTTCTGTTCCGCTTTGCGGAGGTTAGCCATGTTCAGGAAATCTTGAATCATGGTCCCTGGTATGTTAGGTCTTCTTTGTTGGTTTTTCAGTTGTGAACCTGTGACTTCGCTATCTTGGATGACACCAAGTTGCGGGTTCTGGTCTAGATTGAGTTTCTAAGTTTTCCTTTTCCTTGTGTGCCTTTTCTAAGTCATATTGTGTCCTCTCTAGGGAAGGTCATTTGTATTGAGCTAGATAGGTTTTTCTAGGCCCGACCCCAGAAACAGGTCTATGTTGAAGTGGACCTTTCACAAGATTTGAAGGACTCCATTGACATCCAAATTGGATCTCTTTGGCATACCTAGAAGGTCACTTATTTTAATCTGCCTAACACGTGTTATAGATGTCAGTCCGTAGACCACAAGATGAAGGACTGCCCTTTGGCAGTTCCTCCTACTCCTCCACAATAGGAGTCTGAAAAGCCTTGTCAGGCAGATAATTTTGTTGCCAAACTTGATGAAAAATGGACCATGGTCACAAACTGTAAAAATAATTCTAGTGGCTCTGGGATGGCTTCCAAAGTCCTTGAGCCAACTAAAATTGTTTCAAACCCTTCAACGAAGGGGAAAGAGGCCCCAGTCAGGGCTGGCAATGTTCCAACGCAACCTAGGCCGAAGGTTATGCCTTAGCCTACTGCCATTATGATAGTGCAGCTGAATGCTTCTCCCATAATGGGAGCTCAACGACAGTCTCACAGTCCTTCTCTGCTATTAGAAGAAGGTGAATTTGTGCAAGAGAAACAAAGATTTTCTTCTCTAAATATTCAAATTGGGTCAGTTTTGCTAGAGTTTTTGCAAAATCGCTTCTCTACTCTGAATGAAGAGGAGCCGAACTATGATGATATGGAGGAGTTTCACTCATGAATTTCCTCTCATCAAATGTTTGAGGTCTAACAAACCTCTCTAGAAAGTATTATGTTAGGGATACTTCGCAGAAATATGCTGGTATTGAAGTGCTTTATCTCCAAGAAGTTAAAATTATTGGTTTTTTTATTGCATTAGCTGATGATGCAAAAATAACCTCATCAGTATAATGGGCTCAATATGTAAATCTAAACCCTTCAACCTTAATAACCTTTCCAATTGATTACCTTTAGGAAAAATAATTGCTCTTCTTTTTATGAATAAGCATACAAACTTTATTTCTTGGAGCTGATCGAATTAAAATAACCTATGCTGATTTAATGGTTTAGTCTTGAGTATTTCACATGTCAATTACACTTCCAATCATCACTCCAGTCAAAATGGAAAATTAATGTGGATCTTCATACTTTTGAAAATGACAGAGCGGGCACTAGAATTCCAGGAGCACACGTTTTGGCTGAGTCTTTATAATTCTATTATCTTTCATTTTCAAAAACTTTAATGGCTC
Organism: Sequoia sempervirens; assembly: GCA_007258455.2. Taxonomy (NCBI): domain Eukaryota; kingdom Viridiplantae; phylum Streptophyta; class Pinopsida; order Cupressales; family Cupressaceae; genus Sequoia; species Sequoia sempervirens. The sequence goes on along the minus strand of VDFB02049217.1, from coordinate 95,804,769 downwards.
ATACATGCCTCTTTAATATTGTATATCATGGGCTTTAAAGTCCTTCTGCTATTGGAAATCTATTAAAAAAGACTCTATCGACTAGAAAATAGGATTTTTGTTAGTCGATTTTCATATAATTATGTAACTATTACACATAATGAATAACAAGAGAGAAGAAGATTATTGTTATGCTACCAATTTGTCTTTGAGTAACCACCATATGAATATGACTTTTCCCGCCATCCTTTAAATCACTGTGTAATATGGATGCATATTTGGAATGAATTAATAGAGAGGACTTTCTAGTGCATGTGATCTAAAGTAGCTGTAGTCTCACCTAAGAGCTAGCCACTCGAGGGTTATAGATAGATTAATCATTTTCATGCTTTCTAGTTTAATGGTGATGCTTTTGAGATTCTTAGTTTTCTGTTTTTTGATTTGAGTTATCTTCTCGCTTTCTAGATAGATGATTTATTGCTTTTAAGATTAGAGGCCCCTTAGCTTAGAACTTCTATTTAGTTGGATAGTGCTTAAGATAGAAGTCGAGATGTCCTCTATTGCATACAACTATTGGACATTGCCCAGTCGATATATTGATGTGTTTATTCACTAAAGTGCTAGGACCTAACGATAGCCTGTCACTTTTTGGTGTCGTTACTGGGGAAGCCCTTTTTTAGTGTTAGTAGGAGATATCTTGAATACCTCTCTTGGGGATAGGAATAGTTCTTTGGCTTCTTTTCTGCATGGTCAGGAAATGAGGCCCCCATGGAAGATTCATACCAAAAAACCCCCCACTTGACGTACCAACAAGTAGGGAGGAAGGAAACTTAGACCAAGAACTTACGAAGGAATTGACTGAATAGGGTCAACCTGATACCTTCCCATATACCTTGAAAAGAGAATGAATAGTGGTCAAGGAGCATATTCTCTTGAAAACTCTTGAATCTCCTGCCACTAAGCAAGTTGTGGAAGAGGATCACACCCCTTTCAACACCATGGGTGATCGTAGAAATGCTGAAAATAACCACAATAATGATGACCCCCCACCACACACATTCACTTATCTAATTGCTATTGATGCAGATGATGACATGACAATGAAAAATATCTCACTGGCCTTCTTACCAACCTTTTGAGGCTTGTCTACTGAGGACCCTGATCAGTTCCTATTTGAATTCAAAGTATTGTGTCAAACATATGACTACAAGAATGATAATCAGAAACTAAAACTTTTCCCTTACACTCTGAAAGACTCAGCTATGCGTTGGTTTATGGGACTACCTTCTCAGTCGATAACCTCTTGGGATGAAATGGAGTCTGTCTTTTTACAGAAATACCAAAGTTAATGCAGGGTGAGTGATAGAAAAAAACTATTCAAAATAAGGCAAAATGAGGATGAAATTTTAGAAGATTACCTAGATAGGTTTATCTTCTTGTCCAAAAACTGCGGTGGAGAAGTCATAAGTCTCAATATTTTAAATACATTATTCCTCAAAGGTCTCGATGATGAATCTCAAAGGAGTTTAGACTTAATGGGAAAAGGAGACGTGTCCCAACTAAGACTGGAAGAAATAACAGAATTGTGTTGGAACTTCTCCCATACTCGTGGAGGTATTCGGAAGTCCACCCCCTTACATGGTTCTAATGACATAAATAAACTTTGTGAGGGATTGGCCAATTTCAAGACCAACATTCTTGTCCAACTAAACACCACCTTAGACGACATACAAGCTAAAACCAAAAATCCTGAGACTTTGTCTATTTATTGCCCTAGGTGTCAAAACAAACATTTGCTCAGAGAGTGTCCCTTGGAAAAAATTGACAAGATTGACGTTTGTCAAGTATGTGACAAGAACAATTTATTTTTAAAAAAAAAGAAAAAGTATGTGACAAGAACCACCCCACCGATCATTGCGAGCTATTGAACGCCATCAAAAATTCCAAGAAAAGAACAACTCCAATCGAGGAAGAGGTGAATGTTGTCAACCAAAGAACTGGAGGTAATTTTTCCTATGGCCAAAATTCTAATCCTAACTGGAAGCCCAAATAAAATTGGAACAATAATCAATGGGAAACACCCTAGCCTTAGGAACTAGTACCAGTAGTCTCTAACTGGGGAGCCTATCCTTGGGGACCACCAGACTGGACAAACCAATCTTGGGGTAACCCTCAGTGGCCCCACTAGCCACAATAGCAGTGGTACCCTCAAAATCGCATTCCTCAATGGAATCAACCCCAGCATCAGTTTTATTCTGGTCCCAGGAGGATTCCTACTCAACAGACTCTCTTACAACCTCCCCAAAACACTCAACAGACTGAACAAGTTAACCAACCACCACTTTTGGCGCAACCAGTCCCTAATCTAAAGAACAATCGTCCAAATACTCTGGTGTATTCCTCCAAACAAGAAAATATCACTGGAGTCAATGTAATACACTTTCAAAACCTACATTTTAGGTATGGTAAAACACTTTCATAGCCGACTATCGAAGAAATCATAGATGAACCTGTCAAGAAGTCTATTAAGGAAACAACAATAACACCCACACCCGTTGAACAAACCCAAGACACTATGCAACATGAGCCCAACTCACCATCTGCAGCAGGATCTTCTGACCTACCTCAGGAGGAGGAGGGTCAGTCTCCAACTAAGGTTCAAAAAAATCTCAAGCCTAAAGACAAAACCAAAGCCCCTTTTCTAGAGCAATTGAAACCAATTTATGTGAAAGATGCTTTGGAAATAGCTTCACCTACGAAAATTGCATTAATATAGGAAATTAAATGACTATAGATTGAAGTTCCCTTGTTACAAGTGATTAAAGAGATCCCTAAGTTAAATTAGTTGATTAAACAGTTGTGCATCAAAACTCTAGGGAGAAAGCCAAAACAAATCAACACTATTCATATCAATGGATACCTAGCTGATTTATTAGCTGGAACAATCATTGCTCCGAAATATGATGACCTAGGGAGTCCACTTATAACAGTAATAGTTAATGAGGTAGCAATACCCAACACTTTAGTGGACCTCAAAGTAGCCATTAACGTAATGATTGTTGATGTGATGGAAAAATTAGGACTCATTGATATACGCCCCACAACTACAATCCTACAAATGGAAAATCAATCCATAGCTATTCCCAAAGGAATCATTGAAAATTTTCTTGTCAAGGTGGATGGATGGGAATATCTAGTGGATTTCTAGACAATTGAACCCCTTACGCCCAAGGAAAGTTATCCAATAATTCTGGTACGACCATGGTTGGCTATAGTTGTAGCCAAAATTGATTGTAGGGAGGGAGGAATGACCATTTCCCATGGATATAATAGCAAAATTTGTTTTTGTATCCTCTTGCCAAGCCTACTAAACATGATAAAATATGGGTTGATGAACCAGAAAGTCCTACTAGACAGGAAAAATTGGCTTTATTGGCCATGGTAGTCATCAAACAACACAATGAAGAATTAGAGGATGAATTAGAGAACGACGTGGAAAGTATTGCAATAGACTCTAGCAGTGAAGAGATGTCAGACGTAGAAGAAATCCTAGAACACCCAATCAACACAGATCAAGTAGAATTTGATGATGCTAAGTTTATTGGATTGCCTTGCCTTTTCTTTGCAGATGTTGCTTGGCTTCATAAAACTGTACCACACAACTGTCCACTTAACACACTGACAAGGTCCATTCACACTGTCACATCCAATTACCCGGGAGTCAAAACTATTATGTTGCTACCAGGAAAAAATTTAAACATCAATAGTTGGTTGATTGAGACAGAAGAACAAAGACTGTTTGATACCCTGGTGAGTAGATCTAAAGAATTTTCCTGGGACTATAAAGATATGGAAGGAATACACCCTAGTGTGTGTACACATCATATCTATACTGAATATGTTCGACCTATTCACCAACCACAATGGAGACTCAATCTAGCCCTCAAAGACATCGTTAAAACTAAGATTGAGAAAACCTTGCAGGTGGGATTTATCTACCCAATTTCTGAAAGCAAGTGGGTGTCACCCTTGGTTGTAGTTCCAAAGAAGAATGGGAAGTGGAGAGTGTGTGTAGATTATAGGGAGCTCAACAAAGTGACACATAGAGATTATTTTCCCCTACCATTCGTGGACCAAGTGCTGGATAACTTGGCTGGGAGAAAATATTTTTCATTTTTGGACGGATTTAGTGGATACAACCAGATACAGGTAGTAGCAGAAGACCAGGATAAGATGACCTTTACCTACCCTTGGGGGAAATTTTCATATAGGTTTCTTCCCTTTTGGCTATGTAATGCTCCAGCCACATTTCAAAGGGCCATCCTGGCTATATTTGTTGAGTTGGTAAATGAGTGCGTGGAAGTCTATATGGACGATTTCACTGTATATGGTTCAACCTTCGATGAAGCCCTCACAAATCTAGACAAAGTGTTAAAATGGTGTGAGGATCATCGATTTTCCCTCAATCACGAGAAATGATTAATCATGGTGGAACAAGGAATAGTGATAGGACATCATATTTCAGCTGAAGGGATTAAGGTTGATTCCAAGAAAATTGAAGTCATACAACAACTTGAGATCCCAAAAACTCAGACTAATGTTAGGAGTTTCTTAGGGCATGCTGGATACTACTGAAGGTTCATAGAAAACTTTAGCAAAATTGCAGCTCCGATGTTTTCTCTCCAAAAAAATGTTGACTTCATTTGGACACCCGAGTGTCAGTCCTCATTTGAAACTGTCAAAGAGAGACTCATCTCTGCCCCTATCCTATGAGGACCTAACTCAAACCTACCATTGCACATTTATGTGGATGCATCTAATGACACCATTGGAGTAGTTCTAGGGAAAGAGGATGAGAATGGAGGGAAATATGCTATATATTTTATCAGCAAAAATGTGACACCAACAGAGAAAAACTACACCACAACAGAGAAATAATTCTTGGTTGTACTGCACGCCATCAAGAAATTTAGGCATTATATCATAGGATACAAAGTTATAGTGCACACAGACCATTCAACCATCAAGTATCTCATGAATAAATCGGTGGTAAATGCAAGGATAATCAGGTGGTTACTCCTTCTTCAGGAGTTCAATGTGACAATTGTTGACAAACTAGGGAAGTCCAACATAGTCGCAGACTTCTTATCCCAGATAAAACATGATGGTGACTGTGCTTTGGTATAGGATGAATTCCTAGATGAAAATTTGTTCGCCATCTCTAATAAAACTCCTTGGTTTGCTGATATTGCAAATTACTTAGCCACCACAGAAGTACCACCTCACTTTTCCTCAAAACAAAAGAAATGCCTCATGAGAGAGAGTGCCCCTTTTAAATGGATTAATGGAATCTTGTTTTGATGTGGACCCAATATGGTTTTGCAATGGATTTTTAGGGCAGATGAGACCTACAGTATCTTGAGGGCCTTTCATGATGACCCTTCTAGAGGGCATTATTCTACTAAAAGGACAACTCACAAGATTCTGGGAGCAGGATACTATTGGCCTTCAATGCATAAGGACATCAAGAAGTATGTTTGTAGGTGTGATGAATTCCAAAGGGTAGGAAGGCCAACTACATCCAATGAAATGCCCCTGCAACATCAGGTAGTTCTTGAACCATTTGAAAAATGGGGATTGGATTTCATCGGTCCCATAGACCCTCCTTTGTAAGGGAAAGAGTATATTTTGGTTTGTATCGACTTCATGACTAAGTGGGCAGAAGTGCAAGCATTACGTGTTGCTAGGGAAGAGTAGGTAGCTGAATTTCTTTATAACATAATCTTTCTAAGATTCGGGGCTCCAAGAACAATTGTTACAGACCAAGGCCCCTAGTTTATGTCTAAAGTCTTGTTAGCATTACCAAATCACTTCCAAGTAAGTCACAAGAAGTCCTCACCCTACCACCCATAGGAAAATAGTCAAGTCGAGGTCACTAATAGGGAGCTAGAAAATATTTTGACAAAAATGGTCTCTTCGAGAAGGAAAGATTGGGCTAGGAAACTATTAGAAGCTGTCTGGGCCTACAACACGACTTGGAAGTCAACCACTGGTTATAGCCCCTATGAGTTAGTCTTTGGGAAGAAGCCCCTCTTTCCCATCAAATTCGAGCTCCAAACCCTTAAGATTGCCATGGAATTGGGCATGGATCTTAAATGAGCTCAAGTTGAGAGAGTCTCACAGCTCAGTGAACTAGATGAACTCCATCTGGACGTCGTCCATCAAACTGAACTGGTCCAACAAAAACATAAGGTCTGGCATGAAAAGCATATCAAAGAAAAATAATTCCATACTGTAGATTGGGCATTATTGTTCGATTCCAAATACAAGTGATGCCGGACCATCCTTGGTTCTTGACAATCTTGCATCAACCAAAAATAAATAAAAAATAAAAATTTCTTTCAGTTTTGGCCCTTGTTTTGTTCTTGTTCAGTTCATGTTGGTGGATTTTCATCCTTGCTCACTAACCCTTGTGGATCTTGGAGTACATTGTCTACTTGTTCATTTTCCTTGTCCCAAGATTTGAGCGTGATTGGATCTCTTTTTGGCAAGTTATCACTTCCGAAATTCTTGGTAGTTTCTTCAACCGACACTGAAATAATTTCAAACTTTTTGGCCAATTCAATATTTGTGGATCGTCCCCGTGACTTGTGGATCTTAATGGTGGGATTTTAATTATTATTGGGAGTGTCCCCGACCTTCATTATATGTCCACACTTTGTCTTACACACCTATTGAAGAGTAATTCAAATTTGAGGTTGACTTCTTCATGTGCACATTACATTTTCTTTCCTTGGAGAATGTAATGATGTTTGGCTGACGCAGATGTTTCTTGACTTGCGGATATGCTATAAATCTTGTAATCGATCATTTGAGTAGGGGGGAAGAAGAGTAGAGTTAGTATTTGATTAAGTGGATTAAGATTGATCTGAATTGTAATAGTTCAACTCGCATATAGGAGTATGTTTGAATGTTGTATGTTTAATTAGGCCTGTGAGCCAAATCTGTAAGCCCAGATGTTGTTAGCCGAATGTAACTGAGATTTATGTTAATGAGAATATTTCCATGTGCATTTTCCTCCATATTATGTGTTTCTTTTGTTGTGTTACTCTTGATGCACGGTCTGGATTGTTCTCTTTGAGGACCCTCCTACTGTGGCTGTCATCATATTGGTATCAAAGCGAGATTCGTTCCTTGCGCGATCGTTAGAGTTTGCGAAGTCCTGTTGAAGATTTGTTGTGGGGTGGTGGATTGAGGATTCGACCTGCAGCTACAGAGGACTTGTGTGAAGATGGCGAGAAGGAGAAATGGTAGAAATGGAGCACGTGGAAATGCAAACCTAGCTATGATGGAGATGTTAAGAGGAATTGTTGGTGGATTAGATGCAGTTGAAACGGCCTAGAGGAGAGGTCGACTAGTTGATAATGTGAGTGATGAAGAAGTAGAAGTACAGGAAGAAGGAGGAAGAGATGAGCAACTTGGCCTAGATCAGGGAAAAGAGAGGTTCATAAGAGCCCTAACCAAGGTGAATACAAGAGCCCATTTCAATCCACCAGATTATAATGGCAAGCTAGATTCAGATGCATTGTTAGATTGGATCATAGATATGGAAAAATATTTTGAATTTGAAGGTACCTCTAAAGATAAGAAGGTGAATTTTTCTTGTACAAAGTTGAGAGGACATGCATCCCTTTGGTGGGAACATTTGCAGACAGATAGGCAAAGAAGAGGAAAAGAAAAGATAAAATCATGGGATCAGATGGTGAATAAGTTGAAATCAAAGTTTATGCCTGTATATTATCATATTAGCTTGTTCAAGAAGTTGAAAAATTTGAAGCAGAAAGAATCTAGTGTGACAGAGTATACTGAGAATTCTATAAGTTGAATATCATATTTGGAAATTCGAAGGATGAGATTGAGCAAGTAGCCAGTTATGTGAATGGTTTGAGGTCATCTATACAGGATGAGATTAGTTTGATAAAAATGGTTAGTGTGGGAGAGGCATATCAGTGTGCCCTGAAAGTAGAGGAGAAGTTGAATAAGAGACATGAGTAGAGACAAAGAGGAAGATGTGGAAGATTTCAAAGAGGAAGAATTCTTATTGGAGGAGGAAGAGGATCTTTTCTAGACCAGAATAAGGATAAGGAGGTTAGTAAGGATGAAAATTCATACAGAGAGGTGATGTAAACTCTTACAGAAAAGGAGGTTATGGTGGTTACCGAAATGAAGGTCATAGAAGAGATGATAGAGGATATGAGAAACATATATTCAAAGGAACCTATTATAAATGTGGTGGAGAAGGACATAGGGCATTTGAATGTAATCAGGGAGAGACAAGAAGAAAGACAAAGAACAATAGAAGAACAACCTTTGTTGAGGAGGATCATGCTGGATCATCTAGTAAACTAGAAGATGGAGAAGTATTAGTGAATAGGAGAGTATTATGTCAAAGTGAGTTGAGTAGGAACCGTTATAGAGAAAGAATTTGTTCCAGAAAAGATGCAAGGTAGCTAGTAAATGTTGCAAGGTGATTGTTGATAGTGGAAGTTTGAAGAACCTGGTTTTTGAAGTGACTAAATTGAAGTTGGAAAGGTTGAAACACCCGAAGCCCTATCAGATTGCTTGGATTTAGGATGTGCATAAGATACTGGTAAGTGAACAATGTTTGGTGAAATTGAAGATAAGAAATTACTATGATTAAGTTTTGTGTGATATCATGCCTATGGATATATGTTATGTTTTGTTGGGAAGGCCTTGGTAGTATGATAGACAAACTATTCATGATGGAAAGAAGAATATAAACACTATTATTGCTAATGGGATGGAACATATTTTATTGCCATTGGAAGATGTTCCTACAGTTGAAGTTTGTACGAATGCTAGGGTTTGTCTGGTTGATGGAAGGAGATTCCTTGATGGATTGAGACATGAGAATGTATGTTATGCCTTGGTGCCTAAGAAGGATAAAGACTTGAAGCACGTGGAAGGACACCCAGAAGAGATAAAGGAGATACTGACATAATATGAGGAAATCATTTCAGATAATGTACCTGATGGATTTCCACCTATAAGGAGTATTAGTCATTGTATGGATCTGATTCTTGGAGCTAGTTTTCCTAATAAAGCAGCACGCCGGATGACACCAACATAGAATGAAGAGTTGAATAGACAAGTGCAAGAATTGTTGAGGAATGGTTTGATTAGAGAAAGTTTAAGTCCCTGTGCAGTATCTATTGTGCTTGCACCTAAGAAGGATGGAGAATGGAGGATGTGTACCGATTCTAGAGCTATAAACAAGATTACGGTGAAGTATAGATTTCCTTTTCCCCATATGGATGACATTATGGATTGTTTGAGTGGAGCTAAGTACTTTACAAAGAGATATTTGAAGAGTGGATATCATTAGATCGGAATCAGAGAAGGAGATGAGTGGAAAACAACTTTCAAGACAAATGAAGGGTTGTATGAGTGGTTGGTTATGCCTTTTGGATTGAAAAATGCACCGAGTACTTTCATGAGGTTGATGAATGAGGTATTGAAGAAATTCTTGGGTAAGTTTTTGATTGTGTACTTGGATGACATCTTGATTTTCAGTAGAAGTAGAGAAGAACATTTGTTGCATATCAGACAAGTCTTGCAGAGGTTGAAAGAAGAGCAGTTGTTGATAAACATCAAGAAGTGTAGTTTCATAAAGGAGGAGCTGGTATATCTAGGATTTTTGATATTAGTGGACAGATTGAAGATGGATCCTGAGAAGGTAAGAGCAATTTTTGAGTGGCCTACACTAGATAGCATTGGAGAGGTAAGATCATTTCATGGATTGGCTAGTTTCTATAGAAAATTAATTAGAAATTTTAGTTCTATTTTCAGTCCTATGACAGAAGTAATGAGAGGGGATATAAAATATTTTAGATGGACATCTGGAGTAGATCAAAGTTTTGAGTTGTTGAAGTAGAAGGTGACTAAGTAGCCTATGTTGGCTTTACCATATTTCAATAAGTTATTTCAAGTAGACTGTGATGCAAGTGGAAATGTAATTGGAGCAGTACTGAGTTAAGAGGGAAGACCTGTAGCTTATTTCAGTGAGAAGTTGAATGATGCTAGGAGAAGATATTCAGTGTATGATCAGGAATTTTATGCCATAGTTCAAGCCTTGAAGAAGTGGAGACATTACTTTTTTCCTAAGGAGTTTGTGTTGTATATGAATCATCAAGCATTAATATAATTGAATAGTTAGGGTAAGTTGAATCAGAGACACATGAGATGGGTGGAGTTCTTGCAGAGTTATACTTTTGTTTTGAAGCATAGGGGTGGAAAGTAAAATAGAGTTGTTGATTCTTTGAGTAGGAGGAGGAATTTATTGACATAGATGAGAGTGGAGGTATTAAGCTTTGAGGAGTTAAAGAACTTTTATGAAGAAGACTCGAACTTTTTAGAACCTTGGAGAGCTTGTAAAGAACCTGTTTTAGAGGATAGAAGTTAGTGGTTGGATTATTTCATTCAAAAGGACATGTTGTTCAGAGGAAATCAATTGTGTATACCCCAAAGTTCAAGGATAACCTGGTGAAGGAGAAGCATAGTGGAGGAATGTTAGGAAAATTTGGAGTTGATAAGACAGTGGAATTGATAAGTGAGAATTAATTTTTGCCACAAATTCATAAGGATGTTAGGAGATTTGTGCAGAGTTGCAGAGTTTGTCAAGTTACAAAGGGGAGTAGTTAGAATGTTGGATTATATAAGCCTTTAATAGTTCCAAAGAGACCTTGGGAGGATATAAGCATGGATTTTATACTTGGTTTGCCAAAGATACAAAGAGGTAATGATTCTGTATTTGTGGTGGTTGATCAATTTTCTAAGATGGCACATTTCATACCTTGTAGGAAGACAACAGAAACAGTACATGTAACAGATTTGTTTTTCAAAGAGGTAGTTAGATTGCATGGGTTAACTAGAAGTATTGTTTCAGATAGAGATGTAAAGTTTGTTGGTTACTTTAGGAGGACACTTGGAAGAAGTTGAAGATAGATTTGAAGTTCAGTTCTACTTTTCACCCACAAACAGATGGAAAAATAGAGGTAGTAAACATGAGTTTAGGAAATTTGCTAAGAAGCTTGGTTGGAGAGCAGACTGGAAGTTGGGATTTAGTCCTTCCACAAGTAGAGTTTGCTTACAATAATTCAGTGAACAAGAGTACAGGAAAGACACCATTTCAGATTGTTACTGGAGTTCACCCTAAAGGTATATCAAAATTGAGAGACATTAGTATGAAAGATAAGAGGAGTGCAGAAGCAGAAGAATTTGCAGAACACATGAAGAAGTTGCATACTCGAGTGAAACAACAATTGGAAGAAATGAACTAGAAGTACAAGGAGAAAGAAAATGAAAAGAGGAGACATAAGTAATTTGAAGTTGGAGATGAAGTTGTGCTCTTAGCACACACACCCCGTTCGGAATGGGGACCCTCTTTTCTTTCGCCTTGTCAGGTCGTTCTATCACCGCCTCATTTTGCATGCCCCATTTTGGTGTCCTAAGTGGTCAACATTTTTCCAAAGTCTCATCTTGAGTTGACCATGTTTCATCCCCTTCATTTTGGCTAAGTCCTAGTGCCTCGCAGACTCTCCTTGGTAGTTTGATTCTGCCAGTGGCCTTGGGGCCTGGTGGGCTCACCTCACCAGGTTTCCATGGCCGAGTTTCTTCTGGGTGTTTTCTATTCCAAAATGGTGAAAGGCTTCTGCCTTCCTGAGCCCCAGGACCTAGCCCCTTCTTCACCATCTGCTTAAATTGAGATAGGTTTTCAGTTGCTTTTGCACCCTCCAGGCCTGACCCCCCAGACTTCCATGTCCGGAACTCCCTGCTGACTTTGTCATTCTCGACGATGAAAACTCGATGGTGCTCCGCCCTCTGGATCCTGAGATCCCCTTCATCATCAATTTCCAAGGTGCATTTAGAAATGACCATCGGGTTGCATCATTCTGAGCCCCATGCCCCGGACCTCCCACCGCCATCTGTAAATTTGAACTCACCAACCCAATGGCTGACCATACAGGCATTAAATAAGGCCATTAAATGCATGTGTAGGTATAAATAAAGGGGCTGACCTATTATTTTCATTTGTCAGATTTTCCAGAAGAGATTAGAGTGCTTGCCAGAGGAGATCAGTGCACCTATCACCAGTCGCCTTCACATTTGAGATCATCATTTGACCACCCTTAGTGGATTTCAGGGTTTCTCCCATCAGAATTTTGAGGTAAGTTTCTCGTCCGCCCTCCCGAGAGGTTTTTTATGATTTTGTGCTTAAAATAATGAATAAACATGGCCTAAAATGCATTTAATCGATAAAATACAACAAAACCCATGTCTTCAAATTTTGAAGAACCTCCAAAATCACCCCCTAACATCGGGCTGAAACCAAACCACTTCACCATCGTTCTTCGTGTAGGGCATTCGCACCCTTTGGGCCCGTCCCCTCCTGCCACCATTTAAAAACTAGAAAACATGAAATTTTTCAAATGGTGAAATGCCCTATCGGGCCTGCCACCCCAGAAATTCGTTAGCTAATAGCTATCAAACTTAGCAAAAATTTGAAACCCAACCTCCATCTTGGCCTCACGGGCCCGCCTCACTAGGTTTCCTCGAGGTGTTCATTGTCCCGAATGGCGAAAGGCTCCTGCCTTCCTAAACCTTGGGTCCTCGGCTCCTCAATTCCTGCCCATTCAAAGTTGCAAACATTTAGGTTGCTTTTGTCTACTCTGGGTCCGGTCTATTGGACTTTCATTCCCAAGACTCTGCCTCGCCCCTGCTGGTCCTAAACGATGAAGAGGATGCACCTTTTTTCCCTCTGGGATCCGTATTTATTTTCGTCGTCTGATGATTGAAACTTAAATAAATTATGCCATCCTATCGCCAAGTCTCAGGTTCTGACCCTCCATTCGCCATCCCTTCCACCACTGAGCTCCGCCCACTGGGGTTTTGTCCCCCTCCATCTGATTCAAGAAGGCGAGGCAAGTCCATCTTCCCAAGTTTCGAGCTCTGCCCCCTCGAATGCCTAGAGAAATTTCACTATGAAGACCAACGACCAAGGTTGGTTCTGGGTCTGGTCCCCTGAGCCACTCCCACCAGGTTTCCGTGCCACAATTGTCATTCCAAATAGTGAAACCCTAATGACCTTCTGCTCCTCTGGGCCTGGGCACCTTGAGTTTCAAAGTAAACCATCAGCCGTCTTTTGACCTTTCGGGTCCCAGACCCCAGAGTTTCGACCTTGAAACTCTGTTTCTTCCAGGTCATTTCAAACAACAAAATCCTAACAGCTTTCTAGCCTTGAACCTCCAGGAGCTCCAAAATTGATCAAGATAATCTCAAATTTGAAAACCAACCTCGACCCACGTGCTCAAATTTGACCCTCTTTGATACGAGCCTTTTAAACCATCAAAGCATGAAGACGAGAGAAATCACTCAGATTTCCCTGACCTGTTCACCCTTTCAAAACAACATTCCAACTAGGGAAGTCCGACCCGTTGGGCCCGGATTGCCCAAAATCCCTTTAGAAAGTGACTAATAGCATCTAAAAGTAAAGATTTAACTTTATTAATTATATGATGTCTAATTGGATTTCGTCGATAGGATTTTGACTAATATTAATGCTTTCATAATTGGTTGTACTCATTATGTCTATGTTTGTAGGATATATGGAATCGAGTGTAGGACCCTCAGGGGCGACTGCAGAAAAAGACAGGAAAAAAGTAGGAAAGACTCCTCATGGAAATGAGGACAAAGACCAAATGAAATACTAGTTCTAGGGTGAGCCTCTACATTCAAAAATCACACCGACTGGAAGGAGATCACAGACACCAATATCGGCTACGCCAATATTGATGAATTCAAACAAAGGGTTAGAATCCACTCGAAGACTGACAATGCAAGATCAATCAGACATAGTGGGATTGCAAAAGTTGCAGGCTTCCCCCCATCTCTCATAGCCCCTGAATTGGTCATGGTTTGCTGGTAGGCCTACCAACCACATACACAAACCATTGTCGATAGAGATGAGAACATCCTTGCTAATATGTCAGCTAAGGGAATTACTATAACTTTTCACATTCCTACCTTTGAGGAGATGGAGATGCCCACCATAGAGGAAGGAAAGGAAACTTGGGATGAAAACTCGACGGGATGCAAGAAATTAATAAATCAGTACTGGCTCAAGGAGAAAAGAGGCAGCACTGCAAAGGTTCCTCAAGAGCTCTTTTACAATGATTTCTTTGAGGACTACCACAACCTAGTAACCATGTTGAGCAGGGTGATGGGCCTCCCTACTATTGCATTTTTCCAATAGTGGATGGTGTATTTTGTTGAAAAAATCCTCTGTGGGGACAAAGATGTCACCACGAAAGCCTCATTTTGACTGCTTCCATGAGCAATTTATGAATGCGAAGAAGAGATCTAAGTTTTACATGACCTCCTATCTGGTCTACTCACTGGATAAGACGAGGCAATACAACGGATTATTTGTGGCACCTGATGAGGAGTCGGGCCGAATATTGAAGGTTTATGATAGATATCCCTAGCTATAGTTTAAGAATTTCAAGGAGTACTGCAGGGTGAATGAAGCCTTCATTGGCCACATCATCAGGCTACTAGGAGGATATTTTGAGAGAAGGGTCTCTCATAGTGCTTAGGCATTCTTGAAGTAGTACGCCTTCTTATTTTTACAGTACCCCAAATTCACATATATTCACGCCCAGGGTTTCACGGAAAGGCTGAATAAGCTACCCCGGTACCCCAATGACTGGATCATATTGTTAGAACTTTCCTAGCAGTTGCAACATATACATTCAGTCCTCAGTAGTAAACACCTGGTAGGGATCCCTTATCCCTTAGCTTTCGACCAAGGAATGTACAAATTGCAAACTTCCCAGTGTGCTGGGAATTCTGAGAAGGAATTGGTAGAGTACCACTTCTACCTACACACTGCTCGCCCGTGAATGGACCCATATGGGAATATAAGAAAGGAACTAGGACCAGGGTATGCCCACCTACATCACATTGAATATTTATGGGTAGATTGCTAGGATGATAAAGAGGTTTACGCGAGGCATTACTTGCAGATGACTGCATACTTCGTAAGAAGGGTGCAGCTGTTTCCCATATCAGATCAGGTTGAGGAGGATGAGAGCACCATCATGGACCCTAGGTATGCCACAGTCGCTAATTTACCATTGCTAATGATAGACTAGGATGAATAGGAGGTTGATGACCTCGACATTGTAACTAAACCAATCATGGCTCATACCAAGAATGGGTTAATGGAAAAGTAGCCCGATTGAACCAACAAGGGGTTGTCCTGACATATGAAGGACTCAAGAGTGAGCCTAGTGCCATGAAGGATGTTGCCACTACAACTTCAATAGGCGGGACATCCAAATCTCCTCTAATTATTCGATCGAAGAAGAGGAAAGGGATTAAAGTGGAACAATCTCCAGACCTAAAAGTTTATTCAAGGAAAGATTCAGGAGGCTCACCCTCTAAGAGGCCCAAATAGATGGGAAGTGTTGCAGAGCAGCCACCAATTGAAGAAGATCCCCTTCAATCAAGAGGGTGAGGAAGGGCAGACAGATCAACCAAGACCTCCTTATGCTCTCCCTGTCTCTTCCACCCTTCCGCCTATTTCCTAGGCCATGGTTGCTACATCTCCATCTGTAGTGGAAATCTCAGTCCATCTCACCTCCTCTCCCTCGACGGGGCCCATAATAATGTTTGAATCTTCCTCCACTGCCATGTCACCTACTACATCACTCCCACTGGCAGCAGTGACAACACCAATTCCCACACTAGCATTACTGGAGGCTTTCTTGCGGCACATGCAGAATGTCCCCTCTAAAATTTCTCAGATATTTCTAGATCCACCATTCAAGCTGCCTTAGTGTGGGTCCTCGCCAGTGCTACACCTTCCCAACCTCCAATGAGACCGCCAACAATGAAGGCTACAATGTTAATTTCTAAGGAATGGGAGAAGCAGGAGAAAGAAGCCTCGAAGGAAATGGAGGAGGAAGTTGATGAGTACGATGAACACCTAGAGTATGAACACTGACAAATTGATAGGGTGGTCTATGAAGAAGAAGGAATAGGGTCTTCTGAAAGTGGAGACAAGGAGGAGGGTATAGGTGGTAGAACTATTATATAGACCTTTGATGATGATCTCGAGGAGGAAATGGCTAGACAATTGAAGCATGATGAAGAAAAGGAAGAGAGGCCACTGCCTAGAGAAGAAGAGCAAGAAGGTGACATGGCAGCAGAAAATGCGGAGCTTCCTACAAGGGAATAGTAGGAGGATGTTTCATCTCCTCATAGAGAAGAGGGAAATGTGGAAGAAGACAAGCTAGAGGAGCAAGTACACAAGGACAAACAAACTGAGGAAGGAAAGGGAAAAAGAATTGAGATAGAAGAAAGCCCACGGGAGTGATTGCCTACTAAGCCTCTCGTTAAGTGCCGCATGTTTGTCCAAGACTCCAATGAGGAAGAAGGAGACAAAACTAAAACAGAGGAAAGGGCTCCCATAGGTGAACAAACAGAAATCAAAACAAGGGAAGGTGACGGTGATCAAGAATCACCTAAGGGAAAATCTACTATGCTCGAATGGCTGGAGAGGCAGCTTGAAAAGAAGACTCCTACCCCGAAGGATCCAAGAGCAAGGCTAGAGGATATCTTGGCCTGAGCACAAATCACAACCAAAAAGGAGAAGAAGCCCAAAGTTAGGTCCAAGGTGACGATGGATGCTTCTGGGTCTCGAACTATGCAAGTGGTAACACCGGTGGTAGGCCTAGAGGGAGTAAGCTATAATATCTCCACCATTAACTTGGGAACTGCTACTAGAGAGCAGAAGGTGGAACACCTCGAGGAGTCAGTGGCTACAGTGGTGCACCTAATACAAAAAGATAAAGTCTCAAAGGATGAGCTTAAAGCACAGGTAGCTACCTTGATAGATTACATCCAACAATTGTCTTCAGTTGAAGACATGCCTACCATGTCCACGGCTCCACCCCAACTATTGTCCAAGGAATAGATTGAAAAACTTGAAAAAAGAAAGAACTTGGACAAAACTACAGAGAGCTAGTTCTAAAAGGTTCTATACGTCGGGAACATGGGTATCAGTCGGGTTGTTCAAACAACCAATAGGTTCCTAGACCTACAACAATCTCTCAAGAACATAAGAAGGCTCTGCTTTGACTTCCCAACAAGTTACAAGTCCACCTATCCAAAGATCTAGGCTATCCTTCAGCTACCCAAAGCCATGTGGGAAAACATGCTTGCACTAAAAAGGGATGATCATTGGCTAGTGAATGTGTGAAAACAGGACTTTGACAACTGGAAAGAAAGGTTGGAGTAGGTAATTGATAAAGTGGATCCATATACTGAATGGATCAAAGAATTTAGAGTGGATTGTGCTCGATATTTGAGGCTAATGACAAGATTTGACATGCCCACGGTGCAAATTGATTTGGAGAAAATAAAGCCCCATTTCCAGAAAAGGATGGAGGATGGGATGTCAGGTGAGATAACCATGGATTTCATGATTTTTTTCCGCCCGCGCCTTTGCCTAGTCAGAGTTGTTCAGGGATCACACCACCAAATATGATGAAGATTGGAAGATGCTTGAAGACAACTCCAAGGAATGGAGTTATCAGGTGCTGCGGTCTGAGATTATAGAAGTCAACAAGCTCCAACTGGTCATCTTGAAATTCATGGAATATGTAGCTTTGAAGTAGGAGGGTGACCCTATTGTTGGTGAAGAGCTTCTAAAGGAATGGCTACAACAGAAAGATCAATCAGCAAAAGACAAAATGCTACAGTGCTGTCACTAGAAGATGAAATAGGGATATGGACAAGATTGTATTTTTTTAAATTGTAATATATTGGGGGGTAGGTAGAACCCTAGTTTTTAGTGAATCTTGGCCACACAAAAAGATTAGATCTTTGCCATTCATTCTAATTTTTGGGCACTATAAATAGGGGTCTCCTCTCATTGTCAAATAGAGTTGAGTTGTTGTAAAGACATGCTGCATAAATTTATAATGAAAATACATTGACTTGGTGCATTTTCTGAGTTCTTCACATGTTTCATGATTCAATCTCCATTGTTAGATGCTTTTTTTAGATTTACATTGCTGCTTTAAGTTAGATATAAACTGCTTAGATAGATTTGGTTATGTTGTTTTGTAGTTATGAAAATTTATGTTGTGTAGATGTCTTCCTAGTCCACACTTTTTGCTATTTGTTGCTGGTAAATGGCTGTGTAAAGTTAGTCTGGGATTGAATTCAAAGCTGCTCCACACTTTTATCTTTGTTCATGCATGTATATGGTGAATGAATGATGAAATATCTGCAGGCCTTAGAAGATAGCACAAATTTCATGAGACTGTGAATTTTTTGGTTAAGTGAAATTCTATTTGAAGAAAGCTGTCCATGACAGGAACTCCATGATTAATGTTCATAGTTAGTTGCAGATCTGGGAACCTTCCCTCTTCCCTACTCCTTTTCCCCTTTTTTTAAGAAACAACCTGTGCTAAGGTTCATTACACATTGTAAAGCCAAAACTTGAAGAAAACATTGAGGTTTTAGACTGATGTCCGAACCTACAACAAAATGCACCTTGACTCCCATCTCAGAAACTTTAGATTTTAAGATCCACTCCGCATCCAACTACGTAAGTTCACCTTATGATTACCAGCAAAATCACATCAAACATCAACTAATGAATTCCATGCAAATCATGACCTGACACCCAAGAGACCTTGGGGAGATTTTTAGCAACTTGTTGTTGGAGATTTCCTTTCAAGAGAGGTAGTGCACATATGCATTGCCTGTGTTGAGAAAGTGTGCAAAAAAACCCATCGACAGAAGTGATGGTATATTTGAGGAAGGAGAGATTTCCAGTTGGTACATACAATAAGGTGAAGATGAGGAAGTTTGGACCTTGTAATATCTTGAAAAAATTTGATTTAGGAAATGCATATGAAGTGAAGTTACCGGAAGGTATGGGAATATCACCTATATTCAACATTGCAGATCTATATTAGTATCATGAAGTAGAGTTCAGGGAAGACAATGAAATAAAATTGGAGAATCAATTTCCTAAACAACAGTTAGATGAGATTGAAGAGATTTTGGATATCAAATATGGGAGGAAGACTCGCGGAAGACAGTACAAAGAATATCTTATGAAGTGGAAAGGTAGACTAGTGGAGGATTTTTCTTAGATTTCTCAAGCTAAGGTAGATCGTCTTGGTTTTCCTTTGGCCCTAGAAAAGTGAGGTACTCACTTTTCAATAACCCTAGATGTCTGATGTAGGAGCATCCTTGGTTCTTGGCAATCTTGCATCAACCATTAAAAAAAAAAAATTCTTTCAATTTTGGCCCTTGTTTGGTTCTTGTTCAGTTCATGTTGGTAAATCATCATCCTTGCTCACTAGCCCTTGTGGATCTTGGAGTACATTTTCTACTTGTTCATTTTCCTTGTCCCAAGATTTGAGCGTGATTGGATCTCTTTCCGGCAAGTTATCGCTTCCGAAATTCTTGTAAGTTTCTTGAACTGGCACCGAAATAATTTCAAACATTTCAGCCAGTTCAATCATTGTGGATCGTCCCCGTGACTTGTAGATCTTAATAGTGGGATTTTAATTGTTCCTGGGAGTGTCCTCGACCTTCATTATAGGTCCACACTTCTTCTTATGCACCTATTGAAGAGTATTTCAAGTTTGAGGCCGACTTATTCATGCGCACTATTGGGACTGTAAAAATCTGATGGTTTTACATATGTTTTCACTCATAAATTTTCAGATTTGGTCCTACCATATGCATATTTCACCCATTTTTGCCATATTGTCCCATTGAATCCGTGGGGTCATGCATATTTTACATTCTGGTTCATATCGGCATAGGTCTCCCATTGTCTCCCTGACCCATTTTGCTTCTATGTTGACATTTGTTTACTGTAGATATGTCAGTAGGACTTTTGTATTGTTTCAGTGACCGTGGAGGATTATTTAGGCATGTCTTAGTTGTTGGGGTTGTGTCTTACCGATTTCAACATGTCTCCCTGACTCCGTGTATGGTTGTTCATCGGTTAGAGTTATTCTTCTCAATGCAAGGTCTTAGCAATATCATTTTGTCACACCGACCGATGATTAAAGGAACCTATCGGTATAGGTTGGGGCAATCGCTGTAAGGTCTTGGCGAGTGACCTTCGGTCTTGCCAATGGAAAGCATGTAGATCCTTGTCAGTGTAGGTGTTTCCTTCTCTTGGCGATCAAAAGTTATCTTGGGGTGACTTTCGACGAAGCAAAGGGCTCTCTACGTGAGGTCGCCCCGATTGTTGGATGTTATGGTGACACACTTGAGGGGCACTCATCGGTGGGAGATACATAATTCCACAGTGACACTCAAGGATGGATGAGAGTTTTCAATATAGCATGAGTACTCTTTATAACCTCTCCTCGACATTGTTTTGTCTTTCCGATAGCTCGATGAGTATCCTTTTCGGTGAGAAAACCTTGCGGTCCTGGAAAAGTTGAATATAACAAAAGGTATTGCTTGGTATGAATTTTTGTTTTGGTGTGTGGTCTTGGAGAGGTGCCCGGGGTCTTTCCGAATGGAATGTGGTGGTGGTTTTGTTGGCAGGACAATTGGGTGGTCACAACAACATGAAGTTATATGGGAGGCTCTCGGTGAAACTTAAAACAATTTGTGTGAGGTCTCCACGATATCTATGTGTTATAGCGAAGCACAGTGGGAACAAAGGAATACTATGTGGCTTTGGTATAACTAGCGGGTTGCTATAGCAAATGTGAGAGCCAAATACAAGCGCACGGGGTGTCTAACGATTGAATTTCCTTCGGCAAGATGATATATTATGTCTCGCTGACTGTTCATAGGTGATTAATAGAAATACAAAACACTGAGGCCGACATGTATAATGCCTAAGATCCATTGCTTGCTAGCTCAGTTGGAGCCCAAATTCTGTGTTGGGCCGACATGTGATCTCAATTTGTTATTTTCTCCAAATGCTTGTGTATAAATAGGAATTTTGCAATTGTAAAAGGAAGATTTTTTAGATATGAGCTATTAGTCATTTGATATACAGTAGGCAATTTCTAATGGATACAGTATTATAGATTCATCAGATTAGAGACTATGATGCATGTTTTCAAATTGGAGGTATTTATGAAAGTCAATTGATGTTGTTGCACATTTTTTGGTCTCAATCATCTATTGAATTTGATGAAAGTATGGCTGAGTTGTCTCCAAAATGGACTCTTTCTGGTTGTTTAAGTTAATATAACAAGTTTGTATTTGGTTTATCAGTGCACATTTGCTATACTTCTATGATTTATTGATTGGTTCTTTCAAGTAAAGATTAAATGCTTTTAGTTAATCACAGTAATCAGAGATATTCAATTGGATTATTCAAGTAGAGCTTAGTAGTCACAGTTTTGCATGTTTATACAAGTTGTAAACAAAATATATGCTAGATAATTTGAGTTTTCTCCAGAGAGTGTTGCTCATTTGATTTCATTTGACTCCGCATACCCAATAAGGCACTGGTCTCTGCATTTTATCATTTTGAATTCATTCATTTTCTTGATATCTTTTAAAATGGAGCATTTTAGAATCTAGACCAGAATATTGTTACCATTTTCAAGTTGAATTATAATTGTTCACTCCCATCTGCCATTGTGAACAAGTTGTTATAAGAAGGTTGATTACAAGTTAAGTCTGCATTATTCAGAGAGGTACACCCACCTAGGTTTTGCAGCACCTAAAGAGTAGAAGGTTGAATTCTTTCAACCTTGTCTGTTACCCTAAAGCGTATCGAGAGATTGGCAACCTATTGAGGCATCTTGCCTACATTTTTGAGAGCTAACACGCACGTTACATTTTCTTTCCTTGGAGGATGTGATGATCATTGGCCAACACAATTTTTTCTTGAGTTGTAGATATGCTATAAAGCACGTAATCAATCATTTGAGTAGGGGGAGAAGAAGATTAGAGTTAGTAGTTGATTAAGTGGATTAAGATTGATCCGAATTGTAATAGTTCATCTCACATATAGGAGTATGTTTGAATGTTGTATGTTTATTTAGGCTTGTGAGCCAAATCTGTAAGCTCGAATGTTATAGGCCAAATCTAACTAAGATTTATATTAATGAGAATATTTCCATCTACATTTTCCTCCATATTATGTGTTGATTTCATTGTGTTACTCTTGTTGCATGGTCGAGATTGTTCTCTTTGAGGACCCTCCTACCATGGTTGTCATCAACAAGTATCATCAAGGGAAACTTAGGACACATTGGCTTGGACCATATGAGATTTTTGAAGTGTTTGCTAACGGTTCAGTCTAATTAAAACCAATTGATGGTGACACCCAAACTCTTTTGGTAAATGGGCATCGATTACAAATCTACCATAAACCCGTTAACAAAGAGGAGTTTACAAAAATGGTAGAAACGCAGGGAGAAATCCATTGCATTGAATCTATTGTGGCAGGGTCAACATAGTTGTTAAATAATAATAAAATAATAAAATAATAAAAAAAATCATTTCATTTCTAAAATTTCTGAAATTTCTTCATCAATTCCACCATTTGGACTTGGATAAAGTTTTGTTTATATTTTGCAGGACTTCATCTTTTGGCGAACCCAATTCTGGTGTACCTTGCTACGATGCTCTAGAATTTGTTAGCTCAATTGTTGCAATGCTTCGGAATTGCTCCTACAATGCTTTGGAATTTTTGTTGTAATGTTTCAGAATCTATATATCAGATTGGTTCCATGTCTCATCCTGATCCTACATTCTACCACATCACTTAATGGTGCTTTGGAAAGTCAAGGCCAAAGTATCACAATTTTCTTCATTCCGGCTGCATCTTTTCAGCAATGCTCCATAATTCTGTTGTTTCTCTTCCAGCTGCATCTTTTCAACGATGCTTTAGAATGCTACTGTTCCTCTCCCGATTGCATCTTTTTAGCGATGCTCCAGAATTCTACTGTTACTCTTCTGGTTGCATCTTTTTAGTGATGCTCCTAAATTATGCTCAGATGCTCCAGAAACTCTATTCAGATGCTCCAAAAATTTTGGTTGCTACTTTGGTTGCATCTTTCAACAATGCTCTAGAAATTTTGGTTGCTGCTCCGACTGCATCTGTCAGCGATGCTCCAAAATTCTCAATCTGGTTACTCTGTTTCGATGACATCCTTCTATAATTTTGGAACTCTCTTCTTCTCTTCTTCGATTGCATTACTCAATAATGCTCCAGATTTTTGTGTACATTTTTATCCTTCTAGTTTTTTTAAAATTTTTTTCCTAAGTTTCGTGCATGCCCATTCTTTAATGCTGCTTTGACATCTACCCCTTAATGATTATTCCACCACATCACATCAAATCTTTCCATAATAAATAAGATTATTATGATACCTTTTTTTCATAATAATAATTTCTGCCATCACTTCAACCATCCCATCCATGCCATCATTATCCACCGCCACCCTCGCCAACCATGTGCCTATCCAATTACATCAGCATAGGTAAGTGACTTTTGATCTAACGATAAGACCTAAGGTATGTGTGAATTTATTTTTTAAAAAGGGTTAGTATTTATTTTGAATAAAGGTTAATTAATTGGCATGATCTATTCCCCTTGCAACTTTGAAACTTGTTCCATTTACACGACTAGTAAGAGTACAGTAGCAGTTGTAATTCCCCATGAAAGGCCATCATCATTATGCTGTAAGGTGACAAGCAACTTGGTAATTAATTCTCTCCTCATCGAGTATATCGACACATAACTCTTTTTCATTTGTAATTCAGAGAATCAAGCATTCCAGAGTTTTGTAAAATTTCACCAAGGAACAAAGGAAATGGGAGGCGCTAAGAAAAAGTTTGAGCCAACTTCTCTAGCGCCATTGCTGGCATTAAGCAATATAGCAAATTTATTTCAAAGGGTTGGATGGCTGGACTTCATGAAGCAATTTGAAGGGAACACAGAGTAGCTGGTGAAGGAACTTGTTGAGAATTTTGTAGATAGAAAGACTGTGGTGCACGAAAAACCATTTTAGGTAAGTACGAAAGTCCTTGCTCATTTTTTCAGTCTTGAGAATAAAGGAATTCATTTAAATGAAAATACCCATGTCCCTTATCAAAAGTTAATAGAATTGTTCCATAGGGAAGGGGAACCCTAACCTGTAATGACCATAAATACCAGGGGACAAACTAAGAGAATTCATAGAATGTCTATTCTAGAACCCTGGAGGTTTGTCGTGGCTTGGATTATCAAATATTTCACTTGTGAGGGACAAATGACTACAGTAGTGGGACCCCCTTTCCACCTGCTAACTCATTTATGCCACAACATTGAGGACCCTACTCTTAGGAAAATTTACTAGATTTTCTTTGCCATTCAATCACATCTATGATAGAAAAATATAAAATTGGGATGAGGCCCCTTAAACATCATGGTCTGATATAGTTAATATGTAAATACCATTTCTGCCATAAGCCAGAGAAAAAGTGGCAAAGGTTTCTTCAAAAAATTGAGAATGAAGAGCTAGGGAGGCCACTTGAGAAAGGAGAATCCTCTAAAAAAGGAACAGTCTGTAGAGGAACCCTCCTCGGAGGCATTAGGCACCCCTGAATCCCAATGTACCTCCACGACTCCCAGCGGTGATGTGCCAAAAACCTTTCCAAATGAATTACAAACCCTAGGATAGGAAGGGGAGGTGGAATTTTACATTCTGAAGAAGAGGAGGAACCCCCTCAGAAGAAGAAGAAATGAAGTAAAATTGTTTTTCAAACAACTCCTCCTCTATGAAGGAGTAAATGGTTATCTTCAAGGGCCAGTGAAGTTGAACCCCAAGATATAGGTAGTAGTTCAAAAAGGAAAAAGTCTAGGACTCCAATAAAAGTGGTGGAGATTGATAGCCCACCTGACAATGAGGAAATAGATGAAGCAGAAGAGTGAGGGGATGAACTTCCAAGGGAAAAGAACAAATAAAACCTATTGCCTAAAGAATAGGAAAGGGAAAGAATACAATCACCACACTCATAAAAGAATGAAGATGAACCTGTGGGAGGATTCTCTCCTTTTCTTAATAGATTGGGAAGTATACCTGAATTTGTGGAAGAAGAACCTCATGCAACTCCTCATGCATCCTTCTCTATGGATGCTAATGAAGAAGAAGAAATGCCTCATATTAATGAAGAAATTCCTTGTTCTTCCTTACCTATAGAAATTAAAGAAGGAAGTATGCCTCATACTAAGAATACTGAAGGAATAGAGGAAATGCACCCCCTGTTGATGAAAAAGAAGAAGTTCCTTACTCATCCCTTCTTGAGAACACCAAAGAGGAAAATGTGCCTCATCCTGATGAAGAAATTCCTCACGTATCCTTCTCGGTGGACACATGGGATGTAGGATCCAGTCAGAGATATGAGGAATTAAAAAATTTAAAGGCAAAAATTGAAGGGTTGAAAGCCAAGTTACAGGATGACAAAGCACAAATCAATCAACAACAAGAAGAAATTGAAGTGAAAACCGCCATTGTACATAAAAGAGACCAGGAAATTGCCAAATTGACTGCACAGATGAAAGAGAAAGACAAGCTTATTGAGTAGCTGCAGTTCCAGATCCAACAATGGAATCAACAGGGTAAGTAGAATCAGGATGCTCTATGTGAAAAAGAAAAATGTATTCAAGATTTGAAAAATAATTTTATGCAATTGTTCAATGCTTTTGAAGAAGAAAAGAATTGACAGGAAATTGAGTTAAATGCCTCTGTGAGTAAAATTGTGGAGCAAGAACAAAGTTTGTAGGAGAGTGATACTCAACCAATCATGGAATCAAAGGGGACACAAATGGAACCAATTGTTATAGACTGGTTCTAGGTACGTATTCCCCCAATGCTAATGAAATGGATCGAGCATTGTTACCTCTTGACGAATGTGGAATTTGAAAATTATAGGCTAAAGAGGGAATTAGTCATGTTAAAAGAATCTTTCCATCAGACATATAGGGGTAAGTAGGATGCTTGTGAAATTGGTGAATTGCTATTAGCCTGTAGAAGACCATCTAGGCTATACTCCATGTTTCTCAATGAGCAAATTTTAAGATGGAAGTTGCAAAGAATTCACTAGAACCAACCTCATGACCCTGATATCAAGATATTTGTAAAAGTATTTGTTGAGTCACTCATTGAACAATATAATATGTTGTGTGCATTCTTTGTTCACAATTTTCTCTTAGAAAAGTATACATATTTCTTTATTAACTTCTTTGTGGGAGAAGTAGAATTAAGATCATTCCTGTCCACTATGAAAAATCAACTTCATTGGAAAGCCAAATCTAAAGAGTATGCTTAGGAAGAAAAGACTGCAGGGTTGCAAATGAGATACCCTCATAGGAAGCCTCTCTCTTTCAAGAAACACTTTCTGGGTGTCAAAAGTAAACAGGAAGTATAGGTCAAATACAATAACAATCTTAGGTTGTGTCATGATCACTTTCAACAACAAAGGCCACAATTAATAGGACCAACATGGCAGGAATGTGAAGAGAGGTATACCCCTCTTCCTATGCATGTCAAGAACAGGGAAATAATTTCACCTCTTAATATTAGATGGTCCTACGGAAGAGTAGTAGCTCTGGCCAAAATTATGGAGGAATTAAAGATCAATTCAATTGGTATGAGGTACAAACCTCCCTTGCTTCTTTCACCGCCACCTTCAGTGTACACCAACCTAGAACAAAGTGAGGACAGTTTTTCCAAGTGGAGACAAAGGGTCACTTTTCATCAGGGATTCTTGAGGAATCCAGATATATTAGACATATAGGAAGATGATGTGTATGATCTTAGTGTTAAGTATGAGGAATTGATAGAAGGAATGATGGGCAGGGGACACGCTAGAGAGCAGGAGGACCTACTCGAACTTAGGAAGGGGAGGAAATGATGAGGTAAAAATAACCTCATCAGTATAATGGGATCAATATGTAAATCTAAACCCTTCAGCCTTAATAACATTGCCAATTGATTACCTTTAGGAAAAATAATTGCTCTTCTTTTTATGAATAAGTGTAAAAACTTTATTTCTTGGAGTTGATCGAATTAAACTAACTTATGTTGATTTAATGGTTTAGTATTGAGTATTTTACAGGTCAATTCCACTTCCAATCATCACTCTAGTCAAAAGGGAAAATGAATGCAAATCTTCATAATTTTTAAAATGAGTGAGTGGGCACTGGAATTCCAGGAGCACACGTTTTGGCCGAGTCTTTATAATTATGCTATCTTTCAGTTTCAAAAACTTTAATGACTCTTACAAGCCTCTTTAATATTGAAAATCATGGGATTTAAAGTCCTACTATTGGAAATCTATTAAAAAGGACTCTATCAACTAGAAAATAGGATTTTTGTTAGTCATTTTTCATATAAATATGTAACTGTTACACATAATGAATAACAAGAGAGAAGAAGATTATCGTTATGCTTCCAATTTGTCTTTGAGTAACAACCATATGAATATGAGTTTTCCTGCCATTCTTTAAATCACTGTGTAATATGGATGTATTTGTGGAATGAAGTAACATAGAGATTTTTCTAGTGCATGTGATCTGAAGTAGTTCTAGTCTCACCCGAGAGCTAGCCACTCGAGGGTTATAGATAGATAGATAGATAGATAAGTATTATGTTTACTATTATGTATTTTCTTTTAGTCGACAATAGTTGAGTTTGTATTTCATTTTCATGAGTATATGTTATACTGTTAGTGTCAAGCTTGCAGGTTGTAACTGAGTTCGTAGTTTTTGAGCTTAGCATTTGAATGTTCGGATCACCTTTCTTCAGTTGATTCTGATTAATGGTATTATGATTAGCAGTTGGCTTCCTATCTTTTACATTAGATAGATTTTTCCTAATTTCTTTACATGTTTTACTTCTTCAGCAATTTATGCATTCTTTAGATTAATCATTTCCATGCTTTCTAGTTTAATGGTGATGGTTTTTAGATTCTTAGTTTTTTGTTATTTGATTTGAGTTATCTTCCCACTTTCTAGATAGATGATTTATTGCTTTTAAGATTAGAGGCCCCTTAGCTTAGAACTTCTATTTAGTTGGATAGTGCTTAAGAGAGAAGTTGAGATGTCCTTTATTGCATACAACCTTTGGACACTACCTGGATGATATATTGATGTGTTTATTCACTAAAGTGTTAGGACCTAATGGTAGCCTGTCATCAGCGTGTCGTTCTATTTGGCCAACCATTCAAATGTTTTATACTGATCATGAAGCTGGGTGTGGTGGAGTTTTCACCCTTTTTTCCCCATGGTGGCACGCTTGTGTGGTTGACCACAGGTTTGAACCCACATATCGGCTCATCTGGATCCTTCTCAACATTGATAACCATTCATTTGGGATTATTAATGTTTATGATTCTAATGATGCTATGGAACACTTTGTGCTCTGGCGTTGGATTGTTGATTAATTGCTAGTTGCTACCTAGTTATTGTGTGGGGATCTCAATATAGTTGAAATGGTGTATGATAAAGATGGCACTATTCCATTCAGATGGGTAGTTGGTGAATGGGAGGCATTGCTTTACATATGTAATAAATTGGGGCTCTTTGATCCCAATATTGGTCGTCACCATTCTCATTCCCTTTGGCACACTTGGTGTAATTACTGGGCTAGCTCTAACATGATATTGAAGCACCTTGATTGTGCCATGATCTCAGCTCAATATTTCCTCTCTTTTGACAAATCTTTGCTCCTAGTTAAGCCATTAGTTGATGTGACTATGTTAGATCATTTCCCCATTTCTTTTTGCATTCAATGGGAGACAAGACAACCTCAAGCGTGTAAGACATAGTTCTTTTTGAACACGTCTCTACTTTAACATAGCCCATGTTGGCCCACATTCGTAAGGTCTAGAATTTAGAGTGTAGGAGACCACATAATAAAGGATGGATTGATTGGTGGAATGATGCTATCACTCACACAGATAGGTTTCTCTGCATTTATGGGCGTCAATTGACCATATTTCACTGGCGGTCTTATGAGGCTACCACTACTGACCTGCACTCAGCTACTGAGACTCTAACAACCAACCCTTTCTCCCCATCATTGCAAGTTAGGGTGGCAGAGTTAATGCACAAAAAACAAGTTACAAATAATTATGTTGCCAAAGATGCACAAATTAAAGCTAGATTCCACTGGTTAACAATTGGTGATTGTGCCTCAAAGGAATTTTTTTCTGGCCTTGCATGCCAGACACTCTTCCCTAGGCATAAAAAAGATCAAAGATGGAATCTAGGTGCTTTATGAGCTACCTAATATTCTTCAGGCCTTTGTCATGCATTATGAACAAGTTTTCACTGCCCAGGAATACACGTTGGAGCGTCAAAAAGCACTTCAGGAGTGCCTTGTTGTTGTGCCAAATAGGCTATCTTAAGCCCAAAAATATTTTTGCAAGTAGTTGCTCACTATTGAAGACTTGAAAGAAGCCGTTCATACCATGGTGGATGACAAGGCCCCAGGTGTTGATGGATTACCTTGTGAATTTTACAAGGCCCTTTAGGATTGTGTTGGGCAAGACTTACATAAAGTCTATCTTGAGGCTTTTCATTCCAAAATTCTGGGTAATATAATTAATAAAGGAAACATTAAACTCATACCTAAGCCTGGAGATCCCAAGGACATCTGCAACTGGTGGTCTATCATGCTCCTC
The DNA here is from genome assembly GCA_007258455.2 of Sequoia sempervirens. Classification (NCBI taxonomy): domain Eukaryota; kingdom Viridiplantae; phylum Streptophyta; class Pinopsida; order Cupressales; family Cupressaceae; genus Sequoia; species Sequoia sempervirens. The sequence goes on along the minus strand of VDFB02049217.1, from coordinate 95,775,024 downwards.
AATGTCTCTTACAAAATCATTGCTAAAGCTTTGGCTCTGAAGATTCACCATCTTTTACCTCAGATTGTGTGCTCGAAGCAAACTAGTTTCATTAAATCTAGATTTATTTTAGATAACATTATTGTTGTGTGGGAAGGTATGGAGTGGGCCAGGCATTCGTGCGAGTAAGCCATTTTTCTCAAAATTGATTTTGCTAAAGCCTATGACTGCATTGAGTAGCCTTTCATTCTTGCCATGTTGAAAGCCTTGGAGTTTGGGCCTAACTTCATTCAGGCTATCCAAATGATTTTCTCAGACGCCTCTGCTTGTATTACTATTAATGGCTACCAATCTTTTTGCTTTTGGTCTTTTTTGCTCTATTTGACAAGGATGTCCACTTGCTCCTCTTTATGTGCTTGTTGCCGAAGGATTTGGTTATTTACTGGCCAATGCAGTTTCTTATTAGTGTGTTAAAGGCATTGCCCTACCTAACTCCTAGGATCAACTTGTTAATGGCCATTTTTTTATGACTCTTTCCTCACCCATTTGGAGGAAGATAATAATATTAAGTCGGATCTTGAATTCCTTCACATTTTTTGTCTTGCATTTGGTTTCGCCATTCAATGGCATAAAAATCTATGCTACAAGTAGTCTATTTTTCCCACTCCTCACTAGTTTCAGCAGTACGATTGAAAATGGATTGGGCTAGGTGAAATATTTTGGTTTCTAGGAATTCCCTTCACCTTCTAGGCTTCTCCAGCTAAGTTGTGGCAAGTTGTGCTCTCTAGGATTAAGCATAAGCTGGCCTATTGGATTACCAAGCCTCTTTCTCTGGCAGGGAAATTTCAAGTTTGTTCCAAGATTTTGGCTGCTACACATGTTTATTACTCCTCTTGTTGGGATCCTTCTAAGGCCACCTATGCCAAGCTCGGAAAGCTTCTTCCATACTTTCTTTGGGCCTCTGCGAAGTCTCATAGAGGGTTTCACCACATCGCCTGGAAGTTCTGTTGCTTACCCAGAGACTTTGGAGGTCTTGGGCTACTCTCCACTCAAAGATAAGGGACTTCCTTGTTAGTGAAATGGATTATTAGAGCCCTTATTGGAGATGAAGCCTAGAAAATTCTCCTCAGGCATTGCATCCAATCTGGCTTCCCTATTCACAGAATCACCTAGAAGGGGATTGGCTTTCAAAACCCTTCTAGTTATGAAGGAAGCAGTCCAAATTGTGGGTGTAGGAACATACAATATACTGATTGATCTTGTACACCTGATCCTGATTTATTAACACCAATTCATCCTGAATCATCTCCTTTACTAACCATTTAATCAAATAATCTTTATTTGATTAAATTCATCATATTCCATCTTTTAATTAAATAAATCAATTTTATCTGATTAAATCATCATCTCCTATTAATTAAATAAATCATTTTGTTTAATTAATCCTATAGTCCCTCTTTTAATTAAATAATTCATTTTATTTAATTAAACTCTAAAGTCATCTCCTTTAAATTAAATAAATTAATCTTTATTTGATTTAAATCTAACACCATCCTCTTTAATTAAATAAATCAAACTTTATTTAATTAAGTCTAAAATCATTATTCCTCTCATTTTGATTTATTTAAATCCTAAAATCTAAATCATAATGTCAAATCAGCTAACTTCTATTAAAATTAATCAAATCATGATTAATGCTAACACTAATCCATAAAATCTTCTAGATTTTGCAACTTGCACATGAAAATCCATTTAATTGATTTATTAAATCTCTATTTTCATTCAAAAAGGCATCAAAGATGGAATATTCCTCAAATTTTAAAATCTCCCCCCAAAAGGACTTGTCCATCCAACAAGGCATTAAAGGCCTCTTACATGTCCTTTTCTTGAGCCAAGTGGCATTTAATTAATCTTTCATCTCCCTCCAACATGCCACTTCTCCAATTTTGAATTTCCACCTAATAGCATTAATTTGCACATTCATCAAAATGTGCTCCACCTCTATCCACTCACATATTGACAAGTGGCATTGTGCTATTGGTTTGTCTTTTGTCCCACATTCATCCATTTTGCTTAGTCTTCCATCATTCTCTTCTATAAATAGAAAGCTCTTTTACTAATTTGGGATCCACAATCTGAGGTATTTTCATCCACAACTAATGCAAAATCATTATCTTCATGTTTTAAATCAAGTTCATCCATTTTCATAGTTTTTCATCAATTCATAGCTAGGTTATGGAGAAATTTCATCAAGGAGAATCTTCATCCATTGATCATCTTCAAGCTTGCAAGGAATTGGGAAAGGGTTATTTTCCACATCAAAATAGCACCAATTCCCCCATGGGATTGAGAGTTTGTTTGTTTTGAGCAAGATTCGATAACTTTTATTTGTGTTCTTCATGTTATTTCTTGTTCTTGATATTTCAAATGAATCTTATGGGGAATGATGATTTGATTTGCATAATGAACTAATGTTGTGTTGTTTGTTTGTGTTCATGCAGGTCTAGGATCACCATTCACATTATGGCACTAGAAGGAGGGCGAATCTAAAGAAATTAACATGTTTTTTCACCATAATTTTGTTGTTTTTTGAATTTTTGTGTGTCTACAGGAAAGTGTACCGCTGAAAAAGTCAAACTCTACTGCTATCAGGCTAGCGACACTATTTAGAAATGCTTTCAAACTACAAAGTGCGGTGTTGGAAACCATTTCCACGCATCCCGACCAACTCAAAATCCAAACTACACCGCTTGGTGAAATAGCGCCACAATTGCACTCACTGTTTCTTCACAGAGTGCTGCTGACATCCTCCAAACTGCACCGCCATCGCAGACTACGCCACTAGGGTGGGGTAAAAGAAAAATTTCCAATTTTTTTCAACATGTGCTTTTTTCATGTTCATCCATTTGAACTTCTAACTGGTTTTTGGCTCTATTTTTGTACTTTTAACCAGTTTTTGTAGGTTGGCTTGATCAAAAGTGAAAGGAGGAAACAAAAGCAAGACTTCTTATGGCATCTTTATTCTATTGTATCAAATGTTTTTAAACACTTTGGGGAGAAATTATAATCCCATTTCTAAGGACTTTGTCATCTTGAAGCTTTTTAGGACTCAATAAATTTCATTTGGGCTTAAAAAGAACAAAACAAAGGGATTAAAAAAAACCTTAGGAACTTACTAGAGTTTTTTTTGAGGTTTTAAAATTGAACAAGCAAATTTCACATTTCAATCTTGGTGCTTAAAAATAATCCATTCTTACTTTGAGGTTAAAATGAACATGTGATTTTTGTGCTTTGTAATCTTTTGTAGGTAATATCATTTAAAAGGCGTATGCACTTCTCTTGTGCCACATGATGATCTTGAGAATCAAATTTTTTTGGTGATATTAAGTTGTATAAAATATTGCCTCCACACTTCAATTTGGGTTCTTAAAATTGAACAAAATCTTGCTAGTGTGAGTGCAGCATATTGCGTGTGTTCTCTCTTTGTTCACGTAAACAAAGATTGATTGAACTATGGATGTGCTTGCTCACTTTTGTTTACGCTTAGAGGGGCCTACCTAAGAGACACATCTGGAAGGAGAACTCGAAGGTGAGTCCAACCAGTTTTTCACTCGGGCAGGTATATAAAAGTATAAGACTAAATTGTCAAGTCCAATTGTATGTAGGCCTTAGATGTACAGTGTATTTCAGAATGGGGTACTACCTTAAAAAGTATAAGAGCCCCTAGTAGGATTGGTCAAAGCCTTTAGTGGCTTGTTGGATGCTCGTAAGGTGCCATGTCCCTATTCACCCTGACTAAGAACCAATTTGTTTAGAAGCCCAAATCCTTATCTATTTGTTGGTGCAAGAACGGTCATTCTGAAGCCACCCCACATTTTTGTGGTTCTTGGTAGAGATGAGAAGTATTCCATGGGAGTTTCATGGGTACTAAAGCTTGTCTGACCCCTAGAAGTGAGTGTCATAGAGGGGAGCCAATGTGGTCAAGATTTTAATCATCTGCTAAGAATAAGCGCAGTTGGATTTATCCAAGTGGGGATTCAACAAATATTGTCTCTTGACTATCCATAGGGTTGTGAATTTTCTTGGAAATCAAAACACTTTGCTTGGATCTAAAACATTGTAAAATAAACATTCAACCATGATCATCAAATTTCAAACCCTTTAGAAGAAGCAAATACCTTTGAAAAAATTCAAGTGTTATTGCTTTCCCTAGGGATTCTATCCTTAGAGGTTTCTAAGCATTTGAATTTACATCACAATTTTCTCTCACCAAAGTCAAAATTAGGTAAAATTTTGCTTTAATTTCCTTGATTTCCACATAAGGGACTTTGTGGGATGAAAAGAAATTGGGACATTAGACATTTAGTTTGAAAACCTAATCAAGAAAGTGTTTGTGGTAAAAAGGAATCATTAAGCAAAGATAACAAACAATTGGACCCCACACATATGCTCTTCCAAATTATTTCCTGAAAGATCAAAATCCGAAAACTAAAATCCAAAGGTCTTAGTCAAAAAGCTTGCAAGAAACGTTTGTCTATGCTTTACAAATTTAGAGAAAGATTGACCTTCAAATTTTTCAAACATGCATCAAGGAACAATCCAAATTTGTATTCATTTTACTATTTTCAAAATCCAAGTCTCTTTCAAAGGTTTGAGTATCTCACATAGGAAGTAATATCATTTTCTTCAACACCTAGGTCTAGTAAACAAAAGTCTTTCTAAGTCTTTTAGGATCAAAATCAAAATTCTCATCCATCCTCAAAACACCAAAATCAAATATCACCTCACAAACAACTATTGGAAATCTTGAAAAAATCTTGCATACTAAACTTTGGTCAAATCCTCTTGAAATCCAAATCAAAATCATCTTGTTTAACTAGGTGTGTGTGGATGAATCCTTCTTTACACACTTAGTTAAATAATCATCTTTTTTCTCTAGGACAACATCCAACCTCTTAGAGTTTATGAGTTCATTATCCAAACCAAATCCAATCAAAATCAAATCAAACATCAAAACCAAATTCCTAAAGTTTTGGTATCCTCTTCAAGGTTTCCTAAGAGTTCCAATCATTCAGTATTCATCTATCTTTCATTATCACCATCACCATCCTTTTGATCCTTAATATCTTAGGCATTTTTTTTGTACCTAAATTTTAGATCAATCCAAGGAATTAAAGGTTCACCTCCCATTCCTAAAATTTGATCCTCATTTTATGGTCCAAACTAGATCTCAACATAAGAAGAACATGGAAACAAACAAAGAAACATCCACTTCGAGTGACTTGAGTCAAACCACACCCAAAATAAATCCCATTGGGTCTAGAAATCCCATGTTCAATCTCCCTCCACTTCCACAAGATCATCAAGAAGAAGGTGGCCAAGTGGACGACATCACCAACAATGTTTTATGGATGACTCAAGATTAGATTATTGAAATGGTCCAAAATCCTGAGACTCACAAAACTGTCAATGCCATGATGAAACTCAATCCCTCACAGTACATGCTAGAATTGGCCAAAGAAGGGGCTAAACTCCCTTTTGATTTTTATGTAAGCACTATTGTGGAGAAGCCTCTTGGGATTACACCACCTGTATCATCCACACCTCCATTTGAAAGCATCACTCAAACTATCCCACAAATCACATCATCCATTGCTCCAACTCAACCAATTGTCAACAAGGGGAGCTCATTACTTGATGTTCTTCAAACAAACCCCCTTGTGAACAACCAAGACTTGGATGCAAATACCATATTGGGTCAATCCATCCCATTGAATCCACTACACCCATATGTTCCACTCACCTTTCATGACCCCCAATGACCCATCCTCTTTTCACGCAACACCGACATATCCTCTCAACATACAAACCTCTCTCCCTATGACTTCACAAGGAGAAGGTGGGCTATTTGGAAAAGGGGGAATCTTTGACCCTTCATCATCATCATTTCCTCAAGGGAACACACCACCCATTTTTTCACCACTACCACCTTTTCCATTAACATCCACATCACTCCTCGGTTTAGGGAAACCCCCTTTACCTCTCCTCAATCAACAAAGTCAAAACAACCCCCCAATCACAAATCAAAACATCATACCAAATCCTCTGATCTTGCCAATGATATCACAACAATAGGTGGCAACCATCCAAGCAACCCAAGAAATCATTGCACCATCAATAAATGTGGTCTCTCAAGGACCAAGCATATCAATCGCACCATCCAATACACAAATCCCTATCATCAACACAATGAAACCCCTCATCACAACAACAAACACCATTCAAAATCCATCGCCACCAAGACCAAATGTGGCCAACCAATATAGCATCACATTGCAAGCAACTCAACAAGCCTATTAGAAGGCACTTTAGCAGTTCCAAGCTCAACAAGCACAAAACACACAAGCTACACAACAAGCTGCTCAACAAGTGCAAGCCACTCAAGTAGCTTAAGCTGCTCAACAAGAACAAGCACAAAAACAAGCCCAAAAAGCATAGCAAGCAGCCCAAGCTCAAGATTTTTTGCAACAACAAGCCTCCCAAGCTGCCCAAGCTACACAAGCAGCTCAAGCAACTCAGGCTACCCAGGTTGCCCAACAGGAACAGGCTCAATCTCAAGCCCAATATCAAGCTCAACAAGCACAAGTGCAAGCTCAATACCATGAAAAATTGTAAGCAACTCAACAAAAAGCATATTAGAAAGCCCTACAACAGTACTAAGTACAACAAGAAGCAGCCCAATTACTAGCCCAACAACAAGCATTGTTGGCTTAGCAGCAGCAAGACCAACAACAAGCGTTGTTAGCACAATAGCAACAAGACTAAAAACAAACATAGTTGGCACAACAACAAATGCAAGCATATTAGCAAGCCTTGATTGCACAACAGAGCTTGCAACAAACTCCCACAAACATACCCAGCACTCCCCCCATCACTCGAACACCTCAACCACCTTGAAGCACATTCACTCCACCTCCCGATCTGCACAACGACATAGCACCACAAATCAAGTTGTTCTTGCAGCAAGTGCACGATCTTCAATTAGGGAAAACAATGAAAAAATTGACCAATTTGTGCCACTATCCATTTGACATGAGTCTTGCAATGGTACCATTCCTAAAGGGTTTTGAAATCCCTAAATTTGTCAAATATCATGGGATGAGAAGCCCTGAAGATCACATCAGGGAATTCCAAGTGCATTGCATGGAGGTCACATATGATGATACATATTTGATGCAACTATTCCCTCAAAGTTTGGCAAGCCCTACCATGGAATGGTTCTCTCACCTTCCTCTAGGAATGAAAAGGTTCCAAGAGATCATGGGCGTATTCATAAAAAACTACACATTCAAAATTGGCATGGATATTAGTCTAGAGGAACTATCTGCACTCAAACAAGCTAAGGGGGGATCATTCACTTGCTTCTTGCAATGATGGTGATCCAAGGCCAACATGAGCAAATGGACCATGCTAGAGGAACAACAAATTTGCACCATCATTTCCAACCTTGAGAAAACATTGCCATTCCATCTTAAGATGCAATGTATCACTACATATGATCATTGGATCCTCAAAGCACTCAATATTGAATGAGCCCTTATTGTACAAAGGGGGACACCCACATATCCATAACATCAAGACAACAACCCATCCACCAACTATAACAAAAAACCTCACACATGGGTGAAGAGCAGGAACGTCACTAATGATGGTGTGGTGGATGCCAAGGTCATAATCAATGCTCCAAAACAAAACACGCAATCATACCAACAACCAAAAGGAAACAATCGAAACAACTCACAAGCCAATGTGGTATCACAAAAACCACCTAATAATCAAGTCAATAATCTAAATAATCAAGGGGGACCACCCCCACGAAACAAATATCCCCCAAGAAAAAATACACAGCCCTTGCGGAACTAATTGAATCAATCATGAAGAAACTAGTAAACAAAAATCTCCTCAAAATTACCACTTATGAGAATTATCAAGAATCCCAAGTAAAACCACCATGGTATAATGAAAACCACCTTTGTGATTTTCATAAAATCAAGGGGCACACAACAGCTAGTTGCATGAGGCTGAAAAATCTAATCCAAGACCTCATTGATGACAAGATCATAAATGTTGAACAACCCGCTGGAAATCAAGACCTTAAAATATACACGAATCTGATGCTAGATCATAACAAAGGGGAAACCATGAAAAGATCAAGTATACCAATGTGAACCATTTGTACGATCATGTTTTCGCATCCATAGACAAATGGTTCACTGTTGTTAACATCAAGGGAGCCAAAGCTGATTGTGGAGTCACCACACGTGGTGGAAAAGTCACCATTGTAGGATCATCCCAACCACCTAGAGCATCCACCTCAAATTTGAGATCTGTTCCTAATGGCTACAATGTCTTGGACCAGTTGAAAAGAACCCCTACTTAGATCTCCATCATGGAGTTGCTGAAGATATCACCCGCACATAGAAAAATCCTAGAGGAAGCATTGGATTCATCCATTGTCTCCGTGGATCTTGATGCTGACCAATTCCAAACTATGGTTAGACACATCACCACCCAAAGTCTCCTAACATTATTTGATCAAGACTTTCCTACCCAACCATCTCACAATCGTGCACTCCACCTTGAATTCCTAGTTCATAAAAATAAAGTCAAAAGGGTCTTGGTGGATGGGGGTGCAGGTCTAAATATTTGTTTGCCCAAACTAATAAAGAATCTGAGATTCTTAGAGGATGTCATTGAAAAGGGTAAGGGTATCACAATTAGATCATATGATGATCAAGAAAGAGTGTCTCAGGGCACTATTTAGCTCCTTATTCAAGTAGGGCCAACCATTATGGAAACCACATGCCACATCCTTGACCTTGATTTTCCTTCTAAAATCCTCCTAGGTGTTCGTAGATCCATGGGATGTAAGCTATCACATCAACCTTCCATCAGTGTGCCAAATTCCCATATCAAAATCAAGAGGTCACGACCTGTGGTGATCTCGAACCCTTTTCTTACTGCAAGAATTTGGAAGCAAAATACTATAAAATCCCCCAAGTCTTGAAGAGCGATGAAGCCCCTACAACTCCATATGTAGACCCAACTACTTTAGCCTCCACTTCTGAGAAAAAGACACCTGCCATTCCTAATATCTCTAAAATCAAGGTCATTATCCAAGAAAATGGGTGTGGGGATTATAAAATTAAGAAAAGTTCTTTCATAATAGGAGAGTTACCTCAATCTCCTAGGTCTCACGGCCAACCCCAACCAGCTAAAACATCATCCCAAACCTTTAGAGCAGGCCCTTCTAGATTCAGATGCTGGGGAGATCTAAGTTAGGAAGTGGTGGATGAAAATGACATATTAAGCTTGCTATACCAAGATGAAAGGCACGTGCCTGATATTCCCATGTATGAGAGCAACAAAGGATTACAAATGATGCTTGGTATGGGCTATAACAGAAACAAGAAACTTGGATAGAATGATAATGGTCTTCTAGTACCTCTCATTCTAGAGAAGTGTATGAGAAATCTTGGCCTTGGATGTACCCCTCCGAAGGTGACCATACTTGGCAAAGGTGCCTTAGTTACAAAGGTCAAAACTCCACCTCAGCTATCAACATCCAACCTTCAGTTACTAGTATCCACAGGTCAAGTCATAGATAACTTTACCTTGGACATAACCGATGTGTGTAGTAGTGTGAGAACCCCATAACTGACTTACCTATGCTATTTGAGGATTCCTCCCTTATCATGATTAGTACACTGTCTTTAGAGTCAACCAATCAAACCCATGAGATAAACCTAGTCTATCTGTAACTCATTGATTACAACCAACGAGGACCACCAATTTTGGACACATTCGAAAATGATGAGGTGCTCTCAGAATTCATGGGATTGTGGGATACAATACCATACAGAGATCATAAAGTTGTATTTGACATCATACTGGACACACATGCCTATTACGTGGAAATGATTGAATCCTTTAGTCGCAAAAGTGAAAATTTGAGAATAATCTCTAGGCCTTTGAGTGAAAACCACATTGTGGCACTCTTTAACCCAAAAATAGTAAAAATAAAGGATGCATCCAATCGTGAAAATCTCTCTGAGGCACTAGAGGATGAAGGGTTCAATCTTCCCCTTAGTGCTATTCATCAGGAGAAGTCAATGGTCTTAGTAGAGAAGTGCAATCTGGTAAACCTAGGAACAAAGGAAACACCGCATATCACCTTCTATGTAGAATCACTTTTGGCAGAAGAGCAAGAACTCTTGGCTGCATTCCTAAAGGAAAGAAAGATAAAATTTGCATGGACCTATGCTGACATGTTAGGCCTTGATCTAGAAGTTGCGATCCACCACCTAGCTGTATATCCTGAAGCAAAGCCAGTGAGACAAAACCTAAGGAAGATGCATCCCCAGATTGCATTGTTGGTCAAAATGGAATTACAAAAGCTCCTAGATGCAGGGTTCATATGATCGATAGATTATCTAGAGTGGGTGTCCAATCTTGTACTTGTTTCAAAGCCCACAAGGGGCATCCGCATCTGCACGAACTTCAAAGACCTAAACAAATCATGTCCCAAGGATGATTTTCTACTCCTAAACACTGATATGATTGTGGATATGACAACTAGACATGAGATGCTATCATTAATGGATGGATTCTTAGGTTACAACTAGATCATGATAGCAAAGGATGACCAACACAAAATGACTTTCACTTGTCTATGGGGGACATATTGTTGGAATATGATACCATTTGGGCTAAAAAATGCAGGACCTACTTATCAAAGGGCCATGACACTAATCTTTCATGACATGATTCACAAAACTATGGAAGATTATGTGGATGACATATTGGCCAAGTCAAAGAAATGTTGAGATCACATAGCAGCATTGAGCTCCATCTTTGATAGGCTAGAAAAGTACAAGGTCTGACTAAATCCAAAAAAGTTTCTTCGGGGTACAATCAGGCAAGCTCCTAGGATACATTGTATCCATGAGAGGAATCAAGGTAGACCCCACCAAAGTAAAAAAAATCCTTGAAATGGAGGCACCAAAAAATGTTGAAACAACTAAGAGGTTTACAGGGAAGACTCTAGTCCATCTGCTAATTCATAACACAACTAGCATACAAGGCTATCCCATATTCTCATCTACTCCACAAGGGAGTAGTATACAAATGGGACGAGAAATGTGATCAAGCCTTCAACAAGGTCAAGGAGTAATTTCTCACACCACCAGTACTCATGCCACCAATTCTAGGAAAACCCTTGATCTTGTATATATCAGCAACAGTAGTAGCTCTCGGTGCTCTCTTAGCACAACATAATGAAAATGGGAAAGAGAGAGCTATTTATTACATCAACTGAACCATGGTGGGACATGAGTTGAATTACACATCCATTGCGAAATCTTGCTTAGCATTTGTGTTCACCACACAAAAATTCAGACATTACATGCTAGCACATCAAATAAAGCTCATTGCAAAGATAGATCTACTCAAGTAGTTTCTTTCTAAAGCAATGCTCACAGGGCGAACAACTAAATGGGTTATGATCCTAACAGAGCATGACATTGAGTATGTGGAACACAAGGCTATTAAAGGGAAAGCGATAGCAGATCAACTGGAAGAGGCACTGATATACTCAGAGAATCCACTTGTGTTAGAGTTCCTTGACAAATCAATCTTCAACCTAAGTATAACGGATCACGAAAAAATATACTTTGATGGATCCTACACACAACATGGGTTAGGAGCAGGGATCTTCTTCATCACTCCATAAGGGGATTGCATACCTAAATCATACAAGCTATCATTCCCTTGCACAAATAACATTGTGGAATATGAGGCTCTTGTCATAGGGCTGAGGATTAGGGTACAGTGGAAAATCATGGCACTCAAAGTCTATGGATACTCACAACCCGTAATCAATTAGGTAAATGATGAGTATCAAACAAAGGATAACAAGTTGACTCCATACAAGAATTTGGTGGAAAGCCTCAAAGAGTTCTTCATTGATATCACATTTGAGCAGCTACCAAGAGTAAATAACAGAGTGGTGGAGGCCATGGCAATAATTGGATCGCTATTGGATATCCCATGCAATGTCCCAAAGCAAGAATTCCTCATAGAGTAGCTTCTTGTACTAGCATTCGAGGTACTAGAGTCTAAATTTGTGTGCGGAATCGTTGGGCCTAGTGATCCTTGGTATCATGATATATACACCTACTTAAGAATAGGATTCCTCCCCGTTGATATAACCTCAAACCTCAAAAGAGCCTTTGTCAAAAATTCATCCCATTTTTTCATCCTAGGAGATAATCTATAGCGTAGAAGCATTGAGGGAACAATTTTACGATGCCTAAACACTGAGGAAGCTTTGACCACTTTAATAGAGGTACATAACAACATTTGTGGTTCACATTTGAGTGGTATGACCTTGGCTAAGAAACTACTAAGGATTGGGTACTATTGGCCTACAATGGAAAGGGAAGCTCATGACTATGTCTGAAGGTGTTTGCAGTGTCAGTAGCATGAGGATCTCATCCATACACCAACTCAGGAGCTCAACCCAATTGTCACAACTTGGCCCTTTTCACAATGGGGGCTCCATCTCATTGGAAAAATCACCCCCACCTCATTGAGTGGACATAAGTTCATCATCATTTTCCCCGAGTACTTCACAAAGTGGGTGGAAGCCATCCCCATGACCTATATCATAGGAAATAAGATATCCAAGTTCATCCTAAACTACCTAATTTTTCACTATGGTGTCTCTCAAGCCATTATATCAGATAACGAGATGCTTTTCAAAAATCAAGATGTTTGTGACCTATGCCAAAAGTTCAAAATCTAATATCACTTTTCCACTCTATACTATCCCTAAGGAAATGAACAAGTAGAGGCTACAAATAAGACCATCTTAAAAATACTATAGAAAATAGTCAATGACGTTAGTCGTGACTAGCACATGTAGTTGAATCCTTCCCTATGGGCCTATCGAACAAGCATTTTCATACCAATAGGTGCCACCCCATTCTCCTTGGTCTATGGATTAGAGGCCATACTCATTGAGATCGAGCTCCCATCCTTGAGAATATCATTGCAGAATCTCATCGTAGATGCAAAATATTGGGTGTCAAGGTTGAATGAGCTAGAACTACTAGATGAGTGGTGCATGGATGCCTTAAACCATTTGCAAGTCTACCAAAATTTCCTCAAGAGAAGTTGCAACAAGAAGATCAGGAGTCATATCTTTCAAGTCAGAGAGCTTGTGCTGAAGGAGAATTAGAAGAATGTTCCAAATCCAGAGAGCAAGGGAAAGTTTGAACCCAATTGGTTGGGACCCTTTATCTTCACAGCAAGCTACAAGTCAAGGGAATATCAACTATCCATGCCCAAAAGTGAACCTCTATAGGGGTCCATGAACAACTCCCATCTCAAAATGTTTTATGCCTAAACTTTCAAGGTATAGAACTAAAAATACAAAAAAATAAATAAAAAAAGACAAAAATCCAAAAAAAGTAGAAAAAGGATTAAAAATAGTAAAGAGAAAAATTGTCCTCTAGTGAAAACCATTTTGGTGGCGCTTTGGGCAAGTACCTTGGTGAAAACCTAGAAAATAGGTTCCTTGTGTAAATAAGCACTTTCCATCCACCAGGATCTCCACAACTTGTTCTGCATCATTCATCCATCATGCTTTGATCATCCATCACATTCCATATCTCCATCCATCACATGTCTATGTCTGCATCATAGCTTGGTCCAGTGTTCGTGTCATGATCCTTCCTAGTACTACTCGGTCCATTCTTAAGGTCAGTTTATCCTACCTATATCAGAGTAGTCTATTGCATCACATTGGGGGCATGTTAATATCGGGTTGGATTCATGTATATTCTTAAAGTCTTCCCTAAATCAAAAAATCCAAAAACATCAAAACATCCAAAAAATCCAAAAAACATTCATAAAATCAGAAAATCCAAAATATTCAAAACATGTCAAAATCCAAAAATAGGTCAAAAATTTGGTTGAAAATTCAAAAACAGATTCGCCTTGTCAAACTATGGGTCTCTGAGCTTTGAACGTAGGCAAGGTTAATCTTTGATCATCCACCGAGACACTTAGGTAAGTTTGTCATAATAAACTAACAATCCATTTGTTATATCTCATCAATAATCGAGTATGTGTTAGTCAAACTACGTGGTCTCTACGTGTATAATGTAGGCAAGGTTAATCTATTGATGAGCCCCCAAGGCTCCTAGGATAGGTCTTAAGGTTAGTCTCTTGGTCAAAATCTCATAAAACCCCAAAATATTGGAAAATTTGAAAATCAAAATATTTGCAACATCTTGAAAATACCAAAAACCAGCCTCAAAACATTTCAAAAACATCCAAATATTTGAAAAAAATCCATCCATCCCCATCTCACGATCACTTGCAATAAAAATCACTCATAATAAATTAATCATCATCCTCAACCTTTGGTTAAACAGTTGGAACCAAGTCTAGTAGGTTAAAAGTGAAAACTCAAACGTCAAGGTCTTAAGTCTAGGTCAGTAAGTAAACAAGTTGGTCAACTCTTGCTATTAATAGCCTATAATCTATTCAATCTCAAATCATCTAATAACATCATGTCCTAGGATGCATCCTTTCTACAATGGACATCAACATCATGCATCATCGTAGTTTAGTCTTGGCTAGTGGTATGAAGAACATTAGATTGTTTGTTTACTTGATCTTTGTCTTTTGACTTATCTTATTGTGCTCATTCTGATGACCTCTCAATGATGTCCAAATAAAGGGATTTAGAGAGAAAGGAATAGGACAATGATCATTATTTTTTTATCTATTGTGCTTGTTGGATGCTCTTGTAATATAACCTTGGTCATGCCTACTTTGGTTTGTAGGGAGGGTGTTTTAGGTGTCTTGTCAACCACATAGGAAGGCTTGCCTTCCTATGTTTTGGTCCGAGATGTTTGAAATATCTGAACTACATTATGAATAAGGTTTTGTAAGCTAGGCATGAACAAGAATACTCCTATCTGATTGTCGAGTCAAATTCCATCACACTAGGCGCAATGACATCCCGGTCCTTTATACCTTGATGCATCCTACCTATGTGTGTTATCAAACATAAGGTAAGTAGCCATTTTAAAATCTCAATTCCTGATAAGAAAATCATCATCATCATCATCATCATCATTATCATCTCTAATAATGTAGGCTTGTTGGATCTTATTTCTTATTTCTTCTTTCTGTGCTAACATGGTACCATGACAATTAATCAAAAGCATCATTAATGCATCCATCCTGCATCCACAAACCATCAACATAATGCATATCATATCATATGGGAAACATTGATCATCTCACATACATTGCTTTACATCATTAATATAGATTGGTTATTCTAAGCATCTCATAAACCATACATTTGCATCCATTACATAATCATGAAAGTATTATCATATAAACATCATATCATGAGCATCATCACATAGACATCATCATAAAAGCATCATCACATCATATGTGGAAAAGATACTGAAAAAGAAAAGGAATATGTCATAGCATCTCATACACCTCATTATCATCATCCATTAGGTGCATAATATAAATCTGTTAGTATTAGCATTTTAAGTCATTTTCATATCATAATATTGCCATCCACATCATCATAAAAAGTGCATAAAAAGATACTGAAAAGGAAATTCATCCATGCATCCATGAGCATAATCATACATACATCATACAACACATCACATCACATAAAATAAAGTCACATAATCTCATCGCATATAGAAAAGTAAATACATCCATCCATCATGCATAAATAAATAGGACACATCTCATATATCAACTCATATCATACATATCATCAATAATGTAATTGTCATGGTACAAAATCAAGATCAAATGTGTATGAATCAATCAATGTATACAAACGCCCATGGGGCTATAAAAAATAGAGCTTGTGGATCACAAAAAAGAATGGTGTCACTGATCAAAAATGTGAGCTAGCCCTGATGGTTGCTCCCCTCACCTGGTTGTCTCTCAGGTTGGTCCCGCCTCTACCCTGTTTGCTGTCAGAAATTTGACACCCGAGCCACTCGAGGCATTGCCTAATGATAATGAACCCAATAATACTTAGCCTCTCTCATTGCATCTTGATACATGCGTACTGAAACTATCCTACCCTGAGTTGTGACTACCATGCTCTTTAGTTGTTGGTGTTAGCCCACCTCCTATGCTAACTACAGCTCTGTAGCTTGTCTCTACTGCATAGCTCAATCTCGCTCTACTCAGGCTTGATCTCTCTTGGTCATCAATGTAGCAACATGTGCCTAAAGTTGTTGAATCAATGTATCCCTCTGATCTAGTTGAGGTGGTGGTGGCGGTGGTGGTTGTTGTTGGTCCCTAGGGCCATCCCTCTGTTGGTCCCTAGGGGAATCTCTCTGTTGATTCCCATGCCCCCATTTCTCTAGCCTCTCTAGTCTAGAGGTGGTCCACCTCCTCCTCTTCCTCCATCTTTGTCTCCATCTCCATCTCCTTGTCCTCCTCGCCCCCACCCCCACCCTACTGTCCAGCCTCGGGGTCGCCACCATGGTAAAACTATCCAGGGCACTATCAATCTAACAGGTGGCCTGAACCAGTCAATATATGCCTGTGTAGTCTTGGGGTCTACCTACCCCTGATCATATGACCATGACTTGGCAGCCAACTATCTAAAACTATCAACTGCATCCTCTGGTGGGATCAACTGACCCCATGTGGTCTCCCTGGTGGTGCGAGAAAAAATGACAACATACCCATCATCTGGTCAGTCTTGAATATCACCAAACTACTTGGCTACCCGATCTGCTAGGTAGCACTCAATCATTGTGTTCTCTCTACTTTGCATCAACCTGTCTTGCCTTGCATAAAAGATTTTTTGAACATCATTGTACCATACGGGCATCTCAAGCCAATGCCTCCATTTGAATGTGGTCATCTCATCAATCACCCTCCTCCAGTGAGGGATGCCAGCCTGTCCTATGTGGGTAAAAGTAGGACCACCTCTATACCACCAGACTGCTAGATCATCTAGCTCCACATCAATCACTCTAACCCATGGGTGAAGTACCACAATGTGCTCCTAGGCCCAGATGTGTAGAAGTGTAAATCATGATAGAGCGAGGCCAACATCATTGGTCCCCATGCAAAGCAGTCCCTCCTCTAGAGCATCCACTCCCAAGCTAGACCCCATCTCGGATTGAAATATTGGCCCCGCTGATCTGGAGCTACAAGTCCTGAAATGATAGTTGCAACAATCAATCAGAAGGTGGACACTTGGCCTCTGTAATGCTCAAGCTCAATCTAGCCCTCAGAAAAGATAATCTCATCAAGCCCCATAATATCGTAACAGGCATTGGTCCCGATGTCCATGTCATAAATCACCCGCTCTTCATGGATGGGAAATCGAAGAATACACCAAACATCCTCCAAGGTGATGGTCACCTCTCATGTGGGGAAGTGAAACGATGATATCTCGTTGTGCCATCTCTCAGCCAGCGTAGTCATCATGCCCAAGTATGTCCTGATGGAAGGTGTGTATGCAACTTACCATAGCCCTATCGCTCTAAGGTGCTCC
This sequence comes from Sequoia sempervirens, assembly GCA_007258455.2. Taxonomy (NCBI): domain Eukaryota; kingdom Viridiplantae; phylum Streptophyta; class Pinopsida; order Cupressales; family Cupressaceae; genus Sequoia; species Sequoia sempervirens. The sequence continues at coordinate 95,757,407 of VDFB02049217.1, read as the reverse complement.
TAAAGCAACTCATGTAATTTGGACAATCTGCTGAGAATCGAGGACTGGTGCTTATGTGAATGTATGGGCTCTGTGTCCTCCTACACCAGTAAAGCCACACTATCAAGTTTCATAAAAAATTAGGATCTTGTTTGAAGTTTTTGCGATCGAAATAGAAAAGGCATCGCTATTTGCAAATGCATCATTGTTTGGAAGCTCCAAACTGCACTGCTAGAACTCTCTAAACTATAAACTCCACCATGATGTCACAATTTGACCGCAGACCCTTTTGACTCAAAACCCTAATCTCCAAACTAGCCCACGATGGTGCTATTTGCATATGCATCGCACTTTGGAGTTTGAACACTAGGTGCTAAACTGTGACACCGCATCACAGGAATCAATAGCAGCACTGTTTAAGGCTGCGTGATGCCGATTCTAGGCTGTCAATGGTACCAAACTATGTCGCTTGACTAGTTTTACTTTTAAACCCAATTAAATGTGCACAAAAATTGAAAGGACAAGTTGGTTTAGGGTCACATACTGTTGGTCCTACACTTGGAAGTCACTGGTAGACTCGCATTCACTTAGAGATGTGTCGGGGAAGCACTCATTGTGCCATCTCGCATGAAGGTCAGAGCTCAAAAGAAAGGAATTTCTAAAGGCTGAGTGTGCAAATGAATTGAAATGACCCCTTGAGGGCTATGTAAGCATGAAAACTAGGGTTTTAGACCCTCGATCCTATTTTTTCCCAACCAAGTCTTGTTTTGCATCATTTTTTCGTGTTTTGGCACATTTTTGGCATCCTGGAACCTTTTTGGACTTGTCGGGCAGCTTGTCCTCTTTTTTCGCGAGATCACCCAAAAATCCAAATTTTCATCTGATCTCTCGAGGGGGCATAATTCTTTCGTTGGGGCAGCAGTGAAAATAGAAAAAATCTTGAATTTTGATCTCTACAAGGTTATTCTTTGAACCAACACAATACGTACATTGCTTCAAAGAGGGGAAAAATGTAGACATGTAAAATATACTGATTGATCCTATACACCTAATCCTAATTTACTAACACTAGTTCGTCCTGAATCATCTCCTTTACTAACCATTTAATCGAATAATCTTTATTTGATTAAATTCATCATATTCTATCTTTTAATTCAATAAATCAATTTTATCTGATTAAATCATCATCTCCTATTAATTAAATAAATCATTTTGTTTAATTAATCCTATAGTCCCTCTTTTAATTAAATAATTCATTTTATTTGATTAAGCTCTGAAGTCATCTCCTTTAAATTAAATAAATTAATCTTTATTTGATTTAAATCTAGCACCATCCTCTTTAATTAAATAAATCAAAATTTATTTAATTAAGTCTAAAATCATTATTCCTGTCATTTTGATTTATTTAAATCCTAAAATCTAAATCATAATGTCAAATCAACCAACTTCCATTAAAATTAATCAAATCATGATTAATGCTGAACTAATCCATCAAATCTTCTAGATTTTGCAACTTGCACATCTTCTAGCATTGGAATTGCATTTAACTTGCACATGAAAATCCATTCATCTCCCTCCAACATCTCATTCTCCAATTCAATTTCCACCTATCATAAGCATTAATATTTCTCAAATTTTAAAATCTCCCCTCAAAAGGACTTGTCCATCCAACAAGGCATTAAAGGCCTCTTACATGTCCTTTTCTTGAGCCAAGTGGCATTTAATTAATCTTTCATCTCCCTCCAACATGTCACTTCTCCAATTTTGAATTTCCACCTAATAGCATTAATTTGCACATTCATCAAAATGTGCTCCACCTCTATCCACTCACATATTGACAAGTGGCATTGTGCTATTGGTTGGTCTTTTGTTCCACATTCATCCATTTTTCTTAGTCTTCCATCATTCTCTTCTATAAATAGAAAGCTCTTTTACTAATTTGGGATCCACAATCTGAGGTATTTTCATCCACAACTAATGCAAAGTCATTATCTTCATGTTTTAAATCAAGTTCATCCATTTTCATAGTTTTTCATCAATTCATAGCTAGGTTATGGGGAAATTTCATCAAGGAGAATCTTCATCCACTGATCATCTTCAAGCTTGAAAGGAATTGGGAAAGGTTTTTTTTCCACATCAAAATAGCACCAATTCCCCCATGGGATTGAGAGTTTGTTTTGAGCAAGATTAGATAACTTTTATTTGTGTTCTTCATGTTATTTCTTGTTCTTGATATTTCAAATGAATCTTATGGGGAATGATGATTTGATTTGCATAATGAACTAATGTTGTGTTGTTTGTTTGTGTTCGTGCTGGTCTAGGATCACCATTCACAGTGGGAAATTTCATGGCTAAGAGCATTTGGAGAGCTTGGGAAGTGGTTAAGCCTTGGCTCCGTTGGGCTGGCTCTAGCTTCTGGGATGGGATTTTGCTCAACCAACAGAACATTTTTTGGTCACCCCTTTTACTAGTAATGGTTAGTCATTGGCCAAATCACCTTGGCTTAAGACACTAAGGTTCCACAAGAAAGGAATTCAAACTTTGTAGCATTTGTTCCATAGACCCACAATGCACATTATGCCACAGTAATATTTTTGTGCTTGTTATAGTCTCCATAAGTAGGACCATGATACGTATGATGGTCTGGTGAATGCTATTCCTGCCAATATGCTTCATAAATTGGGAATTTATGGGTCCAAGCCCTGGTGGAAGGATTGGAAGTGGTACCCATACACCCATTTTAGGAATTACAAGCCTATACTTGGCTATATGTGGTTTTCACCACATTTTCCTATGATTGAAAGTCTGAACCAGAAGTGGCTTTTGCAATCCTCCGCTCATGTCTGGAAAAAAAAGATTCTCTGCAACTTGATCTACAAGTGTTAAGCTGAAACTTGCCCACTTTGCTTAGTGTATTCTTTTCAAAGGCTTTCCTGTGGGGTCTTGGCTTGTTCACTTGGGGGTTTAGAACACTTGGTTCCCTTTTTGTGGGAAAGCTGAGTCTTTTAAGCATCTCTTCTGGTTTTGCACCAAAGCTCAATGGTATTGGAGTTGGATTCATGACTTCTTTTCGCCTTTTAGATCGAAGTCCTTCTTTTGGCATATGGTTATGCTGGGAGAGTTTCCCAGACTTCCTGCTAAGTATACCCAACTTTGGCACACTTTCAGGGTGAAAATCCTTTTCAATATCTAGAAAGATAGAAATGCCTGCATATTTGCTCACACTCAAATGGATAATTTTTTTTCTTTGTATTCTAAATCTATTATTTTCTCTAACATGCTTTTTCAGATACAAGTTCAAGCAAACAAATTTTCACTTGAGGTGGCTGACCTTCAGGTGCTTCTAGATCATTGGGGCAATGACCCATGTATTGTGGCTTGGGTGCCCAGTTCGCCCACCTCCTCTCACGGATAGTCGCCCTCTAAGGGCTGGCAATGGAGTGGATCTACTCACCCCAACTCTTAGTCTCCTCTTCGGCGTGGTTCTTTCCCTCCTCAATGGTCTCATTCTCCTCTTTCGCAGGCTGGCTAGGGGTAGACCTCTGGAGGAGTGACGGGGAGTAGTGGTGGCAGTTTCAGGTGGCCCTCTGATACTACTCCTGGTAGCAGTTCTGGTTGGACAAACTTTGGTAAATGTTTTCCACATTTGACGCTTGCAATCTTGCCCCAATGCAAGGAAGATAGAGAGAAGGAAAAAAAAGTTGACGATGGCCGGGGTCCTCCTTCTGATGTCACTCTAGACCCTGCTAATGTATGGGGGAAGAAAATGGATGATAGAGACCCTCCTGGCTCTGTTGGTACTACTTTGGCCACCTAATGGCCTTTTTCATTTCTGTTTGTAATCATGGACTTCTGGGCTAGACCCATGTGATTGGTATTTTTTTGGTTTTTGGGCATGACCCATGTGACTCTCAGGGTGTGTCTTCTTACCACCCACCTTTTTTTTATGAATATGTATTTATATCTTTATTATTAATATAGATATATGCCTATTCATCAAAAAAAATTTACATAGAATTAATTTTTCTTTCAATCCTTGAAATAATTTTATAAATGAATTAAATATTTTTATATGATATTGAAAACTAATATATTATCTAGATATAATATAACATATTTATCTATGAAATACCTCAATAAATATACTCCATTTTTAGTAATATGTTTTGAAAGAATGAAAAGTATAAAATAATATAATTTTTGAATTCTTATTTAAATTTTAAATATATTTTATTTATTTTTATGTTTTTTCAAGAAGGTAGGGTGTGTGACAAAGCATATGCTATTGTGTGAATTATTTTGTTAATTGGAGCAATTGTATCACTATAGGTTATTAAGTTAATTTTTATTAGGCATTTATAATGTGAATGTGGTTTGGTGAGATGTCATGATAATATTTTTGGTTCAATTTTTAATCCATGTTTCATATCAACTTGTGCAAATAGTAACATTGAAGATTACTATAAAAAATAGAAACGAAATTTTTAGGGATACAAAATATTTTCTATGATACAAATTGAAAAGATGACAAGTAAAGAGTGTAGGGACACAAAAAAATAAAAATTCTTAAATAAATTAAAATGAAATGAAAACTAACACTTGTTAATACACTTATATCTTTTTATTATAAAAAAAAATTATTTGTGAATTAAAAATAATACTTCTAAATTGATTATTTTTGTCATGTTGAATTTATTTATTATTATAATAAAGCTAGTTTTTCAAGATATTCTTGTTATGTTCAAGTCAAGTACATTATTACCATAGTTATGCTAGAATACATTGCACTATATATTTTTCCTTCGACATTTTTTATAAGAAATGTCAAAATAAAAATAATTTCAAACACAATTATCAACAACTCTACATAAAGGTCATTGATATTTCTGTACATAGGTACAATAGTTAAAGTAGAATTAAATGGAGAACTAGTGAATAGGCATGTAGAAAACACAACAAAATCTTAGACAAGGAATAATAATGTAGATAAAAATGTATTCAATTAAAAAAAGTATTAAATATAATGGGATGTCAATATGTGAAACATGACACTCATATGCTACTCAAACCCTTGAGAAACATATGTAGATATTTTTATAATACAATATAATTCCCAAGCTCAAAATTCTATCACATGACAAATATGTAAGAGATTAAACCCTTGTAAATGAAAAAAAAATCTCTGATAAATAATACCATCATCAAAAAAATTTATTCGTAGTTGAGGATTGATGCATTTCATCCACTATAAATGTGTATCTAGGTGTGTTAGCGAATGAAATGGTCACTTGAAACAAATCGATAATTTTGACTTTGATTTACCTAAGGCACTGAAATGATTGCTAACAACTCTAGAAATGTCACAATTGTATTTGTGAATTTACTCTGAATTTTGGAGGTACAACTCCCTCTTATGATTTTCAATGAATTGGAAAAGACTAAAAATTAAAAAGGGTGTTCTTTTAACCAAAAATCAGTAAGGTTCAATCGCTGGTTCATAAATATTATACTAACACAGAAGTAAAAGCAGGAAGCCATAACTAATCAATGCAAATATTAAAAAACCTATGACTGATATAACACGACCGATGAGTTCATACTGTAATAAATGGACACCATCAAGTGCATCTCACAAAGAAGATAGAAATATAACACACACGATACAAAGATTAGTATGCTAAGCATCTCATTCAATCCATAATTCAAGGATTATGAATCTTAACAACATAAATTAATATCAAATTCCTCCTCAAAAAGTACAACCATGTGCCTTTTTTAGAGAGAGAGAGAGAGATCCCTTCTCCATCGACTAAATCATATATATAGCCAAAGCATTCCCTCAAACCAATGTTAAAACTATTACTAAATTTGGCGTCTTCTTGTCTTCCATCATCTTTTTGGGGACTACTAAAGATCATTCGAAATAATTAATCTGGAAATTGAAAGGGAATCAAACAAGAAAACAAATCTTTATCTCACCAACAATCATTGGATAACCTTTCACACAATTGAATAATTAATGCAGCTTTAAGGAGACATCATTTGATAGCAAGTGTATACTGCCTAATTGGAAATGTAATTTAAAATTGATTCAAATCAACCATTAATTTGAACTGTGTTTCCATCTCATCAAATCTTAGGAGAAAGTGCCAATGTTCGATCAACCTTCTATAAATTTAGCTAGTGTCACCACTCTTCATCATTTAGAAGCATCCAACATGGTGATTCTATAAATGATTTCATTGTTCTAGAGGAGATTGAATGCAACCCATTGTTTAGGAATTTGTCAAATCAACTGAAGGAAGTTTTTGTGATACAAAGCGAGTGGAAGAAGAGGTGCTTTGTAGCATTCTGGGCGAAGCATTCTTGAGCCAGGCACATGTACACAATACTAACATGCTAGAGCATTTTGTGTACATGGTCATTAGGACCTTTGGTCATTGTGACTGGGGTGTTAGAGCATTAGAACACTTGGTGAGGCATAAATTTCATCATCGTGTCAATGTAACTATTGCTGGGCTCAGTCACTATCCTCAGAGTGGACTAGTTGGTGACACCATTTGTATAGCTTCAACTCTTTAGAATGAGACAGTGCATGAGGCGGTTGCTCTTCTTCGTGTGAGAATTGTGATGAATGATATGGGGCTCTTTGCCCAATTCTTGCAATCACATGATAACCTGCTATCCCCTACTTAGCTTGAACGCCTCTAGATTGTGGTTGAGGGAATTTGAGTCCTAATGTTTTCCCTGTATGCTTGAACAAGAATATCTCTTTTTTTTCTCTCGATATCTATTGGGTAATCGAATCACCCAATTTGGTATTGCCAATGCGATATATACACATATATATAATTAAAATATATTTTTCTATCTTTGTGTTACTGTATGCATGGCTTTTTTCATTTTCTTGTTCTTAACAGTTTGATTTCCTTCATGTAATGCACTGATTTGCAAATCAATATTTCACTGCTCTTTTCATTAATTAACTAAAAGTGCTTCTGGGCAGCAAAACGAGTAGTTTGTGTAACCTAATAAAACATGGCTTGGGTTCTGAACAATTAAAAGAATACCACCCACAAACATAACTTACGGGTTAAGCTACTGGGAAACTTTTGACATATGAAAACTCATCATATGGGTCATTCACATACACATAGCCCCTTTTAAAAGAAACAATGGGTTAGGATAAAGTCATAAAACACCGCCTACCTAAAGAAATAACAATACATGTGGTAAAGTGGGTGGTTAAAGAAACTAATGAAAAACCTACCTAAGTTTGAGACACACAACAAAACACCACCTGAACATGAATTACAACATAAACAGCTAGGCAGACAGTTAGAAAAACTAGCGAAAATCCTGCTTGGGTTCGAAATGAGTAATTAACCCCCGCCTAGTGTAAGATTCCAACATAAGGCATAGTAAAGCAAAGAAAAGAATTCAATTTGAGGTAACAATGGCTCTGATTGAGGAAAAGGACTGCAAAGGACACAGAGAACCCACTATATATGGCCAATCTTTATCCATTGGGCATAGAGTCAGGATGAGAAGGAAACCAAGCACAAACAATAAGCCAAAAATGAACACACCAAAATTGCAACTATATACAAGGCAGGACCAACCTGATGGAGATGGGAAGGAAAGGTAAAGCGATCATACGAACCCGTTCATCGGATGAGAGAAGAATAATCCACTCTTGAAAAGACCTATTTTTCTGTGAAGCCTCTAAAGCAAATCAAGAAATATAAATGCCCCAACATTGATATGAAAGAAAGTGTAACCATTGTCAAACAATCCTCCAAAAAGCCATTTTTCATCAAAAACTTATTTTCTTTGCCATTTAGTTGACACCAAATCCTCCTTTATCATTTTTTTTTCATTATCAAAACTCGACAAACCAAATGTATCCAATTTTAGTGAGGAGGAAAAGCTTGGCATATCATCATTCTCTTCCTTTGACGAGGGATTAATAATTTACTAGACATTATCATGGTTATAACTACCCTCTATCATTGAAGAACCAAATTTCACTTCAGACATAGACAGGTTAGCAACAAAATCCTTAAAGAGAGGATTATCATATACTGCAAACTCATCAAAAATAAATAGAGGATTGGCATTGATTGACCACTCCATCTTTTCCTGGGAAGTACCATATGTGAGACCTTCATTTTCCTCCAAATGAAAGCATGTTGTCTCATCCACCGCTTCTTTGAAGAAGAATGCTTCATATTCAGGGACCAAAAGGGATTTGACACCAAATTCTTTAAATCGACCTCAGAAGAGAAATATTCATTCTTGAAATGAAAGGGAGAGATGATTGGTGTTCTCTTCTATGGTGTATCATCTTCATTATCACTAGATGAACTAAGCTCACTCTCATCCTCAAATGAGGTATATAAATTGAAGGCTTGATCATTGCAATATTGGTCTTTCCCTTCATTAAACTGCTGCATATCACCAAAAATTGTTAGATTAATATCTTTAGCAGTCGGGTGAGGAGATTTTAACTCTTCATGGCATTTGATCAGGAATTTTGGAGATATCTTGTAGCTAACCTCAGGCTTCACATTGTTACCTGGTTTCCATTTTCCCAAAACTATAAAATTATCCTCAACACTTATTGCTTCTAATTGAGCTCTTTCAATTCCTTGAATTTTATCTCTTTTGAGGATCAATTGAATATTAGGATCTAGCGTAGAAATAAATACGTGAAACTAGATCTCCTCACTGGGTCTTTCTCAAACAAGAATTCATTGAAGCAACCGATTGAAATGGTATACAAAATCCCTCATTGTTTCGGCCTTATCCTTCATGATCTAAAAAAAAAGTCACAGAGTGGCCACAATATTGACTAGAATTTTATAACATTGGAGAAACTTTGTTTTAAGAATATTCCATCCTGTGATGCTTTCCTTTTCAAGTCCCTTGTACCACTCTGTCACCTTCTCAATTAAGCTGTCAATAAAGATTCTCACAAAAATGTCCTCTTCTTGAATTCCCAAAACTCCGGTTATTACAGTCATAGCCAAGATGTGTTCTTCAGGGTCTTGTGCATCTTGACTAAAAAATTTAGGAAATCATTTTTGGGAACCATTGGGTAAGTCATGATATTGTGACAAGGAAAGAGGCCAACATGATTACACCAAAGATTCGAGGCCATGGATGATTAGAGTTGCTAAATCACAAGGGAGTAAAAAGAAAAGGAAAGAAAATTACTAAGTCAATTTCTGTGTGGTGGACAAGCTAGAGGTGGATTCCCAGGTTAGGGAAGGGTTGGGTCCCGCAGATGATGGAATGACTGATTAGGCTGACAACCAGGATGATGGGGAGGATTTTTGTACTACATGAATACCAACCTCAGAGGGAATTCTACTACAGGTGCAGGTGGGTGCTAGGCCAACTCTTCCTCTTCTTCCAAGGAAAGATTCACTTGCATATAGTCTATTGTATTCCTCCTGTATCTCTAAGTGAGTGTATTCAATTGTGAAATGATGTCTTCTTGTTCTGCTTCTACCTAATCTAAATCTGGTTGCAAATTAGGAACACATCATTATGAGGAAGTACTAGCTTACCGCATGATGTGACAGATGTCAGATATTTTCACTCAATTCAATATCCCTAGTGGAGTCACCAAAAATATGTTAGCGAATGAAATGGTCACTTGAAACAAATTGATAATTTTGACTCTGAATTACCCTAAGGCACTAAAACAATCGTTAATAGCTTTGGAAATGTCCCAATTGCATTTGTAAATTTTCTCTGAATTTTGGAGGTACAACTCCCTCTTATGATCTCCAATGAATTGGAAAAGACCAAAAATAAAACAAGAGTGTGCTTTTAACTAGAAAGTAGTGAGGTTCAATCATCAGTTCATAAATATGATACTAACATGGATGTAAAAGCAAGAAGCCATAACTAATCAATGCAAAGATTGAAAAACCTATGACTGATATAACACGATCGATGAGTTCATATTGTAATAAATGGACACCATCAAGTGCATCTCACAAAGAAGATAGAACTCTAACACACACAATACAAAGATCAACTAGCATCTTCTTGTCTTCCATCATCTTTTTGGGGACTACAAAAGATCAATTGAAAGGGCATCGGGCAAGAAAACCAATCTTTATCTCACTAATGGTCGTTAGATAACCTTTCACACAATTCAATAATTAATGCAGCTTCAAGGAGACATCATCTGATAGCACATGTATATTGCTTGATTGGAAATGAAATTTAAAATTGGTTCAAATCAGCCATTAATTCGAATTGCGTTGTCATCTCATCAAATCTTACGGGAAAGTGCCAATTTCTGACCAACCTTCTATAAATTCAGCTAGTGTCACCACTCTTTGTCATTCAAAAGAATCCAACATGGTGAGCACTTAGAGTGATGATGATTTTTCAAATGATTTCATTGTTCTAGAGGAGATTGAATGCAACCCGTTGTTTAGGAATCTGTAAGATCAACTGAAGAAAGTTTTTGTGATACACAATGAAGTGGAAGAAGAGGTGCTTTGCAATATTTTGGGAAAATAATTTCTAAGCTAGACACATGTACACAATACTAACATGCTAGAGTGTTTCGTGTACATGGTCATTAGGACATTTGGTCACCGCAACTAGGGTGTCAGAACATTAGAACGCATTGTGAGGTCTAAATTTCATCATCGTGTAAATGTAGCTATCACTAGGCTCATTCACTATCCTCAGAGTGGACTGGTTGGTGATGCCATTTTTATAGCGTTAGCTCTTCATAATGAGACAGTGGAGGAGGCGGTTGCTCTTCTTCATGTAGGAATTGTGAGGAATGATATGGGGCTCTTTACTTGATTCCTACAATCACATGATAACCTGCTATCCCCTGCTCAGCTTGAATGCCTCAAGATTGTGGTTGAGGGCATTCGAGTCCTGATGTTTTCCCTGTGCACTTGAACAAGAATATCTATTTTTTTGCTTTTGTTGTCGATATCTACTAGGTAATCGAATCACCCAATTTTGTATTTCCAATGCGGTGTAGACACATATATAAATAAATATCTTTTTCCATCTCTATGCTATTTTATGCATTAATTTGTTCATTTTCTTGTTCATATAAATTTTATTTCCTTCATGTAATGCACTGATTTTCAAATCAATATTTCACTGCTCTTTTCATTAATTAACTGAAAGCGTTTTTGGGAAGCAAAACAAGTATTTTGTGTAACGTAATAAAACATCACTTGGGTTTCAAAAAATTAAAAGAATATTGCCCACAAACATAACTTGTAGGTTAAGCTACTGGGCAACTTCTAACATATGACAACTCATGACATGGGTCATTCACATACATATAGCCCCTTTTAAAAGAAACGATGGGTTAAGATAAAGTCATAAAACACCACCTACCTAAAGAAATAACAATACCAGTGGTAAAGCGGGTGGTTAAAGAAACTAATGAAAACCCCACCTAAGTTTGAGACGCATAGAAAAACACCACTTGAACATGAATTACAACATAAACAGTGAGGCAAACAGTTAGCAAAACTAGTGAAAATCCCACCCGGGTTTGAAATGAGTAATAAACCCCCACCTAATGTAAGATTTTGACATAAGGCATAGTAAAGAAAATCAAAGAATCAAATTTGAGGTAATCAAAGGATGTGTAATCTACAAGTGATCCATAAAATTAGGGAAACAATGTTACACTCTAATACATTGGATATGGATTTAAAGTGAGATATCTTCAATCTACATCTATATCTATTTAACCATCTACAATGTTTTCTTATGGCATATGCATCAAAGGATTAAACATAAAAAAAATCACTGTAGAAACAAAAATTGAATCTCACACAAAATACATGCAACACAACTCTAAAAAAACTTTCAAATGGGAAGAAAACTCAATGAAAAGTGACCTATTCTCCTCATGTCACTAATTCATAGTCGTATATGTTTTGTAACAATAGATAAATAATACTTACACACACATGTAGAGTATATTAAAATGGTATTTACCTACAACCCTCCTTGAACCTATAGAAAATGGAGGATCAATGCCTCTAAACAAATAATCCATGTCTACTTACAATAGTCTAGAACTCATTGAATAATCCCCAATAGTTCAATATGCATCCTCTATTGAAAATAGGATGTGTGTAGTAATACCCTCGATATTGACATGCATTGATTGATTGATCCACATATGGATCTAAAAAATTATTGTAACTATATTTACATGGATTTGGCATTATTTTTTATTTAACAAAACATCTCTATCAACCAACCATCCCTCTACTTGTATGGATTAGCAAAACCATACAATAGTGAGGCTCTTCTTCTTTCCAAATAACTCATCTTTTAACTCTATCTCTTCCACTTCTACTTACTTAGATTTGTCTTCTTTGTACATGAACAATCACTACCAATATACTCCTATCACATCCATAAATATAAATAATCATACTCAAAATAATTTCTACCATTTTTAGTATTAATTGTACCTAGGGAAGAAAGTAACAAAAATACCACCAAATAACTATTTTAAGAGGAAGAAATATCACTAGATAGCCATTTAAAGAATCATGAATATCATGGTTTCTAAAGTAAGGTAAAATCACATGCTAAATGAAGGTGAAACATAGTCCTAAATAATGTAGATATAAATTATGTGATAAGAATAATATATGCTATAAACTTTAATGCCCAAAAAAAAGTCACTACCAAAGATAACTATCAGGTGATCACCAAGAATCCTATGCTACTAATGATAACTACTCCATCATCTTCTACCACCTATTGAGATGCAAATATATGCACAAGTATGGATAGTTATCATTGATGGATATCCTAATTTCATCCAAAATATGGTCACCACATACTTATCACTTCCAATCAAGAATGTAGAACATTGTTAAGGTAGTAACACCCCTTTAGCTTCCATTTTTCCACCTCCATTGAACCTTCTACCAACCAAACAATTATACATGGAACTCCATGCTCTTGAAACTATTAGATAGTGTCAAAACTACTCAATGAAACTCACCCTTACTTTTTTCCATACTTAACACTTTCTTAAGGATTTAATAATGCCTGAAGCTAGAAGTAAAATATTTTATTAGTAATATTATTGAATTTCTATGTGTTATCATATTGGTATTTAAAAGTAACAATGACTCTAAACTGAAACCAATCACCCTTAATTCTTTTGAAGGTGACTTAGCAACAATCTTAATATTTGTAGCAATTTTTATAGGTAAATATGCAACTCCATGAAGTTTTAAAAAACCTACTATATGTGACTTTAATTCTTACTATTGGTGTCAAATAACTTGCTACATACATCTTTCCACTTTGCTACAAGTGACTTTAAACCTACTATAAGTTTCTTGTAGCTTGAAACCACTTGTTCACCAAAAAATTATCAAACCTGCCAAACAAAGGATCTCGTAGTCCCCAAAATATTCAAGACCAAATTGAAAACTCTCAAATCTCTTCATCCAACACTAAGAGTAGCTTATTTCCAAGTTTAATTACCAATGTTGTGTTCCCTTTAAGAATCAACAAACCTTGTTGGTATTTCTAATTGATTCCTTAATATCCTCTAAAGATTAGCCATGTATTATGATTAAGAGAATTAGGAGAGTGGTCAACGAACAATAAATTTAGCTTTAAGTTGAATTTCCTTTGCACTTTAGGCTCTACAAAACCTAGGTGGTTCCTCTTATGATGTCACTGTAAGATATTCATTGAGACCACTAAATGATATTGAGTAGATGAAATCTCCCACATTATGACAAGGATTTACAAACATTTTCACGAGAAAATAAATTACCCTTGTAAACATTCAGATCCCTAAATATGAGAGAGTATAATATTTACAAATAACTTAAAATTGGCTTATGATTTATCATTTTAATTTAGTTTTGGGACTTGAGAGGGGATATTTCAATAAGGTCGGTGCTTATTTAGGGTTAAAAAGTCCTTGAAACATGTAAATTTATCCTCACCACAACTTAACACATTACAATAGTCAATTGAACACTATGACCTTATAATAGCATGACTAAGGGCTAACAATGTGATCCTACTTAACAATCCATTTCCAACACCAATATCCTCTACATTCTCATAAAAGCAATTACTCCATTCAACAAAAGCAATAAATGAAAATACATAATGCATGAAAAAATTGAAATAAAGAAATCAATGATGCTTGATCATTTTATTCAAAAGGAGTGTTAATTTACAAAGCTGGAGATGATGACACATTGAAGTATCTATTCATATATACCTCAATTAAAATGCATATTGCTATTATAGATAATTATTTACAAAACTTGGCAATATATCCTAAGACACACTACAAACTAAGCATTGTTAGGGTTTACAAGGTAGATATCTATCAATTAAATGCAAATTTGAACAATAAAATGGAGAAGTAGAAAAACTGAAAAAAAAAACAACAAAACAAGAACACCAAGATTTAACATGGTTCACCCAAAATTGGGCTACATCCACCAACAAGAGGGTCCAATATATATTAAAATTCTAGTAAATAACTTTTAGAAAGCATGCAACAACCATTGCAACCTGCAACAATATTTTTCTCCACATTTTTCCACTATTGTTTTTACACAACCTTTGCTGCATGTACCCACGCCACTTCCTACATTTTCCAATCACAAAAATTTAAATTTTTGCTATTTTTCATGACCTGCTACCCTCAAAACTCTAATCTAAGTATTGGAATATGTTCCCACACATGTCCCATTAATTACAAATGAAGCATGGCTATTGGTTTTGTCTCATGCACCTAATAACACATTTTCTTTTGGGCGGTTACAATAACTATTTGTAGTTGTCTTTTATTAAATATTGTAGCTAATCATTTCCAACATTTAATAATTGTTTTTAACTAATATTTTAAATACAAGTACATCAAAATATTTATTATGTGCAAAAAAATTAGTTAACAAGATAATGTTGAAGATTTAATCCGAGTCTGATTGGTCTCCATAACACAATAATCTCCCACTTGGAGGTAGATCAGACTCCACTCCATACCATCTCCCACTTGGAGACTGATCATAACAACATTTCCCTTGCAACACCCACTAGAAATAAGCACCTTGGATCATATTGTTATATTTTAGATAAATTCAACCTTGAAGACCAACTAAAGATGAAGAGGAGCTCAACTTCTCCCTTGTCACTGCTTTCGTAAGTTCATATCCACTAGATTGTCATCTATATGAATCTTTTTCAGCCTTACTTTTCAATCCTCCAACACTGACCGAATAAAATGATATCTCAGTTGTATGTGTTTTGTTTTCAAGTGCAAGACATAATTCTTTGCAAGATGTATAGCATTTTGACTATCCATAAACAAGTAACTTTCAACCTGTTGTTTACCCAACTCTTCCATTAAAAGTTGCAGCCATATCATCTCTTTGCTTGCCTTTGTTGCAGCTACATACTCTACCTTTGTGGTGGATAAAGCAACCACCTTTTGCAACCAAGAAATCAAACTCACTACTGTCCCACCAACTATAAATATATTTAACCTGTGGTACTCTACCTGGTATCAATATCCCCTACCAAATTTGAGTCAACATAGCCTTTTAAATCAGTATTAGAGCCCCCAAAACATAAAAATTTATTGGATGTACCTCTCAAATACCTGAGAATCTATTTTACTACATTCCAATGCTCAACTCCAAAATTACTCATATACCTACTAAAAACTCCTATGACATGTGCAATATCTGGTCTCGTGCATACCATGGCATACATTAAATTGCCTATGTAGCTAAAGCATATGGTACCTTTGAAATTTTTTCTTCCTCCTCTTGTGTCTTTGGATACATATCCTTAGTCAATCTGAAATGACTAGGCAAAGGTGTGCTGACAACTTTTGCATTCTCCATATGAAATCTCTGCAACACCTTATCAATATAATCAGCCTAAGATAAAAACAATTTTCTATTTTTCCTATCTCTAGTAATCTTCATACCAAGGATTTTTTTTTCTATCCCTAAATCCTTCATAACAAATCAGTTTTCTAATTGTTGTTTTAACTCCCTTATGTGATCCATGTTAGACCTCGCTATGAGCATATCATCAACATATTAACATAAAATAATGTAGCTATCATCATCTAACCTCTTAAAGTAAACACAATGGTCTAAATTACATCAAATGTAGCCATGCTCAGATATAAAACTATCAAATTTAATATACCATTGCCGAGGTGCTTGCTTCAAGCCATATAAACTTTTCTTCAATTTGCACACTAGTTTCTCCTTACATTTGACCTCAAATCCTTGTGGTTGTTCCATATATATTTCCTCTTCCAAATCACCATGGAGAAAGGTTGTTTTAACATCAAGTTGTTCTAAATGAAAATCTTCAACAACCACAATACTTAAAATAGTACAAATAGAAGTCATTTTAACAACCAGAGAAAATATTTCATCAAAATTAATGCCCTTTTTTTTGTGTAAATCCCTTTACAACTAACTATATTTAAATATTTTCTTACCTCCATATTCCTCTTTTAGCCTATAAACTCATTTTTTTGGTAAAGCCTTTTTACCTACAGGAAACTTGCATAGTTCCCAAGTTTGATTTTTGTTGGTGTAAATAAAGTCTTGTACCTAGTTCATTCATTACTAGGGGACTTATTTACACATGTTAAGTTTACTTAGGTCCTAGGAAGGAATCTTTCTAGAAGGTGTTAGTTGTCATTAGTTGTTATCTTATCTTTTGACAATTTTGTGTAAATCCCTTTACAACTAACCTATATTTAAATCTTTTCTTACCTCCATATTCCTCTTTTAGCCTATAAACCCATTTTTTTGGTAAAGCCTTTTTACCTACAGGAAACTTGCATAGTTCCCAAGTTTGATTTTTGTTGGTGTAAATAAAGTCTTTTACCTAGTTCATTCATTACTAGGGGACTTATTTACACATGTTAAGTTTACTTAGGTCCTAGGAAGGAATCTTTCTAGAAGGTGTTAGTTGTCATTAGTTATCTTATCTTTTGACAACTACTACATGTGACCTAGGTAAGTGTGATTAGTTGTCTCATGTCATATGATTAAGACACTTGTCATAATCCTATGACATCTTGCATCTCACCTTGGCTATATAACCAAGGGGTGTCTCATTGTACATCAATCATATCTTTGAATCATATTGATAACAATATAGTTTACTCTTGTCACATTCTATTCTCTCCTTTTTGTGCTTTCCATTTGGCCTCTAGGTCTTGGCCTCCATAGCCAGTTCTAACATGGTATCAAAGCGGGTTGGGTGCCATTGGAGAATCTTTTTTCTGAAGAGATACCAGATTTGGGGGAGTTCCATTTTTAGGCTCTTTATTGCATGTTCATATCAGAGCTTGCTGGTGTAAATTGAGCTCACCATTGCATCCAAAAGGTTCGAGAAAGTCAATTTTTCCTTTTGTTTTGTCCAAATCGGATATATGAGGCCAAATCTATGAGGGTTTGAAGCTGAAGAGTGGTTGCTAGATCCAAAAGGTAGTTGCATTTTTGGAGCATTTTGGGTCAAATCCAACTCTGCCATCATGTCTAGAAGGCCCAAAAACCCTAAGATCGACTGTCAATTCGTCCAAATAGGAGTAGCTGTCTGGTGAGGCAAATTTTTTTTGCCCAGAGAGCTATACAACTCTCAAGTCATCATTATGACAGTGGTACAAATTTTCTGAAAAAAAATAAAAATTATTCGGTGGAAAAAATTTCAATTTTTTTTAATAAAAAATTCAATTTTCAATCGGATATTTTTTAAGAAAAATTTCATTTGAAATTTTATTTAAAAATAAAACAAATAAAAAAGGTCTACGGACTTTTCAGTCTGCAAACATATTGTGTACAACCCTGTGGTACCAACAGTACCACAGGCTCCTCTCAAACCTCCACATGTTAGTGCCACCTAACCACAGCGGGCCTCACTCTCCTATGCGCTCCGTTCAAATATATCAGTAGGCCCCTCTCTCTCTCTAAGCAGTGGGTCAAACAGTCTAAACCAACACTGCTAAATTCTAGCATTTAATAAAAACTAGTAGACTCCAAATATTCTGTTATCAAAAGATCTCGACGGAATATTCTAGATACCCGTTGTAGATTCTTTCCACCAGTGCCAAAGATTCTGTCAAGAGAATATTCTATACCTAGGGAGCATACTCTTTTGATGGGCCACAGGCCATCAAATTTAAATGAGTATATTGATGATGTCATCCATGCGTCAGCATTTTCAAAAAAAAATTTCCCCCCTCTTCAATTGAATTTTCATTTTTGCAGGAAAACTTCAAACGCCCATAACTTGAGCTAACGACTTCCTTTTTCCAAGATTTATTTTTGATATGGGCTATTTTTTCATGCTCTATGTAATGGTGCAATCATAATTTGGTTTTGGTGTTTGGTTGTTCTAGAAATTGTAGATTCTCATAGGTGTTGCTGCTTTATCCTCATTTTGGGAACTTCGAGAGCTCATATCTTGCTCCTACGGTAACATTTTTGGGTGAATTTTTTTTTGAAAGTGAATAATTTTTTGTGTACTTTTCAATGGTATGATCAGATTTATCTCAGTTTGTACCAAAAATTTTACTTGATTCTACGACCCATTTTGGCATCTACATGTACCATGATCAAAGTCCACTTCATTGTTTTTGACAAGTGGCAATTGTAAACACACTAATCATAAAGTGCCAAGCTCACATATTTCTAGGGGTTTCTTGATTGAGTGATTTTGAGGGGTAATCTTGTAGTGGTTGCTTGCATTCTTTTGCTTCGTTTGTGTTCTTACAATGAGGAAATCTCATATTGAACTCCTAACTCCACATAATTATGCTATATGGAGAAAATTAGTATGTCACTATCTCATGATGAAAGATCTAATAGGTCATCTAAAGGAAACCACTCAAAAACCTACTGATGCTAAAGATTTGGCAAGGTGGGAGATTGATCATGAGAAAACACTTGGATGCATATGTTCATTAGTCTCATTTGATTTGTAATTTCATATTGAATCATACAATACACCTAAAGAATCTTGGGAGACTCTTGAAAAATTATATGGTAAGATAGATAAGATTAGGGGATATCAAATTGATAATGATTTGATGAATCTTGATCCTAAAATCTTTGACCACATCCAAGACTACATCTCAAAAATAAAGCAATTAAGAACACAGTTGAAGGAATGCAACATTGATAAAGAGGATTTCTAGTTGATTTTGAATGTGTTATCCAAGCTTGGTCCTAAGTATTCAGTGTTTGTTTCTCGCTTTCATACCCATTAACTTTCTATGGGAGCATCATATGTTTATCCTAAGCTTGATGACTTTCCAAATCTCCTAATTCAAGAGGAAGCTAAGTTAACGAACATGGGTCTAATCAAGTCTTCCAAGTCACAAGCATTGGTGACAAGTGAGTCTAAGGTATAGAAAGAATCAGGGAATATTGATAACAAGCAAAAGAAGAAAAATATCAAGCCACATAAAGAATCAGAATCAGAATCCTCAAAAGGAGAATCATTTAAGAAGGAGAGGCCTTTTTGTGCATATTGCAAGAAGGATGGACATGAAGAACACTATTGTTATAAGAAGGATATTGATGAGTTGAAAAATCTTCTCAAAAGGAATCAGATTGATTTTCCTTCTAGAATGTTTGAATCATGTCCTTCTTCAAAACAATCTAAAAAGTACAAAGGTCAAGCATCCACATCATGAAATAAAGGTCAAGCTCTTTGCACTTTTTCAGGTCCAGGATTGGGGAGATGGCTTCTAAATTCAGGAGCATCTCATCATATGGCATCTTCACAGTCTATATTCTCTTCATTTCAACCTTGTACTATGTCTCCTATATTGATGGGAAACAATACATACACGAGTGTAATTGGGAAGGGGTCTATTAGTTTTTGGGACAACACTTTTTAGGATGTCTTGTGTGTTCCTCATTTGACAAACAATATTATTTCCATATATCATATTACACATGGTGGAGATGGGAAAACTATGTAGTTCACACCTGATTTAGTCATCATTCAATACTTGGAGAGTCAACATATCATTGCTACTAGGGTGGTCGATCATTCATCTTGGTTGTATACCTTTGCATATTTTCTTCTGATGGTGACATTGTTCCTTTGACTATTGATCACAACTATGATTCAGAGGAGACTTTTGGATACTTGAACTTGGAAGTTCTCACATCAGATCCAGTTCTTGAGTCATGCATTTCATCTCCTCCATCTAATGTTGTAGTTAATGATACTTGTGATTCCACAATTTTGGCTCCTTGTGATTCAGTGTAGTAGGATCCTAATTGTCTTCCAAACATGGCTACTTTGGATGGCTTCTTGACAGACATTTCAAACTTTTTTGTGGAGTCTCATCTTGTAGATTTGGGAGACATCATTGATAACATTCATATTCTCTTTGATGGAGAATAACCTTCTTCAGTTGTTAGGAGGGAACACCTTGAACCTCTTATTCATTCTCTACATGATCATTCTTTGGAGGTTGACATGATTGTGGATACTTTTGGGCAGCATATGGAGGAGGCTTCTTTGTCTTTGGATCATGCTCTACAATCGTCTCTACTATATTTTGGATTGTCCTCTTCAACAGTGTGGCCTAGAACCCCTGTTTGGAGTGTGTTAGCTTTCGGCATCAACATGGAGACACTTGAGCATGCTTCAGAGACATCATCATACATCATACATCTTCCTGACATCCTGCATACATCCATGGTTTTATTTCTTCCTAAGGGGAGGAACGTTGTTCGGCGAGATTGGATCATATTCAACATTCAATGTTGAGCCTCTACCATCATTGCAGGAGACTCAACATTGAGGGGGGCTGCCTTGTCTCTCTTCTACTTCTCTCTTATGAGGGGGTATTTTTCCTCACATGGGGTTTTTACCTTCTCATGCATCATTTAGAGCATTTCCTTTTGTATTTCATCTCTCTTTTGGGAAGGAGTTTTGTCCCACTGGGTTTTCTCCTTTTCTTTATTTGTGAGAGATTGTATTGTGTGTGTACATGGGTACCTAACATGGCCTAGTAAATGAGGCCCATCATCATCTTTGTGTCATTTGCATAATAATATGCTACTCCCTAAGTTGCACTTAAGGGGGGGTGTTGGTGTAAATAAAGTATTGTACCTAGTTCATTCATTACTAGGGGACTTATTTACACATGTTAAGTTTACTTAGGTCCTAGGAAGGTATCTTTTTAGGTGTTAGTTGTCATTAGTTGTTATCTTATCTTTTGACAACTACTACATGTGACCTAGGTAAGTGTGATTAGTTGTCTCATGTCATATGATTAAGACACTTGTCATAATCCTATGACATCTTGCATCTTACCTTGGCTATATAACCAAGGGATCTCTCTCATTGTACATCAATCATATCTTTGAATCATATTGATAAAAATATAGTTTATTCTTGTCACATTCTATTCTCTCTTTTTTGTTCTTTCCATTTGGCCTCTGGGTCTTGGCATCCATAGCCAATTCCAACAATTTTTCAGTGAGGAGTCCATTTCTTCTTCCATTCCATGCTCCCACTGAACCTTGGCATCCACCTACATAGCTTCATCATAACATTCCAGTTCACCAACATTAGTTAATAAAATAGAATACAAAGAGGGAGAAAATCTTTCCGGAGGTCTACTTATCCTTGAAGATCATCTAACATTCACAAGAGTTTGTAGTACTTTTTGTTGTTGTTGTTGTTGTTGTTGCGGAGCATGAGGAACCACTGGAACATCATTGTTTGGAGTGTCATCCAACACAACATAATCATTTTCTTTCTTCTCATGCTATTGCAACTGATCTTTGTACAACACTTTTTCATTGAATATGGCATCCCTGCTTCTAACAATTTTTTGATTTTCAAAATCCCAAAGCCTATAACCAAATTCATCAATGCTATATCCAACAAATATAGATTTCTTTGATTTAGCTTCCATCTTGGTTCTATTTTCAAAATCTACATGTGTAAATGCTTCACAACCAAAGGTTTTGAGAAAATAATAACTCACCTTCTTACTTGTCCATGCTTCCTCTAGAATACCATAACCCAAAGGATTAGAAGGACCTCTGTTAATTAAATAAACAATAGTGTGTACAACCTCTATCCACATGTTTAAAGGCAGCCCAACATGCAATTTCATAGTTCGGGCACACTCCGTTATTGTTCTATTCATGCGCTCAGCCACTCCATTTTCCTGTCGAGTCCTTGGAATCATTTTTTGCTTGCGAATACTATTAGAGGAACAATAATCTTCAAATTATTTGCTGCAATACTCACCACCGTTATCAGATCTGAGAAATTTTAACTCTTTACCTATCTCAGTCTCAACTAGGCTTTTCCATTTTTCAAAAGTTTCAAATACATCAAATTTTTGTCTAAGGAAATAAATCCAAACCTTCCTAGTTTCATCATCTATAAATGTAGCGTAATACCGAGAGCCATCAAGAGAAGATACCTAAGTTGGTCCCATACATCTATATGCACAAGCTCCAAATTCTCATCTTTCTTTTGCTTCCCATCCTTAAGAAAACTCTCTTTTGTTTCCATACACACAACTTTCACAAAGATCTATATTAACACATTTTAGATGTGGTCAAATGTTCTTTGAATGAAGTACTTTCATACCTTTTACACTCATATGTGCAATTCTATTATGCCACAATGTTGATTTAGAACCCACAACAATTGTCTGATTTTTTGCCTGTTGAACTACAACAACCTTTCCTAAATATTGAATTTTCTCTACAACAACTAAAGTAGAAGGAACAATATGACCTATACAAAGATATAAGGTGCCTACTTTCACACCTTTTGCTACCACTAAGGCACCTTTTGTAACCTTCTATTTTTTATCATTAAATGTAACAACACAACCTTCATCATCTACTTGCCCTACCAAAATTAAATTTTTGCTTAACCTTGAAACATGCCTTACCTCTTGTAGTAGCCAATGACTCCCATTTTGTAACTTAATCTTAATTCTTCCCTTTCCAACAATTTGACAAGGTTCGTTATCTCCCAAATAAACCAACCCAAAATCTCTTTGGACATAATCAAGAAAATAACTTATATGGGGTGTAGCATGAAATGAAGCCCCTGAATCTAACACCCAAGAATCATCAACATTATCAAGGGAAAGAATCAAAGCATCCTCATTAAATCTATTACTTGCCACATTTTTCTCTTTACTACCTTTTTGTCTCCTTTATTTTCCAAGACTAGCAATCTTTCTTTAAATGACCTAGCTTACCACAATACCATCAATCCTTCTTGTCCTTTGATTTTCCTCATGACTTCCCATGACCTCCAGAATTCTTTCCTCTCTCCTTTGTTCTTCCCCTGCTTTCTGCATTCAAAACACTACATGATGTGGATGTACCACCTAAGATTTTCCTACAAATCTCCTCCCTCAAAATAACACCAACAACTTCATCAAATTTTAGTGTATTCAAACCAAAAATAGAATTACTAACCACCATAACCAAGCTATTCTGACTTTCAGGCAAAGAACACATAATCAAAAGAGCCCTAACTTCTTCATCAAAGTTTACATTTACAGACGTTAATTGACTAGTAACCGTATTGAACTCATTTAAATAATCAACAACTGACCCACCTTAGATACCATTTTCATATTAAATAAACTCTTCATAAGAAATACCTTATTTAAAGTGAAAGGTTTTTCATATAAATTTTCCAAGTTCCACATCAAATCTTTTATTGTCTTTGATGTTGAAATATTAAAAGCCATCTATTGTGCCAGGTATAAATGAATACTGCTAAGTGCTTTTATGTCTAGAATATTTCAATCCTCATTAGACATTGTTGATGGTTTCTTTGCTTTCCCTTCCAATGGCCACCATAAATCCTTTTGATAAAGATAATCCTCCATCTGCATCTTCCATAACTCATAGTTTTTCCCATTGAATTTTTCTACCTTCAACTTACCCTTGTCTGCCATAACTCCCACTTAGCTGTGAGATCTTCTTGTAGAGGATGACTGAACACAAACCCACTCTGATACCACTTGTTAGGGTTTACAAGGTAGATATCTATTAGTTAAATGCAGATTTGAACAATAAAATAGAGAAATAAAAAACCTAGAAGAAAAAAAATAGCAAAAGAAGAACACCAAGATTTAACGTGGTTCACCCAAAACTGGGGTACATCCACCAACAAGAGGGTCCAATATATATTAAAATTCTAGTAAATAAATTTTACAAAGCATGCAACCACTGCAATTTGCAACAACATTTTTTCTCCACGTTTTTCCACTATTGTTTTTACACAAACTTTGTTGCGTGTACCCGTGACACTTCCTACATTTTTCCAGCCACAGAACTGTAAGTTTCTGCTAACATTTTTCATGATCTGCTGCCCTCAAAACTCTAATCCAAGTATTAAAATATGTTCCCATGCATGTCCCATTAATTACAAATGAAGTGTGGACATTGGTTTTGTCTCATCCACCCAATAACATGTTTTCTTTTGGGTGGTTACAATAAATATTTGTAGTTGTCTTTAATTAAATATTTTAACTGATCATTTCCAGCATTTAATAATTGTTTGTAACTAATATTTTAAATGCAAGTGCAACAAAATATTTATTACATGCAGAAAATTAGTTAATAAGATAATGTTGAAGATTTAATCCGAGTTTGATTGGTCTCCATAACACAACAAGCATCCCACCCAAAATTACATCTTCTAGAATCCTTTACAATGAGGCTCATATCCCCTTTTATAGATTTTGTAAGCGTGCAAGCTCATGATCTAGTTCATATATGTCATGTGTTACATTTTACAATAAAAAAACTTGTTGAAACAAAATATATATAACAAACCATTACAAGACAATCAACCTTTTCTTTTTGAGCCAAAATATATTGTTGAAGTCATTGAAGAACCCACAACCTCAAATTGCTAACGAAGTGAAGCCATGGAGTCTCCAACTAACCATTCTCAATTTTAAATTCTAACCCTTGAATTTGGAGGGTGCTTGATGATCTCCAACACCTTAGCACAAAACTAATTTAAATCTTTGTTGGCTAAATCATGCTATGAAGACCATATGTGTTGTAATAAGAAATTACCATCTGTGAGTTATTTCCAAATCATGGCGATGGCTCCACACTTTCTATTGGGATCTTAGGTAAATATTTATAGGTTATTCCACTTTTACACCATTGAGGGTGTAAATTGTCCAAACTTTGTGTGACTATTGGTATTTTGATATTCCTTGGCATGTGTTCCATTATGGGTTGAGTAAGTTATATGCATGATGCAATTTTTTGGATGTGTTGGTGTTATCAACCGTATTGGTGAATCATATGGACTAATTCCTCTCCTTGAACTTATGTAGCAAACATGGTTATTTTGTTAAGTAAACTTTGCATAACCCTTTTAGGGATTGACTATCTTGGAGATTACTGGTTCTTTCACTTTATTACATGTTTTGAAGATCATTATGATGCTAATGAATGCTATGAGTAATGCTAAGGACTATGGATTATTTAAGCCTGGAATAAATGGTTAACATAGATTATTTAATTATTAGTATGGAAGCATGAAATTGTGATTGCTTGATCTAGTTTAGGATTATGGGCGATTCTTTGTGAATGGATTATTTTCAAGAAACAAGATATAATGAATTTAGTTGAGTAAAAGATAAAGACTAATGTAGTATTAAATTTTAGTTCTATAGATATGTAAAAATGCCTAATTCATATCACACATCCCTGATCCTGCATTTTTCATCATTCTCATCATTAACATTGCATTTTCATCACTTGCATCACTGATTCCCCCTTTAACATCATTTCTCATTAATTATCCTAATTTCCTCTAAATTAATTAAATGACTTTGAATTATTTAGTTAATTCATTATATTCATTAATTTTCCTCTTATCACCCCTGATTGAATAATTTTAATTATTTAATTAGAAAAAATCTATTTTTCTTCTAATGTCTCGTGATTAAATAATTTTTATTATTTAATTATCTAACTTTCCTTTCCACTTGCATAATATTCTTTGAAAAAATGAATATCCTAATCCTTAATGATTAAATATTTTGGAATTATTTAATTAATCTAATTTCCCTCTTAATGGAATATTCCCATGGAATATTCTTTTTCAAAATATCCTAAAATATCTCAAGTAGATCTCATTCATCCTCAACCCTTCATTTTCTTGATCTCTTCACCCTTCATTTTAAAACATCTTAACCAATTTCCTTAAGTTGTGTCCAAATATTTTGAGTTCAAAATATTCTTGATCCTTGATCCTCCTTGATCTACTCTCATTCATTGATCTCAAGATCTATTCTCAAACATTGATTTAAATCTTGAAAATCTATAAAATAAACATGTTCTCTCCATAATAACAACCTAGAATTCTTGGGAAAGATCATGTCATTTTGAGTCTTGAGCATTTGAGAAATACATTCATCATCTAGGTCATATGAAGCTTTTTCAATCATGGGAGCTAATGATTGAGCAATCCAACACAATCTCAACCATTCAAAATGGAATGCTAGGTTTGTACTTATTTGTTTTTCATGTTTTGAATTTTATTTTCATTACTATATGTTGATTTATAACCTTGCTTACATTCTATTCCATTTATCAGTGGGATTTGATCATTTTCTTGATTTGGGTATTGTGAGTTCTAACCCTTGGTTGAATAATTCATGTTTCATTTCCATTTTCCACTAACCCTGCTTCATATTTTGGCATGCTTGATGGGACTCACATCCCTGCTCTAATATTCTTGTCAAGGTTTGATAATCTACAGGTTACAGTGGCGCGATTGCTATTACAAAGACGCATTTGACATTTGTGGATCGTTGCATTTGATAGAATTGGTGTGTTTGACAACAACAAATTTTTTGTGTTTGAGGGTTTTGATGCATTTGTTGTTTGTGTTTTGCAAGGTTTTCTGATAGATTGCCACATTTTCCTATTTTGTCACATCTGATAGGGTTACAGTGCCATTTTTGAACGTATTTCCATCTTTGATGCATATTTCTACATCTGAAGAAAGGTACAATATCACATTTGATTATTTTTTCATGTTTTCTTTCTGTATTTTTTTCTTTTTGATTTGAAAACTTTTTTAGTTTGACCTAACCCTAACCATAACATGCTTTGTCTGTTGTCTATGCTCTTTGATCTAGCTTGTTCATGCAACATTTTTTGGGAGAAGATAACATTTAAAACTGCTAACTCATTTTTGGTGTAGTGTTTCGATTGGTCCAAGACAAATAAATTGAAATTACTAACATAATTTTCATAGGTTTCCTTGTGAAAGAATATAATCATGCAAACTTGTATGCTTTTTATTTAAAGATTAAATTATATTTCAAGTTGGTGCTCTAAAATTAACTTGATTGTCATGTCTGGTAGACTTGAGTGTCTATATCATCTCCCCTTGCACTTTGTGCGATCTTGGGTGATGAGGAATACTTCTAGTTTGCACTTTATTATTGTACACCAAAGGATTTGTCTATGTATCCTATCCATTGCTCTTCATGCGATCTTGGGTGATGAGAAATAGCAACATTAATCATTCCTTTATTGTTAGGAGGCCTACCTAGGGATTTCATCACCCTATGGTTTGACCCCAAGCATGTTTATTTTGGTGGGCTATATAAAGTGGAAAGAAAAAAAGTTGTAGCTCAATCCACTCATGATATGCCAGGCATTCCTTCATGTTCTTAGGTGATTCCAGATATAAGGAGTTGAGATTTTGATCTCACATTTGTACATTCGGTGGTGTTTACAGACTACCTCCACTACAAACCCTTGTTATTTAGAATCCTAATACCTTTTGGACATTGATCTATAGTGGTGAAAAGTAATAGCATCATCATGTGAAGTTACTCACCATGTACTATCCTTGATTGAGGTGATTTGGTGTATTGCTAGGACTTCATCCTTTTAAGGAAAGGGTGTCAAGGTGGTACATGACCTTGGCATACCCTAGTCACCCACTCCTTGGATTGGGATTAACATGAAAGTTTGGTGAGCCTACTATAGGGAGATAACCCTTTATTATTAGCTAGGTTGTACTTATCTGACGTGTTTTCAATTGAGCTAAGCATTAGTGATCTTTTTGGAAGAAAGCTTGTGAAAATACCTTCTTACCTTTGGGTCAGTTCTTCCTTTTATGTCTCTTGTTTGTATCACTTGCTATCAAAACATAACTCAAACCTTTACACATTAAAATTACCAAAACTTTCACTGATCACTGAAACAGTCACAAAAACTCATGTCTATATGTCATAGTCTACCACTTCTACATATTTTTTTGGTCTTGTTTGCATATTTCTGCATTTGTTTGCATATTACGACATTTGTCTTAGTATAGTAGTGCTTATGTCACACATATCATCACTTTTTCCTATTCTACCATATCTACTTTAGTTATTAATCTGTCAAAATTTTGTTGCACAATAACGTCTTTGCCTACTTTGTCATGTTTGACTATCATCACATTGCCATGTTTGTCACACATTGCCGCCTTTTCTTTCACTCTGCTAAATTTGTCTAGGGCAGCATGTCACATTTTTCTAGATTGTTGCATTTGACTGTGACATTGTTCTTCTCAAACTTACAAACTTTCTAATCTTAAAACTATCATAACCTATCATCCTAAAACTAGAAACATTTGTCATAATAGAACTTATAGTCTTGTACAGTCCTTTTCATCCTTACAAAACAAAACTATCCTTTCAACTTGGTTTTCCTAGGAAACGTCATTATAGCCTTTTGGACAAAACATCAGCCTTATTAGACAGCTTTAGACATCAACAACCTCAAACAACATCAGTCTTATCAAACCATCCTTAATATCCTTTTGTCAAAAGATCAAATCAACCCTTTGGACATCAACTTATCAAAATCAACCAATCATCTTGCTAGTATATTTTGATCTCATCTATCCTCATCTTGTGGGCTTGTTAACTTAGTGGAACTACCTCCCCTCTAGGTTAACAAAATCACCATCATCTCCCCTTGCTTGTACTCATTAGACTAGTCCAAGTAAAGGCATCAATCCAACTTTTCACAAACATCTTGAGATCTAGAACAATCCAATCAGCTTTGTCATCATCCTTTTGTCTAAAGGTTAACCTATCTAATTTAATCAACTTGAAAGTTATCTATTTTTTCCAACAAAAGGATTATAAGCATATCCTTGAATCTATTTTGAAATCAAACCATAACATTACAACATACAACGTTATCTTGCTCATTCATTTGTCTAATATGAAATTAGAAAAATCATGTCAACGTCAATATATTACCCAAATCCAGCTCCATTATATCCACCCATGGAGTCATCATATCCTACTAGCTACAAAAACATAGCAACTATGAGTATCCCTAATCAAGACTTTGGAATACATTGTTGCATGTTAGATTTTAATCAATGTCAAAACTCACAAATCTGTCAATCAAACAATCAAAACATGAATCCATTAATAAACACATCCCAACCCAACAATACTACCAAATGTGAGTACACTCCTTTAGGGGAGCCAATCGAGTTCATGTTAAAGAATTTGGTTCAATCTAATTTCATAAATCTTCCAAAATCACAAGATTTTAAATTTTGTTTGAAACCCTAATGGTATGATGACAATGTTTGTTGTGAATACCATGGAACAAAAGGTCATGAAACGTCATCTTGCATAAAACTTAAGAACCTTATTGTTACCATCAATTTAATTCCTTCCTTTTTTATTTTTCTTTCAAAGTACATATTATAAAAAGGGAGTGTTTATTGGTTCTTGGCTAAGTTTTAAAACCTATGTGTCTAGCCGAATGTCATTAAGTAAAAGATTAAAAATCTATCGATCGAACCCAAAATAACTCAGTGAACATTTTAACATAAGAAAGACAGAGAATGTTAGTGGGACTCATCCGAGTTTTAAAACCTTTGTAGATTCCGATAGAGTTTCTAAAACTCACCTTTTTTCGATATTGGTATAGATTGAGTCATGACAGCCTTGCCAACTTTCGCAAAAAAAGGTAATGAATTTTTTTTGAAGTGAAATGCTCAACGATGATATGAAAGTGGGTTTCTTTAATCTTGGCAGACTTCGATAACTTTTCAGAAGTTTTCTAGATATGTTTACCAACATGCTTTGGAGACTCACATATGTTCATTTGTGAAAAGGTAAGTGTGTAAAGGTAGACTACATGCAAAGGAATTAAGTTTTCCATACAAGAAAACAAAAAGAAGAGTGCAAAAATTTGGAATAAAATGCAAAAAGATCTCCGTGATGAGGAATTAATTGAAAAGCCAAAAGAGATATATATTATTTATATCAAAAAAAAATTGTATTACATTTCCAAAAAAGGGGTGATTCCATAGCTTAGGTCATTAAAGATAGAGAGTAAATATGATAATGTGGATGGACTCAATCACTTCTGCATCTGCTCAATTTGTGCTGGAGAGAAGTGATTTTCATTATACTCCATATAATGAGTACTAGTAGAATTTAGGCATATAAATGATACGTGACTAAAAATTTTAGTGATGACAACTAAAAATGACTAAATTCTACTAATTTTTTGCAACATAGCTATAAATGAATAATTTGATCATCAGGTAAAAAACACAACTAAATAATTAGTCACACAAATAAAAATTTGAATTCGCTCCCAATTTCCCTCTTCCCCACCATTTAAAAATGTCATTACAATTAAAAGTAAGATGTAAAACATTTGGAAGATTTCAAATTGTGAAAAATTTTCTCACCTTTATCCTTAATAGGGAAGGGTTTCTCCTCGCCACTCCAAGGAGCAGAGACCAACACCACACAAAAATAGATCTGAACATTAAAGAAAACCTGCAGCTATAGCTTGGAAGTCATTCGCACATCACCAAAAGTTTCAAAGGAAGCAGATGCCATTATTTAAAAGCGGAAGGCTCCAATGTGGCCAACCTCTATAGAGAGTTGAGAATCTTTCTTGAGCCTCTTAATGGAGTGTTAGGATTTGAAGGAAAAGACAATGTAGTTAAGTCCACAGTGCAAATTCATGGGCTTGACAAGAATTATGTACCATTTTTGTGCCATTTATTGAAGGTTTCTTGCAACAATTTAACCAACAAAATCTCATCTTCAAAAATGGAGCAGAAAAGAGCCGATGAATTGTTTAGAAGGATAAAATTAGCTCTAGATTGTTCTGATGCCCTACGATCATGTCTTGTAAGGAATCCCCATGAAATATAATTTCAGAGGTATTGCATGGTGAGGTGTTTGATGGCCTAGAAGCGGTTTCACTCATCAAGGCTTATTATGTTCTCAAGTTTTCACTTAATAATGATTCCATGATGAAAATAAAGATTTTTTATGGTTTTTTCTATCAGAATCTTCTTGATCTACTAATCTATTGTCTCTCTCTAATAGCTTTTGGAGGTGATTTCTAGCACTAAACACCATTTTATATCTTGTTATTTTTATTTTTTTTTGTATATACTAGGCAGGATCTCCATGAATTGAATCCTCTACTTATTTGAAAATAAAAAAATATTGTGTTCTTTGTTTTTTTAGATTGAGGATTTATATCTTAGATTGTGAATTACTATTTTTCAAAGCATCATTCGTTAAGGAAATAAATCACTATTGCAGGTTTACAATCTTCATAGATCTTATTTATGTGATAATCCTCACAAATTTGAACTAGAAAGATTCCTTGTACCCAAGGATAACAAAGATATTAAAGGTTGGGCTGGTTTTTCTCCATATAGAAGCATGGGTGCATTGTACCCAAATGAGGTGATTTAATTTTTTTTGCATGCTTTACCAAATAGATTTATATTTTTTCTCTACTAGAGGTATGTATAGAGTTCTTATTTGAGTTCTATTGTAATTTTTCTCTTTATGTATTTTCAAACGATGATATGTCTGGTGCTCCTTTAACTTTTGATGGGTTTATGCTTGATGCATCAAATAATTATTTGGTTAGGTCATATCAGATTTTTCATTTCTTCCCTTTGGGGGTGGTCCTCACAAGTGTGTGGGATACCAATTTGCACTTATGGAAGCAACTATTGAGCTAAATATTCTATTACAAAAAATTGACCTAGAGCTCAAGGATCCTCCAAAATTAGTGTAGATAGTTACAAGTGCAAAAATTCACACAAAAAATGGATTATGGTGTAAAATAAAACAATGGGAGGGAATTTAGTAAGAGAATACAATATCTTGATAAATAGTTGTAATGATCTGTCTATAAAGTGGTTAAATTTCATTCTAAATGAATTCATGTTTTTCCTTCTGTATTGGTTGAATTTTATTTTGAATGAATGTATCATAAGTTTTTCATATTAACTAAATTTAGAATTTTTATAGTTAATTTTTGGTCCACAACCTCATTGGTTACATGCTCATCGTCTCATGTCCTAAGGTCGAGATAAACACTTCATATTTATTGGTTACAAAATGAGACTTTCAACTAGATTGAATCAATCAAAAATCCAATATTATCCTTGATTTTATAATTTAGTAATTTACTATTAAAATTTCCAATAGTGCATCAAATTTCTAAAATGTGGTTTATTTTTTAACTAAAGCTAAAATTACCTTTAATCTTGAAAAAATAAGCTTCTCATTTTAAATGCTAAGTTTTGAAGTCAGAGCCTTTTAGAGGGTTGTCTTGCAGGATCTAGAAAGTTGTTAATCATTTGAAAATTACACTGAACTTAATCTTGAAGAAGTGTTATTCTCATATTATGGAGTAGAACTGCTCACCTTGCAATATCGAATGTGTCCAAGCCTTTAAAGAGAATTGTCTTGTAGAATCTAGAATAGTCATTACCTTGCTAACATGAATACAGATGAATGAAGGTTCATCTTTTGAATACTACACTAGCCAATACTAAAATTGTTTTTGATTAAGGTAAATGCTTTTGATGGGATCCATGAACCAGTAGGGCTAAGCACATAAAAAGATAAGAAATACACCATACAACAACTTAGAACAAAATGAAACACCAAGAGACAAGACACAAAGTAAATCCATGTCACCCCATGCAAGGGGACAAAAAAGCTAAGGCGAGGATCCAATCACCTATGGTGGTTTAAATCCAAAATGATTTAGAGATTATTGTTTTGATTTAGGTTTACAATTTTTTTTGAATCAGACCACATTTGGATGGGATTCAAAAAGTCCCCTAAACACACAGATGAGGATAAATCATTTTCATTAAATGGCAGTTTCTAACTCAAAGAAGCATTAAAATCTAAGTCTATTTTTTGTGAGGAGGTAG
Organism: Sequoia sempervirens; assembly: GCA_007258455.2. Classification (NCBI taxonomy): domain Eukaryota; kingdom Viridiplantae; phylum Streptophyta; class Pinopsida; order Cupressales; family Cupressaceae; genus Sequoia; species Sequoia sempervirens. The sequence goes on along the minus strand of VDFB02049217.1, from coordinate 95,724,095 downwards.
CAAACCTTGCTTAGGGTTCATTCTCAAGAGTTTTATGACAATACCTTGAGACCTTTGAGACAAGAGGGTAGTCAAAGTATGCAAAAGTAACCATCTAAAAATCTAGTGCAATGAAACACTGCCCTTTGATGTAGGGACTATCCTCTTCCTTTTAGATGTTTTCATCCTTAATCATTTCACCTCATAGTGTTCTTTACTTGTAGTCACTAATCTGCCATGTGAACCACAAGACATTGTCATCAAGCATTGACTCCTAGAGGACTATATTTGATTGATAATTCTTCATGAACCTTCAAGATTGTCCTACCTCTGAATTTGATCATTGTCTTACACTTCATTGGTCATTTACTATCACAAATAAAAACCAAGTTCTTCCTTACAGTCCTAAAGACTATCCTTTACCATCTAATGCTTGATATTGCATGGTCTACCCTCATGTCTTATGACTACCTTTTCACTATACTCTGTTACCTTTGATCCATCAAGATTAATGCCATTTGTTACATTCATGGTTTTGATCCAAAACATAAGCTATGACTGTCTTCTTATGATATCACTGGAACCATCCTTCTTGGTGACTATCAACTTCAATATGGACTTTCATACTTACTTTATGATGCATGAGATTTCCCCTATGTTTGCCTCAAGGCCACTATCATAAATGATAAACCATTTTCATCAATGAAAATGACTTACATAAAGTTATGGCTATCCTTACATGCCATATAGAACTTGGTCTTCTTTGTTACACATCCCTTCAACCTTGACCAATCACAAGGTAGGGTTACAAGAGGTTACGAGCTTAATGGTGACCATCACTTCTCATTTAATCCATTGGACTTCATGATAAAACTCACCATCTTCTTCATAGTGACTTCTACTATCTTTATCTACAAGAACTCTAAACTGTCCCCACCTTGTTGTTTGTCTAAGTTAATTTATACCTTTGATAAAAAAAATTGTCCTCTAGTGCAAATAATCTCTTTAATAGACTTTTGACTTGAGGTCTTGTTCATATAGTTTTTCAACTGCAATACATCTATACCTTCTAGCACAAAGCACAAAATGATTCATATGTCCATGGTAAAGGTTTGTAGGTATCCAATTCAGACTGCTCTCCCTCTTTGTAATGTCATGATTTAAAAGCTTCTTTTATGCATCTTGACATGGCTCAATACCTTCTAGAATCCTCTTTATTATCATTCAAATGAGAGGATTATTCTTGACTTCCATTATTGGTGGTCATTTTCTTTTGATGAAGTCTTCATGTTACCCTACTTTAGTAACCTTGTTAGGATTGTGACTAACACTATGGTGATTCCATGACCTTGAATTAGTGATTAGGTGTCAATCGTCTCTTATATCCTAACCTTGACTATCCCTTAGTAATATTCACTAGCCATTGAACCCTTGACTAACACTACATTTCCTCTTTTCAATTTTCCATTCAAGACTTTACCCTTTGTTTATATGATTTCCCTCATTTCTTGATTTAACATGTCCTAGGTTTTGGTGAATGGTGATTATATTTATTATAGTCAAAGACTATCCTTACTCCTCATGATAGTCATTAAGACTATCTTTCTTTAAAACCTTGACTATTTAACTTGACTATTACCCAATTCTAGTTGTAAGGGTGGGTGGGAATAATGTTGCAAGTATGAGCTAATCTAGTGGTGTTGTCATTAATGTTGTCATTGATGTCAAAATAGTTTAGTATGTTGTAGATTATACATGTAGAGTTGAGATGTTATTGAGATGTTGTGAGTACATGAAGATATCTTTATGTCATTGTAGATGTCCTGCATTGATGAGTTTCCAAGTGCTTTTGAGAAAATTAATAAAGAAGAGAAGTCAGAGTGATGAATGTGTTCAGAATGTGCTCTGGTATGTGCTCTGCATTTCTCCTATGTTGATCCTATGCTTGTGCAGATTTGAAGATTGATAATGGTGATCTTGTGGTGATATATCTTGATTTTTAGCTTTTGGTGTGATAGTACATGAAAGTTACATTCATTGGTGTGTGAATTGTTTTGGTAGAGTTGATCTTCTGTGCACTAAGAGAATTTTTTTTGCTCCGAAGTCCTCTGCTCTTTTTTTTAAGATCTTGCGGATCTAGGATATGTCTTGAGAGGGTGTTCTCTAGGTTTTGGAAAAGAAGGTTGAAGTTTGGTGATTCAAAAGTTATGTTTCAGTGTTTCAGTATGGGTTTGCACAGTCCGAATGAACTGGTGAAAGGTGTTTAGAGTTTGAAGCATATTGCAATGCTAGGGATGTATCTAAAGAAATTTGAGATGTATTCTCATGCATAATGAAGCGTGTTGTGAAGTTTGTGTGTCATCTTCTTGTTGCAAAGCATGTACATCAATGTTCATTTTTGTTTTCATTAGGTTTGGCCGACTTTTTTTTTACACTTCATTCAAAGAATAAAATTAAATTGAGGAAGTGTGTGGTTGATCCAAAACATTATTTTGGTCTTGGTTAAATTTTTTATTGGTCCACTCTCTTTCCTTTCCATTGCAAGAATATTGAGTTGCCAACCTAATTTGAATTTATGAAATGAGGTATTTGTGGCTGACCTTGGAGAAAGTTTCTAAGGTTGAGGATGGTATAAAATCAAGTCAAATTGTGAAGAATTGTATGACAGTGTGATGCAAAGTGACGAAAGTGAGCCACAAATCATAAGAGCAGAAGTGTGTGGGTGAGTGAGTTGAGACAACAATTCTTTATTGTGTTGGATTCCTGAAGGCGGTGAGCTAAAGGTTTATGCAATCCTTATTCAAATTTGTGGATGCGTGTTATTTGTTGTGGTGGATCTTTTGTTCTCTTTTGTATTTGTAGGCAGTGAGCCTCCTTGTTGGACAGTGAGTCCTTTCTGTAGGCAGTGAACCTTTGTACTTGGACAGTGAGTCCTCTTCTGGGCAGTGAGCCTTTGTATTCAGTTTTATAATATTTTTATATTGTGAGTTAACCCTCACCGTGGTTTCTCCCTTATTGGGTTTTCCACATAAAAATCTAGTATTCATTGTGTTGATTTACTTTCTGTTATTTGTGTTTCATGTTCTTACTTAATAACAGAATTGTGTGGTTGTGGAATTGATAAGTGTTGAAGTCCTAAGTTTTAATTTTGTGACAACTGACTCACCCCCCCTCTTAGTTGTCCTGCGCTTGTTTAACAATTGGTATCAGAACCTTGGTTCCTTGGTGTAGAGCTTAACCGCTTAAGGAAGATCTGATGGTGCATAAGTTGGTGATCCCTATGTTCGATGGAAATGACTATAATGATTGGAAGGGACAAATGAAAGGATATATTATCTCTCTTGGTTTCAAGACCTAGAAGGTTGTTGAGACAAAGTATACACCCTCGTCTAGTGGTCTTCCTACTGCAAATGATATTTTTGCTTATGAAGAAAATGAGAAGGAAAAGTATGTTATTTGCAGTGGCTTATCTAAAAATGAGCAAGCTAAGGTTCTTTCTTTGGATATTGCATATGAAGTCTGGAAGAAGTTGGAAGACATGTATGAAGGAAATGAAAGAGTGAAATTGACAAAGAAGCTGGTAGCAAAGCACAGATTTGTAAATCTAAAAAATGGAAGGTGAAGAATTTACAAGCTTCTTTCAGATAAAGACATAATTGAGAAGATTCTGATCACCTGGCCAAATTTCTACAACGATAAGATCTCGGTGATTGAAGAAGTGTATGATCCTAAGAAGTACACTTTAGAACAGTTGTTCGATACCTTGCAAGCATTTGAGATGAGAAAGTTATGGAAAGAAGAGAAGATAGAAGAAAAGACAGGAATGAAATTTAAGGCAATGAAGATTGAAGATGAACTGGATAGTGATGGTGATGATGAGTTGGATGCAAACTTCACCAAGAAGTTGAAGAAAGGCACCGAAAAGTATAAAGGTATGTTTCCCTTTAAATGTTTCAGTTGTGGTAATATTGGTCATTATGCTTCAAGATGTCTGAATAGAGCTATACATAAGAAGAAAAGGGATTATAAGGATAAGGATAGAAATGATAAGAAATATAAGAAGTTGTACTATGTTAAAGAAGAAGTAGGAATTTTTTATGATGAATCTAAGAATGAGGTTGATGATAGTGAGTACTTATTCTTAGCTTTGGAAAGTAAATTTATATCCACTAACCTTGGAAAATGTGTAAGCAAGAAGGCTTTAGAGAATAAGAGGAATAGGATGGAAGGTACTTTGGTTACCACTTTTCATGCAAGACAGGATGAAGACTACTGGGTAATTGATATTGGATGTTTTAATCACCTGACCAGAGATAAGAGTAAGTTCACTAAACTTGAGAAATATGTTGGTGGTTTAGTTATATTTGGTGATGATTCAGGAGCTAAGATTTGTGGGAAAGGTTCAATTAGTTTTCATGGAGTGCACAATACTGATGATGTATATTATGTGAAGGGTTTGAGGCATAACCTTATGAGTGTTGGTCAGATGTGTAGTAATGGTTTTAAACTTGTGTTTCAGAATAATACATGTGAAATCAGAAAAAGGATCTAGAAATGGAGATATGGTTGTTGTTGGAAGAATAACTCATGGAAACATCTATTAGCTTAAGGGAGTTGATGGTCAATGCCTTGTATCTAAAATCATTGAAAGTTGGTTATGGCACCAGAGAATGGGACATGTAAATTTTGATAACCTGGTCAAAATCAATTCAAAGGAGATTGTTTGAGGGCTTCCTAGAATCGCAAGACCTGCTAATGCTATATGTAGAAGTTGTCAATTGGGGAAATAGACAAGATACAACTTTAAGGGAAAAGAGCACTCTACTACCAAAATGCTGGAGTTAGTTCATACTGTCTTTGTGGTCCAATTAGAATTGGAAGACTGAATGGTTATAGGAATTTCATGTTGCTTATTGATGATTATACTCGAATGACATGGGTTGCTTTTCTTAGAGAAAATAATTAGGCTCTAGATAGTTTTAAGGTATTCAAAGCAAGAGTGGAAAATGAAGTAAATTTGAAAATAAAGTGTTTGAGATCTGATAGAGGTGGAGAATTCACTTTTGGTGAATTTAATGCATTTTGTGAACAACATGGCATAAAAAGACAGTTTTCTACTCCGAGAACCCCTCAGTAGAATGTAGTAGTTAAAAGGAAAAATAGGATAGTACAGGAAGCTGCTAGAACCATGATGAAAGAATCAAATGTACCAGATGTGTATTGGAGAGAGGTGATACACATTGTTGTTTATGTTCTTAATAGAGTTCAGATCAGATACATTAGCACAAAGAATCCTTTTGACTTATGGACTGGTAAGACTCCTACTGTGAATTATCTCAAGGTATTTGGAAGCAGATGTTACATTAAAAGAGCTGATGAAAATCTTGAAAAGTTTGATTCTAGATGTGAAGAAGGAATATTTCTTGGATACTCTACTACTAGCAAAGCATACAAATTCTTTAATAAAAGATTAAGAAAGATTGTTGAAAGTGCTAATGTGAAAGTTGATGAAGACATACACAGACCTATTAAATTAAGTGAAGTTGAACCTGATGATCCTATCTGTTGACATGTACCTGAGGAGAATAAGGAGAAGGAAGAAGAAGAGAAAGAAGAACAAATAGAAGAAGGAGAACATGAGTCGAAACCTACTGTTAAGACTCCTAAGTATGTATAGAAGAATCATTCGGAGGAACAGATAATTGGAAATAAGAGTGAAGACATGAAAACAAGAAGCAGAGTTGCAACTAAGGTAAATTTGTTTCTACTTTCTAAAATTGAACCTAAATTTGTAAGCGAAGCATGTGAGGATGATACTTGGATGAGAGCTATGAAAGAAGAATTGTAGAAAATAGAAATGAATCAGACATGGGAAGTAGTCCCTAGGCCTGTGAATAAAAATGTAATTGGCTCAAAATGGGTGTTCTAAAATAAGCTAACTGAAAGTGGAGAAGTTAAAAGGAATAAGGAAAGACTTGTATGCAAGGGATATTCACAAGTTGAAGGTATAGATTTTGAAGAGACATTTTACCCTGTGGCTAGAATGAAAGATATTAGGAGTTTTTTGGGAATTTTCTACCCACAATGACTTCAAAGTGTATTAGATGGATGTTAATTCAACATTTCTGAGTGGTGAATTGGAAGAAGAAGTGTACATGGAACAACCTGAAGGGTTTCAGTTATCTGAAAAACTGGACATGGTTTGTAAGTTGAAGAAGGCATTGTATGGAATGAATCAAGCTCCCAGAGCTTGGTATGCAAGATTGGACAGATGCCTGACGAAGCAAGGATTCAACAAAGGCTTTGTTGACAAAAATCTTTACTTCAAAATGCATGGTAACAAAATGTTGATAGTAGTTGTATATGTTGATGATATCATTTTTGTTGGAAATGAAGGCATGTCTAAAAAGTTTGTTGAAGAGATGTAGAAAGAATTTGAGATGTCTATGATTGGTGAATTGAATTTCTTCCTCGGTCTACAAGTGAATCAAATTGATAAAGGGATATTCATTTCACAATCTAAGTGTAGACATTCAAATTTGACCACTCCCACATGGTCAAACCCATCTACTTTATTCATCTATTTCATCAATATTAATTAAATGATTTATTTAATTAATATTTCACCTTTTGACTAAGGTTCCTAAAGTATTTAATTTAATAAATAAAATTTTTGCCTTACATATTTTCCTCTCTAAATTAAATAAACATATCAATTTATTTAATTTAGTCATTTGACCTTTTTGAATTAAATCAATTTTAAATTCTTTTTTTCTCTCTCCTTGTCACATCTTCCATAACCCTCTTCCAATCTAGATTAATTTAATTGATCCCTGATTAGGATGTGCACACCCTTAATCAGGATTAATGTCAAATCTTCCATATTCTCCCACTTATTTCTAATCCTTCATTAATTTTCCTAATCACCTGTTTGTACAACCTTAATCTAATCCCCTTGCTACATTCAACATACCTTTTTGGTCAACCTTCACATTTTCCATACTTGGCATAGACCCTCTTCCCCATGTGAATTTAAAATTCACTTTTATCCCTCCAAGGATTCTCCTCTTCCCCATATGATCATTGAAAGGCCACATCAGTCACATGGGGTAAAGAACCTTCTATTATAAGGAACTTGTCTTATCCACAAGGTACTTTTTAGCTTCCTTCATAAGAACTTTGTCTTATCCACGAGGTGCTTCTCATATGAATTTAAAATTCATATTTATTTTTCCAACCACCTTATCCATTCCAATCATGTAAATTTAAAATTCACATTTATTTCTCCAACCAATTCTCTCTTCCCCATGGAGATTTTTTAGGAATACTAAAATTCCTCATATGTCACTTTCCTCTCATATGGGAACAAGAAGTTCCTTTTTGAGAAAATCTTCTCCTCATCCCAAGGTACTTGAAACTACCTCCACCTCATTTGTACCCTCTCCACCTCACTATGTCCTTTTTCCATCTCATTTCCATATGGCAAGATGTGAGGGCTTGTGAGTCCTCAACTCACCATAGCCCTCCATCTTGGCCATGTTGGCTCAATCTGGACCATTGAATTCTCTAGAGAATTCCTTTCTTAAAATGAGAAATTTTCATTCATTCTCATTCATTAGGCATTCATACACTTGCATTCAAGCTCCCAAGCACTTGAAACTTTGAAACCTCCATTGTTCAACACTTGCAAACTTCATCTTTTGCATTTTGCATTCACTCATCCAACTACCCACATAGCTCATTTGAATCCTCATCTCACATAGAGAATTTTGCATCCACTTTCATTATATCTTGCCATCAAAAGGAACACACAAAGCATTGAAGATCAAAAGGACAACCAAGGAACAAGCTTAAACAAGGTATAATCAACTTCTTTTTTTATCTTTGTTTTGTTTAAGTTTATCATAGCCCTATTTGGAGGTGTTAGTGTTGTTTTACTTGTTTTTGCATGTTGTTTTGCATCACTTAGAATAGGATAACTTCACTTGTTCAGATTTCTAGCATGCTTGGTGGGACCCACAAATGGGTCTCTTACTTTTACATTTGCTATTTTTTGACATTTTGTAGGTTCAGGTCACAGAGAGGCGAACATGTCCCTGAACAAGGGAAAACCTACCCAAGGAGGGGTGAACCCACCCCAAAATAGGTGAACCCGACCTGCACAAAGGTGAACCTTCCCTACAAAGTCACCCTTCTAAGCATTAGAACCCTTGTTTTCTCACTGTTTTTTGTAGAGGGGCGAACCTGCCCTTACAGAGGGGCAGAGGGGCAAACCTACCCTTAACAGAGGTAAAATAGTAGTTTAAATTTTAGTTTTAGTCTGTTTTCTCACTATTTTCTACAGAGGAGAAAACCTTCCCTTATAGAGGGGTGAATATGCCCTTAACAAAGGTAAAACAATAGTTTAAAGTTTAATTTTAGTCTTTTTTCTCACTGTTTTCTATAGAGGGGTGAACCTGCCCTTACAGAGGGACGAACTTTCCCTTAACAGAGGTAAAACAATAGTTTAGAGTTTAGTTTTAGTCTATTTTCTCATTATTTTTTCTAGAGGGACAAACTTTCCCTTACAGAGGGGAAAACCTGCCCTTACAGAGGGGCAAACCTGCCCTTAACAAAAGTAAAACAACAATTTAAAGTTCATTTTTAGTCTGTTTTCTCACTATTTTATGTAGAGGGGTGAACCTTCCCTTACAGAGGGGTGAACCTACCCTGAACAAAAGCTTCTGCAAGATAAAAATAGTATGTAAATTTCATTTTCAAAATTTGTTTTGTGTTGTTTTTTTATTATTACTAACTCCCTAACCCATCATGTTGACGTTTGTGTTAGTTTTTCTAACATTTGTGCAGCTGTAAATGCTTATTGAAGATTAAGAGAAAAACTTCTAACATATTTGATGTAGGGTGGATGGGCCCAGTTGTTAGTTAGTTGTTTTCTTTTTCATTTTTTCTAATATTTAGGCACATAGTTTAATTAGGGGAGTCAAATCTTTTGTTTTCCATGTTTTCAAATTCCATTGTGTCACCCAAGAGGACACTATTTCGTCTAAGCTTTCCCCTTGCACTTCATGTGAGCCTGGGGAATAGCCAAAAATGGTTAGTGTTTTCTTCTTTAGCGAGACCTGCTTGGGGATTTCATCACTCCAAGGGATGATCCCAACCACGCATACCAATGGGGTATACAAAGGGGGGAGAGCCAAAGTTGTACCCCAATCCAGTCATGTCATGTATGGCGAAGTGTCAAAGTTAGGGTGATACCTAGATAGATGTGAAGAGTTGGTTCAAGCCTTAAGTATCTCATTGGGGTTCCTAACTCACGCTTGTGATGAGCTGTTGTTCACGGTTGTGCCTTACGTACCGAGAGTATATTGAGGTCTCCCTAGTTGCCTTGGTCATCCTAGATTAAAGATTATGTTGGCCATACCTTTCATACTAATCATATGATTGTGTTGTGTGAACTATTTTCTTGTGTAAAATCGGTGAATTTCTGTCAAGTCAACCTTTTTGCTTGCTATTTGTTGTGTTTTTTTGTCTTTGCCATAGCTTTTTTCACTTAAGTCAAGTCCAAGTTTGCTACAGAGGTGCGAACTTGCCCTTAACAGGGGAAAACTTGACCTTTATTGTAGTCACTCCTCAACCCATTTTTTTCAAAATTGTCTATCTTTGTACTAAACAGGCCAACTTTCCCTAAAAGGGGCAAACCTTACCTCAAAAGGGGCAAACCTGCCCTTTGCCCCAGCCTTTGATTAGCCTATTTTTGGAAAAATTGTCAGAATTTTCACCCAATAGGTGAACCTACCCCAACTTGGATGAACTTTCCCCCCAAAACAACCATTTTTCATCTTCCGTTTAGTCATTCTGAACACTCATCTACCTATTTCGAGTGCCCATTTACCCGATCTGAGTACCCGTTTGCCCATTTTGAGTACCTGTTTCTCTGTTCTAAGTACTCGTTTCTTTGTTTTGAACAAATGGTTTCCCATCCTATGTACTTCTTTTCTCATTTGTAGCACTCGTTTTCCCATCCTATTAGTCATTTCACTCATTTTGATAGTCTGTTTGGCCTCTTTTCTAGTTTAAAATAGTTTGAAAGTTGTTTTGGGAAAACTTGACCTTGTTTTGGGTGAACCTAACCTTGTTTGGGTGAACTTTACCTATCCTTGGGAAAACCTGACCTTTTTTGGGAAAGCCTGACCTTATTTGGGAAAACCTGACCTCTAGTTGGGCAACCTTGCCCCCTAGTTGGATGATCTTGCACATTGGTTAGACGAGTGTGATCTTTATCTAGCCATTCTGCATCTTTCATTCACTCGCAACTTGCATTTGCATTCCTCCAAAGATCATTCATTCATCATCGTTTACAATCATAATCAAACCCATAGCAATAGTAGTCTAATCCACAACAACCTCCATACATCACGCAACAACCCAACGTAGCATATAATTCCTACGTTCAACAGTAGCCTTCATACTAACAAGGTGTCACATACACGTCCTACACACAACAACAGCCACAAGGTACTCAATACACCCCATATTATCAGCAACAACTGCCTTATCAGCAAGGAGCTTCCATGTCATCATACTATCAAGGTGCTACACAATACCAACAGGGTATCCCATCCACCTCATACTATCAACAAAAACCATCATACCAGCAAGCAGCTTCCACTTCTTACCATCAAAATTTTTCATCATCCTATTCACCTTACATAAATCCACAATCCACTTACACCAATCAATACCAACCAACACCTCCATATACACCTCAGCAGGCTTATGATCCAACTTCTTTAATACCCTCCTCATCATATTAGCGGTATCTTCAGTAAAATCAGCCTAGTTCTTCCAATCCGACCCCCGCAACGCCTATCAATAATGACCTCGAAGAAGTCAAAGCTACGTTAAAGGGCTTACAAGCAAGGACCGGTAAACAATCCTTCAAGTTTGAAGATATTTTTCCTTATCCATTTGATCCTTCAATCTCATTAGTTCCTTTCCCAAAGCATTTTGAAATGCAAAAATTTGATAAGTATAAAGGAAACAAAGACCCTAAAGCTCACCTTCAAGAGTTCTATGCCCATTGTCAAGAAGTCATGCACAATGACAATTACTTCATGAGATTGTTTCCTAGGAGTCTACATGGAATAGCTCTTGATTGGTTCATGGGTCTTGAGAAAGGATCTATCAAGTCCTTTGCATAGCTTTGAGAAGAATTTTTCTCCCACTTCTCCTTTAATCTGGAGAAGGATATAGACACATTAGACTTCCTGAAAGAAAAATAGCGAGAAGGAGAAACTTTTGCAAGCTATCTTCAAACATGGCAAGCCCTAGCAAGTCGCATGAAATCCCCACTAAGGGAAAAGGATATGGTCACCTTTTTTATTGAAAACTCTCATCTAGATATGACTCACAACTTCAAACTTCATTGTGTCACAACCTTCGCAGCCATAGTAGAGAAAGGTCCTATTCTTGAGAGGGTCCTTATTGCTAAAGGGCTAGTCAAAATATTAAATCCTAATAAAGAGAAGTCATCCGGAGACAAGCCTCTATATTGGAACAAAAACAAAAATGTCATCAATGATGGTGTCACCGTTACCAAACACGTCCAAGTGGCCAATGCTTCCTAGAAGCAACAATATCATCCTCCATAACAGTAAAATCCTCATGCTATATCAGTGCCACAAGGGGCACCTCATCCTAACCAACAATCCAATCAAAATAATCAAGGGGGTAATAGACACTAGTTTATTGTGTTAGGAGAACCCCTAAGTGTCATGTTCAATAGGCTCCTGCAAGACAATTACCCGATTACGTATCTTGTGACTAAGCCCCTTGATGAATCCAAGCCTAAACCAAACTGGTTTAAGGAAAATGAATATTGTGAGTTCCACAAAATTAAAGGGCATACATTGAATAAATGTCAATGCCTAAAAATGTACATCCAGGATCTTATAGATCGGGGTGACATACATGTGGATGCCAACATGGCACCATCGCCCAATGCTCAATTGCAGATATACCAAAATGCTTTCCCTAATCATAACCAAGGTCCTAGCAAGTCAAATTCAAGCCCAGGGTCTAGCAGTAACAATAATCAGAATAACAACACCAATAACATCAGCTATAAAAATGTACCACTTAACTATGAAGCCCTCATTATGCACATCGATCAAGTGGAACCACATGTATCCATGACACACGTAAAATGCAAGGATGTGCTATTACCACTCATCAAACCCGCATCACAGTCCCTAGAGCCTCCACATCCACCCAGTCGTAGCTTGTGAGCTCTCAGTACAACATCCTTGACCATCTATGAAAGAGCTCAGGATAGATACCCATCCTAGATTTTCTTAAGTCTTCCCCCGCATAACAAGAAATCCTAAATAAGGTCTTATGGGACACCCGAGTTCATAATGAAATAGACCCTACACAATTTCAAGCATTGGTAGGGAACCTCTCTGCCACCTATCAACTAGGTTTCAGTCAAAACGACATGCCTTGCATCAACTCCAATGATAATCATCCCCTTCATTTAGAGGTCCTGGTAAACTATCACAAAGTAAAAAGAGTCTTGGTAGATAATGGCTCCACCCTAAACCTTTGTACATTGAAATTCATAAAACAGGTTGGATACACCCATGTTGATTTAAACAATCAAGGCATATGATAATGCGGAACGTGATTATGAAGGTACAATATGTCTTCCAATTCAAGTTGGTCTAGTTGTACAATATACCACATGTCATGTCCTTGATCTGGAATTTCCCTATAACCTCCTCCTCGGTCGTCCATGGATTCACGCCATGCAAGTCATTCCATCCACATACAATCAATGCATAAAATTCCCATTCAATGGGGTAGAAGTTACCATACATGTGGATCCCCAACCATCTAAATATTGTCATGCATTGGAAGCTTATTTTCCTCATTCTCACTATTGTCCTAGAGTGGAAATGGTACTGCCGCAAACACCATCATCCCAATCATCTACCACCACATTAGCCACCACTTCATCCACTCCATCATCCACATCTGATTCCACCCTCACTAAAGTCCAGATCATTGACAAGGGGTGTGGTGAATATGAGATGCGCATCACTTTGAACATAGCAACTATGCCACCCTCACCACACACATATGGTCAACCGTCACAATCTACTCCAAAACTAGAAGACAAGAATGTCACCTTTAATGTTTTGAATGTAGGATCCAACAGCTTTCGCTCTCCTGGGTTAAGACAAGATGCACTACAAGATGACATAAGCCAATGGGTTTACTATGAGGAACCTGATCCCTCCCCTCCTTTGAAATAATATTTCTAGGAGAATTATCCTTGGCCCTCTAAGTTTACAAAAAAGTACAATTATCAGGGGGGAGGCCTTGGCACTAAAGAGCAAGGAAGGAAACACCATATTGAGGCTACAATAAGACCAATATATTTAGGCTTGGGTCATGACACAAAACAAAAGGGACCTATAGCATCATCTAGTGCCTCTAATAATGTCAGTGAGAGTAATGATTTCCTTGAAGGCATACTAGAGGAGTCCATCATACACACATATGATGATGTAGATCATACTGACCTCTCTTCCATGTTTGACTGCTTACACATCTGCACCATTAGCATATCTCATAAACATCCTGAACTCATAGATTGGGACCTACATGGTAGCACAACTATCGATAGCTTTCCCCCAATGGATCAGTACGTACATCTCATGGGATTGGGGTAAGATGAACACCCTAACCGCAAAAGTAAAAAGAAAGAAAATAAAAAAGGGTTACTTAGTGAAAACCTCCTTGAGGCTTTTCCTGACCCAGAAAAAGTAAAAACAAAGGGTGTATCTGATAGAGAAAACCTCGACAAGGTGCTAGAAGTTGGGGATGTTCATCTTCCCCTTGTAGGGACTCAACTCTCTGAAAGATCATCCATCTTGATAGAGGAAACACAAGAAATCAATTTGGGAACTAAAGAGGATCCCAAAATCACCTATGTAGCCAAGGCATTATGAGAAGAAGAATATTCTACTATCTCCAAGCTTCTTAAAGAAGGAATCATCAACTTTGCATGGACATATTTAGATATGTCAGGCCTTGATTTGGCTTTGGTAGTACATTACCTAGATGTACGTCCTGATGCCAAGCCTATCAAACAAAAGCTTTAGAAAATACACCCTCAAGTAACCTTGCTGGTTAAGAAAGATTTATAGAAATTATTGGAAGCTGGATTCATAAGGCCCATTGACTACTCAAAATGGATCTCAAACATAGTACCTATAGCCAAACCAATCAGTGCTATCAGAGTTTGTACAAATTTCCATAACCTCAATAAGGCTTGTCCCAAAGATGACTTTCCTTTGTCAAACATAGATATGCTAGTAGACTTAGTGCAAGGCATGAGATGCTTTCCATCATGGATGGCTTCTCTGGATACAATTAGATTTGAATTGCACCTAAGGACCAACATAAGACAACCTTCACTACACCTTGGGGCACATTCTACTATAATGTCATGCCTTCCGATCTTAAAAACACGGGGGAAACATACCAGCGAGCCATGACTATAATCTTCCATGACCTCATCCACATTATCATGGAATACTATGTTGACGACCTGTTAGGAAAATTGAGAACATGAGAAGAGCATCTGACAGTCCTCAAGAAGATCATTGAGCATCTAGAGTAGTAAAAGCTAAGGTTAAATCCAAAGAAATGTGTCTTTGGAGTCATGTTAGGAAAACTATTGGGTTTCATTGTCTCTCGTAGAGTTATTGAAGTTGATCCAACAAAGGTTAAAGCAATCATGGATATTCCCCCACCATGCAACTCAAACAGTTAAGAAGCCTATAGGGTAAGTTACAATCCATTCGGTGGTTCATTACTTAGTTAGTTGACAAGTGTTAGTCATTCACATGTCTATTGAAGAAAGAAACCACTTTTAAATGGACTCAACAGTGTCAACTTGGCTTTGATTAAATCAAAGAATATTTGGTTCACCCACCAATCCTTATGTCACCAATCCCTGGTAAGCCACTTCTATTATACATTTCTGCTACTTTAGTGGCACTAGGGGCATTACTGGCACAACATGATGAATCATCAAAAGAAAGAGCAATCTATTACATCAACTGGACCCTCGTAGGATATGAACTCAATTATTCTCCAATGGAAAAATCCTACTTAGCCATAGTTTTTAGTTCATAGAAGTTCCAAAATTACATGCTCAGTCATCCCATAAAGCTCATATCCAAGGTTGATCCACTTAAATACGTGTTATCAAGAACAATTCTGACTGGTCACATGGCTAAGTGGGCCATGCTTCTGAGTGAATTTGATATAGAATATGTAGATCGTAAAGCTATTGAAGGATAGGTAATTGCTAATCAATTGGAAGATGCCCCCTTGTAGATGCCTATCCTTTGACCACATAATTTATTGATGAAGGATTATTTACAGTGATAGAAGCATCCATGTGGACACTATACTTCTATGGGTCATATACACATAATGGATCTTGGGGGGGGGGGAATTTTGCTCGTCACCCCTCAAGGAACGCATGGTAAATGACTTCAAGAAGTATTTCACTTCCACCCAATTTGATTAGATTCCAAGAGTCCATAACAAAGTAGCGGATGCCTTGGCTACCATTGGTTCCTTAATTGACCCACCCAAAGATAAAATAGAGTGTGAGTTCCTCATTGAACAACTCTTAATCCCGACATATGATATCCCTAAAAGTGAGAGGGTGTGTGACATTATAGGTCCCACATCCCCCTGGTATCATGATATCTATACTTATCTTCATGATAACATCCTACCTTCGGATCTGACACGTAACCAAAGAAAATCCTTCATCTAACATACGTCTCGTTACACCATCGTAGGTGATACTATTTATCAATGTGGGTATGATGGAACCCTCCTCTTGTGTCTAATCGAGACTGAATCCCATACTACATTAATGGAGGTACATAGTGGTGTATGTGGGGCCCACTTGAACGGTATGGATTTGGCTAAGAGAATTCTCTGAGCAGGATACTATTGGCCCACATTAGAACATGATTCATGTGATTTAGTCAAAAAGTGTGTCCCTTGTTAGCAGCACGTCGATCTAATACATGCTCCAACACAGGATCTACAGCCTCTTGTTGCAACATGGCCCTTCTCTCAGTGGGGTTTTGACTGGATCAAAAAGATCTATCCCTCATCCTCTAATGGCCATACCTTCATCATCACCGCAACTAAGTACTTCACCAAGTGGGTGGAAGCAATGCCACTCTCACAAATCAGAGGTACTCAAATTTCCAAGTTTATCCTCTTTCATATTCTCTACAGATATGGAATACCATCAACCATCATTTCTGACAATGGAAAGCCTTTCAAAAACCAAGCTATGAAACACCTTTGTGATACCTTTCATATCCAACAACATTGGTCAATGCCTTATTACCCCCAGGGTAATGGTAAAGCAGAAGCCACCAATAGAACCCTCATCAAAATCCTTTAAAAGGTGGTCAACAGTGTTGGTCAAGATTGGCACCTTCACATCCATCCCACCCTTTGGGCATATCGCACTTCCATCCACGTTCCTATTGGTGCCACTCCATATTCTCTCATCTATGGTACTAGAGCCATCTTGTCAATTGAGGTAGAAATTCCCTCACTGAGAATCTCCTTGAAGAATCTTATCAGTGATGAAGACGTGTGAGTTGCAAGGCTCAGCCAACTAGAACTCTTAGATGAAAGACAAATCAAAGTGTATGACCACCTTCAAGCCTATCAAAATCACCTAGAAAGAAGCTACAACAAGAAGGTACATCCCCATCATTTCAGTGTTGACGATCTTGTCCTCAAGGAAAATCAACGCACGCAACAAGACTGAGGAAAGAAGGGTAAATTTGAAGCAAATTGGCTTGGTCCTTATGTCATCGCCACCAAATATGGATCAAGGGCCTATAGACTTGAAACACCTGAGGGAGATCCCCTAGAGGAGCCTATTAGCATTATGCACCTGAAGAGGTTCTATACTTAAATCAGTTGGGGTATCCTCTCCTACAAAAATCCAAAAAATACAAAAAAAGTACAAAATTTCCAAAAATACAAAAAAAATTTTGAATAATCAGAAAAATGTAAAAAATAGTAAAGAGAAATAATTCATCCTATGGTGAAAACCACCCCTGGTGGTGCCTTGGATAAGTATGTTTGGTGAAAACTTGGTCAAAGGCACCATTCGTAGAGGGCTTAATCATTATCTACCTTACGTCCTAGTTACTTCATGCTTCCATCCATCCCGATCCCAGCTCTTCCATTCACACCTGTCATCCTGTCGCTTGGTATATTTTGGTTGAGCATTGGACGAGCTTCATCTGCTATTGATCATCCTAAGCTTTTATCCTAATTTGAGCTTGTGTCATTCATCTATTTGTCTCGTCGATCCTTCGCTCCCATTTAGGTTCCTTCATTGTGTCGGTCTCCATTTAGTTCCCATCATGTCTCATTCATCTTTTTGGTCTTTGTCAAACTACGTTGCCCCTGTGCTTTCACATAGGAAAGGTTGATCAGTTGATCTGCCCTTAGGGCATTTTGTCTATCCCGTTGTGGCCATGCCTCGTGGTCTTCATTGTCCCCTTTTCTCTCTTATCCCTGGTCCATCTTTTTTCCTTTTCGAACTACGTTGCCCCTGTGCTTTCACGTAGGTAAGGTCAATCATTTGATCCACCCCTGGGGATTTTTTTTTGGTCAATTCTTGTCCTTGTTTTCCATCGCTCGTCTCCATCAATCCTCTTTCCACTTTTATCCATAGTCTTTTCTTGAACTACAAGGGCTCTGTGCTTTCATGTAGGCAAGGCTAATCTTTGATCAATCCCCAAGCCCCTAGGTCATTAGGGTGTGTCAATATTGTGTCTCACGTCTTGTGTCATGTTGTCAAGTATGTCCTTATCTAGCCGGTTCTTCAAAAATGAGATCCACTCATTTTATGAGATTCAATCGGTTCTGGAATTTCCTACGTCATTTATCAATCTTTTAGTCTAGTATCCATCTTTGGTCTCAATAGGATGCATCCTTCCTAATAGACCTCATCACCCCCATCCATCCTCTCGATCCTATGGCAAAGGACATTTTGAAATTGATTGCAATCTTTTGATGCTTTTGGCTTTGATTTAACATTTGAGCTCCCTATCACAACTTGTCAAGGCCGCCATGATCTATCATATTATGGTGTGTTTTGACTGGTTAACCTAGGGGCATATCTTGATTTTTCTTGCTTTGTTGTTGTTTTCTAGGTTATCCCGCATAGTACCCACCAAGATCCCCTGAGGTCTTGTGTTATGTTGGGACATCCTCTTGGGCCTATGGTTATCCCAATACCTATCCTGACCAAATTCATTGCGACTTTGGGGTGTTGGGGTATCATTCTTTTTTGTTGTGTTTGTTTTGTGCATTACACGCTAATTCACCTTGGTTCACATACCATGGTACCTAGTGTCTATGCTATAGCAAAAATTAGTTCTCCAAAAATGGAAAATTACATTAGGACTGCATTTCATGATCACTCACATCACATTGCATTAATACCTATGACCTATGATTTTGGTTGTGCAAACAATCACCTTCCATCTCCCGTTCTTCTCAAGATACCTATGGTTATTGACAGGTGCAGTTTCACACCCATCACCCCTATTACTATGCATGTCCCTATTGGCACTTATGTTCATGTTGCATTGCATTTCATGTTAGGCCGTCACACTCATATCTCACACATTGTTATTTTGTATAAGTTAAAGTAAGTGTGATCACAAATAAAAACCATTTTCCACCCGCATTGCATTTCATTTATCCATTAGTGTTTGTAAGGTATTTGATTGCATCTCATTCCATATTATAGGCCCATTGTGTCTCATTTAGTGTACATTCTCATCTCATATTTATTTACGTTGTTTAGACTAATCACATTTGGTTATTCTAAGCATCTTAGATTCATTGCATTAATTATTCATGTCCATATTAATCCATAGAATTAACCCATTTGCATACATCACCACCTGTATTACAAGTTGTTAGAACCACATCCATAGCATATAAATTCATAAATCACATCCTGCATCATACACATTAGTCATCATACATATCATACTTCTCATTCATATAAACATCAACATACAACATAAAAAACATCAACACATACATATGCATAAATAAAATCATCCATCACATAAACATCACATAGGCATCACATAGTGTCAATAAGGGCAGTCGCATATCATATATAAAGATCAAAATATGAATGTCCATCATACAGTCCATAATAATGTCCATCATATAACCAAAATACATATCCATCACATATATCATCAAATAAAGTACAAATACAAAGCTCTAGATCAACTCTGATTTATGCTGCTCTGTACTGTACATCCATCATGCACCTATCAAAAACTAGAATCCTATCACCTGCCCTCTGTCATCTCTACTATGAACTACCCACATATGACATCTGTGGAGATTCAGGCCCCAGCCCTCTATGCGAAGGAGTCACCTGGTAGTTGTTGTACCCTCAGGTACATGTCCCTAGTGACTGGAATGGTGCAGGCATCTGAGACAACTATCAGACATAGTGAGTTGTGCCCTATGCCAGATCTGGAACTACCTGTTGATAAGCACACATCCAGAAAGACACCTCCCTCATATACTCATCTCTCTTCATAGCTTGATACCTAACTGCATTTTGCTCATGTCTATATTTGTCTCGATCCCCACAAATGGATCTCTGCTCCTGTGCCCATGTGTCCTGTGCCAACATCAGCTGATCTCTCTCTACCCTCATCCATGACATCTGCTCTATGGCCCTATCCCTCTCAGCCTCCATGGCCTGAATCTATGCCTGCAATCACTGCACCTCTGTCCCTGTCTCACCACCCTCATCCTACGCTACCTATGACTGGTTCTGTGATGCATCTCTCTCTCTTCTTTGCTACCTATGCTTGTGCCACTACCGTATCCCTCTCCCTCTATAAGGTCTCCACCTGTATCTGTGTCACATACCTCTCCCTCTATAGGCTCTGTACCTATACCTATGCTACATCCCTCTCCTCCTATAGGGTCTGCACCTATATCCATGTCGCTTCCCACTTACTCTATAGGGTCTACACTTGTGCTCGTACTGTGTCCCGCTCTGTCCTCATAGCATCCTCCCTCCCCCGCATCAACCCTATGTCTCCCACTTTTGATCTGCTATGTTGACCTTGTCATGGAGCTCGTCTCACTCCCATCTCAGCTTGGTTCTCTCTCTTAGTAGCCTCTCCACCTATAGCCTCAAATCATCCATGTCTCTCTCATCCTATGCTAGTGTCTCAGCCAATGCCTAGTCTGTCACTCCTCCTAGCTCTCCCTATCCTCTCGCCTATCATATAGCCATTACTGACTCTAACCTATCCTGCTCCCATCTTGTAGCCACCACCTCCTCATGCTCTTTGGATACCTCTCCCTCCATCTGAGTCACCTCTGCTTGCAAACTATCCCTCTTTACTAGCATCTCCCTGATGCATTGTGATGCCTCATCTACTAGGATCTTGTAGTTGCTCTACCCCTCCTCCTACACCCTCTCTACCTCTACTCACCTCTACCTCCAAGCTGTGTCTTGTGGCCTCTATGTCTCTCAATATCTACTCTACGATCCGTAATCTCATTGTTTCCCCTCTCAACAATATAGTCAGATCCTCTCCTATTAGTGGCACCATGGCCAAAGGGGGGAATATCATGGACGTCCATATCCATCGCCTCTCCCTCTCCCTCCTCTCTCTCATCCATCATCTCCCACATCCTCTCCCCTAATCTCCACCCTGTAACTCCTCTGTGGTCTCCTCCTCACCCTCTTTTGCTGCTTTGCGCCCTCAATCACCATCTATCCTCTCTCCTACTGCCTAGTTGCTCTGGCTGCCTCTTACCCTCTCACATCCCCCTACTTCCCCACTATCCCTACCTCCTCTACCTTGATCCTCACTCTAGCCCTCCTCCTCATCCTCTCCAGCTGCCCTGCGGCCCTGGCCTCACTCTGTACTCTATCCTGTGGTCCTGCAACCCTCACATCATCCTATTGCCCCATTGCCCCAGCTGCCTCCTATCCTCTCCTCTAACTTGCCAATCATTGCTCATCCTCTGATCCAAACCCTAGGGTCCCCACAATCGGATCCTTTGGAGTAATCCATGGAGGTAGGTGATGTCTACGCCACCTGATGTATCGTACTATCACTCCTGCCTCTATCTCTCCCCTGGTCTTACCCAGGTAGGGCACTAATTGCAATGTTTCCCAGTGCTCTCTAGCAAAGCTCGATGAAATCAGCTCTCCCTAGGGCCGCTCTCGTGTGATTCATCAAAACATGTCTAGACCGCGTGGAATATCCTGTACAACCCCAAACTATCTGGCCTATGTGCCTCCACTATGCGGGGCTCCCTTCTAACTATAAAGCATCTTGTGTTGAAGTAGCCTTGGTTTCTCCCCTTATCCTCCCTCCATTTGGTAAACCATCATGTCGTATACGACCTCCACACTATATGCTCCTCTTGCAGGTCATCCGCTATCCTCCTCCATCCATCTAAATCCCCAAGGCCCTCATAGTGCAAAACCTAGCCCTCATTCTATCCATACCACCAAGCTATTGGTGTTGTCTCATCCTCTCGTCCTGCTCTCACCACTCCTAGCCTAGCGACATTGATGTGTTCCCAGGCCCATACCTGCAACAACATCACGTGTCATGCTTAGTGCCTCTCAGTAGCAGATGACGTGCATATCTTTGTAAAGTTGTGCTAGTATGTATGTACCCCATGGGAATTTCCCCTCTCTTCCCTCGATGATATGTCGAATCACCTCCATAAACCTCAGGCTACAGAAGTGCCTACTCTGGTCTGGTAGTAGCAATCCACTAATCATCCCACATAGGTATAGTGGTAATGGTGGCACCCTCAATGCTAAGCATTGGTCCACATCCAATCTCCCCCTTTTCATAGGTAGGTCGTCTCGTCCAAATAGCACCCACACAGTATGATCCAGTTTAGCCCTCGTGGATGTTGTCACACTCACTAGGAGGCTCGCTATGGGAAGCCTCAGTATCCGCTATACATCCTCCAGTGTCACTGTCATCTCCCCTATTGGGAGATGGAAATTCGATGTCTCTGAACTCCGCTGCTCTATCAACATTGTTAGCATCGCCTGATGCGCTCTAATGGTAGGGTACCCTAATAAGTGAAGTAATCCTACCTATTCCAGAGCCTAGTGATCTGCTCTGGTCATGGCCACCATCGTCACTGCCAACACCTCTGAATGCCTCTCGTGTGTCTGCAGTGAGTCAAAAATCTACATCCATAACACCCCCACATGTCAATCCTCTTGTCTCTTTATCTCTTTTTCTTTTCTATCTCCCGAGCCTGGGATATTGTTTTACTAATTTTTCCTTTCCCCCTCTTCTGCCCATCTTTTGCGCATTTTTTCCCAATCTTTTTCCTCTTGTCTCATTTTCCTTTCTCTTTTTAACCTCCCCCCCACCATGGGTGATCACCCCCTGGCTTTGGACAAACCCACCCCGACCTGGGGTGGACTCACCCTGGCTTAAGGCAAGCCTGCCCAAGCCCGGATGGATCCACCTCGGCTCGGCGGGCGGACCGGCCCTGGTTCGGGGTGAGGCCACCTCGCCTTGGTAAGAAAACCTGCCCCAAGCTCGGGGTGTGCCCACCATGGCTCAGTTGGTGGACCCACCCCAAGCTCAAGGCAAGCTCACCTGAGCCTGGGGCAGAGATGCCTAGCTCAGGGCGAGCCCACCTAAGCCAGGGACGAACCCACCCAACTAGGGGAGGATCCGCCCTGGCCTGGGATGAACTTGCCCACCAAGGGGTAGATCTTCCCTAGGGATAGGCAAACCTACCCAGGCAGGGTTGCCCTTGCTTGGGGTGAGGTCACCCTCCGTTGAGCAGGCTCGCCCCTCCACGAGGTGGGGTCACCCCTTTACTGGGCAGGGTCACCCACTTGTGTTTACTCTCATTTTTCTTATGGGATTTACATGACCCGAAGAAAGCCCCCCTTCCCCTTTTGTCCCTTTTCCCTTTTTGGGCATTTCTTTTCATATTTCAAGGTGCATTTACCCTCTGGTTGGGAAAATTCACCCCTCCTTTCCCATGCCTCTAACAGGCAGTTTTCACCACCCACTCGGTGAAATCAAAATTTTTCCCCCAACCTATTTTTCTACACTAGCCCAAAACCAAAACCCATATTTTCAAAAAAGCATAAACACTAAAAATACATCAAAAACACTTAAAATCACAAAGGGGGGTTTTGAATCTAACCTGGCGTGGCACCACCCGCTCATGGTAAAACTGCCATATGTCATCCCCCTGATGGATGATGTCTGAGTCGTAATCGTCGTACATCCTTGTCTCCTTCCTCTCCTCTTCTCTCTCTCTCTCTCTCTCACTCAACTACCAGGTGTGCAAATAAAGAATAGTAATTATAAAATTACTATAAGTAACTTTCCCCACATTTTTAAATTTATTTTAAGTGAGTGGTATTTTTCCTTTTTATTTAACCTTTTTGGCCTGAATTAATTCCCAATTTTTCGTGGGCCACCATTTGCACACTGTGTGTCCGTTTGACTTCATTCAAAAGCCAATCTACATGGTTTTTTGAGCTCTATCCAACCGTGCCTTTTGTTTCCTCATATCAAGAAGTCACCTGAGGCCCCTTTTTCTTCCCCCACCACCCTCTCGAGGGGGCATACCCTACCATTCTTACCCATTTCTCCATCATGGTCATTCCCTTGCGAGATTGGGGCATCTCCCTTCATTTCCCTCCATTTGGGTAGCTTACTCAACTTCTCCCACATTGGGGCATCATTTTTTAGTTGCTTCGTCCATAGAGTCATCTGCATTTTCTTTTCTTCGAAACACTGTTATTCTAATATTAATTAAATGATTTATTTAATTAATATTTCACCTTTTAACTAAGGTTCCTAAAGTATTTAATTATTAAATTAAATACTTCACCTTACATATTTTCCTCTCTAAATTAAATAAACATATCAATTTATTTAGTTTAGTCATTTGACCTTTTTGAATTAAATCAATTTTAAATTCTTTTTTTCTCTACTTGTCACATCCTCCATAACCCTCTTCTAATTTGGATTAATTTAATTGATCCCTGATTAGGATGTGCACACCCTTAATCAGGATTAATGTCACATCCTCCATATTCTCCCACTTGTCTCTAATCCTTCATTACTTTTCCTAATCAGCTATTTGCACAACCTTAAGCTAATCCCCTTGCTACATTTAGCATACTTTTGTGGTCAACCTTCACATTTTCCATACTTGGTATAGACCCTCTTCCCCATGTGAATTCAAAATTCACTTTTATCCCTCCAAGGATTCTCCTCTTCCCCATGTGATCATTGAAAGGTCACATCAGTCACATGGGGTCAAAAACCTCCTATTATAAGGACCTTGTCTTATCCACAAGGTACTTTTTAGCTTCCTTCATAAGAACCTTGTCTTATCCACAAGGTGATTCTCAGATGAATTTAAAATTCATATTTATTCTCCCAACCACCTTATCCATTCCAATCATGTGAATTTAAAATTCACATTTATTTCTCCAACCAATTATGTCTTCCCTATGGATATTTTTGAGGAATACTAAAATTCCTCATATGTCACTTTCCTCTCATATGGGAACAAAAAGTTCCTTTTTGAGGAAATCTTCTCCTCATCCGAAGGCACTTGAAAGTACCTCCACCTCATTTGTACCCTCTCCACCTCACCATGTCATTTTTCCATCTCATTTCCACATGGCAAGATGTGAGGGCTTGTGAGTCCTCAACTCACCATAGCCCCTCATCTTGGCCATGTTGGCTCAATCTTGACCATTGAATTTGATTGTTACCAAAATTTGCACCTGATTCTGAACTACACAAGTTTCAACAATTTTGGTAAAACATTGGATTCACTTCTATGTGGGACTGTTGGAATGAAGGGAAACCTCCGGGGGTTCTAGGTTGGCTCCTATTCAGATAAACATCTAAATGCACTTAAACTTGAAGGGAGAAGGGATAGGAAGAAAACTAAACAATAAACAACTAGATACTTTAAAACCTTTCAAGGTGATACACTGAAAATATGATGATATCTTGTTCTAACAACACATAACAATGAAAATTTGACAATACTAAGTGCATAGAACACGACTTTGGTAAATGAGCCACTGCATAAAAAAATATTTATAGACAGGTATTAAACTAGTTCCAGACTTTAACTTAGTAGGAAAATATAAAATCCTCACAACAAATCAAGCCTAAACTAGATAAATTTTCACAATCTATAATCTATTCAGTTGTAATATCTTCACTTCAAACAAATTTCAAGACATAACATGTAGGATTAAAGTAAATCTCAGCATGAAACATCAAATTGAAAATAGGAAAAAACATACAAAAGTGAACTCCAAAATAGGTCCCAAAAGCTCTTTAATTATCAGAAAATAACTGAGGAAGTCCTCAAAATATCATGAGTTACAACTGCCAAAAGAACACAAACTCTGGCACTGAAAGTCTCCAAAAGTCTCTATTACTGAATGTAGAAGAACTAACTGAAAAATGAGCTTCAAAACTCATAAGTACAACTCACAACCATCCAAGGTCGGATCCAAAAAATAGCCCCCAAAATAGGACACTCCATTCTCTAAAAGAAAGTCAGATACATGGAAAAGAATTCCCAAGTCATTAACCACCCTATGACTCAGTAAAGCAACCTCTGAAAGCACTCCAACTGACAAATAAAGGCATCCTAACTGCTTGAGAGAAGTCAAATCCGACCCCTGAATCTTCTCTAACATCCCTAGATACCCTCCTGATGTTTGCAAACTGCAAACAACTTCCCAAGATGCTCTCTAAATCATAAATTAAGATCTATCTTTTCTCTTCAATGACATGCATGAGCGACCCCTTTAATTTTACAAATAAAAATATCACACTTTAAGTGACTTATATTATATCACCAAAGTGGATTTTACATTTTATGCAAAATATGACAATATCAATCGGCTCTAAAGGGAAGTCAACATGCTGAAAAGTTTTAAAGACTTTTGATGTGGCATATAGAAGGAAAAATAAATGTTTTAAAGCACAAAACAAAAGGCTTTATATCCTCATGGTTCATATTGCATTTTATAAAATAATGGCTAGAATGCCATTTCATCACCAATTTGCATTAGGGTATCAAACCCTAAATGAAAAAGAAAAGAATGAAAGTTATCATTCATTTTTGAGTCTTCTAGCTAAAGCTTGACTGCCACCAGTGATCCCTAATCAACCTTGAGCTTGGAAATCTCACCATTCTTTGCAGATTCTAGAGATATGAAGCATGGTAAGTCAAATTTTGTCTTCAATTTTGGGAGATTCCTGTGTATTTCAAAGGCTGTTATAAACTTTTGGCCTCTGAGGCCGCGGCTTTTGCATCTCTTTCTTATTTCTCACTCATCCATTCCATTTATCTGTGTTCCTTTCTATGCATTCGATGACCATATATGCCTCTGTATGGAGTTTTGGAAGCTTGAAAACAACAGTTTTGAAAGTATTTCAAACACCAGCCTGTGAGTAAGCTCTTTGTTTATAGTCTTTTAATTGCTTTCATCAAGATAAAAATGTTGTATTCGAATTTTGTTTGCAAAGAACATGAGCATATTTTGAATAAAGTGTTTTCTTGTGCAAAAATATACGATCACTTTTAATTACCAGGGCCATGGCCATACTTTTTGTTGCAAATATCTAAAGCTTTCATGTGCATTTTCTGTGTAAACTTCATTTTTTATTCTTTCAAATTGTTGCATCCATACTAATCCTCTTTGCTCCTATGGGTGCGGCCATATATATCTTCAGATCATTCTTGGTTTTCTGGCGTGACTTTTGATCCTTTCTATAACTTCTTAAATCATTCATAGCCAAGAATTTGGTTGTTTACAAACAAAATGCACTATGAACTACTGACTGTCTATTACTCTACCAGTCATAGCTTTTTTTTTTGTATAAAATTGTGCCTTCATGTAAAGACTATAACATTCCCTATGCTTTGACTTGATTGTTATAAAAATTTGCTACACAGAAATGAAATGTTGTTATAAAATGCTATCTACAAGTATTATTGCATTTCCTTTACCATTTATTCTCACTTGATAATCAGAAACTCCACTAATATGAAAACCTTGAATTCTCTCCATTATATTGCTCTATGATTGCATGGTTGCACATACAATATCACTAATGATACCATGATATAAAACAATCATCCTCATTTCTTGCCCTGTGCACTCAAGGATAGCTATTGCCTGTGGAAATCATAGCTCTTTGACATGATAGATCACTATTCTTAGTCTCTCACTTAGCAATGTAATTTTGCTAAGCATCATGCCATGAATGTCTTTGATTGTATTATTTGATCTAACTATTGTTGTAGCTTCATTCCTTAGATGCTTACTACTTAAACCAGTGAATTTGTCAATTCATTATTGTGAATGATAAACCCCTTCTCTAGTTTCGCATAGAACTGTATTCCTATACTAAAACAATCTTCAATGATTGGATTTTGTGTGCATCACCAACTGTCACTATGAATAATTATTCTCACATTTACAATGTATGAGAATAAACCTTCAACCAATCAATAATGAACTACTTATAATTGTTGCTTGACCTTTATACCCAGTTATCAAAGCTTTTGTTGTCGTGGTATATGGTATTGTTACTTTGATCTTGAACACAATAGTGCAGCTTCCTACTATCAAATACCTCTTGTATGAATCTTCATTGTTATGCTACTCTTGATGGATATTGTTTTGGGCCTCAGGGCAATCATGTTGACTTTTGGCTTTCTCTATCATATTGTTGTTATAGAAACTTCCTTGACTGCTCCAAATTTTCAAACTCTGCTATTTTTTTTAAACATCACTCTTACTGCTTAACCCTCTCTATCATTTCTCACCAACAAGGAAGAGAATAACTAAAATATTGGCATAATAGTATTCTATTTTATTATTCTTGGATGATGACTTAAGTGAAGCTTAGATCACTACTCACTTAAATTTGCAATGCAATCTGAAAGTAAAATTAACTTATAGCACTGATATTATTCAAACTTGCATATCATTACTATGAGTTGGGCTCAACCCTTGTGGGAGCCGCATTTGTCTCCACTCATTTGATCTGAAAATAACTGCACATGGAACAAACAAGTTAGGAAAAATGACTGTCTTTTGTGTGTACGTTGACCAAATGGTTTTCCTAAACACCTAAGGCATTCATTGATCTTCTGATGCACATGGAGATAAATTGATACATGATAGGTGGATAATATAAATGATCATGTATGGTTATGACTTTTCATTGCTTAGAGTATAACTCTAACACATTTCTTTGACTACTGCAGGGATAGGAGCACATGGAAACTAGGAAGGACAAGCAATGAGGACAACATCAGAGTGAGACAAACCTCAACAAGTCATTGAGGAAATGACTGGTCATCCCTTCTACATGCTTATTTATTTTCCTTCATTTATTCATGTATTGATTTACCTTTATTTGTATCAAAGAAAAGTTAGTCTCACGGCTTGCTGTGTGAGACACATGTACCTTATCACATTCAATAAAGATTACATTTTCAGAAATATGTGAATCTTTCTCTATTACATACATGTGTATGAATGTAATGGTCTATAGTTGTAATATTTTCATATTTTCATTTATACATTTGAATGTGATGAAGAAGGATAATAAAATATACCTTATTTTCTCTAGTTTAAAACAAATTCTACCCTTCTGAACCAATGAGTGAAAAAAAGGGTAACAAAATTCTCTAGAGAATTCCTCTCTTAAAATGAGAAATTTTCATTCATTCTCATTCATTAGGCATTCATACACTTGCATTCAAGCTCTCAAGCACTTGACACTTTGAAACCTCCATTTTTGAACACTTGCAAGCTTCATCTTTTGCATTTTGCATTCACTCATCCAACTACCCACATAGCCCATTTGAATCCTCATCTCACATAGAGCATTTTGCATCCACTTTCATTATATCTTGCCATCAAAAGGAGCACACAAAGAATTGAAGATCAAAGTTCCAACCAAAGAACAAGCTTAAACAAGGTATAATCAACTTCTTTTTTTATCTTTGTTTTGTTTAAGTTTATCGTAGCCCTATCTTGAAGTGTTAGTGTTGTTTTCCTTATTTTTACATGTTTTGCATCACTTAGAATAGGACAACTTCACTTGTTCACACTATGTATGTAAAAGAGTTGTTGAATAAGTTTGGGATGGATGATTCCAAATTGGTTTATACTCCTATGGTAATCAAATGTAAACTGAGCAAAGAAGATGAATTTGCTAAGACTGATCAGAGCAAATACAAATCTATGATTGGCAGACTGCTATATCTTACTGCTACTAGATCAGATATTATGCATGTAATATGTTTAGTTGAAATATTCCAAGCAGATCCTAAAGAATCACATGTTACAGTTGTAAAGAGGTTATTTAGATATCTTAAAGGTACACCGGATTATGGATTATGGTATCCTAAGAGTGATGATTTCACTCTAAGTGCTTATACTGATGTTGATTGGGCCAGATGTGTAGATGACTGAAAGAGTAGTAGTGGTGGTGATTTCTTTCTTGGTGGAAGATTGGTTTCATGGTTGAGTAAAAAGAAAGACTTGGTTTCTTTATCCACTGTAGAGGCAAAATATTTTGTTGTAGCATCCTGCTGCACACAGGTTTTGTGGATGAAGCAAACTCTAAAAGACATTAGAGTGATATGTGATGAGCCTATTTCTATTTTTTGTGACAACACAAGTACAATAAACATTTCAAAGAGACTGTTTATGCACTCAAGAACAAAACACATATCTATCAAATATCATTTCCTGAGAGAAAAAGTGTTGGAAAATGAAGTTAGATTGGAGTATGTGACAACAAAGGAACAAATTGTAGACATATTTACTAAGGCTCTTTTGAAGGATAATTTTGAACATCTTAGGGAGATGTTGGTGGTCATTTTCCCTCTGAACTAAGTGCACATGAAGGTGCATCATTCTAGTGAACTCACAAATTTTTTATTTATTTAGACCGATAAATGGGTCTACTCCGCAGGGGGGAGTAGAAAAGGTTTTCATTGTTGCAGTATGAGTGTAATCCTAAGGGGGAGTAATCGAAGTTTTTTTTCTTTTCCATTGATGTCAAAGGGTGAGAGAAATTCATGTGAAAAAAGGTTGCAGCAGAAGAGAAGGTGTTTTCTCGGGATATTGTGTAAAAAGTTTTCTTTGATGGTTTTTCACATCATGTGTTGCCATCAATGACAAAGGGTGAAATCGTTGCAAGTATGAGCTAGTCTGGTGATGTCATTAATGTTGGCATTGATGTCAACACAGTTCAATATGTTGCAGATTGTACATGTATAGATGAGATGTTGCTGAGATGTTGTGAGTACATGGAGTTATCTTTATGTCATTGCAGATGTGTTGTGTTGATGAGTTTCCAATTGCTTTTGAGAAAATTAATAAAGAAGAGAAGTCAGAGTGATGAATGTTCTTTGGGTTTCTCCTATGTTGATCTTATGCTTGTGTGGATTTGAATATTTGATAATGGTGATCTTGTGGTGATATATCCTAATTTTTAGCTTCTGGTGTGATAGTACATGCAAGTTACGTTCACCAGTGTGTGAATTGTTTTGGAAGAGTTGATCTTCTATGGACCTAGAGAAATGTTTCTACTTCATAGTCGTCTGTTGTTTTGTTTCAGATCTTGCGGATCTGGGATATGTCTTGAGATGGTGTTCTCTAATTTTTGGAAAAGAAGGTTGAAGTTTTGTGATTTAGAAGTTATGTTTCAGTGTTTCAATATGGGTTTGCACAGTCCAGATGAATTGGTGAAAGGTGTTCAGAGTTTGAAGCATATTACATTTGTTGTGGATGTATTTGAAGAAATCTGAGATGTATTCTTGTGCATAATGAAGTGTGTTGTGGAGTTTTCATGTCATCTTCTTGTCGGAAAGCATGTACATCAATGTTCATTTGTGTTGTCAGTAGGTTTGGTCGACCTAGTGTTTACACTTCATTCAAAGAATAAAATTAAATTTAGGAAGTGTGTGGTTGATCCGAGACATTATTTTTGGTCTTATTTAAATGTTTTATTGGTACACTCCCATTCCTTTCCACCATGGGAATGTTGAGTTTCTGACCTAATTTGAATTTATCAAATGAGGTATTTGTGGCCGACCTTGGAGAAAGTTTCTAAGGTTTAGGATGGTATAAAAGCAAGTTGAATTGTGAAGAATTGTATGAAAGTGTGATGCAAAGTAATGAAAGTGAGCCACAAATCATAAGAGAAAATGTGTGTGTGTGAGTGAGTTGAGAAATAATTCTTTATTGTGTTGGATTCCTGAAGGTAGTGAGCTAAAGGTTTCTACAATCCTTATTCAAAGCTGCAGATGTGTGTTAATTGTTGTGGTGGATCTTTTGTTCTCTTTTGTATCTATAGGCAGTGAGTCTCCCTATTGGATAGTGAGTCCTTTCTATAGGTAGTGATCCTTTGTACTTGGATAGTGAGTCCTTTTATGGGTAGTGAGCCCTTGGCAGTGAGCCTTTGTATTCAGTTTTGTAATCTTTTTATATTGTGAGTTAACCCTCACCATGGTTTTTCCCTTATTGTGTTTTCCACATAAAAATCTGGTATTCATTGTGTTGATTTACTTTTTGTTATTTGTGTTTCATGCTCTTAATAACAGAATAGTGTGGTTGTCCATTTGACAAGTGTTGAAGTCCTAAGTTTGAATTTTGTGACAATTGATTCACCCCCCAGTTGTTTTGTGCCTGTTTAAAAAATAATACCTCACCTATAACAATTGGGCAACATGAATTGAATATTTTATTCCCACACATCATAGTTGGGGAAATTCATAGGGCCAAGGAGGTGGGTGGGAATAATAACACTTTCAAAACAGTTGGGCCACAACCATAGTAAAAGAAGGGGGGGTGATGGCTAATTACCAATTGTTTTGAAGAAGGGGGAGGGAATGAACAATGATGAACCACCCCTTGTAGGAGCTGCCTATTATGACCACCCACCTCCCACCAACTACTTATCATGTTCCCTACTATTCCTAAGGGTCTGATTGTCAAGGTCTCAAATACTCATGGATAAGACTATCCTTTTGTGCCTTTCTTCATCAATGACCTTTATGAAAATCCCCCTCAGTTGGTTGTGGCTTTAAAACTTATCTTGATCCATGGTCATCTTTGTGATTTTCATCATCGAAAGTTACCTTATCTTCATGCTTTTCGACTGCCATTTCAATCCTTTGGGTGACTATCCTTTCATCTCCATACCTTCACTTCCTATAGCCAAAAAGGTTTTTCTTATGAATTTACTCTCCTTCATGATGCAAGTTGTTTTTCTCATAGAATCTTCATCATGTGTAATGTGAGTGCATTCAAATTTGGTCGAGTGTATTTTGATGAAGTGACTATGACTCTTCAGTTCATTAGCAACTTGACTGTCATAGTTTACATCTGCAATACATCTATACCTTGTAAAATATTTCCATTTATCTTCTTGACTACCTTTGGAAGAGTTGTAGGTTGTCATCTTGGTACAGATCTTTGTAATGATGCCTTTTATCCTTTGTCCTTTGAAACTTCTTTCATATCCACTATCTATGCATTTCTCAAAATCAAACAAAGGAATCCTAGTAGTCTACCAAGCTCTTATATCTTGTATATTCTTCAAAAGAAGAGATAAATCAAGGGAGCTAAAGTCATACAACT
This sequence comes from Sequoia sempervirens, assembly GCA_007258455.2. Classification (NCBI taxonomy): domain Eukaryota; kingdom Viridiplantae; phylum Streptophyta; class Pinopsida; order Cupressales; family Cupressaceae; genus Sequoia; species Sequoia sempervirens. The sequence continues at coordinate 95,691,262 of VDFB02049217.1, read as the reverse complement.
TAAAATCCTTGATTTGATCTATGTTATAATAACTCTCAAGGGGAATCACCTCACAACCGACAATTCTTTCCATCTTATGAGCCAAACTTGTTTTGCCAAATCCACTTGGTCCTCCAATTCCTTCAATCAGAGGAAGGCCCTTGGTATCAAGTAAGGTCTAAACTTCTTGGAAAAAAAGATGCAATCCCCTGTACAAGTCATATCAATCAGGAATGGGTACCAACTAGTTAGCATGCTTGCAAATTCTTTTTTTGAATATTCCACAACCCCTAATACAATAGCAACATGTCATGATGCAACCACCGCAATAGTGCACAATTTGTTGTTGGCCTTCATGGTGATTTAGGAGTGCCCTACTAGACATACATAAAAATGTGGAAGCATAGACAAGGAAAACAAACTGTTTCAAAAAATGCATCAAAGAAATGTGATATCAAGGTACCCACTCTCCCGCAAGCTCTTCAAGTCATGCTAGCGTCCGCATCACCGTTGGCATGAAGTTTCTTGCATCACTGCTAGCATGACTTGAAGAGCTTGCGGGAGAGTGAGTGCCTTAATATCACATTTATCTGAGGAATTTTTTAAAATAATTGAAATGTGATATCAAGGAAAATTTCTTGCATCACCACTAGCATGAATTGAAGAGCTTGCAAGAGAGAAGGTGCCTTGATATCACATTTCTTTGAGGCATTTTCTGAAATAGTTGAAATGTGATATCAAGGCACCCGCTCTCCCGCAAGCTCTTCAAGTCATGCCAGTGGTGATGTGGGAAAATTTCCCGCATCACCATTGGCATGACTTGAGGAGCTTGCGGGAGAGTGGGTGCCTTGATATCATATTTCTTTGAGGCATTTGCTGAAACAGTTCACTTTCCTTGTCTATGCTTCCACATTTTCATGTATGTCTAGAAGGGAACTTGTAACTACAACGTATAAGAAAAAAATCCCTACTGTTATACTTTGATGGATGTCCCTTTGTTATTACTAGATATTTGATGTAGTGCACATTATTCTAATGCAAGCCTATTTTTTAGATTGTTTCATTTAGCATCACCAATATTCTCCATAAGAACATTGTCCCTATTTAAAATGATGGAAATGGTTCACATCTCTCATAACAATTTCTCTTGCAACAAACTTGGAGATGAATTTAGATGGAGAAGATTTGTTGAATTTATGTCATCTTTTGGTCATGTAATATAAATCAATCCATGTCTTTTCCTATCAATTGAATTAGTGTTGTAGAAAAACATATTTTATGCTTGCATTTGGCATCAACATGCAAAGTCACCTCCTTGTCATTTCACAAGAACAACCTATCTTTGAAGTACTATTCAAAGTTTGATTAAGAGGGCTACCACCTTGTACTTTGAACCCTTGCATAGTCATAAAATCCTTTCCATAAGTCTATCCTCATTGTCCTTTTTTATATGATGATCTTTTCAAACAAAAAGGCTTTAAATGGTGGACACTAATGAGTCCAATTAATGGCTCAATTTTGATAGGGTTTATTATATATTTTTTGTTGTTACCATAGACTTTGGCATTTGGCTGTTGACATTTTCCATGTTATTTCCTTAAAACCATAAAACTTGGGCATAAGTTTATCCTTGTGACTTTTAATGACATTAACATGCTATGTGAATTATCTATGTTAATTTTACATGTGGTTCAATGGATAATACTTTAAGGTAATTATGGATATGTAATTGTTTGTGTGTGCTAATTTCATTATGTAGGTTTACACTAAGATGCTAATGTCAACAAAGCTTGCAAAGTGGAAGAAACTCTTGCCAGCTGGTCAGTTGCCAAGAAGTCAAGAAGATGGTCATTAAGAGGTCAAAGGAGGGGAAAACTCTCAATGGAGGGAAACTTCCAATGGAGGGAATTCCTAATTTGAATGAAAGATTGTAACTACATTTTTAATAGTCATGTTTTTTTGTTGAGCAAATTTAGGGAGTACGTTGTGGTAGATTCTCATTGGGGCAAGTCTATTTTGACAAAATTTGATGCATGCATAATTTCCTCCCTCTCTTTTCCATGCTTTCAATAAATGGCATCCTCCTATTTTGATGGAGTCGACTGTATAGGTAGTTAGGGTTAATTAGAAGGTTTTCTCTTTATAAATAATGGTTAGATGCCCCTTTTCATAAGGTTGGATGTTTTGAGATTGTACTTGCATTTTCCAGTTTTAGTAATACAGTCATATTGTTGAAATGTTGTAATCATGTTTTCAAGAAATAATATGATATTCTGATTTGTTGTAACTGAGTTAGCTTAAGGAAGACTCACTCAAGGGGGCCCACTTGGTGATAATTCAACCAATTTATTTTAAAATTTATTTTCTATTCAATACTTAGTTTCAGTTTCAACAGTTGTCTGTTCTTGCAACCACTGGAATTATGTTATGTGACTGTTCCTACAACCAAGGCAGATAAAGTAGTTTCCTGTCTATTTGCTGAGATTTCCATTTCTATCTTTCATTTCAAGTTCAGTTGTTAATAATTAGTGTAGTTGTTGATTCATGTTTAGTGCTCAAGTTGATTTCTTTCTATTATTTTATTTCTAGTACTGTTTCTTTTCTAGTTTATGGATGATTGTAGTGGAGTCCTCATGCACATACAGTGCTGACCCATTTCAAGTTTATGTCCCTGGGTTGAAAATGAAATGTACCTTCATGAGTAAGATAGCCAATTAGTGCAAATGTCCAATCTCTAAGTCACAACTCTAAGGGCTATTTACTAAACCATTAGAGGAGACCAACATTTTTGGTGCCATTGTTGGGGAATGGTGTCAAACTAAGAAGTTCTTTGGAGTCATTGATAGTTTCTTTCTTGTTGTAGTATTTCTGAAGTTTGTTCTTAGCATACCCTTCATTTAGAAAAGTAATGACCTAATATTCTTTCACAATTATTTGTGTGATTTGGTTGGTACTAAGTCGATACTGCATGCATAGAGGTAGGAGATGAGATGCTTATGGGAGATTCCTTCCTAATGACCCTGACCCATTTTAGCTAGTTGAGCTTCAAAATCTGCCAAGAGACAAAGAAGAAGAAGAGGCACATCCTTTTGTTGATACATTTCCCAATTTGACTAGTTCTAAAACTTCCTCTGAAGACAAAAATATGATTGAGAATCCATTTGCTTTGGAGCTCCATCAAGTAGTTATGGTTGATGTAAATCGAAATAGACCCAACCAGCCATCTTTTCCATTCCCTATCGCTCATTAGAATGAATTTGATAACCTGAAAAACATCCCTGCTTCAGTCCTTCCTAAGTTCTATGGGCTTGTCACAAAAGATCCTGATACTTTCTTGTTTGAGTTTGATATCCTCTACAGAGGCTATGACTATACCACTCATGCTCATAGGCATAAGTTGTTTCCTACCACCTTGAATGAAGTTGCATTAAGATGGTTTATGAGCTTAGGTAGGAATATTGTACAAACTTGGGATGATATGAAAACAAAGTTTCTTTAGAAATACAAAGAGTATTGTAGGGGTAGTGATATGAGAAGAGATGGCATCTTTAGGATGCAGTAGAAGGAAGATGAGAGTTTGGAGGACTATATTTCAAGGTTTCTATTTTTCCTACAGAAATATAGACATCACACACTCAATGAAGAGTCTCAAAAGTTGCTCTTCCTTAGAGGGATCAATGATAGCTACATTGATGCTTTGGACCTGATGGGAGAAGGATATATCACCCAATTTCCTTGGGATGATATTAAGAAGATATGTCAAAACTATTCTAGGGAAGCTTCAAAGAAAGGAATAGGTTATCAATCCTCTATGGGTAAATCATCCACCAATGGAGTTTCAAGGATGGAGATTACTCAGTTTTTGGCATATTTGAAGCAATACATCATAAACAATCTGGCTACTTAGCTAGATATGCTTCAAGAAAAGAAGAAGCATGAGGAGGTAGAGGCAATGTTGGTAGGATATTGCCCTCATTGTAGACAAAAGAAGGACTATAGATGCAAAATGGTAGCTAACATTGACAACAAGTAGATTCCACCTGAGTTCAAGCCAATCCAGGGTGATGATGATCAAGTCTACTACATTGCATAAAGGAGACCATGGGCCCCAATACAAGGTATGCCACCGGATCCATTATCTTTTGTTGGGCCTTATTTCAATCCTTATGCATCTGGTAATCAATGGAAACCCCCATACCCATCCAACTATGGAGGATATCCACCTCAGCCTTGGATAAACCCTCCAAATACCTAGCCCAATCACCAAAACTCTCCATCCCAGTGGCAAAAATCTCAAGGGAATTGGTAGCCACCTCTAGGAAACTAGCAGTAGACATCCTAATAGAGGGGAGGATAGCAATGGCCAAACCAGACAACTAGTTACATGCATCCACCTCCATAGCCTAAACAACCTTCCATAATGCCTCCCCCTGCTAGCTCAAATTCAAGCACAACTAGACCTACTTAGTTACTAGCTCAACCCACACCTAACCCAAATAACAAACCACAACAACTAGTCTACTCTACATATCCTCATCAATTCCCTACATATGTTGTGAGTGTGAGTGGCATTCATCTACGTTCAGGAACCAATTTACTAGCTCTTTCCACTCTTATCATCACCAAGCTTCCTATGGAAGAAGAGGAGCATCATAATGTCCCCATTCAACCAAGTGTGCCTAAAAATCTTGAACCAGTCTAGCAGTCTAATCAAGATCCACCATTTCCTCAAAGGTTAGAAGTTGTTAAACAAAAGGAAGAGAAGGAAGAAACAACCTTTGACATTTTGGACCAGTTGAAACACATATGTGTTAAGATACCTTTTTTTCAAGCCATAAAAGATGTCCCCATATATGGCAAAGAAATCAAGAAAGCATGCATAAAAAAGCCAGGGAGGAAAAAGAAATACCCCACTACATTTCATGTGGTGGGATAGTTAGTAGATATCATGCTTGGGAAAGTTATTGTTCCCAAATACATTGACCCAGGTAGTCCTATGGTAGGAGTTGTTATAAATGGAATCCAAATAAAGAATGCTCTAATTGACTTGGGAGTAGCAATAAATGTGATGACTAAGGATATCCTGCAATAACTAAATGTTGCAAACATGAGACCTAATCCTACCATCCTGCAGCTTGCTGATAGTTCCACTATCAAACGAGATGGTATAGTAGAAGACCTTATGACTATAGAATCTTGGGAGTACCCAACATATTTCATTATCCTTTCTCTTAAAGCTACATTGGGAGGGTACCCCATCATTTTGGGTAGACTGTGGCTAGCCACAATAGATGCTTACATTGGATGTCGATCAGGAGACATGACTATTTCTAATGGTAAAAGAACCAAAAATCTTGTTCTCTACCCTCCTATTCAACCATCCCATGATATGGATAACCCCATATGGCCACATGTTGGAGAAGAGGTTGAGGAAGTCAATTCAGTGGCACAACTCATGATGATAGCCAGAAGTCCTTTCATGTAGCTTCAGGAGGAAGATGAAGTGTTGTCTTGCATAATTCAGAACCATTGTGAGGTGCATGAAGAGTCATCCACTCATGAATCTATTTTTGTAGTTCCAGTGAAGACACTTCTACCCGCTCTTCCTGCAACTGAACTTCCTACAACAACTAATATGCTTCATACATTACTGCCACATGAACTAAAAATTCCAAGCATTAGTGAAAAATATATGATTGAGTTAACCACACAAGTGTAAGTGTCAGAAGGGACACGTTTGAATATTAACAACAAGTTGAGTCAAGATCAACAGTTGTCCCTAAAAAACCTGTTGCAAACCCACTAGCATGCATTTGCATGGGACTACCATGACATGAAAGGATTGAACCCCAAGATCCGTACTCTTAGGATATATATCAGAGATGACTGTACACTAGTAAGGCAACCACAAAGGAGAATCAACCTTGTATTGAGGGAGATTGTAAAAGGGGAACTACAAAAATTATTGGATGCGAGATTTATCTACCCTATCTCAGACAACCAATGGTTGTACCCATTGGTAATTGTGCTTAAAAAGGGAGGTAAATGGAGATTTTGTGTTGACTAAAAAGAACTAAAATTTTCCACCAAAAATGATCATTTTCCACTTCCTTTCATAGACCAAGTATTGGATTCACTTGCAGGTAAGCATTATTTTTCCTTTCTAGATGGATTCAGTGGTTATAATTAGATACAGATTGCACCTAAGGATCAAGAGAAGACAACCTTTACCTATCTTTGGGGGACTTATACCTACTCAGTACTTCCATTTGGTTTATGTAATGCACCTGCAACCTTTCAAAGAGCAGTCATTAGTATATTTTTAGATCTCACATGATTGTATGGAGATTTATATGGATGATTTTACTACCTATGGTGCTGATTTTGTAGAATCATTAGAAAATCTAAGGAAAGTTTTACAAAGATATGAAGACCATAATCTATCCTTGAACAGTGAGAAATGCTTCATGATGATGTAGGAAGGAGTAGTCCTTGGCCACTATATCTCTCAAAAAGGAATTCAAGTAGACCCAGCCAAGATTGAGGTGATTACCTATCTGCCTATTCATGCAAAGCAAAAAGATGTTAGAAGTTTCTTGGGACATGCAGGATACTATAGGTGTTTCATCAAAGATTTCAGTAAAATGGTAGCATCGTTGTACAATATTTTAACTAAAGATGTTGAGTTCCAGTGGATAGAGGATTGTGACAAAGAATTCTCTGATTTTAAAGCAGCTTTAACCCATGCTCCTGTACTCAAAGGCCCTAATTGGGAACTCCCTTTCCATATTCATACATATGCATTTGATTATGCTATTGAGGTTTTCTTAGGAAAAAAAGAGGGAGCAATTGAGAATGCAATCTATTTTGTCAGCAAAAACCTACAAGGGGATGAGTTTAGTTACACAATGATAGAGAAGGAGATGTTGGCAGTCATCTATGCCCTTAACAAGTTAAGACATTATATAACATGATATCAGATTTTTATTCATACAGACCATGTAGCCATAAGATACCTCATGAATAAGCCCTTGATATCAGGTAGGCTGGCAAGGTGGTTGTTGTTGATGTGGGAATTTGAAATCACCATTGTTGACAAACCAGGAAAGGCAAATGTTGTAGCAAACTTTCTCTTCAGATTAACTACATCAGAGGACACTCAAGTCATTAATGAATCTTTCCCTGATGAACATTTTTTTTTCCATCAGTGTGCACACACCTTGGTATGCTGATATAGCCAATTATCTAGTTACAAGGAGAGTTCATCCTCATTTCTCCCCAAAAGAGAGAAGAGTGCTCATTGAGAAAACTTTTCCTTTCTCATGGATTGCATGATGTTTATTCTACATGGCACTATATCATGTAATGAGGAGATGTGTAAGGAAGGATGAAACATATGATACATTGCATGCATGGCACAATGAACCCTATGGAGGGAATTTTGTAGCCAAGAGGACAACAATGAAAATCCTTACTATAGAATATTACTGGCCCACACTTCATAAGGATGCAGGAAAGTATACTAGGAAGTGTGATGTCGGAGGATGGGTCGTCCAACTGAATCTGATGAGATGCCTCTTTACCCCCAGGTAGTCATCACTCAATTTTATAAATGGGGACTTGATTTTGTAGGTCCCATTGATCTTCCATCAAATGGAAAATCCTACATTTTGGTTTGCACTGACTATGCGACCAAGTGGGTGGAGGTTAAAGCTATCAAACATTCTAGAGATAATAAAGTTGCAAAATTCATCTATGAGGAAATATTCACTTGTTATGGGGTTCCAAGGGAGATAGTGACAGTTCAAGGGGATCAATTTACATCAACCCTTGTCACAACATTAGTCAATGAATATAATGTTAGGCATAGGAAATCTACCCCCTATCACCCTCAAGCCAATGGCCAATTTGAGGTTACCAATAGAGAAATAGAGGTTATCTTGACCAAAACAGTGGCTATTCATAGAAGAGATTGGGAAAATAGGTTTCCAGAAGCTGTCTGGGCTTATAAGACCACTCGGAAGACAACCATTGGTTTCAATCCTTTTGAATTACTGTATGGGAAGAGAACCATGATGCATATTGAGTTTGAGTATAAAACTCTTAGGACCGCATTAGATCTTGGGATAGAAATATTCAAGGCACAAAAGGACAAAATCATGCAGCTAAATGTTTTGGATGGGATGATAAATTCAGCCCTTCATCATACTGAGATAGTGCAAAATTAGAGGTTCAAATGGCATGACAAATACATAAAGGAAAAATAGTTCCAGCCAGGTGACCAGGCACTCCTTTATGACTCCAGGTATCAAGATAATACAAGAAAACTACAAACCAGGTGGTTGGGACTGTATGAAGTTGCAAAATTATTCTCCAATGGTGTTGTACAACTCACAACCATTGACCCTATCAGATTCAAACTCTTGGTTAACGGTCACCATCTCAGATTATATCATAAACCAATGTCCAAGCAAGAATTCATGCAGTAATATATTCAACACCAAAACTTCGAACTTCCTACAGTGAAAGGAAGTGGACCTAGTGTCCCTCCTTCTAACTAATCTAGGTATGCATGCAATCACATCATAATAACGATTTCCACTTTTGTGGGAATCCACTTCTTTATCAATAAATTCATCCACCATCCATCTCCATCTTTTCTCTCTCTTCCATAACTCCACCATCACTTCATTCCATCACCACTGCATTAATTGCTCAACTGTATTTTTAAAGGTAACTGGTACTTCCTCCACATTCCCTGCAAAATATACTCCAAGTATTTAGGTACATACATGACAATCTATTATATCTTAATTATCTTTAGTACATTTCTATAATTATTGTAAATTAATGTTGATATTTCACATGGCATGTAATTGTACTCTACCCTATCACATCATAATTACCACCTAGCGTGTGTGAACACATGATCTAATTTAGGTTAGGGTGAGTGTCAACCGACATGTCCACATGTCATACATGTCAACAAATTTGAAATAAGCCAATATGAATGATAGAGTGAAATGACGGCCTGCATGTGTGAAATGACACTGAACTATCATCATTTTTCTTGATGATACCCTTCATTTATGTTTCTTTATTGCCTTAGTCATAATCTTAAATGTCACCAAAAAGGTAAATTTCATATGACATTGGCGATAGTAATACAAAGGAGTTACAAGAAGAAGGAATTGGGTTTTCAGAGAAAGATTGCAGGAAGGGAAATTCCGTAGAAGTGTTTGCTTGATTGTGGGTAGCTGAAACAATGGGTGTTCAACTTATTAGGAATGAACCTACAATTCATGATGTGATATTGTAGGATGCACTTTCTTTGTACGAGTTCAGGAATTGTGGATGGTTGGATTTTTTGAAACTTGACAACTTCAATGAAGACATTGCACTAGAATTTGCATGAACACTCTCTGACGAGAAGGCAATGGTAAAAGGGCTACAGGTGATAGTTACTAAGGAGAGGATTGTAGAGGTAATGGGTTTGCCTATTGATGGAGAGCCATGCCCTGCTTCTAGAGATGCGAGGTCAGCTTGGGAAGAATTCATTGAACCTAGTGGCCCTCCACTAGTTGTAGATAAGCAAGGTACAAGGAGAACTCTACTAGAGAAGTGGAAACAAATAGTTGTCCACATTGTCAAGTATATTACTTGTGAAGGTCACCAATTATGCCTCTATTTTGTACATTTTAAGCTCCTGAACCATATGAGACATGGAAGAAGAATGAGCATGCCCAATGTGTTGTATAACCTCCTTGCAATCATGGCAGCTGAAACGCAAAAAGGTAGGGATAATTTTGTCTCTCACCATTGTTTAATAAAATTGTTAGTAGAGAAATATTTGCAAGAGGTGTTTGGTATGACATGGGAGGAATTTGTAAGCATTGATTAGTTTAGACTAGAAATTGTGTGACCTAGAGGTCAGCCTCAACCTCGTAGGGTTAGTAGGGTGAAGAGGATTGTTAAAACCACTCCTGGAGCTTCAACCTCTAGTGAAAACCCTAGCTCAAACCCTCTTATAGTTGAGAAAGCTATAGAAATTGGATCCTCTAAGTCAAAATATTCAGATGAAGAAATTTCATCCTCAAACTCTGATGTTAATGTTCTTCCCAAAACCCTAATTTGAACTAGGGCTACCCATAGGAGAGAGGAAGCACAAATGAAATAGGCAGAAATGAGGAAGGGGAAGGCCAAAAAGAAAAGGAAAGAAAAAGCAACACCAAGCCCTAGGAAATGGAAGGCCGATGACACTATTCTTCCTGCAGCTGAAGAAAAACATAAAATCCCTCCTAAGAAATCAAATCCAGTTGGGCCAGCCGTTGATATACCTCCAAAGAGAATCTCTAGACTCAGGATGACATCTAGGGAGGAGATAGAAGCCCCTATGGGGTAGGTAAATATTGAAGAAAAAGATATGTTTGAAGAACAAGCAAACATAAGATTAGTAGAGCTTTCTGCTATTGCAGAACAGGTTGAGAATCAAGAACCCTTGTAGCCTAAGTAGAATGAACAACTAGAATCACTACAACTGGTGTTGTTTGAATAGCAAGAATAGGTGCAAGGAAAGATTTTGGTAGGAACACATAAACCTCCCACTTTTTCATGGAATCTTGTAGCTCCGAACCTATGGAGTGAGATGCAAATGAAGGAGGAGTGGAAAAAGGAAAAACACAAGCTACGGGAAGAGGTTAAAAAGAAAAATGCAGAAATTGAAGAAAAGAATGCAAAAATTGCTTCCTTGAAAGATAAGGTAGATAGTGTGGTAGCTTTAGTACCCCAAATGTTGGCATGCAGAACTCCTCCCATAGTGTATGCACTGTATTTGAAGGAGTGGAATCTTTCCTTCAAACTGTTAAGGATTATTTTAGGTTTAAGCCCCTCTATTGACACTCCACATGAGTTTTTCTAGGCCTACCAATTTTTCCCACCTGAAGTTAAAAATCTGATTTGTGAATTATACTTGCATAATTATGTTGTGACTAATGATCATGATTGGAACCCATTACTGTACATTAGAGATATCCATTTGAGGGAATTTATTTCCTGGATTCAGAATGAAATTAGTTGGGGGCAGTAGTTTAGAACTTACAGGGAAAGAGAACTTCATACTCCCTTGCCTCTTAGAGTTGAATCCAGTAACCCTGCAGACATTTACCAAACATGGCATAGAATTCTTTATCGCCCAAGCTACAAAAATAGGATCATGCCTATTAGGGATGAAGCCTACAAGGAATATGAGAAGGTAGTTGAAACTATAGGGAAATTGTTCATGGGGTACTTATCACGGGGGTGGAACAATTTGAAAGATGAGTTGAAACAAGTTGAACCCCACTCTTTGCAAAATTATGTTGCAGCATGTAAGCAAGTTGACAGATACATATAGATTGGAAGGATAAGACAATAGTATTGGCTTCCATTAACATTTCAGCCACCTACTCTACTGTGGTATGTGTCAGATTACATATATTATCACTATGACATAGCTACAAAAAGGCCAAGGTGGCACAACTTGGATAACAAGGAAGGATTCTACTGGGACCCCAATTTAGACACTACAGAGACCAATTTGGGATAGTTGGTAGTTGGTGACTTTAGAGCATTGACTAGGAAAAAGAATAGTGCTCCCTTTGTTGGAGGACCAACAAAAAATTAGGTTGGGGGGAGATGATGAGTCTAATTAATGTCTCAATTTTGATAGGGTTTATTATATATTTGTTATTGTTACCATAGACTTTGGCACTTGGTTGTTGACATTTTCCATGTTATTTCCTTAAAACCATAAACCTTGGGCATAAGTTTATCCTTGTGAATTTTAATGACATTAACATGCTATGTGAATTATCTATGTTAATTTTACATGTGGTTGAATGGATGTTGATTTAAGGTAATTATGGATATGCAATTATTTGTGCATGCTAATGTCATTATGTAGGTTTACACTAAGATGTTGATGTCAACGAAGCTTGCAAAGTGGAAGAAACTCTTGCCAGCTAGTCGGTTGCCAAGAAGTCAAGAAGATGGTCATTAAGAGTTCAAAGGAGGGGAAAACTCTCAATGGAGGGAAACTTCCAATGGAAGGAAATTCCTCATTCAAATGAAAGATTGTAACTACCTTTTTAATGGTCATGTTTATTTGTTGAGAAAATTTAGGGAGTGTGCTATGCTAGATTCTCGTTGGGGCAAGTATTCTTTAACCAAATTTGGTGCATGCATAACTTCCTCCCTCTCTTTTCCATGCTTTCAATAAATGACATCCTCCTATTTTGATGGAGTTGACTACCTAGGTAGTTAGGGTTAATTAGAACTTTTTCTCTCTATAAATAATGATCAGATGCCCTTTTTCATAAGGTTGGATGTTTTGAGATTGTACTTGCATTTTCTAGTTTTAGTAATACAGTCATATCACTGAAATGTTGTAATCATGTTTTCAGAAATAATATGATATTCTGATTTGTTACAACTGAGTTAGTTTAAGGAAGACTCACTCAAGGGGGCCCAGTTGGTGATAATTCCACCCATTTAGTTTAAAAGTTATTTTTTGTTCAGTAATTAGTTTCAGTTTCAACAATTGTCTGTTCATGCAGCCACTAGAATTCTTTTTTGTGACTGTTCCTGTAGCCAAGGTAGACAGAGTAGTTTCCTATCTATTTGCTGAGATTTCCATTTCTATCTTTCATTTCTAGTTCAACCGTTAATGCTTAGTGCTCAAGTTGATTTCTTTCCAACATTTTATTTCTAGTACTGTTTCTTTTATAGTTTATGGATGACTGCAGTGGAGTCCTCATGCACATTCAATGCTGGTCCATTTCAAGTTTACGTCCCTGGATTGATAATGAAATGCACCTTCATGATGAGTAAGATAGCTACTTAGTGCAAATTTGCAATCTCCAAGCCACAACTCTAAGGGCTTAGTTATTAAAGCATTAGAGGAGGCTAAAAGACATTGAAACTGTATTTATCTCTAATACTTGTTTGTGCAATGCTCATAAAAGAACCAATGTTTAAGGACAAAATCTGAGAATGGATTCATGAAACTATCAACTAATACCGAATATCCTAGCATTTGGACCTCATATTGATAATGAACTTGTTAGACTCAAGGAACACTAAGAGGGGGGGTGAATCAGTTTTCAATAATATTTAAATTTCAATTGCAATTTTAAACTATTTACAACATTTCAACAAAAGTAAAGATGAAAGCACATGAAGGAAATAATCAAAACACCATAACACCAAGATTTATACCTGAAAACCCTGTTAGGGGAAAAACCATGGTGGAGGTTAATCCACAATTTATACTCTCTTAAAAGCATGAAGAAAAAGGGAATGTGCATGCATTTAGGCACACTGCCAGAGCTCACTGCTCAAAATAAGGAAGGATCACTACCTTACAAAATTTTTGGATTAGAACAAAAGGTTGAAATGAGAAAGTAACATCTGCAAATTCTTGGTATCAGTTTCAGTGAAGCTAGATTAGATTTTGGACCTTCTATCTGATTTTGCACTTCACTTTGCTCTGCCTTAATTCACTTCACAAAAGTCCTCTTTTGCACAAGCAAAATTCGCTCAACTGATCTTCTAATATTCACGCACACATCTATTATGCTCTTCACACCCATACATCCTTCAAAATGAATTACCCGAACTCACATATATCCACTATCAAGGATTTCAATCACTCCATGTCAGCTTTAGCAAAATAAAAGATATTTTCCAATTGTCGGCTCAATCCATATTTGGTATTTGATGTGTACCCATCAAAGTCGGCTAATGTTATGTTGGGGCCCAAAACAAAATGTACGAACTCAAAAATAATTAAATAATTACTCCTTATACATCCGCGACATGCTACATTCACTAAGTCGGCCACCATGAACAAACAAACAGAAAAATCATCCTGTTGGATCTCCTAACTTAATCACTAATTAATGCGACAATAGAAAATTTAACAATAATATAATATAGATTCTCAACAATCCTCCCCAAGATCAACAACCTAAAATGATAATCTAGTGAAGCATACAGATCGAAATACTAATTAGATACCGTGGTCTACATTCTCACTTCCAGTAAAACTCTATTTTTCACTTTTCCTATAGGTAGGAATGAATTCTGATTTGTGGACTAGAATAATGACTTAGGTTTCCATCATTGACAACACTAGAATCCATATTCCACTAATCCTCCCCCTTTGGAATTGATGGAAACAATTAGTGAAAAAAACTAAGTGTAGGAACCAATATGATTATGTTGCCAGATTTCAGATTTCAAAAATTCAAAACACAACTCCCCCTTAGAGTGATAAGGAATTTTTCACTGCTCTCTCCCCCCCTTTGACATCAATGAAAAACAAACTTTTCACTGCACTCTCTCTCCCTTTCAAAAATTTGATCAAAATTTGAAGAAATACAACTGCTACTCAAGTCAGAAAATTATCTTGTACTTATCTTTTATTTCCAGAAGAAACTTCTTCCAAGCTTCTATTGCAATCCCAATGATTGAGATCAAGTTGTTGTTCTTTGATGTCCAGTTAATAATCTAGATAAGAGATTCTGGAATTGTGATTGCCTCATCTAATTTCTCTCCTTTCCTTAGAACCTCAATTAACTGCTCCAAACTACATTCGGTTAAATCCTTCACCTTCCAAAAGGCATCCACAAGGTTGTTTTTGGTGAAAAAAACTTTTGTATGCTCAGACTAAAACACTTGAATCCTTTTCTTGATTGCACCATCCTGATCCTAAAACATGTTATAATCCTAACCAATTTTGTTCAAATCAGATTCAATCTGCTCCAGCTTATCTTTGTATTTTCCAACAACATGAGGCCAACAAAGACAATAGTTTTAGATGTTATTGGTTGTATTTATGCATTGCCTCAACACATTCATTTTCATTTTTAGTTTGGTGAGAGATAGCCTAAACTTCTCCTTCATATGTAGAATTATTTCTCCCTCTTTCCTGTCCTGAGACTTAGAGACCATGGCATCCTTAATGCACTCAATCATCTCTTTAGGAAA
The DNA here is from genome assembly GCA_007258455.2 of Sequoia sempervirens. Lineage (NCBI taxonomy): Eukaryota > Viridiplantae > Streptophyta > Pinopsida > Cupressales > Cupressaceae > Sequoia > Sequoia sempervirens. The sequence continues at coordinate 95,676,256 of VDFB02049217.1, read as the reverse complement.
CACATTCTGCAAACTCTCCAAACCAATATTATTGTGCAAAAAATAATTACTTAGTGTGCTTTCAATCAGGTCCTGCTCATAAGAGGGTCTCTCAGACCATATGTCAACAATTTTTTTCATCCCATCTTTCTCTTGAATAAGCTACAGTATCTTTACTTTGGATAGAACACCTTTTTCTTTGCTTCCTTCTGCTATAACTACATCCAATTCAACTGATTCTGGTTCTTCTCTTGGAGTGTACTCATCATATTCTCCATCTGGTATGTCCACAATCACTAGATCTTTACCTTTTCCTTCAATTTTTGGAGTCTTTTGTGTGCCAGAGGAGTGTAATCAACAATCTCTTGCGCTCTCTTCTTCTTCCTCTCCATCTCACTAGAATAATATCCAACTTCAACTATTGTTACTGGAATGGAAATGTTAATTGCTCCAAACTTCCCTAGAAATTATTTAAAGAAATTTTCATACTCTTTCTCATAATTTTCCAAAGTTTTAGAGTGTTCAAAAAAATTTTTACAGACCACTTTATTCTCTTTCCATACAACATTATCAATTTGTAGCAAGCAATTCAGAAAAATACATCACAAGACATATGACCAAGGTACCAAACCTAAAGGGGTAATCTACCTCCTTTGTTAGTTGCACATTTTCCATCAATTGATCTTTTAGCAATCCGCATAGATCAAAATCATCTTCCATTATCATTTTATGAGTGATATAAACTGCGCCTACTGAATTTGTGCCTTCCCTATTTCTGAAAAATATTTTGTATTAGATTTCATATGGATGTACCTTGTTATCAGATCTTTGATCATCAAAATTATCAAAACTCTCTGATCTCCAGTTACTCCAATTAGGGTTTTGACTTCCTTGTTCTGAATTGACTTCTTTTTTGGTATATCCCCAACATTGCATAATCCAGTTAAATTCTTAATCAACTCTTTTGAAATGTGATAGGGTTTATCCAGAGTTAGAATGTCATCATTCAATCTATTTAAGATAAACCTAACAACTTCTGCATTATCAAAGTATGGAAATTCAGTGTAAATGTCCAATATTTTGTGTTTCACACCTTCAAGCCATTTTAATTCATTGGCTGGCAACAAATTTCTCACATCCCTAATCTTCTTACTGTTATATTCATCTGAATTCACCATTTCTTTGATTTGCTTCATTTTCCTTCCATACCGAACAAGTTTTCTACCAAACACCAAATTAAGTAAGCAACTAAAATACTTGATGAATTCACTACTAAAATGACTTTATTCCTTCAAAATTCTACTACAAAGGCTCTCCTTCTATTCTTCTTCAATGCATGGTGACAAATGAGGGTTCCAAATACCCTTAAATAACTTTTCACCTAACCCTTTCATCGCATTAAATGTTTTTCCCTAGGTGTTCCGGATACTCTGCTTTCTTAGACAGCAAAAGAAAAATTCATCTACGGACCTTCTACTTCTCAAAGTTATGTATAAATGACCATCGATACAATTTGTAAACTATTAGCACAACTACTGACAATTTCTTGCATCCTGGTGCCAACTACCAATAGAGGCACAAAGGATTTTCTTGAAAAACTCCCCCTAGGCCAATGGCCTAAGATCAATTTCTAGAGGAATTGCTAGAAACTGCTTCTAGTGCGGGCTTATTTCCTTCATCAGATTCGCTCTTCCTTACCCATGTTTTCTTCATTTGATCTCTTATCTCTTTCATAGTCACTTTCCATTTTCCTTTATCATCTTTTTGTGAAATTCTGCCTTTGTATACCGGACCTCTTCTATCCATGTTTCTATTCCTGTAGAATCTTGCAATGTGACCAAATCTGTTGCAATTGTAACACACAAGATTTCTTTTTCTATACCACTCATTCCATTGATTTCCTCTTGATCTACATTTATTTGTAATATTCCCAAATATTCCACAGGTGTAGCATTCAACATTCCTTACATTGATAGACATACTTTTGCATTCAATTGACTTATGACCAAACTTGTTGCAATTGAAACACTGACCGGGAAATGATGGACTGCTTGAATTTATTTTACTTCTACACTGAGAATTCATATGACCAAATTTATTACAAGCAAAGCAGTGACCATTAAACTTTTGAGCATTGGGTTGTCTTACCAGATGCCTTCTACCTTTATTCATCTGATTTCTTTGTCTGGAATCCTCATGTTTAGATCCAAAGCTTTTTCCCTTCTCATATCCAAGACCTCACTTGTCATTTGCATCCTTCTATCCTTTAGTCAACTCATCAAGCTTAGCAGATCCAATCTTAAACTTCTCCTTGTATTCATTTGCAATAGTGAGTTCATCTCTGAGAATAACTGTCTATTTTTCAAGCTCTTGTTCATTATTTTTGAATTGTTGCATTCTTCAGATCTTTCTTTTAAGGACAGAGCCAAATTCTCCTCATTCTTCCTTCTTTCTTCAATCTCCTTAGTTTTCCTCATCACCATAGATTCCATCTCAAGCTTTAGAGAAACATTGTTTCTAGCAAGCTTTTCACATTCTTCAGTTATTTCTTTTAAGGTCTGATTCAGGTGAACATCTTCCAAGCTTTTACTTTCTTTTTGCTTCAGCTAATCACATAGTTCCTTCCTCTTTTCTCTTGACTCATTGATTTTATCCTTCAATGATTGAATGAATTTTTCAGCATCCTCAAGATTTTCTTTTAATTCTGACTTTTTCTTTAGACTGGTCAAGATCATCAAGTGCAACCAAAAGTTGTTGTTGAAGACTACCAGAGTCCATTGCATTCCAAGATCCACCTCAAGTTCTTCAGAGGAACTAGGCTCTGATATCAATTGTTGGACTCAAGGAACACTAAGAGGGGGGGTTGAATCAGTGTTCAACAATATTTAAATTTCAATTCAGATATTAAACCATTTACAACATTCAATAGAAGTAAGGATGCAAGCACATGAAGGAAACAATCAAAACACCATAACACCAAGATTTTTATGTGGAAACCCTGTTAGGGGAAAAACCACATTGGAGGTTAATCCACAATTTATACTCTGTTAAAAGTATGAAGAAAAAGGGAATGCACATGCATTTAGGCATACTGCCTAGAGCTCACTGCTCAAAAGAAGGAATGCTCACTACCTTACAAAATTTTTGGATTAAAACAAAAGGTTGAACTGAGAAAGTAGCATCTGCAAATTCCTAGTATCATTTCCAGTGAAGCTCGTAGATTAGATTTTGGACCTTCTATCTAATTCTGCACTTGACTCTGCTCTGCCTTAATTCGCTTCACAAAAATCCTCTTCTGCACAAGAAAAATTCGCTCAACTGATCTTTTGATATTTGTACACACATTTTCTCTGCTCTTCACACCCATACATACTTCAAAATGAATTACCCGAACTCACATCTATATCCACTATCAAGGATTTCAATTGTTCCACGTCGGCTTTAGCAAAATAAAAGATATTTTCCAATTATCGGCTCAATTCATATTTGGTATTTGATGTGTACCCATCAAAGTTGACTAATGTTATGCTGGGACCCAAAACAAAATGTACAAAATCTAAAATAATTAAACAATTACTCCTTATACATCCACGACATGATACATTCACTAAGTCGACCACCATGAACAAACAAACAGAAAAATCATCCTACCAGAACTCCTAACTTAACCATCGATTAATGCGACAACACAAAACTTAACAATAAGATAATATAGATGCTCAAAAACCTTCCTCAAGATGCACAACCTAAAATGATAATCTGGTGAAGCATACAGATCGACATACTAATCGAATACCTTGTTCTTCATTCTCACTTCCGATAAAACTCTGTTCTTCACTCTACTTTCTGGTAGGAACGAATTTTGATATCTGGACCGGAATAATGACTTAGGTTTCCATCAATGACAACACTAGAAGCCATATTCCAATAGAACTAACATGGTCTAACTCCTTGTCTTTCAATCTCTCGTGAAGCTCACAACAAAACCCTTAGTTGCTTACTTTTATAGGGAGCTAATTGATTCCTATCAAAACCCTACCCCTTTAGTATCATTTGTGTGGTATTGTTATAATGCTACATGATCCTCTCAAGGATAGCTTTGATACAAGCACTTTATTTACCAAACCTATTCAATACTACACTTTCATTTTGTATATGCTTGATATGATACTGCATTCACTAACTTGCACTCAACATCATTCATTTAATTTGTGTAGTCCCATATCCCTATAATCACCTCATTACAATGTTCTTCAATGCAACCTTGGAAACTAATGAAAGAAGCATGTCTTCAAGATAAATTAGCATGAGTACCTTTATTAAATTAGTTGATTTCTTACTTCACTTTTCACACATGAAAAATAACCAAACCCGAACTATCATATGTACTAGGTCTAAGATGATATCATAACATGTAACATGAACTAGCTCTAGCTTGCCAAATGATACATCATTATATTTTGTAATTTGCATTGTCATGACACATTTGAAGGACATGTCTCTATTGAGTTTAGAGGCACCAGATCTCCTAGGTGTATGGAATCATATCTTCCTTCAAAGTGTTTCCTTTGCATGACGTATGACTATGACATCTTTATCTCTTTGCTCAATTCAAGGCAAGGAAAGTCCATGCAATGAAAATCAGTAAGCAACAACAATGATTTAATGGTCTTTGCACTAGGTGTTGAGAAAACCACCTATGAAGTCCATGGGATTAGATTCCCATGATTGAGAAGGTCTTGGTAATGGTCAATATAATCCAACCTTTTGACCGGTAGCCTTAATCCATGGGATTAGATTCCCATGATTGAGAAGGCCTTATGATTTATGTGAAGAGACCTTTCTAAAAGATATATATTCACATGTTTAAATTTTAGTAAATGATTTCTATGTGTTTTTTTTCAATTTTTCTATTGTTGAGTTTTTCTTTTTGGTCCAAATGATAGAATTATGTATAATATATATGCATGTATAATTGAAATAAACACACCACTTGAAGTTTTATTTTAAGGGATAATGTGACCAAATCACATGTATTATTGTTGAATTCTTTCAATTAGCATAATAAATGGCATTTTTGTCAAGTTCAACATGGACTGCAAAATAATGGTAACTTTATATTTTGATTGAAAGTTTATCGAAAATATTGAGAACTGTCTTACATTGTTGTAATATTGATCTATATGATAAATTTTTCTTTTGTATTAAATGTTGTTTTGATGAACCACCTGAAATTTCTTTTTGTAAGCTAGGTCTAGATCATTATGGGCATTATCTTGGAAATAATGTGGATTAATTTTCTACTAGGTTTTTGGGGGTATTGACATGATGGCACACACAATAGCATTGACCAAAAGACCTCATGTTATGGTAAATGTCTTGTGTCAATTAGAAGTTATTTAATCTTAAGTAAGAAATGGTGGAAAATTTTGGTTACAAGTTGTTATTGTCCATCATAGCATTCTATATTTTGATCCTTTTCCTTTGGTAATTCTTTTCCTAAAAGGATTTTCACTTTCCATAATGAAGTATGTTATTATGAGTCTTTTTATATTTCATTGACTGACTACTGGCATAACCAATTGAGTACTCATCATTGTTTTATTTTTTTATGCTACATTCAAACCTATATGTTCAAATATGATGTGACCATGGCCAGTGGAAGAAACATGAATTGAAGGTCAAGGATGAAAAAACTTTACTATTTGGTGAGACACACGTAGTTGTATTTGGTTGAAGGTAAGTCATTTTAAATGTCCAATGATAAGCTTCCATGAGAGATTTCATGAGAAAAGTGTTTATAGGGGTTAGAGTTTTTTCTTTAATTTGATGTGTTGGTATGCATATTTACGTACATGTCTAATCCAATTTAATTCTTCAAAAATCGGGAAGAGATTCCCTAGGGTGAGGTTGGTGCAGAGTATGTCATTGAATCAACAAGAGCCTCTATTGATAAAGAGAAAGAAACTACACACTTGAAGGTATGTCATTTTTTACCTCTAATAATTTTGAATTAGCAAGCTTTTGGTAGAATATTGTGTGTAAGTGTGTTTTTTATCAACATCTTGGATCATTTCAGGATCCTTTTGGTAGATGGCTCTCTTCATCTTGGTGATTGAATCACATAATGTGATTTTTTGATACAAAAAAATTGCACAGTAATGGACCATGGAAATATCATGTCTCTAATAATTTTATTATATAAGGTATTTGATATTCTTTTCAAGTAGCTAGTTATCTACATTAATGTTGTCCTAGAATTATTAATGTGATTCTATATTATCTTAAAGTTAGCAGCAATTCATGTGTAGACATTATGGTTCAATTCATATATGTCATTGGTGTGAGGTGCTCCAAGGTTTGCTTGCACCAACTAATTAGGAAGACTTCTCTCTGTCTTCATCCAAGAACCTGATAGTTTCTAGGTCTTGATTAGGCTTAGGTCATTAACTAAGCCTTGTTTCAACTCTGCTACAAAAGTCCCACTCCTTGTGCTTCACCTTGGAGGACTTAACACCGTTTGAATTTGTAAACTATCTCCTACACTTAGAAGGATCTAAGTGCCAACTTCACTCTCAACCTTGAACTACTTGTAGGGGTGTTAGAGACACTGAAAACATGCATATCACAACCATTTAGATCCATCTTTGAGGACCTTCAATCTGTTGTCTTACCGATTCCAAGATTTTGCTTTGAGGAGGCCTAATTGCTTGTAGCCCTTACCAGTCACCTTTTTGCTTTTCTTTCTCAAACTTTCCAAACAACCTAGAAAATAAAATTCACTTCTAGATACACTTTTTGAGTCTTTAAATGTTTCACAGGGTTTCAGACCCCTGACTCCTCCGTACAGTGGGTTCCTACAATCTAGGGAAAATAGGGCTAATAGGCCTAATTCCTAGGGTTTCAATGATCTCCTGCTAATTTCTCACACAAATGGATTGATTAAGCCTCAATCCTTCTAGCATTCTTAGGTAAGGTTATGCCCCTCCTGGAACTATACTTGTTCCGTACAGTACCTCCTTCCCCTGCCTATGTTCTTCAATTTTCCACCTTCAAACCTCTAACCGGGCAACTTTAGCTCGCCTAGGGTTTGTTAATACATCCTACTACTCGACTCTTCAAGACTCCTACCACTACATATGTATAAAGCAATGACTCCCCTAGAAAATCCATCCATTCTCAAGAAATTCCTGTGGCTAGATTTCATGGGGGAGCCATGAAAAGACAAACTGATCAAAACTGAACCAGAAAAACCTCAAGACTCTAACCTATGAATTCCAAACACTAATTTAGCACAAAACAACTTGACTACTGAATGAAAAAGACTTGAAACCTCACTATAAACATGAATACAATTCCAAATCAGTATATACAAAGCATTTGATATCACTGTTTCTCAAGATACTCAGGAAAAACACAAAAATTCCAGAATTCTCTCTATTCCCATTAACCAAAAACTGGATTACAACAATACCACTCCATGCATTCGAGCCACCCCTTACATAGATTCCATTTTCCAAGTTTAAAGGGATGTTGGCCGATCCCACACTCCTAGCTTTTAGGGGATCCGAGATAACTAAGTTGCATGCAACCTGACAAATATTGTCATGCAACTTTACAACAACTTTTTGCAACTTCCCATCATTGTGTCCTCTTCCTAACTTCTAGGACCTCTAACTCCTTGATTTTGATCCATCAACTCCCTTAACTACCTCTTGGAATCTTTCAAATAGTAAGGATGTGTTTAGAACACATTTAAGGCTCTATTCCAAACTTAAGCTATTTAAGGCTAAATAAAACAAGAATTAACAACAACTATTAAACTATGGTGACCTTAGTCCTAGTGACTAACTCACCCATTCCACACACAAGCAAGACCTTCTAAGGTCCAAAATAAACACACCATTACCCTGACTTGGCTAAGGTCAGGTACAAGCCAAAATTGATCATTAACAAAATGGAGTTTAGCCTAGGTACTCCTGCACCATCCTCCCCAAAACAAAAGATGTCAATCCACCCTTGGATTGAGTAGGTTGGGATCAATTCCCAACTTCTTGAACTCTGATTCCTTGATCCATATTGCATCAACATCAGGTTGACCATGCCTTTTAACTAGATGTTCTTTGTATTCTTTGGTCCTAGTCCTCTTGTAGACCCTGGTATCCAGTATACTGTCAGCTTGTTTGACTGTGGAAGAAGGCGGCTTGAGCTCCTCCACATCTTGGATGATTTCATTGAGACCTTCATCCATGTCTGGTGGTGGTCCTTTGTAATGAACCAGATTTGCAATGTTAAAAATACGGGACAGTCCACTGTCATCTGGTAGCTGCACCTTGAAAGTATTGTTTGCATATTTTGCTAGGATTGGACAGGGACCTATCCTCTTCATCTGCAACTTGTGAGGGACTCCTTTTTGCAATCTAGACTTGTTTAAATGCACCATCACTAAGTCTCCAACATGGAACTGCACTTCTCTTCTATGCTCATCCACCTTGGTCTTATGCTTCATGGTATTTTTGGCCAATGTCTTCCTGACTGTATCATGAATCTCCTGCATTGCATAGGAAAAATCATCAGCATATCCACTTCCCTTGACTCCATCCTTTAAGTCTCTCAGCTCATAGACACCTCTAGGATGTAATCCATAGACAATTTCAAAGGGACTCTTCCCTATTGATCTGTTTACAGTGTCATTGTAGGCATATTCAGCTTGTCCAATCAGCTGATCCTATTGTTGACCATACTCCTTAGTCAAGCACCTTAAAAGATTTCCAAGACTTCTGTTTACAACTTCGGTCTGACCATCAGCTTGGGGATGGTATGCAGATCCAAAGGATAAATTAGTGCCCAATCTCTGCCAAAGTGTCTTCCAAAAATGGCTCATGAACTTGGTGTCTCGGTCTTATACAATGTTGATTGGTAATCCATGTATCCTTACTATCTCTTTGAAGAAGAGAGAAGCTATTTGACTGGCATCATTGGTAGTTTTACATGGCACAAAGTGAGCCATCTTGTTGAATCTGTCCACAACCACATAAACACTGTCCATGTCCTACCTTGTCTTGGGTAACCCAACTACAGAATCCATACTCAAGAATTCCCATGGCCTGGTAGGGATAGGCAGTGGTTGGTATAGGCCTGCATTTGAAGAAGTACCTTTGGCCTTTTGACACACTATACAACTCTCCACATACCTCCTAACATCTAGGTTCATTCTTGGCCAATAGTAAAACCTTTGAACAAGTTCTTGAGTCTTTGTGATTCCAAAGTGACCACTCAATGCACCATTATGCTTTTCTTGTATCATATTCTCTCTAATAGAGCCTCTAGGGACACATAATTGATTCCCTTTAAACAAAAGATCACTTTGTAAAGTATATTCAGCATATTTACTATGAAAATGATTCTTGTACTCAGCACATACCTTATAAATGTCTACAAAATCTTCATCATCTTCATATAGATCCTTGAAATGATCTATTCCCATGCTCTTCAACTGAATCTCTTGAATGGTGAGGACTCTTCTACTCAAGGCATTTTCCACCTTGTTGAGAACTCCTTTCTTGTGTTTGATATTGAAGGTGTAAGCTTGCAGGTACTCCACCCATTTCATGTGTCTATGACTCAACTTCTCTTGTGAATTCAAGAAACTAAATGCTTGGTTGTCTGAATACACTATGAATTCCTTGGGAAGCAAGTAGTGCCTCCATTTCCTTAGAGCCTGGACCAATGCATACATCTCAAGGTCATAAGAAGAATACTTCTTCTTGGCTTCACTTAACTTCTCTGAATGAAAAGCCACCGGTCTGCCCTCTTGACTGAGAACAGCCCCAATAGCCACATTGCTTGCATCACACTCTATAGTGAATAGCTTCTCAAAGCTTGGTAACACCAAAACAGGTTAGGTAGCTATCTTTTCTTTCAACAAATCAAAGCTTTTATTAGCTTTCTCATTCCATACAAACTTAGTCTTCATTCCTCCTTTAATGGTGTCCAACATAGGAGCACAAATAGCACTAAATTGCCTTATGAACTTCCTATAATATTGAGCAAGACCATGAAAAATTCTTACCTCTGTTGTTGTCTTTGGAGTAGGCCAATTGAGGATGGCTTCCACTTTGCTGTTGTCCATTTTCAAGTTGCCATGTGATAGCACAAATCCAAGGCACACCAGCTCTGTTTTGATGAATTCACACTTTTCCAAATTGATCATCAATTTCTCCTCCTGCAGCTTCTTGAAAACCAACTTTATCTGTTTGAGGTGCTCCTCTCTTGTTTTGCTATAGATCAGTATATCATCAAGATACACTACTACAAATTTGCCAATGTAGTCTTTGAGGATTTCATTCATGAGTCTCATGAATGTGGAGGGAGCAATTAGACAGTCCAAATGGCATAACCAGCCACTCATAGAGACCCTCATTGGTTTTGAAGGTTGTTTTCCACTCATCTCCCTCATGTATCCTAATTTGGTGATAGCCACTCTTTAAGTCTATCTTGGTATAGTACCTAGCTTCACCTAGACAATCCATGAGATCTTCAATCCTAGGGATAGGGAACCTATACCTAATGGTTATCTTGTTTATTGCCCTAGAGTCAGTACAAAGCCTCCATTCTCCTCCCTTTTAAGGTGCTAAGATAGTGGGTACTGCACATGGGCTGATGCTCTTCCTAATGAGACCTTGGTCTAGGAGTTCTTGAATCTGTCTAGATATTTCCTCATTTTGTTGAGGGGTCATCTTGTAAGCTACTTTATTTGGTAGGGTAGCCCCTAGTATCAAGTCTATCCTATGACTTATGGCTCTCTTAGGGGGTAATGCTGCTGGTTGTCCACTACTCACAATGCCTTCATAGGTCTGCAACATTTTCTGTATCTCCTTAGGTAACTCTAGTTTTTCAGCTGCTTTCTCATTGCTTACCTCTCTTGGCCTTAGCATCACTGCATAGCCAACTCCTTCTCCTTCTTCCAAGGCTTCTAAGAACTCTTTTTCACCAACCATGAGAAATTTAGGACCTGTTGTCTGCACCTCTGTATCTTCTAGCAAAGACTGAATTTTGAATGTTACCTTGTCCTTCTTGAAAGTGTAAGAGTTCTTGGCTCCATCATGCATAGATTGGTGATCAAATTGCCATGGTCTACCTAGGAGCAAGTGACATGCATCCATAGGTAACACATCACATAAGACTTTGTCCTTGTACCTTCCAATTGAAAACTCCACCCATGCTTGTTCATTCACCAAGACATGTTGGCCTTTATTGAGCCATGTGACCTTGTAAGGATTGGTGTGGGGTATCCTTGTCAACTTTAGCTTGCTGACTGTCTCCTTTGACACAATATTGTTAGTAGATCCTGATTCAATGATGACTCTACACACTTTCCCCATCATCTTGCATTTTATCCTAAACAGGGACCTCCTTTGGCTTGGTTCTTCTTTAACCGGCTCCTTGATCAAAGTTCTCCTCATCATGAGGTTCTCACCTTCCTCTGAATTCAATGGTACTTCAAGATGTTTATTTGCTGCAGTTGTCTCTTCATGAACCAGGTTAGTCCTCTTGTCATTTCCATGAGAGGTACCACCTTTCTCTAGACATCTATAGGCGGGTGTCCCATTTGATTGCAGTGGTAACACTTCATGTTGGTAAAGTAACTACCCCTTCCTTGTCCACCACTTCTTCCTCTAGAGCTAGAGCCTCTTCCTCTACCACCTCTACTAGAGCTTCCTTCTTGCTGCTCAAAGTATCTGACTTCTCCTTGGGCCCTTGGTTCTGAACTCCTTCCACCATAGCCACCTCTTTGTCCTTTGCCATCTTTTCCTTTACCCCTACTTTTGGAGGTTTTCTCTTGCTTCTTTTTTCCTTTCTCCTCTATCTTTAGGGCCATTTGATAACATTGGCGGATGGTTTTGAAGTTCACTAAGCTCATGTCTTCTTGAATATACCATTTAATCCCATTCAAATACCTTGCTAGCTTGATGCTTTCATCTTCAACCACCTTTGATCTGAGGCATAATTTTTGGAACTCCTCAGTGTATGTTTGAACATCCATATCTTTTTGCCTAAGGTTATGTCTCCTCCTATGCAACTAGACTTCATAGTCATCAGGTAGATAGGTCTACCTTATTTTGGTTACCATGCCTCTCCATGTAACTATAGGACCCTTGCCTTCTTTCTCTCTTTCAGCTTGTACAAATTTCCACCATGTGAGAGCTGCACCTCTCAACCTTGTTTTGGCCACTTTTACTTTTTGGGCCTCTGTTATACCATCACATTCAAAGTGATTTTCTATACTTTCAATCCAGTCCACAACTCAATCAGGGTCCATTTGTCCACTAAATAGTGGCACTCCTTCCAAAGCTTTGCCACTTAAGGCCTGCAATGCCTTCAAGAAGGGTTCTTCAGCAAGGACTGGGTCAGGTTTTGGAGCTTCCTCCTCCAATTCCACTTCCTTTTCCTTTGCTTCCTACTCTTCCTTTAGTTCTATCTTATCCTTTACTTTGCTATTTCTTGGACTTCATCCAAGAGCTTTTCCATTCGAGACAACCTTTCTCTTAGCAACCGGTTGTCCTCCTCTTACTCTTCTACCTTCTTAGCTAACTCAGCATTAGTCACCATGGTTTTTCTTCCTCTGGTGTGTTCTCCCCTACTGATTCAGTGGGTTGCAACATCAATCACAAGCTTGATCAAACAAAGGCTTTGATACCAATATGGTGTGAGGTGCTCCAAGGTTTGCTTGCACCAACTAATTAGGAAGACTTCTCTCTGTCTTCATCCAAGAACCTGATAGCTTCTAGGTCCTGATTAGGCTTAGGTCATTAACTAAGCCTTGTTTCAACTCTGCTACAAAAGTCCCACTCCTTGTGCTTCACCTTGGAGGACTTAACACCGTTTGAATTTGTAAACTATCTCCTACACTTAGAAGGATCTAAGTGCCAACTTCACTCTCAACCTTGAACTACTTGCAGGGGTGTTAGAGACACTGAAAACATGCATATCACAACCATTTAGATCCATCTTTGAGGACCTTCAATCTGTTGTCTTACCGATTCCAAGATTTTGCTTTGAGGAGGCCTAATTGCTTGTAGCCCTTACCAGTCACCTTTTTGCTTTTCTTGCTCAAACTTTCCAAACAACCTAGAAAATAAACTTCACTTCCAAATACCCTTTTTGAGTCTTTAAATTTTTCACAGGATTTTAGACCCCTGACTCCTCCGTACAGTGGGTTCCTACAATCCAGGGAAATAGGACTAATAGGCCTAATTCCTAGGGTTTCAATGATCTCCTTCTAATTTCTCACACAAATGGATTGATTAAGCCTCAATCCTTCTAGCATTCTTAGGTAAGGTTATGCCCCTCCTGGAACTGTACTTGTTTCCATATAGTACCTCCTTCCCCTGCCTATGTTCTTCAATTTTCCACCTTCAAACCTCTAACCGAGCAACTTTAGCTCGCCTAGGGTTTGTTAATACATCCTACTACTCGACTCTTCAAGACTCCTACCACTACATATGTATAAAGCAATGACTCCCCTAGAAAATCCATCCATTCTCAAGAAATTCTTGTGGCTAGATTTCATGGGGGAGCCATGAAAAGACAAACTGATCAAAACTGAACCAGAAAAACCTCAAGACTCTAACCTATGAATTCCAAACACTAATTTAGCACAAAACAACTTGACTACTGAATGAAAAAGACTTGAAACTTCACTATAAACATGAATACAATGCCAAATTAGTATATACAAAGAATTTGATATCATTGTTTCTCAAGATACTCAGGAAAAACACAAAAATTCCAGAATTCTCTCTATTCCCATTAACCAAAAATTGGATTACAACAATACCACTCCATGCATTCGAGCCACCCTTACATAGATGCCATTTTCCAAGTTTTAAGGGATGTTGTCTGATCCCACACTCTAGCTTTTAGGGGATCCGAGATAACTAAGTTGCATGCAACCTGACAAATATTGTCATGCAACTTTACAACAACTTTTTGCAACTTCCCATCATTGTGTCCTCTTCCTAACTTCTAGGACCTCTAACTCCTTGATTTTGAGCCATCAACTCCCTTAACTACCTCTTGGCATCTTTCAAATAGTAAGGATGTGTTAAGAACACATTTAAGGCTCTATTCCAAACTTAAGCTATTTAAGGCTAAATAAAACAAGAATTAACAACAACTATTAAACTATGGTAACCTTAGTCCTAGTGACTAACTCACCCATTCCACACACAAGCAAGACCTTCTAAGGTCCAAAATAAACACACCATTACCCTAACTTGGCTAAGGTCAGGTACAAGCCAAAATTGATCATTAACAAAATGGAGTTTAGCCTAGGTGCTCCCGCACCAGTCATTTTGTTGTTTCATAGATCCTACATGCTATACAAAATTGTTAATGAAATTTTTATGTCTCTAATAATAATATTTGAAATAATTTTCTCTGTATTGATGTAAGAGTGTTGAACTTAACTAATGATTTTTAGGTGACTCTTTACTTTAGCAGTAAATAGTAGTTTTTTTCTACTTGTTGGTCATTCTAAGGCAGGTGCTAAAAATGTAATCATCTAAACTTCTAGCAAGGATGCCCCAATGTTTGTTGTTGGGGTTAATGAGCATGAGTACAAATCTAATTTGAACATTGTTTCAAATGCCAGTTGTACCACTAACTGCTTGGCTCCTTTGGCTAAGGTTTGTAAGAATATGTTAAATACTTGAATCATACAATTTTAGATGTATTTAATCTTTAAATATAAAAACACTATATTTTTACTAGAGAATAAAATTTAGAGTTCCATAATTTTAAACTCTTTTGTCCTTTTCAAGTGATCAATGATAATTTTGGCATTGTTGAAGGTCTTATGACAACAGTACATTCCATCATAGGTATGTTACAGTAGCTCTCACTTGAGTGAAAATATTGATGTGAAAATTTCTTATCTTTGTTTCTTATCAAAGTTGCATTAAAATATCCACAGATCAAATTTTTTGCATTAAAATTTGTTAGGTGCATGGTTTGAGGTTTCCTATCATTGTTTTCTAGTTGAACTTATAAATATTTATCGAATATTTATATGTGTTATCGAATGTTTTATATCTCAATATAATGTGTATTTGTTTTTGTTTTTGTAGAAATGTATTGATAAACTCCAAGAAGGGGATAAAGTTGGGGTGTTGGATCTATTTGATGGTGCTACTGTGGGCATTGGGAAGATTCACTCACTATCTATTATACATGGAGTCAAATTGAAAGGAATAGGAGATGAAAATGTAAATATTTTAAAGGTCACATGTAACATACCCCTTGCTTATGAAGAAAAAATAGATGGGGCTATCCATCTGAAAGATAAAGAAGGGACCTTCACATGGTGGCCACTAAAATATTTGAAAAAATGACATAGTTGATGTTTATCATGTACTAGCTATTAGACAGCTTGGCCCACTATTTTATGCAATAGTTTGAATGTGTTGCTCAGGGACATTAGTGTTTTTTGTCTATTTTGGAGCTATATAAGCAAAAAAAGGAATTGTAATTTAGTTTTCTCAATCACAACACTGAGAAACACACTTTGTAACACATTTTTCAAAGCAAAGACACATATTTATGTCTTGTATCTATTGTAAGAACACCTTTTCTCAATAAATTTTTAATATTTTTCCTTCTTAATAGCTATTATATTATGTGCAAATGAATGAATGATTATGTTTTCCTATGTTTTATGTTTAAACCTCAAAAACATTGTCTCATTTCTAGCACTTTTAGGCAACAATCAGTGAACAAAAATAATTAAATGAACTGCCAATTGGGTAAATATACTACCAATTGACATAAATTAGTGAATAAATATGACTAAGTATAATGATTATGCAATTAATAAACAATGTATCATTATATTACCAGTGGATAGAAATTAGTGAACAAAAACAATTAAATAAACTACCAAATTGATCAAAATGATGATTAAAATTAATGACTAAATACACTACCAATGGACAAAAATCAGTGAATAAAAATGACCAAATAAGTGACAAATTAACAACAATCAATGACTAAATTAACAAATAAATATATTAGTGAATAAAAAATGACTAAATAAGTGACCAGTTTATAGCAATCAATGACTAAATTAATGACTAAATATACTACCAAATCGATCAATCAAAACAACCAATAAATGACTAAAAATGGTTTAGTCATCATTTCAGTCGTGTTATAAATGACTGGCAATAAACTACTAAAGGTCACGTGACCATGTTTAGTCATTTATATGTAGTTTTTAGCAGTTTTTTTAACCATATATTGTTGTTTTTGTATTAGTGGAGTGAATGTCTCCATGTTGTTACTTTCAAGGCCACTGCACATTAGAGTAACAGCTTGGCTTACCATTTCATTCTAGAGTGCACATGAGATTTAGATAGCATCACCAATTAGGCCCATGTGAGGATGAACAAAAAGTCCTCTTAGTTCATCTTTGACATTCTATAGGAACCATGGGTGAACCATATGCTCAACAACCCACAAAGCCCACCTGAAAAGTCTAGAAGTGTGTACGATGTTATACAGGAAACACTCAAGTAGGGTAGTGTTATGTACATGCACTTGCGCTAAGAAGTGCTCCCCAATCACCTTACAAATGGAATATTCTTCCACATCACTGTGGATGATGAAGACTTCCCTAGCTAGTCCTGCATAAGCCTATGAACAATGCTACATTCAATGCCTTCAACAATCATGAAGTACTCTTTACAACTATATCATTCAAAGAACTCGATGTGCTTGAAGATGTAACTATCATTATGCAAAATGAATGGGATGCATTGAATTTTTAGAGTGGCAAGGGTAAAAATGGCAAAGCATTGTTTGAAGTAATAAATGCAAGAGTACACACAAGTTACTTCAATGAAATTAATTCAAGGGTGGTGATGTGATAGAAATCTTGTTGATCGGATTCAAGCAGCCTCATCATTTAAGAAGTTGCACGGAACAATCTAGGTGACATAATAACAGTCATGGAGAAGTTAAAGTGGTGATTATTTTGCACGAAGAAGGCCACGTGTTTGTTTATATCAAGTGACGCTTCATTCCTTTGTCTTCTCAATCAAAAAATGGGATGCAATCATAACCATCCCCAAAAATAGCAATTAATGCGAGGAATTTGGCATAATCTAACAAGATTAATCAATTTTTGACCAACTTTATTCAACTGCATAGTGGTTAATAACCAAGAAGCCATCTCAGTAAACCTTAATCGTTACAAGTTAGGAAACCATAAATATGTTATCTTTTGATATTGCAAGGATCTGATATTTTGATCCCCCTTGCACTGTGATGCATGAGTGAGACATGATCTTAATAAAGGATCAAATTTTTCTTTTTCAATTCATTTTCTGTAGATGTTATTGTTTGTGTAGTAATTTGAATTAAATGTTAATGCTTGTGAAAAAGTCTATGAGATTTGAAAATCATTTGAATATATATTTTCTATGAGAATTCAATGTTCAGTGACATTTAGTTCATTTATTTATAGTTGATGGTTGGAATTGCAGCGAGTCAATTCAGCAAGTGTTAAGTAGTCTGATTTGTGAGTCATGATATTGATCATTTTATAGTCTTTATTTTCAGCAGTAATTAGTCTGAACATAAGCTCCTCACACTTGTATCATAGCTATGAACAAGTGTTAGTTTTCCTTTTTTGCTTTCTAGTTAAAAGCATACCCCCAAGTTTATATATTTAAAAAATACAAAACAAGATCAGAAGAGGGAATTGTACCTCAACTAAAATTTAGAGGAAGATTATCAATCCAATGATAGTCTCTCCAATTTTTGTGAATGTATTGGTCCTTCTTGGGAAGTAGAGAGTTATTTTGTATTGAATATTTCAAAGGAAAAATCTGTTTACTAACAGTTTTTGGCGACTCCACTAGGGATTTTCAAAAATCTTTGGTTTAGTGTGACATTTTATTGAGTTGTCATTGTATGATGAGAAGAGATGGTGTTACCACATGAAGGAATCTTTCCTATGCTGTAGCCAAGGCTAGATTTGGTTACCTTTGAACAAGAAGACATTATCTCTCAATTAAATACTCTCAAGAATAGAAGAAGTGTGGTAGAATATATGCATGTAAGTTTTGTGATCAAAGAAGAGGAAGAGTTCACACAATTCTTGCTTGTACTGGTGGCAAAAAAAATCTTGAGAATTGAAATTATTCATTACCCAAACCCGCCACCTCAACCTAACCAAAACCTACCACCCACTTGAAGAGCGCCACCACCAAATTGACTCAACCTGAGATTATCTCTATTGAGATTGGCGAATCTATTTTCAAAAGAACCCATCTCCTAGTTGCAATCTATCTTAATGGCCTCTTCATCATTTTGACCTTGGGGAACAACCTTTGGTCCCCTAGCATTGACAAGTTATTCCCCTCTCCCCGAAAGATTTAGGGAGCATCTTCCTGTGTTTATTGGAGAACATGCACAAGACCTTGAAGACCACCTTCATGCTTTTGTTACCTCATGCACTTCCATGGGAGTTGATGAGGAAAATGTAGTCATTAACCTTTTTGTTGCCTCTTTGGAGGGCCAAGCAGTAGAATGGTATATGCAACTCATAGAGGGAAGCATTATGAATTGGAGTGCTCTTGAAGATGGTTTTCTTAAAAGATTTAAGATCATGGTCAATATCAAAGATCGTTTGAGAGCTTTCTTTGATGTTTGAAGGTTTGAAAATGAAAGTGTTAGAAATTTTATCAATAGATTTAATAGGGTTTTGAACCAGATTCCATGTTTGAGCAAGCCCAGCAAAACTAACTTGGTGTCTACTCTCATGCACACCTTACCTCCAAGAGTTCATTTCATTTTGAGGAGGGGTGTGTCCGGCTTTAAAGCGGTAAGAAGTGAAGATTTAAGGATTGAAGAGGAATTGGAAATAAACTATGAGTTAGGTGGTGGGATTGTTTCTATCTTGAATCTCCTTCCAAGAGAGGTTATCAATGTTTTGAATAATTATGAATAGTCCCAAAGTAATCCTCTAAGCCTGAATTTTTCACAATCATCGAGGTTTTTACCAATTCACACGGTTGAAGATGCGAATGAAGTTGAACTATTAGAGCTAGAAGATGAGGGTTTAGACATCTCAGAAAATGATGATTGATGGGAGATATAAAATATTTTCATTTAAGGCTTTTTATGTTTAAAAAGACTTGTTGTTATTGTTAATTGACATGACTGGCCAGCAGTAGACAATAGATTAACATATTTGCTTATTTTACTTTATGCTTAACTAATTAAAGAAAATTTTGGAAGTAATAGCTTATGCTAAATGTGTTGCTTTATGATGACTTTGGATGAGATAATTATGTTGCATTAATCTTTATTACCATGATTGTTGTCCCTTTTATAAGGGTTTTTTGACAGGGTATCTTAAAGGTTGATGAGACGGTTAAAAATATTTGACTACGCCATAGATAGGCCCTGTTGGATGATGAATCACTCAAATTCTTAATCGACTTCTTCATAGTTGGTTGAGGAATTTTTACTTCTAGCGCCAATCTGGTGTAGTTCTTGCATAGTCCTCCTTAGTCCACTTCAATTCTAGTTTTAGTTTCATTTTGTAATCTATAGTTGGTCGCCTTAAGTTTTGGCAGTTAACGCCATGTTAGAAGCTAATAAGGATATTTTATAAATATCCATACTTTGGTCTTAGTTAAGAGTTAGATCATTTTTGCAATCAGAATTTTTGTAATCACAAGCAATACTTTGTTCTACGTTCTAATTTTGATCAATGAGAAAGGAAGCAAGAAGCTAATCAACTTACTGTGTTAGAGGATCCTACCTAAGGAAGAGTAGGGCCCACTCAACCTTTGGAATGATCTTATGGTATTTTTGTTAAGTTTTGTTATTTTTTGATTCATTAATATTAAATCTGTAGTAGAAACTGATTTTGAATTGTTCAATCGTTGAAATCATCTTCTACCTTGGTAAATGTTAAAATCAGATAATTACGTATGTTTACAATTACTTTCAAAGTTTTAGTTTATTATGATTAAGATCGAATTGTTAGAATAATTAGATTTATTTATTAGAAATATTGAATTGGAACATTAGAATCGTTACAAGATTTCTTAGATAAATTAGATCTAGATGTTGTTCGAATCGGTTAAACTTGATGTTTGTTTAATAAGTTTCATTAAAGCAATGTTAGGAATTTATGGAAAGATAAAGTTGAGGTCTGTTCAGAATCTATTCATGGAGATGATTCTTTATGCTTTTTAGAATAATCATCATTTTTCTGCAATTCATTCCTGCTCTTAATTTAGTGTTTACTTTCCAGCAATTAAGTTATGGATTTCTTTTAAAGAAAAATAGAATTAATTTGAATTCCATGTTTAGATTAGGAATTAAAGTAATCATTAAATGTCTCCATGAATTGGTCTAAATTGAAGTCAAAAAATTCTAAATTAAGTCAACATGATTTTAAAATTAGAAGTTAAAATAGAATTAAATCTTAGGAATCAGTCGCTACAGTTTAGCTCCTGAAAGCTCATGAAGAGCTCTTGAGAGTTCCTAAAAGCTCCTGAAGTAGGAAAATCGATACCTGAAGTTTTTTTTATAGTGCAAACCCACCAAAAATAATCTATGACAACTATCCTTATCGCATATTGCTCTAAGACACGCCCGGTTCAATAAAAGAATTAATTAAATGATGCAAGTTGTGACATCAACGACCTTGCCCATCATTTTTGGTGCCATTGTCGAGGATACTTAAATGATCTGGCTATCTAGTGAGAAGCCTTAGTGTTGATAAGGAAGAGAGATCTGAAATAGTGGATGAGATGAAATAGAGATCAATTGGGAAGGTTTCTTCCATGAAACATTGACATTAGAAGAAATCTTGATTTTAATCAAGAGGATATCCAGCAATACCAGATTGAAAATCAAGAAATTAATTAGGAAAACCCCATTGAAAATCAAGAGGACAACATAAATCCATTTCCACAAGAAGAAATGGGAGACCAACCAGCACGTCCCCTAGCAAATAAGACCTTTTCAAATCCTATCAATCTTGAAAGACAACTTGATGAACCCCCTATGAAAAACATTTCACCCTTAGTTCTTCCAACATTCAGGGGAAAGATTGCAGAAGACCCTAATCAATTCTTGTTCAAATTCAAAATCATATGCCAAACTGATTATTATTCAAATGATAATCAAAAGTTGAAACTGTTTCCTTCTACTTCGAAAGAATCAACTTTAAGATGGTTTATGGGTTTAGGATCAAGAACCATTAGGACTTGGCAGCAGATGGAGACCGAATTCTTGGAAAAATACCAAGATTACTGTCAAGTGAGATAGAAAATAGGAACTATTTCGCATCAAGCAACAAGAAGACAAAATTCTGGAGGACTGTGCTGATAGATTTCAATTTGTGCATCAACGGTGCACTAATGGGCTAGATGATGAAATTAGAAAAACAATTTTCTTGAGAGGGATTGAAGATGAGTCTAGAGATTCCTTGAACCTAATGGGAAATGGAGACATTAACAAGCTTTCCTTGGATGACATTATGGAGATCTGTAGAAACTACTCTAGAACTAGAGTGGGGACTCAAAACTCCAGAAGAAACAAGACACAACATTGATGTATCAGAAGTGATGGAAGAATTTGCAAACATGAAGACTGATCTGCTACTACATCTCAACATGCAAGGAGAAAAAAAGGCCACAGAACCCTTGTCAATTTATTGTTCCAAATGTAGGGGAAAACATCTTTTGAGGGAATGCCCATTAAATCAAGTTGAAATATGTGAGATTTGTGAAAAACCACACCTGACTAGTTCCTACAATCTTTTGGCAGGAATAAAAAACAATATCAAGAGACCACCAGTGGTCGAAGAAGAACTCAATTATGTCATCCAAAGACCTCAGAACCAAGGGTATAACACAAATCAAAGACAATATAATTCACAATCAAACTAGAATCAAAACCCATGGCAGAACCAAAATCAATGGACTCCCCAATATCAGCCACAACAACCACCTACATATTGGGAACAACAAGAATGGATGAATCCCCAATGGAATCAATCCTAGTGGTAGGCTAACTAGCAACCACTATGGAAAGCAAATCAAAACCAATTCCAACCATGGAAAAATTAGTGACAAAAATGACCCTAGGGACAAACACGTCTAACACTTAATGCCCCAAATGCTTCAAATGATCAGGTGAATCAACCCCAATTGCTAGCTCAACCAGTTCCAAATCCAAAAAATGCATGAACTGATACAAACAACCCAAATGTGAATGTAGTCGATGTTAATGACATACAGTTGTGAAGTCAAAATGTGCAAACTGCACCACCAAAGATAATTCTAGAAAGGGAGGAAGAAAATAAGGAACAAGAGGAACAAACTGTCGAACAAGCTCCCTATCCCGAGCGATTGCATGAAGAGAAGACTAATCCTCAAACCTCATCCCCTAACTACATGAAAGTAATTGATTCACAACTTCTTAGAGAGTTGAAAAATATTAACATAGAGATACTCCTATTACAAACAATCAAGGATATGCTCGAGATCAATCAGTTAGTAAAATCCCTTTGCATGAAGACTCCAGGCAGAAAAAATAAAATGCCTTCAACAATTCAAGTAGGGACTAAACTTATTGATGTATTATTAGGAAGACTAATTCAACAGAAATATAATGATCCTGGTAGTCCTATCATAACACTAATTATTAATGGAATTGAAATACCAAATGTCCTGATTGATTTAGGAGCTTCCATTAATGTCTTTACATCCGATACCGTTGAAAAGTTGGGAATGACAACAATTCAGCCAACAACAACTATTTTGTAGTTGGTTGATCAATCAACTACAAAAATAGAGGGTATTATAGAAGAAATCATGGTCACAATTGATACATGGGATTATCTAGTCAAATTTTTGGTTCTCAAAGCTAGAAGGAAAGATTCTAGATATCCAATCATATTAGGCAGACCATGGTTGGCTACAGCTGCAGCCTTAATAGACTATAGATTTGGAAGCATGATTATTACCAATGGGAAAAAGCAAAAAGAATTGTCACGTTATGCACCTACACAACCATCAATCAAAACAAACACTCACCTTTGGGTGGATGAGGATTTGGATTCTGAAGGTGATGGTATTGTGGAATTAGCAATGGTAACCATAACAGAACATATCCAAGAATGTGAAGAACAAGAGATAATCTCATAAAAAGAGAAAGATGATTCTCATACAACGTTACATGAACAACATTGATATCCTTTGAATAATCTTGTTGACAAATCACTAATTTCAGAAATAGACACAAAGGAGATAACAATAGCAGGAGATAGACCCCTTAATATCAATTCAACCTTATCCCCAATGCAAGAGGAAAAATTGAAAGAAATTTTAGAAAAACACACCAAAGAATTTTCTTGGGAATATACTGATATGAGAGGTATCCATCCTTCAATTTGTAGTCATCACATCTACACAGAAGATGTCAAACCAATAAGACAAGGGAAAAGGCGAATGAATCATGTTCTTCGTGACATTGTTAAAAAAGAAATTGAGAAACTGCTTAACGTAGGATTCATATATCCAATATCTGATAGTCAGTGGGTTTCCCCACTAGTTATAGTTCCAAAAATAAATGGCAAATGGTGAGTCTACATAGACTATAGAGAATTAAATAAAGCCACGAAAAAAGACATTTCCCATTGCCATTTATCGACCAAGTCCTAGACAACCTGGCAGGTAGCAACTACTTCTCATTTCTTGATGGCTTTAGTGGATATAACCAAATCCAAGTAGCCCCTGAAGATCAAGAAAAAACTACCTTACCTGTCCTTGGGGTACGTATGCCTATACAGTCTTACCATTTGGACTATGTAATGCACCTGTGACATTTCAAAGAGCGGTACTTGCAATATTTGCAGACTTCACCACCTCTTGTGTAGAAATATATATGGATGACTTCATAGTCCATGCTAAAACATATGATGAAGCATTACAAAAACTAGAAAAGGTCTTACAATGCTGCAAAGATCATAGGTTATCACTCAATCATGAGAAAATTTCCATTATGATGATGGAGGGAATTGTTCTAGGACATCACATCTCAAAAGAGCGGATAAAGGTTGATCCAAACAAAGTTGAGATCATACAGAACATTGAAATCCCTAAGAACCAAACTAGAGTAAGAAGTTTTCTTGGGCATGCTGAGTATTATAGAAGATTTATAGAAGGATTTAGTAAAATTGCATCACCACTATTTACCCTGCTCAAGAAAGAAGAAGAATTTGTATGGACAGAAGATTGTCAGAAATCCTTTGAAACAATCAAGATAGCCCTAACAACTTCACCAATTATTAAAGGATCAGTTTGGGGAGAGCCTTTTCACATACATGTAGATGCATCTAATTTGGCCATTGGTGCAGTATTAGCACAACAAGATGAAAATGATGCCATGCATGCAATTTACTATGTGAGCAAAAACTTAAATCTTGTTGAAAGAAACTACACAACAATAGAAAAGGAATTTTTAGTTGTAGTATACGCAATAAATAAGTTCAAACATTATATTACAGGCTATAAAATTTACGTACATACAGACCATGTTGCGATTAGCTATCTAATGAATAAAGTAGTGGTAGGTGGACGCATTATCAGATGGTTACTTTTATTACAAGAATTTGATGTAACTATCATTGATAAGCCTAGAAAAGGAAATGTTGTTGCTGACTTTCTTTCCAGAATTGTTTTACAGGATAACCAAGAACCAGTGAATGATGCATTTCTAGACAAACATTTATTTTCTATATCAATTCATCCACCATGGTTTGCTAATTTGGAAAATTACCTTGTTACAGGAAAATTTCCAAGTCAATTTAGTCATAAGCAAAAAAAGAATTTAATTCGTGAGAGTTCCAGATTTCAATGGATTAATGGTCTTCTATTTAAAAAATGTCCTAACAATGTTTTACGCAGATGTGTAACATAATTGGAAGTTTATGATGTAATGCAAGAATGCCATCACAAACCTAAAGGAGGACACTTATCAGTTGTAAGAATAGTTCACAAAATTATGGGGGCTAGTTACTTTTGGCCAACATTGACAAAGGATGCAACATTCTTTGTCAAACATTGTGATGAGTGCCAAAGAATGGGGAGGCCTACAATAGCCATGGCGATGCCGCTACAACCACAAATTGTTCTTGAACCATTTGAAAAGTGGGGCATCAATTTTGTGGGACCAATAGATCCACCTTCAAGAGGGCAATGATATATCCTTGTTTGTACCGATTATGCAACAAAATGGGCTGAGGTGAAGGCACTACCAGTAGCAAAAGAAGATAAAGTTGCAGACTTTCTATACAAGAAAATTCTTCAAAGGTTTGGTGCACCCAGAGAAATTGTTTCAGATCAAGGACAGCAATTTGTGTCAGCAATGATGGAAGCATTTTTATAGAGGTACCAAATAACTCACAGAAAATCTTCGCCTTATCACCCACAGGCGAATGGACAAGTAGAGGTCACAAATAGAGAATTAGAGAATATTCTGACAAAAATAGTTTCTTTGAAGAAAATAGATTGGGTAGATAGGCTAGATGAAGCAGTCTGGGCCTATAACACCACGTGGAAAACAACGACTAGATTCTCCCCATATGAACTTGTGTATGGAAAGAAACCAATCATGCCAATTGAATTTGAGTTGAAAACATTGAAGACAGCAGTAGAAGTTCGAATTGACCTACTAGAAGTGGAGAAAAGCATAATTTTGCACCTTAATAGACTTGATGAAATGAGAATGGAGGCACTTCAGTATATAGAAGTGATTCAAAAGCAAAGGAAAGAATGGCACGATAAACATATTGTGTCCAGACAGTTCAGAGATGGAGATTGGGCACTATTATTTGACTCCAGATTTGAAGAGTTTAAAGGAAAGTTCCATACTAGATGGTTAGGACCCTATGAGATACAACAAGTGTTCAAAAATGGAGTTGTCCAATTAGTCCCAATTGATGGAGAGAAAAGAGTTATGTTGGTCAATGGTCATTAACTGAAAACTTACCATAAGCCAGCAACAAAGGAGGAGTTTTTGGATGAAGTGCAACACAGAATTGAACATTTTCTCATGGAAGATATCTCTTCTATGAAAGAAGATCTTTGAACCTTTCAAGAAGGCAAATAAACAAGGTACATTGAAAACTAGCAAATGGCGGTTTACCTCGAGAAAAGTGGAAGTAAATTGAAAATCAACAATTGGCAATTTTTACTTACGGAAAAAAAAATTAAAAAAAATAATAATAAAATAATAAAAATAAATAAATAAATAAAAATAAATAAAAAATAAAAAATTCATGGCTGAAAACAAAAAATGGCAGTCTATCTATGATAACTTCTGAAAGCTCCTGAAGAACCCTCAAAAGCCCCTGAAGGCTCCTGAAGATCTTGAAGACTGAAGACTCTGAAGACTATGTTTTGCTCGATAGCTCCTAAAATTCCAAACTACTGAAAGCTCCTGAGAGCTCTTGAAGACTCCTAATGAACTCCTGAAAGCTCCTAAGAACTCCTAAAGACTCCTGAGAGCTCCTGAAGAACTCAAAAGCTCAAAATAAATTAAGGTGCGCATTTAATGTAAATATTGATTTCAAAGTTATTTTCTAATTTAGTTAGACTAATTTAAAATAGGTAAATATTATGAATCTAGACATCTCCGCCATAATGTTAATTAATAATAGTAATAAATCCACTTTTAATCATTTTAAAAAGTGGCAGATTGTTGGAATAAGGAATGATGTGACATGGATGATGTCAATAGAGGACAACGAATCTCTTCATAATTCGGTTGTCTTTTCAAAAATCCTCCCAACTACATGATGACATGTGTAATGAATGTTGCCAACCTTGCGAATGGAATTGCAAGTTTCAAGTAGTGGTGTGCGAATCGTCTAGAGCAATAAAGGAAATAAATGTAAGAGATTAATGGCATGTCATGTCATTTTCAAAATTGGCTACTCCCAAATCAAGAAACAAATCATTCTGTATTTTTTGGTAAGTATTCAAACTGCTAGTTGAAGTCCACCAATGAAGTCTGCCATTTTTGATAGAGAAAGATGGGGAATAAGAGAAATTCTGAACCAGAGAACTTCAATCTTGATTCAGAGACCAGAAGATTGTTCGAAGAAGCTGGGTGGCTGAATTTTGTGATGCAATATGAAGGCTTCCAACCAAAAATGGTTATGGAATTTGTGACAAATTTCAATGTGAATGTTACCAGGGTAAGGGGAGAAATAATTGAGGTCACACTAGAAATTATAAGTGAAATTTCTGGGATTCCAAATGAAGGAAAACTAGTTAACAAAGGCTAAGTTAAGTTTGAGAAATTGGTGGTTGCATTTCACCAGGAGCTAGAAAGAAGGCCAGAGATACAAATGCACAAGGGAGATCAGTGTGGCATAGCTCGTAATAGTTTGGACGAGCCATGGAGGACTGATGCATCTTGGTTTATGAAATTATTCATCTATGATGGGCAGTATGGTACGATGTTGGGTCCAGGAATGCGGTTTTTAATACATTTAAGGTATGGTTAGACAAATCCTTCAGTTAGGATAAATTTTCCAGCATTCTTATTTCAGAAAATTTCTTCCATGATTTTGAGAGTGAAATCTAGGGGGGAATCTTCTTTGAAATACCAAGGGTTGATACATTTGATAATTAAATACCATTTCTTAAAAAAAGAAACTGGGAAGCAGGGCTGGTTAGAATTTTTGTCTGTGCCTATAGGAAAGCAAAAAGGGAGACCCACAAGGGGACCCTCAGCCAAAAATACAAAAATAGAGGAAGGAGAATCTTCCAAGAAAAGGGGAAAGAGAAAATTAAGAAAATTTCCAGAGATATCTAGGGTAACCCGTATTAGATCAAAAAGGAGACAAAAAGTACATGAGGAAAACCCTAGTCATGCTGAAACTGTTGTGTCCACTCCTGATGATGCACCCATAAGTCAAACCCCTATTTCTGGAAGCCCTGTTAAATCCCCTAAACATGAAGATACCCGTACCCCTGTACCATCTCCTGAGAGACCTCAAAGTCCCCTTGAAAACCCAATGCCGACTCCTGAAGACAACCCTATTTTTGAAGTATACGACTTTGTTGAAGAGTTTGGCGTACAATCTGAAGAGAAAGAGGCCTCTGAAGAATTTGAACAAGAAGAGACTATAAAATACCCTATACCTTCCCCACAACATGTGAAGAGAAAAGGGAAAGAACCTTTAATTGAAGAAGGACCCCACAAAGCATTGAATACAGAGGAATTAGAAATTGAAGAATTACTAAGAACAATGAAAATGTCTCGTTTAGAGGCTGAATTAGAAAAAGAAAGAAGAAATGTGCAATTATTTGAAGAAAATTTGAGAAGAAAAGAAGAAGAATTACAGCAATTGGCCTGCAAAAATCAAGCAATGGAAAGGAAAGTTGAGAAAAATGATGCAAGGATCAGAGAACAGTTAAGTAAAATAGAGGATACCCTGCAACAAGCTAGTGTGCAAGCATTAGTAAGTGCTGATGAAATTTCAAGATTAAAGGAAGAGTTGCAACAGAAAGAAGAAGAATTAAAGCAACAATCCATGCGGTTCTATGCACAAGAAGCCTCTACTTCCACTGCTCCTCTACACAGTCTTGCATTACCTTTCGTTATCCCTCATATTCCTCCCACTCCTCTAGTACAACCAACTCTAGTTCAGTTAGGATACCATTCTTTAGCAGTTTTGAAATATAAGGAAGAAAACAAAGTGTTAAAAGAATAGATACAAAATTTAGAAAAAGAAAAGAATGAGACTGAGAGAAGACTTGAACAGGTGGCAGAAGTCAGTTCTGCCATGCTTTCCATGAGAAGACCAGCTGCAACATATTCTCTATTTCTTAAAGAATTTTTTTTGGAATGGAAATTAAATCAGTTAATATTGAAAAGGAGTCTATATTACAATGAAGATCATGATTTCCTTAATGATTACTTCAATAGCCACCCTGACATTTAGAATTTAATGTGTGAATTTTACCAACATGGGTTTTTAATGGGGGACAATGATGACACAATGCTGAATATATATGTTGGAGAGCTTCAGATAAGATCATTTGTTTCTTTAATGCAAAACCAGGTGGATTGGTCAAATAGAATGAATAAGTATAAAGAAGCTCAAAGAAAATATGGGTTACCAATGAGACCTGAAAAACCCCATGCTGAATTATATATCAAAGTTGTAAGATCAATGGTCAGGTTAAATAATGTTAATCCCATCTATGTCTCAAATTTGTTCGATAGCATTGCATCATTCTAGAATGTGGTAGCAACACTCCTGCCATTAGCACTACGGTCCTATGAAGAAAGGTACCAATTTATTCAAGAATCAGTCGGGAGAAGGGAGCCAATTAGTCTAAATAATATTAGTTGGAGTTTAGTCAAAGTCAAGCATGTTATCACTCTAATCCAATAGCAGAAAGAATTCTGGGTAGGCATGAGATTCAGAATGCCAATTATTATTATGCCAAAACCAAAGCTAAAGGAAATGGAAAATATACCAGCTCCAGTAATGAGAGTGTGGTTTGAGAATTTGAGAGAAAATTATGGCTATGCACTTAATACTAGATTGCCAGAACAGAACAAAGAGGGTGTATTTGACTATTGCATTTGGATGGAGGCACTAAACAAAGAAAATGCGAACACCATAGTTTTGGATGATGATCCATGAGGACATGGTCCAAAGCAAGTTGGGGAGAAATGATGGGAGATATAAAATATGTTCATTTAAGGCTTTTTATGTTTAAAAAGACTTGTTGTTATTGTTAATTGACATGACTGGTAGTAGACAACAGATTACCATATTTGCTTATTTTACTTTATGTTTAACTAATTAGTGAATATTTTGGAAGTAATAGCTTATGCTAAATGTGTTGCTTTATGATGACTTTGGATGAGATAATTATGTTGCATTAATCTTTATTGCCATGATTTTTGTCCTTTTTATAAAGGTTTTTTGACAGGGTATCTTAAAGGTTGATGAGACAGTTAAAACTCTTTGACTATGCCATAGATAGGCCTTGCTGGATGATGAATCACTCAAAGTCTTAATCAACTTCTTCATAGTCGGTTGAGGAACTTTTACTTCTAGCGCCAATATGGCGTAGTTCTTGCATATTCCTCCTTAGTCCACTTCAATTCTAGTTTTAGTTTCATTTTGTAATATGTAGTTGGTCACCTTAAGTTTTGGCAGTTAATGCCATGTTAGAAGCTAATAAGGATATTTTATAAATATCCATACTTCGGTCTTAGTTAAGAGTTAGATCATTTTTACAATCAAAATTTTTGTAATCATAAGCAATACTTTGTTCTACGTTTTACTTTTGATCAATGAGAAAGGAAGCAAGAAGTTAATCAACTTACTGTGTTAGAGGATCCTACCTAAGGAAGAGTAGGGCCCACTCAACCTTTGGAATGATCTTATGGTATTTTTGTTAAGTGTTTTTATTTTTTGATTCATTAATATTAAATCTATAGTAGAAACTAATTTTGAATTGTTCAATCGTTGAAATCATCTTCTACCTTGGTAAATGTTAAAATTAGATAATTACTCATGTTTACAATTACGTTCGAAGTTTCAGTTTATTATGATTAAGATTGAACTGTTAGAATGGTTAGATTTATTTATTAGAAATATTGAATTGGAACATTAGAATCATTAGAAGATTTCTTAGATAAATTAGATCTAGATGTTGTTCGAATCAGTTAAACTTGATGTTTGTTTATTCAATTTCATTAAAGCAATGTTAGGAATTTATGGAAAGATAAAGTTGAGGTCTATTCAGAATCTGTTCATGGAGATGATTCTTTATGCTTTTTAGAATAATCGTCATTTTTCTACAATTCATTCCTGCTCTTAATTTAGTGTTTACTTTCCAACAATTAAGTTATGGATTTCTTTTAAAGCAAAATAGAATTAATTTGAATTCCATGTTTATATTAGGAATTAAAGTAATCATTAAATGTCTCTATGAATTGGTTTAAATTGAAGTCAAAAAAGTCTGAATTAAGTCAACATGATTTTAAAATTAGAAGTTAAAATAGAATTAAATCTTAGGAATCAGTTGCTATAGTTTAGCTCCTGAAAGCTCCTAAAGAGTTCTCGAGAGCTCTTGAAAGCTCCTGAAGTAGGAAAAATGATACATAAAGTCATTGTTTACAGTGCAAACCCCCCAAAAATAATCTGTGACAACTATCCTTATCGCATATTGCTCTAAGACACGCTCGGTGCGATAAAAGAATTAATTAAATGATGCAATTTGTGACATCAATGACCTTGCCCATCAATGATGAGTTTTATGAATGTGGTAATGTATATTTTGGAACTACCATCCAAGGAAATATGAACTAGTCTTTCATTCATGACTTTTTTTAAGGAAGACGAAGATTCAAGTGAGTGATTTATGGGAGCCCAAAGTCATGTCAAATTTTTCTCCTAATATGGAGAAAGGAAAAGAAGAAGTATGTATTAACGGGGATAGCACTAAAGGATTGTAGAGAATTCCTAAAAAATTCACAACCCCTGACAGAGGTCACATTCATTTATAAGTGAAAGGAAAAAGTGAACGATCTTGGAGACATATGTGGTTCTTGCATCCTGGTAGAGTTTATCATGACTAATGAAACAATTAGACTCAATCAAGGGAATAAGATATGTTATGTTTCATCAGTTGTGCGACACCTAGGTAGCTATGTTCTTATTACTCAAATGACTACTCTTGAAGCTAAGGTGAATAGTGAATGAAAAAGAAGACATGAGATTTCTTCATCCAATGACTTATTCAAGTATTCAAAGGAGGAGTAACGACATCTCCTCATCATGTAAGCATTTTTTCTTTCTTGTTTAGATTTCTAAAGGCGCTTTCAGGAGGTGGTCGTGTTGGTCTTAATCATTGAGGATCATATTTTCCACAACCTATTAATGGTTTTTTGTGATAGTCCCTCTCTCCTGTCATTGTTGGTAGGAGTTTCCTGCCATTGTAAATAATGTTCTTTCCTTTTGGTTTTGGGCGTGTTTCATTTTTGGCTTGCCTGATCCTTTGTTTCTCTGAATCTTGTCTTTGTTTCCCAATGGATAAGGAATTGGTTAACTCTGAATTCTAAGTCCGGGTTCATATCTTCATCCTTTTCAGTCCTTGTCCCCAGTTAGAGCCAACTATTACCATCAATTTAATTCCTTCCTTTTTATAAATTTTCTTTCAAAGTATATATTATAAAAAGGGGGTGTTTATAGGTTCTTGGCTAAGTTTTAAAACCTTATCAGTTCCTGACTTGCTTTTCAAAACCTATGTTTCTATCCGAATGACATTAAGTAAAATATTACAAATCTATCGATGGGACCCAAAAGAAACTTAGTGAACATTTTAATGCAAGTAAGGTGGATAATGTTAGTGGGATTCAACTGATTTTTAAAACCTTTTTTAATTTCAATAGGGTTTCTAAAACTCATCTTTTTTTTATATTGTTATAGATTGAGTCATGACAACCTTGCCCACTTTCACAAAAAAAGGTAACGGACAAATTTTGAAGTGAAGTGCTAAAGGATGATATGAAAATGGATTTCTTTAATCTTGGCAGATTCCAATAACTTTTCAAAACCTTTCTAGATATGTTTACCAGCATGCTTTGGAGACTCATGTATGTTCATTTTTAAAAAGGAAAGTGTGTAAAAGAAGACTTCATGCAAAGGAATTAAGTTTTCTATACAAGAAAACAAAAAGAAGAGTGAAAAAAATTGGAATAAAAAGAAGAAATATCTCCATGATGCGAAATTAATCAAAAATCCAAAAGAGATATATATTATTTATATCAACAAAATTTTGTATTACATCACCAAAAAAGGGGGTGATTCCATAGCTAGGGTCATTAAACATAGAGAGTAAGTATGATAATGCAAATGGCCTTAATCACTTCCTGCATCCACTCAATTTGTGTTGGAGAGAAAATATCTTCATTATACTCCACATAATGAGCAAATGTCTCCATGTTGTTACTTTCATGGCCAATGCACATCAAAGTAACAACTTCTCTAACCCTTTCATTTTGAAGTGCACAAGAGATGAAAATAGTGTCAGCAATCAGGCCCACGTGAGGATGAACAAAAAGTCCTCTCAACGCATCTTCAACATTCTATAGGAACTGTGGATGAACTAGACACTCAACAACCTGCAAAGCCCACCCGAATAGTCCATAAGTGTGTACAATGTTATACAAGAAACGCTCAAGTAGGACAGTGTTATGTACATGCAATTGCACTAAGAAGTGCTCCTCGATCACCTTACAGATTAATTCTTCTTCCATATTGCTACAGATGATGAAGACTTCCCTCTGCTGGTCCTACACAAGCCTGTGAACAGTGCTACATTCAATTCCTTCAACAATCATGAAGTCACTCTCCATAACTATATCATTCAAAGAACTTGACATGATTGAATACATAACTATCATTGCATAGAATGAATGGGAAGTATTGGATTTATAGAAAGGAAAGGGTAAAAATGGTGAAGCTTTGATTGAAGCAATAAACGCAGGAGTACACACAAGTTGCTTCAATGAAATTAATTCAATTATGTTGATGTGACGGTAATCTTGTTGATTGGATTCAAGCAGTCTCAACATTTAAGAAGTTACACGGAACAGTCTAGGTGGCATACTAGCAGTCATGGAGAAGTTAAAGTGGTGATTATTTTGTACAAAGAAGGCCACGTGGTTTGTTTATATCATGTGACACTTCATTCCTTTGTCTTGTCAATCGTAAAATGGGATGCAGTCATAACCATCCCCAAAAATAGCAATTAATGCAGGGAATTTTTCATAATCTGAAAAGATAATCAATTTTTGGCCAAGTTTATTCGACTACGTAGTGGTTAACAGCCAAGAATCCATTTCAGGAAACCTTAACCGTTACAAGTCAAGAAACTATAAATATGTTATTTTTTTATATTGTAAGGATCTAATATTTTGATCCCCCTTGCATTGTGATGCATGAGTGAGACATGATCTTAATAAAGGATCAAATTTTTCTTTTTCAATTCATTTTCTATAGATGTTATTATCTATGTGCAGTAATTTGAATTAAGTGTTAATGCTTTTGAAAAAGTCTGTGAGCTTTGACAATCATTTGAATATATCTTTCATGTGAGAATGCAATGTTCAGTGACATTTATTTCATTGATTTATAGTTGATGGTTGGAATTGCATTGAGTCAAGTTAGCAGGTGTTAAGTAGTCCAATCTGTGAATCATGATATTAATCATTTTCCAATCTTTCTTTTTAGTAGTAATTAGTTTGAACATAAGCTCCTCGCACCTGTATCATAGTTATGAACAAGTATTAGTTTGTCTTTTTTGCTTTCTGGTTAAAAGCATACCCCCAAGTTTATATATCTAAAAAATACAAAACTAGATCAGAAGAGGGAGTTGTACCTCAACTAAAATTCAAAGGAATATTATCAATGTAATGATAGCCTCTCCAACAGTTGTGAATGGATTGGTCCTTCTCAGGCATTAGAGAGTTATTTGGTATTGAATATTTCAAAGGACAAATCTATTTACTAACATGAATACAATACCTTATTGATCAAGGTGCAATCAATGTTGAGGATAACCTTCAAAGCCCATCCACCAATAATCATATTGATAATATTTGTACCTCCCATAATGAGCTAGAAGACATAGATACTTTTCCAAAGCATGATCAATATAATCCATTAGTGTCTAACAATGATCCATTTCATGACATATTAGCATCATTTTACCTCATGGTACAATGTATTGGAGAAAATTTCCCACAGAAGGCTTCCAAACCATCCTCCTTTAGTCTCCCACGATCTCAAAGCATATCATCTTTGTCAAGTAATCCATCAAACAATGAAATATTTCCAACTTCCTTCAAAGGACTATCCTTGATAGATACATGTCAAATTAGTCAAACAATTAATTCAAATCCATTTGATGATCAATGAATCCTTGATCCAACAATACCATGTATCCAATCGCTTCTCATCCCTAATGCAAAAAATCTAAGTCAAGAGTTATCACCCACATATCCGCATGTTGAAAGAATCCAAAATCCCTTTGAAAATAATCCATTCTTTGAAATTGATCCATGTCAAGAACATAATTTGAAATGTAATGAAGTTAAATTTGAAATAAGTCAAGGTCAAGAATCCATATCTCCTAAATACTATCAAGATCTAGTGAGTATTTTCCAATTTGTTAACAAACATAACTTCAAAATGAATCAAGATCAAGAATTAATATCCTAGAAATACTACAATGATCTAATCAGTATCTTCCAATCCATACAATATTTCACAACCAAAGACCATATCCATACACTAAGCACTCCTACATGTACCCATGAGATACTTCCTTCTACGAGACATGTAGATGATCTTCTTTCAAAACAAGAGTCTCCTACTCTTAACATCCTTACAAAACATCAAAAAATGGCATCATTCTTCAACCCTCATAATGATAGTTCATAAAGAGAACATGAAGAAAATTTCTACTCAGACTCTGAATCATTAACATATTTTGAAGAACAGTTGAATTCTAGTGCTTCCACTACTACCTTTGAAGATTTCCAATAGAGAATAAAAGAGACAACTTGTTTCCAAGAAAAGTCATACTCAGTTGCAATTTGTTAGTGAATGCTTTATCAAAGAGAATGATTAGGCCTACATAAACATGGTATCCTAGAACCCGTACATATAGTCAACAATCCTAAGCATAAAGGTATCGGTTATTCAGCTATCAATGAATCTAATCATATCAGTGATACCTCCATGATATTGGGGAAAATTTATCTAATTTAAACATCAACATGAGAGTCATGAAGGGTCCTTTATGAAAAAATTTCTGCTAGCACTTCAACCATCCACATCATGAATCGTTGTCCTCACATCTTTCCACCTTTTGATTGGGACCAACAAGAAAAAAATCTTCAAAAAGGAAAATAGCATGTCATCGACAATAATGAATTAACAAATCAAAATGAGCATGTGAAGTTCATGTTATCTCCTGAACTTGCACCTTTGTTGAAACTGATGTTCAACACCTCAGTGTAACATTGGAAGACCTCTAAAGATGTGGGTTTCTTGCAGACAGAGGTCAACCTTCGGAGAAGGCTGACTTCCTTTGGGTATCACCTAAACTATCAATTCTATAGGGGTAAAAGGAGAAGGAAAGCATACAAATGAAACTAAACTATGGTGATACATCAAATTGATGAGGAATTATGAAATGAAAACAAGATGAACATACACTTGGAAACTTAACTTCAACCATTTCACATACTCAACACAACCTCTTTTAGATCTATGCATCAATCTTAACAGGCTCGATCTACATACACATCTTAGGAAGGAAAGATAAATTTCATGGCTTTACGGTATGAATGTAGACTTATAAAACACAATTAAAGACTTGCATAATCAAAAGAAAAATATAGAAATGAGAGTAGTACAAACATGAACACTAGCTTCCAAGGTAAACTTGTGTTGTATTCTAGATTCCAGTTGAGTTAAAAAACATACATTTAGTCGAGAAAGGATTGATAAAAATCACTAACTCTTCAGAGTGTATAATCAGAACTATTTACAAAAAGGCAAAAAAATCCTTATATATCAAAATGTGTCGGCCCCTTAGCACTTACAAAATATCAAGCCTCGGGATAGATCTCTTCCTAGATATTTTGATTGAATTTAATGTTGCACCCTACGTGTCCATGTCGGTGAAGAGTCATCCCTCGGAGAAGCCCTCTTCAGATATTTTTGCAACCACCGCATTTACTTCCTGGTATCGTGTCGATCTTTGAATCCCCCCCAAGTCGAGCTGCTTTGAATGCTCCCAAGCCCAGAACAGATACACATTGCTTTTCATCTTGTTGATCTTCTTCATCCTGGTGAGACTGCCACGGCTCGCTTTCAGATCTCTCTAGTTGGTTGAGCCTACTCCACGTAGATTCTTTGGGTGATCAAAAGCTCCTTCTGTAGAATCGCATGTTAGTGAGACACTAATCGTGTCTCCCTGATGCAATTATATCTTTCTATAACCATTGGCATAACATGGAACTGTCGATGAGAGTTCTTAGCGAGCCAAAAAGTCATGCCGATATCCCTCTACTTTGCTAAGATTACTCTTCAGCGAGTTCCTTTATGTCGGCGAGACTTCCTTTCTTCGTCCAGACCTCACACCAAGGTCCTCTCTTTTGCCAGGTTGTTCTCAGGTCGACAAGACATCCCTGGGTTGCCGAGACTTCTTAGTGACCCTTTCTATTTTCCCCCCGAGCTCACCTCTTCATTCGGCCAGACACCTGAGTGTCGGTGAGACCTTTTACTAAAGGAAAAACATTACCCCGAGACCCCTCATCTCTGGTAGGAGTTGATTGATGTCACCCTGAATGCACTTTATTCTACCAAGCTCCTCACTCCTTTCGTCAAGACATCATCAAGTCAGGAAGACCTCATAGTGAGGCTCATTTGTCATATCGATATATCCTCCTATCACTGAGACTACACCGCATCAGCAAGACATTACTCTGATGGCTGGAAGCTACACTGATGTCTTTTATGTCGAGGAGATCCTCTGTTGGTCAGTGAGACCTCCTAGTGATGTTGGATCTTTCTCCCCAAGCTGGTTCCCTTTTGGCAAGACTTTAGTTGGTCATTGGGACCTCATGGCGATGGCTTCAACTCTTGGTGAGGCCCCTTTATTGTCAGCGAGACATTGGCCTATCGGCCAGACCTCTCACCGAGCTCCTTATCTTTTGGCGATGGGTTTATCTTCCCCTTTGTTGGGGAGACATTGATAGGTTGGTGAGACCTCATGGCAATCTCCTCCTCTCTCCGAGCTCACTCCTCTTCTCTGAGCTCGAGCTCCTTCAAGTCAGCAAGACCTTCGTTAGTCACCAAGACCTCACGTCAAGGACCTCTCTTTCGCCGAGTTGTTCACTAGTCGGCAGGACATTCCCGGGTCGCCGAGACTTCCTAGCGACCTTTTTGTTACACCAAAGGCTCCCTTTATTGGCAAGACCCTCTACATGGCTGAGACCTTATGTTGAAGGCCAAATCCTTTGGAAAGCTCCTTTTCCTATCAGGGAGACATCCTTACTTCAGCAAGACCTTTTGTTGAAGTTAAACTTTCTTGGCGAGGTCTTTTGTTGTCGGCGAAACACATATCGAGGCCCCCCTGTCCTTCGGCGAGACCTTTTCATTCACCGAGACATTATGGTGATTCTTCTATCCTTCGCCGAAACCATCATCTCCTGCCGAGGCTTCTTCATCTATCAACAAGACTCCCGAGTGTCGGTGAGAGATCATGCCGAAGGTTCTTTGCTTTGGCGAGGGCTTATTTTAGTCGGCATGACTTTTCTTTATCATCGAGGCATCTTAGTGAACTCAATCTCCTGCGCTAAGAGCCTTTAGAGTCAGGGAGACCTTTTGACTTCAGCGAGACCCTACAACAAAGCTTGCTTGCTTTGTCGATGCCGTCTCCTTTGAGTGGGACCACACCCCATCGGTAAGACATGTTGGCGATGATGCCTCCATTCAACGAGGCCCCTTGTTGGTTGGCGAGACATTGGCCTGTCGGCCAAACCTCTTGCCGATCCCTTTATCTTTGGGTGGGTATGAAACATTTCGGGGAGACAAGCTTCATTCGCCAAGACCTTATGGCGAATTTACTTTCTTTTTCTGAACTCTGATCCTGTCACCAAGACACCCTCCTTTTGGCAGACTGGGATCTTGTTGGGGTGACTCATGTGTCGGTGGGACTTCCTGCTGAACTTACTTCCTTTCGGCGACGCTGCTTCCCTTCGGTGAGACATTGTTCATCAATGAGACCTCCTAGCGAAGCCCGCTTTCATACACCAAAGGCATCCTTTCAGTGAGACTTCAAGAAGTCGTCGAGACTCTATCCTGAAGGAAAAAATCTTTCGCTAATATGCATATCCTTTTGTCGTCGGGACGATGATCGATGTCTTGCCGATAGGAACCTGTAGGTGAATTCCACTCGCCGTGACATTCTTGGGGTCTTTCTGATAGACAACACAGAAGTATATTTAACCAAATTCATTATGGGTCAGGGAGACCTTGATAATCTCATGCCGAGAGAATCCCAATGTGAAACATTCAGACTTGATGGAACCCCTGCTAATCGGTAAGACATCTGGAAGGTCTTGCCAACTTTCTCCTTAGAGAGTTTTCATGCCGAACTTGAACAAGGAAGGCTTCCAAGCTGAGTCCCCTATGACCTAGCATCAGATTCATGACTTTAGCCCTTGTACGAAAGCTCCATTTAGCCTTCTTGAACCTCTGTCACACAATTTTTCTTACCTGATTGAGCTTGTGGGTGAAAATTAGGTAACATTTTTGGTGGCCTTTGCTGGATGTTTGCTGCTAAACACAAAAACCAGTAGCCTAGGCCTATCCATTGGGCATGGATTCATTGGGAAAACTGAGGAATGGACCAAGAGCAGCTTTGTACATGGTTGTGACCCTCGTGAGACTCACTAGAACACTTGGAAACTTATTGAAAATAGGGAAAAACTGAAATAAAACTATTTATTTGTGTTGGAACAACACTTAGGGAAAGAAATAACAACTAACCTACCCTACACTAACCAATGAGAAATTGATCAAAAAAACCCATTGATAGGTTGGGTAAAATAACTGCCCTTTCTAAAAAATTTACAATGTTTTCCATGTTGGAGAACAACTAAAGAGAAATGAAGCATGCATGACAATCCAACAGATGGCTACAAGATCTCTGGCATAACATATTCGGGCTTACTAACCTTTTCATATGGAATGTAAACATTCTTGTTCTGAGGTGGAAAGGTAACTTGAGTGTGCTCCTCCTCAGCAGTACCCTCATGCTTGGGTGTAAGAGAGGTATCAATATCTTTTCTAGTCTCCATTTTGGCTAGATGCCTAATAGGGCAGCCTCTAGTAAGGGAAAAGCTTGCACTTGCCTTGCTAATCTTTTGCTCATGAGCTGCCATTCTATCACCTTGCTGGCTAGAAAGGTATAACCCCTGTGGCTGACTTGATGGAAGAGTAGTAGCCTCCCCAATATGCTCATGCTTTCCCAACTGAACACCCATTTCTTCAATGGAGAACAAAGAAATAGCTTCCTCCATCACATCTTCAATCAAATCATCAACCTCAAGCTCCTTTATAGACCAGAATGGAAGTTGCTCATAATTCTCATCATCACTGGAAGAGTTACATTCTGATTCAAGCTTGTCTTTTTCAATGCAAGGAGACAACAATTCAAGTGGTGATAAAATCTCAAGTTCCTCTGCATAATGGAATGGAATCTCCTCTAACCAGTTATGACTTTGCAAATCAAGCTCATTAGGCTCCTCCTGCTATTTCAGCATTCGTTCAAGTTTATGAACCTATTGTTCTAGTTCATCGTGACTATCAACTACTTCTGAGTCTTTGTAAGGATCAAAATTAGCTTCCTCTTCAAAAAACTCAATAGTATCTTTTTCAACCACAACATGTTCGAAAACCTCAAAGCTCTCACCTTGGAGGATAATATCAGGTTCAATCTCAGGCTTTTCTCCCTGAATTAAGGCCCTATTGTCTTCCTGGTTATCATCAATGAGCAATTCTCCAATGTCCTCCTGTTGTTCAATCATTTTTTGTTGTTGCTTCCTATATTCCTCTGTAGCTAGATGTAACAAATTTGGAATTCTAGTTTCCTTCATGGTGAATGAACTAACCTGATCACTTGGCTACTCTTCATCTACTTCTGGGACGTTAGAGCATGATTTGAGTTGCATGATAGGTGAAGGAAACTCACAAGGTGACTGAGATGGGACCTTCCAACTTGGAATCCTGAGGGTAGAAGACTTATTGATAGGCTCACTAAAGAGCTCGAAAGGCTTCTCTTGTTTAAAGCTAGGAAACCTATATTTGGAAGCCTCCTCATTCACTGGATGATTCAACATTACAGGAGGAGGTGAGCTGAAACTAGGAATGGAAAGGGCCGCATGTGTTTCATACCTTTGTTCTTGATAATCCAAATAATCCCAACTACCTTGTTCCTAAGAAGATAAGGATTTCATTTGCTCCTCTTTGGTTGTTATCTCTCTCTCAAGATCTTCTTCAACCTGACATCCCAACTCCTACTGCTGTGAAATAAGCTCTTTCTATTTCTTGACATCGACCAACATGTCATACATATAGGAGAACACCTTACTGACATCATTAATCTGTATATGTTCAAACTTCTGGCTCAAATCCCACAACACACGGTCAAACTACTAGAGAAGGTCCATTATACCTTGGCAAGGATGTTTTAAAGGCTGATTATATAAATAACCATGCTGGTTAGCATCAAAAACCTCCTCCTGGGGTTGATTTTGATTATATAATGACTGACATAAAGGTTGACCAGGAGTGGGAGGGTGGGAAACATGATGAAAATACTGGTAATCTGCTGATATCAGGTCATTTGACATAAAAATAGCAGGTTCTGCATAGTATGGCTGATGGGAGGACATATACACATGACTCTCATGGAATGGAGGTGGCAAGTCACTATATTGCTGATAACTAATCATTGCAAAGATAAGACATGAGGAATAACAAGCCTAAAGATCAAACCTTATTAATTGCAGACACCTGGGCTGCTGGAACCAGTTGTTATGAAGTTGGAGTCGCCATGATATGCTGATATTTTACCTCTAAAGGCCTGAAATTTACTAGCTGCATATCAAAAACCAGTAGTAGACATATAATTTCCAAACTGTCTGTTCGACAATCCCACCGAGCGTGCCAAAACTGTTATCTCTTGAAGTTGCACCCTTGTTGAAACTAATGTTCAACACCTCAGTGTAACATTGGAAGACCTCTAAAGATGTGGGTTTCTTGCAGACAGAGGTCAACCTCCAGAGAATGTCGGCTTCCTTTGGGTATCACCTAAACTATCAATTCTATAGGGGTAAAAGGAGAAGGAAAGCATACAAATGAAACTAAACTATGGTGATACACCGAATTGATGAGGAATTATGAAATGAAAACAAGATCAACATACACTTGGAAACTTAACTTCAACTATTTCACATACTCAACACAACCTCTTTTAGATCTATGCGTCAATCTTAACAAGCTCAATCTACATACACATCTTAGGAAGGAAAGATAAATTTCACAACTTTAAGGTATGAATGTAGACTTATAAAACATTGTTAAAGACTTGCATAATCAAAAGAAAAATATAGAAATGAGAGTAGTACAAACATGAACACTAGCTTCCAAGGTAAACTCTGTGTTGTATTCTAGATTCCAGTTGAGTTACAAAACATACATTTAGTAGAGAAAGGATTGATAAAAATCACTAACTCTTCAGAGTGTATAATCAGAACTATTTACAAAAAGGAAAAAAATGCCTTATATATCAAAATGTGTCAGCCCCTTAGGGCTTACAAAATATCAGGCCTCGGGATAGATCTCTTCCTAGATCTTTTGATTGAATTTAATGTTGCACCCTACGTGTCCATGTCGGTGAAGAGTCATCCCCTGCAGAAGCCCTCTTCAAAACTTTCTACAACCACCGCATTTACTTCTTGGTATCATGTCGATCTTTGAATCCCCCCCAATCGAGTTGCTTTGAATGCTCCCGAGCCTAGAATAGATACACATTGCTTTTCATCCTGTTGATCTTCTTCATCCTGGTGAGACTGCCATGGCTCGCTTTTAGATCTCTCTGGTTGGTTGAGCCTACTCCACTTAGATTCTTTGGGCGGTCAAAAGCTCCTTCAGTAGAATCACATGTCAGTGAGATACTAATCATGTCTCCCCGATGCGATTATATCTTTCTGTAACCATCGTCATAATATGGAACTATCGATGAGAGTTCTTAGTGACCCAAAAAGTCATGCGGATATCGCTCTACTTCGTTGAGATTACTCTTCGGCGAGTTCCTTTATGTCGGTGAGAATTCCTTTCTTCGCCCAGACCTCACACTGAGGTCCTCTCTTTCACCTGGTTGTTCTTAGGTCGGTAGGACATCCCTGGGTCACCAAGACTTCTTACCGACCCTTTTTGTTTTCCCCCTAAGCTCACTTCTTCATTCAGCCAGACACAGAAGTGTCAATGAGACATTTTACCGAAGGTAAAACGTTACCCCGAGACCCCTCATTTTTGGCAGGAGTTGATTGATGTCACCCTGAATGCACTTCATTCTACTGAGCTCCGCACTCCTTTTGTCGAGACATCATCAAGTTGAGAAGACCTCATAGTGAGGCTCATTTGTCATATCGATATCTCCTCCTGTCGCTGAGACTACACCGCATTGGCAAGACATTACTCTGATGGCTAGAAGCTACACCGATGTCTTTTATGTTGGGGAGACCCTCTGTTGGTCGGTGAGACCTCCTGGCGATGTTGGATCTTTCTCCCTGAGCTGGTTCCCTTTTGGCAAGACTTTAGTTGGTCACTGGGACCTCATGGCAATGGCTTCAACTCTTGGCAAGGCCCCTTTATTGTTGGCGAGACAGTGGCCTATCGGCCAGACCTTTCACCAAGCTCCTTATCTTTCGGCAATGGGTTTACCTTCCCCTTAGTCGAGGAGACATCACTAGGTTGGTGAGACCTCATGGCGATCTCCCCCTTCTCTCTTCAAGCTCACTACTCTTCTCTGGGATCGAGCTCCTTTAAGTCGCCAAGACCTCACATTGAGGACCTCTCTTTCGTTGAGTTGTTCACTGGTCGGCAAGACATTCCCAGGTTGCCGAGACTTCTTAGCGACCTTTTTGTGACACCGAAGGCTCCCTTTATCGGCAAGACCCTCCGCATCACTGAGACCTTATGCTAAAGGCCAAATCCTTCGGCAAGCTCCTTTCCCTATCTAGGAGACATCCTTACTTCGGCAAGACCTTTTGCCAAAGTCAAACTTTCTCGGCGAGGTCTTTTGTTGTCGGCGAAACACATATTGAGGCCCCCCTGTCCTTCAGCGAGACCTTTTTGTTCACTGAGACATTACGGTGATTCCTCTATCCTTCACTGAAACCATCATCTCCTACCGAGGCTTCTTTATCTATCAGCAAGACTCTTGAGTGTCGGTGAGAGATCATGCCAAAGGCACTTTGCTTTGGCGAGGGCTTATTTCAGTCGGCATGACTTTTCTTTATTGCCGAGACATCTTAGCGAACTCAATCTCCTATGCCAAAACCCTTTAGAGTCGGGGAGACATTTTGACTTCAGCGAGACCCTATAGCGAAGCTCACTTGCTTTGTCAATGCCACCTCCTTTGAGTGGGACCACACCCCATCGGTAAGACATGTCTGTGATGATGCCTCAATTCAGCAAGGCCCCTTGTTAGTCGGCAAGACATTGGCCTGTCGGCTAGACCTCTCGCTGATCCCTTTATCTTTGGGTGGGCACGAAACATTTCTGAGAGACAAGCTTCATTCACCAAGACCTTATGACAAATTTACTTTCTTTTTCTGAACTCTGATCTTGTCGCTGAGACACCCTCCTTTTGGCGGACTGGAATCTTGTCGGGGTGACTCATGTGTTAGCGGGACTTCCTGCCAAACTTACTTCCTTTCGGCGACGCTGCTTCCCTTCGGTGAGACATTGCTCATCGGTGAGACCTCCAAGTGAAGCCCGCTTTCATACACCGAAGGCATCCTTTCGGTGAGACTTCAAGAAGTCACCAAGACTCTAT
Source organism: Sequoia sempervirens (assembly GCA_007258455.2). Taxonomy (NCBI): domain Eukaryota; kingdom Viridiplantae; phylum Streptophyta; class Pinopsida; order Cupressales; family Cupressaceae; genus Sequoia; species Sequoia sempervirens. The sequence goes on along the minus strand of VDFB02049217.1, from coordinate 95,631,503 downwards.
CCCGAAGGAAAAAATCTTCTGCCGATATGCATATCTTTTTGTCGTTGGGACGATAATCGATGTCTTGCCGATAGGAACCTGTAGGTGAATTCCACTTGCCGTGACATTCCTGGGGTCTTTTCGATAGACAACATAGAAGCATATTTAACCAAATTCATTATGGGTCGGGGAGACCTTGATAATCTCATGTCGAGAGAATCCCAATGTGAAACATTCAGACTTGATGGAACCCCTGCTAGTTGGTAAGACATCTGGAAGGTCTTGCCAACTTTCTCCTTAGAGATTTTTCATGCTGAACTTGAACAAGGCAGGCTTCCAAGCTGAGTCCCCTATGATCTAGCATCAGATTCATGACTTTATCCCTTGTGCGAAAGCTGTATTTAGCCTTCTCAAACCTCTGTCACACAATTTGTCTTGCCTAATTGAGCTCATGGGTGAAAATTAGCTAATAGTTGAAGTGGATCCCAAAGAAAAACGAAGAAAATAATACTTATCAAACTCCAATAGTCAAAGGAACTATGGGGAAAAATCAAAAGGGGACTTCCATCCGTCAAAAGTATTCATTAATGCAAAAGAAATCTTTAGTATCAATGTACAAAGTATATGAAAAAGTTGGTACTAAATCCAATTAAAACTCCATATATCTACCTTTCATTGCTCATCATCTTATGTTTGGAGATTCAATTATTTTCTATCTAAACTATCAATTGATACATATTCATTCTTTTAAATTAAGAGAGTTTGACAAAGTTGCTCCAAAGAAAGAAACTTCTTTTAAAGTCAACAAGGAAGATGATGAATATGATCTAGATGCTCTTGATGAAGTGGAAGAAAATTTGGTAAGAAGATTGAAAAAGGGCACTAGCAAATACAAATGTAAGTTACCTTTCAATTGTTTTGATTATGGAAAGATAGGTCATTATGCTTCTAAATTTCCAATCAAAGTTTCAAATGACAAACATAAAGATCATAAAGGTAAATTTGTTAAGAAGAGTTATTATGTTAAAGAAGATAGTGGTGTATCTGATGATGAGGAATCACTATCTAGATGATGGAAGTGATGAATGCTTGTTCATGGTTTTAAATTTTTGAACTAATTCTACTAATCCTAAAATAGGTCATAGTATTGAAGGAACTATGTTGACTGATTTTCATGCAAGAGAGGGGAGAAACTATTGGATAATTGATAGTGGATGCTCAAATCATATGATAGGTGATAAGAGTAAGTTTTCTAAGCTTGAAAAGTATGATGGTGGTCTTGTTAAGTCTGGTGACAATACATCTTCTAAGATCTATGGAAAAGGTTCAATTAGTTTTAATGGAAAGCAGAAGATAGATAATGTACTCTATGTCAAGAGACTTCGACATAATATTTTTAGTGTAGGACAAATGTGTAGCAAAGAATACAATTTGGTGCTTTAGGATGATGGTTGTGAAATCAGAAAAGGAAGCTCTAGAACATTGGGTATAGCTGCAACAAGGACATAAGGAAATTTTTATTAGCTCAAAGGTGGTGGTGTTAAGTGTTTTATGTCATAAATCAATGAAAGTTGGATATGGCATAGAAGAATGGGTCACATCAATTTTGATAGCCTAGTGAAAATCAACTCTACTCAAGCTATGAGGGATTTTCCAAGAATTACAACTTGCCTATCAATGCAATTTGCAAGGAGTGACAGTTTGGAATGAAAACAAAGAAGAGGTTCAAAACTAAGGAATATTCTACCACTGGACATTTGGAGTTGGTGCATATAGACCTATGTGGACCTACCAAAACAAGAAGCTCTCAAGGTGACTGGTATTTTATGTTGTTGATAGATGATTACACTAGAATGACTTGGGTGACCCTCAAAGAAAAATCAAAAGCTCTAGATAAGTTTAAAGTATTTAAGTCTATGGTTGAGAATGAAATGGATTTTGAAATCAAATTTTTGAGGTTTGATAGAGGTGGTGAGTTCACCTCCAATGAGTTTAACAACTTTTGTGAAGATCATGGGATAAAAATACATTTATCATCTCCTAGGACTCCTCAACATAATGGACTTAAGGAAAGGAAGAACATGATAGTTCAAGAAGTGGAAATAACCATGATGAAGGAAGCAAATCTACCAGATGTCTATTAGAAAGAAGTTATTCATGCTATAGTGTAAATTCATAATGGAGGACAAGCAAGAGTGAACAGTTCAAAGACCCCCTATGAACTATGGTATGGAATACCTCCTATTGTGAAATATTTCAAAGTGTTTGGAATCAAATGTTATATCAGGAGAGACATGAAGAAAATCTAGAAAAGTTTGATGCAAGATCAGATGAAGGAATATTCCTTGGATACTCTACAAAGAGCAAGGCATACAAATGCTACAAAAAATATTAAAGAAGATAGTTGAAAGTGCAAGTTTGAAAGTGGATGAAGAATCTCATTAGAGCTCAGTGTTGATAGAAGGATATGAATATGATGAACCCCCTTTCTAAGAAGAAGAAAAAGAATAAGAGAAAGAGAAAGAGATAACAATGGAAGAGGAAGAAGCTCCAGAAAAGAATCCTAAGACTCCTAAGTATGTGCAAAGGAATCATTCTAAAGATCAAATCATTGGAGATAAGAGAAAAGGTGTACTAATAAGAAGAAGAGCTACTATGATAGAGGAATAGATAAAATTTTGTTTACTCTATAAGGTAGAACCTAAAACAGTAATTGAAGCATGCAAGGATGAGAGTTGGATCAAAGCTATGGAAGAAGAATTGAGGTAGATTGAGAAGAATCAGACATGGGAACTGGTCCCAAGAACAACAAACAAGAATGTGATAGGAACTAAATGGGTTTTCAGGAACAAACTAAATGAGAATGGAGAAGTTATAAGGAACAAGGCTAGGCTTGTATGTAAGGGCTACTCATAAGTGGAAGGAATATATTTTGAAGAGAATTTTACTCTAGTAGAAAGAATGAAAGCCATTAGGATGTTTTTGGCTTTTGCAACACATAAAATCTTCAAGGTGTATTAGATGGATGTCAAGTCTACATTTTTGAATGGTGAGTTAGAAGAAGAGATGCACATTGAACAACCAGAAGGTTTTCAATTATCAGAAGATTTTGATATAGTCTATAGGTTGAAGAAAGCTTTATCTGGACTCAAATAGGCTCTTATAGCTTCGTATGCAAGATTGGATAAGTACTTATTACAGCAAGGATTCAAAAAGGGTACCTTAGATAACAATCTTTACTTCAAGGTTGAGAGAGATCAAATCTTGATTATGGTTTTGTATGTTGATGATATGATCTTTGGAGGAAATGAAGGAATGTGTAGAAGGTTTGTAGAGGAGATGCAAGATGAGTTTGAAATGTCAATTTTTGGGGAGATGGATTTCTTCCTTGGGCTACAAATGAGTCAATATGATAAATGTATATTCATCTCACAATCAAAGTATGTCAAGGAAATGTTAAATAATTTCAAAATGGAGGACTCTAAACTAGTATGTACTCCCATGGTTATTGGTTGTAATTTGAGCAAACATGATGAATATCCTAAGATATATTAGAGTAAGTAAAAATCCATTATTGGTGGATTGTTATATCTAATTGCTACTAGGCTAGATATCATGCATGTAGTATGTCTTGTGGCAATATTTCAAGATCTTAGGGAATCACATGTGGCAACAGTCAAAAGGATATTTAGGTATTTGAAGGGAACTTTGGACTTTGGTCTATGGTATCCTAGGGATATTGATTTCTCTTTGAGTAGTTATATAGATGCAAATTGGGTAGGTTTTACAGATGACGGAAGAAGTACAAGGGGAGGTGCTTTCTTTCTTGGAAGAAGATTGGTTTTTTGGTTGAGTAAGAAGCAAGATACAGTGTCACTATCTACTTCAAAGGTAGAATATATTGCAATAGCATCTTGTTGCACATAGGTTTTGTGGATCAATTAGACATTGAAAGATATCAGAGTATTGTATGATGAACCTATTTCTATCTTGTGTGATAATACAAGTGTTATCAACATTTCAAAAAATTTGGTAATGCATTCAAGAACAAAACATATCTATACCTGGTATCACTTTCTAAGAGAGAAAGTTGTTGAGAATAAAGTGAAATTGGATTATGTGCCTAGAAAGGATCAAATATCAGACATTTTCACAAAATATATTCCAAAAGATACATTTGAGTATCTTAGGTAGAAGCTAGGGTTTATTACCCCTCCTTTCAACTAGATGCATGCATTGGTGCATCTGTCTAGGTGGGAAATTCAAGTTTTATTCTTTGTCCTGGACTAATGAAGTCTACCTCTTAGGGGGAGTAGGTAGTGGTTTCTTTGGTTGGTGCAGTCAGGGGGATCATATCTTGTGCCCTTAAGGGAGAGAGTGTATGGAGAGAGAGAAAGAGAGCAGTGGAGAGAGAGCAAGAGAGAAAGAGTAGTGGATAAAGTGAGAGAGAGTTGCTTATAGGCATTGCCTGAAGTGATGTATTCAGGTGTTTCCCTTTGCCATTGATGTCAAAGGGGGAGAAAGTGATGTCCAAAAAACACAGGGAGAGAATGAAGCCTGAAGAAGAAAGGGGAGAAAGAAATAATTCTGAAATGTAAGAAATGTCCAAGGGGGAGTGTTGATTGATGCAAGGTTTCTTTTGTTGTTGATGGTTTTTTAGAGCTAGTGTTGCCATCAATGACAAAGGGGGAGATTGTTGGAGATTGTTGCACTATGTTGTCATTAGTGTTTTCATTGATGTCAACCTATGTCAACCTCTAGTGTGGTGTTGAGCAGGTTTGCAAATGGGGATATTTTTGCAATATCTAGTGTGGTGTTGAAGGTTTTAATGCCATTATTGTCTGTACTAAAGGCTAAATGGCTATATGCATCACTAGGTCATTGTGTATCCAATCTATTATTGACAAACACTGGGGGTGGTTAGAGATATGCTTAAGCACATACTTCCAATGAGGGATCACAATCAAGCTAGTCAACTCATTCTGTATTGGCATCCACCCAATGTCAAGTGCTATCAATGTTTGTATGTATAATAAATTGAGATAGAATGAATAATCCAATAAATGCTCTAGTATTGTATACATGCTCTAGGAAAAAATGCATTCTACTAGTGACTCACGAAAAATAAAAGTATACATAAGTAATGTGCAATTCAAACCCAACAAAATTCTAAGGGAAAATAAGAGTAATAATTTGAGCTATCATAGAAAGTATTATATTCTATGGTCAGTGTTGCATCTCTTTATATTTTATCCAAATGCACATTAATATTCTTGAACTTATTGGAGGCTTTATAAATGATCTAATGCCTTTGTTTTTCTATATTTTATCCATCATATAGTTTTAATTTTTTCTACTATAAAATTTGTATTTGTTGATGTAGGCTTGAACAACCATTCTTTAGCGGGTTAGTTCAAAGTCTCTCTTATGATGTTTTGGGGTATTTCTTGTAAATATGGAATATTATAGTTGCATTCATATAGGTCAACTTTATATTTAAGCATATGTTTTTAACTCTAGGAATAATTCCACAATGATTCAATTTTATATAATTATTGTGTCCCATATATCTTTTAGATCAGAATAATCAATAAATGACTTGGGAGCATGCTATTTTAATATTCTCGATGACTAAATTTTTCCTTATGTTGTCTAAGGTGAACTGGTATTCATAATTTTTTAATATCTTCTAAGAATTTTTTAGAAAGGGGAGCAAGTTAAAAATTACAATGCACAACAAACTCAAAAGGAATGTTATTCATATACCTTTGTTGCCAATCTCTGTGGACAACAAGCTTCAACATCAACCATAAAATAATGATACTTAATGTAGCTACCTTAGTGTAAGAGAGAATAGTCTAAGAAAAGTTATAAAATAGAAAGCTAAGTTGCATCGCAAAACTATTAGATGCAGCTCACAAGAATGATCAAATGCAGCTCAGGAACTGCGATTGCGGCTAGTGGACTGTTGATTGCAATTCACCAGAGCAAATACGGCTCAGGTTCTAGTCGATTGCGGTGAACCTGAAAGATGGATGCAGTGAACGATAGTCAGTTGTGGCACCCGAATCTAAACCTGCAAAATAACAGAAAATTTACCAAAAATAAGTGACTTAACAATGGACCTATGATATGACCCTAGGGTTAGATTGATAAACCAAAAAGCTAAATAACCCAGATTTAACAAAAATAACCCAACATTAAAGAAAATCTAAGTATGTCCTAATGTAAATTAGTTGCATCGTTTGGCTGGTGATTGCATCATTCTATCTTTTGCAGTTGTGTCAAACTGTACCAACAACCTGCAAAATTAAAAAAATCGTACGAAATCTATAGAATTTTTTCCCTTCACGTCAGGTTCACCAAATGTAACTAAGGAAAAATTCAAGTTAGTAATATAAAGCATAAACAAACTAAACCCTAGCTAACAATGAAGCACAATGGAACATAAAAGCGCAAACAAATGAACAATCTCACCAGAACCTTCATGCACTCCATGAATCACCTTCATTGTCTCTCTCCATTTTGTTGTAAATAGTGTTTTCCCTCATATTTTTGTGAGTAACTATGACCTATGACAAAGACCCTAGAAAAATATTAAAGGATTGTACTCAACAATTGCAAGTGTACTAAAATATTTGCAAGCATGAAGTATGACAAATGAGGTTGACATTTCCTTTTTATAAAAAAGTTAATTTTGGATGAATGGCCAAGATTGATAGTTCACAAATGCCCTAAGATGGAAGGCTGAGATTAAATATGACAACTAGCAATTAGGGTTAGGGTAGAATTAGGGTAAAATTTGAAATACAGGGCTATGATTTAATTTTAGGAAAATTAAATCAAGGGATATGAATGCATGTGACAAGAGGATATTGGGCACGAAAAAAGAGATTATTGGAAAAAAAAATTAAAATTATTTGATTTATGAGGTAAAGTTGACCTTTTGAATTAAAAATAAATTTAATTCAAAAGTGGTGGGACCAGGACAATAAATAATGATTTTTAATTATTTACTTGGTGGGAAACTGGGAATGGGAATTTAAATAAATAATTTTATTTAAATTTGGAGGAAAAGACAAAAGAACAATTAAATAATAATGGGGACTATTTAATGTAGAAGAAAGTAAAATGTGAATAATAATTAAATAAATTGAGAAATTTATTTAATTATAGAGAGAGAGGGGAAATTAGTAATGTATTTAAACAAATGAATGTAATTTATCTATTTAAATAACCAGGAGGAATAAAAGATGTGAATTAATTAAATAATTAATAATTATTTAATTAATAGTTGAATTTGGACTATAGGGCATAATTAAATATTTTAATTATGTTGAGACGAAATATGATAAGACATAGAAAAATAAAGCTCGCAGGCCTAGGTTATTTTTATGTGTCTGTACAATAGTAAGTGTATAAACGAAGCCAAAAAACCATGGAGATGATCACCTCAAAATATGCCAAGGAAGTGGAGAAGAAAACAATGTCAACTGTCATCTAGAGAACCAATTAACTCCCCCTCAAGGCCCTCTAATCACCAATATTATCCTACGAGGACCTGATGATAGGCTAATCCGTCAAACACTAATGCTAGCTAAAAAGGGGACATTACATTCTATGTTTGGAGAGTCAAAGATTTTAAATCTAAACTATCAATTGATACATCTTCATGCTTTTAAATTAAGAGAGTATGAAAAAGATGCTCCAAAGAAAGAAACTTCTTTTAAAGTCAACAAGAAAGATGATGAATCTGATCTGAATGATCTTGATGAAGTGGAAGAAAATTTTGTAAGAATATTGAAAAAGGGAACTTGCAAATACAAAGGTAAGTTACCTTTCAAGTGTTTCGATTGTGGAAAGATAGGTCATTATGCTTCTAAATATCCAATCAAAGTTTCAAATGACAAACATAAAGATCATAAAGGTAAATTTGTCAATAAGAGTTACTATTTTAAAGAAGATAGTGGTGTATCTAATGATGAGGAATCATTATCTGGATGATGGAAGTGATGAATGCTTGTTCATGGCTTTAAATTTTGGAACTAATTCTACTAATCCTGAAATAGGTCACAGTATTAAAGGAACTATGTTGACTGGTTTTCATGCAAGAGAGGAGAGAAACTACTAGATAATTGATAGAGGATGCTCAAATCATATGATAGGTGTTAAGATTAAGTTTGTTAAGCTTGAAAAGTATGATGGTGGTCTTGATAAATCTGGTGACAATACATCTTCTAAGATATGTGGAAAAGGTTCAATTAGTTTTAATGGCAAAGCTTAAGATAGATGATGTTCTCTATGTCAATGGTCTTTGACATAATCTCCTCAGTGTAGGACAAATGTGTAGCAGAGGATACAATTTGGTTTTTAGGATGATGGTTGTAAAATAAAAAAGGAAGCTTTAGAACATTGGTTACAACTGGAACAAGGACATAAGGAAATGTTTATCAACTCAAAGGTGGTGGTGTTAATGCCAAGAATTACAAAGCCTATCAATGCAATTTGCAAGGAGTGATAGTTTGGAAAGTAAACAAAGAAAAGGTTCAGAACTAAGGAATAGTCTACCACTAGGCCTTTGGAGTTGGTGCATACAGACCTAAGTGGGCCTACCAGAAAAAGAAGCTCTCAAGGTGATTGGAATTTTATGTTGTGGATATATTATTACTCTAGAATGACTTGGGTGACCTTCCTCAAAGAAAAATTAGAAGCTCTAGGTAAGTTTAAAGAATTTAAGTCTATGGTTGAGAATGAAATAGATTTTAAAATAAAAATTTTGAGGTCTAATAGAGGTGGTGAGTTCACCTCCAATGAGTTTAACAACTTTTGTGGAGATCATGGGATAAAAAGATATTTATCAGCTCCTAGGACTCCTCAACAAAATGGAGTTAAGGAAAGGAAGAATAGGACAGTTCAAGAAGTAGCAAGAACCATGATGAAGAAATAAAATCTATAAAATGTCTATTGGAAAGAAGCTATTCATACTATAGTGTACATTCTTAAGAGAGAACAAGCAAGAGTCAACAGTTCAAAGACCCGCTATGAATTATGGTATAGAAAACCTCCTACTGTGAAATATTTCAGAGTGTTTAGAATCAAATGTTATATCAAGAGAGACATGAAGAAAATCTAGAAAATTTTGATGCAAGATCAGATCAAGGAATATTCCTTGGATACTCTACAAAGAGCAAGGAATATAGATGTTACTGTGATCCTAAATGTTTATCAACCCTAAATATGCAAAAACAACAATAATCCAATGAAAGAAAACACAAAGGGACACCTCAAGATTAGCCTAAGAAATTGTTAAAGCAAAGAAATAAGCTAAAATAAAGATTACAAGACGATTATACCTTCTTTGCTACTGAAATTCCTCGTTGGCTTTTGATTTGGATTGCTTTGTATGCTCCTTAGATGGCTATTGATGCAGCTAAATGCAAGATTAAGTAAATGGTGGGATGCAAATGCAAAATGGCTAAAATGGATGGCTAGATGAGAGAAAACTGAGTGCACAAAATGACAGCATAAGGTTGCAAAATGGCTAAGTGTTGAAAATTCCTTCGAGGAGGGGGTATTTATAGGGAAATTTGAATTCTCTAGAGAATTCAATGGTTGAGATTGAGCCACTGAGATCAAGATGTAGGGCTATGGTGAGTTGAGGAGTCACAAGCCCTCACATCTTGACATGTGGAATATGAAGTGGCTAAGGGTAAGATGATGTGTAGGTGATGTGGAAGGAGAGTACATGATGTGGAGGAAGGACAAGTACCTTCCAAGTACTTTGGGGAGTGAGAATATTTCCTCAAAAAGGAACTTTTGTCCCCAAGTGAGAATGAAAGTGACATTTGAGGAATTTTGGAATTCCTCAAAAATCTCCATGGGAAATGAGAAAGTGGTTGGAGAAATAAATGTGAAATAAAAATTCACATTCTTAGGAGAATCTAATGGATAAGAGAGGGTCTCCAAAAAGGTGGGAATTGGTCACATGTGGATGAGGTGACAAGTCAAATGTTCTAGAAGCCTTGGTAGATAAAATGTGAATTAAAAATTCACATGGGGAGGAGAGAGACCTAGGATGAATAAATGTGAATTAAAAATTCACATGGGAAAGAGGGTCAATGCTAAGAAAGGAAAATGAAAAGGTTGACTAAAACGTGGTGCTAAAAGTGGCTAATGACTTTGATTAAGGTTGTATAAATACCTGATTAAGGTAATTAATGAGAAATTAGAAGCAAGTGCAAATATAGGAGGATGTGACATTAATCTTTGATTAAGAGAATGCACATCTTAATCATGAATTAATTAAATTAATCCAGATTAGAGAGGGATTATGGAGGATGTGACAAGGAGAGAGAAAAGAAGAATTTTAAATTGATTTTAATTCAAAAAGGGTTAAGATGACTAAATTAAATAAATTGGTGTATTCATTTAATTTAGAGAGGAAAAAGGTGTAAGGTAAAGCATTTAATTGTTAAATTAAATACTTTAAAAACCTTACGCGGGAAGTGTAATATTAATTAAATAAATTAATATTGGTAGAATAGATAAATAAAGAGGTAAATTTGATCATATGGGAGCGATCAAATTTGGATGTCTACATTTTACCCCTCTTTGAAATACTGTTAGAATAACAGTGTTTCGAAGAAAAATAAAATGTCAGTGGTGAACAAAGTGATAGGGCTTGATGCCCCAGCATGAAATAGGTTGAATGAGTTGCCCAAGCGGAGGGAAAAAAGGAGGGAGATACCCTAGTGACTGCCATGAAGGGATGAAGGGAAAATGGTAGGCTATGCCCCCTCGGGAGGGCAGTTGGGGAAGAAAAGGGGCCCTAGACGACTTCTCGATAGGAAGAAACGAAAGACACCATTAGATAGAGCTCAAAAAATAAGCAACTTTTACTTTTGAATGAAGTCGATCTGACGCACAGTTTGCAAATGGCGGCCCCGGTAAAGGAGGGAATTAGTTGGAGGAAAAAAAAGTTAAATAAAAGGTAATTCTTAAAATTACCTTGTCACATTGTCACTGTAGCAGTTAAGAGAAGAGGAGAGGAGAGGAGGAGAGGAAAGAGCAACGATGTCATAGGATTACGACTCAGATATCATTCACCAGGCAGACGAGGTATGGAGGTGCCACACCCACTATGTGGTGCCCCGCCAGGTTAGTAATAAAACCCCACTTATGTATTTTAAACATTTATAGCATATTTTAGAATGTTTAAAGAAAATATAAAACATGACTTTTATTTGTGGGATAGAATAGAAAAATAGGTAGACTGCATTTTTTGCAACTGAGTAGGGAAAAAAACAACATTTAGAGGGGGGCCCAATGCTGGGAAGGGAAAATTCACCTTGGACCGGGGTAGGGCCACCCCACGGCAGGGTGTATCCACCCTGGGGTAGGTGTGTGTACGCCCCGGGGAAAGGGTGTGTACGCCCTAGCTCAGTACGGAGTCGCCTCGGCTTAGGGCAGAGTTGCCTCGGTGTTGGGGGCGCATCTACGTCGGGTCGGGGTGGAATTTCCCTAGGACCGGGGTGTGTCCGCCCTGAGTCGAGGGCATGTCCGCCCCGACTTGGGGTGATAGCGCCCTGGCTTGGGGGCGTGTTTGCCCCAGCTAGGGGCGGAGGCACCCTGGCTTGGGGCGGTCGCGCTCTGGGTTGGGGGTGTGTCCGTCCCCGCTGGGGGTGGAGGCACCCTAGCTTGGGGCAGTTGCACCCCGGGTTTGGGGCATGTTAGTCTCAGCTAGGGGTGGAAGCGCCTCGGCTTGGGGCGGCAGCGCCCCGGGTTGAAGGAACATCCACCTCAACTGGGGGTGGAAGTGCCCCGGGTCTGGGGTATATCCACTTGGCTTGGGGCGGAGGTGCCCCGGGTTGGGGACATGTTTGCCCCAGCTAGGGGTGGAAGCACCCTAGGTCAAGGCGTGTCTGCCCCGGGGCTGGGGCGCATCCACCTCGGACTAGGGTAGTTCCGCTCTAATGCAAGGGCGCATTCGCCCTAGTGTGGGAGTGCCTCCAGGTGGATTTAGTTTCGATGAGGGTAAAGTGGGAAAAAATAAGAACAAAATAAAAGAAAAGAAAAGAGAAAAATGAGCAATGTCCCAGGGCCAGGAATATGGTGCACTGACAATCAGGTAATATGGATGTAGGGTTTCGGGCGATTACAGACACATGAGCAGTAGTTGGAGGTATTGACAGTGACCACAGTGGCCATGACCAGAGTAGATCATGCAGCATTGGATCATGTAGGGTTATTGCACTTTTTATAGGTTCTGGTGATGAGGGCACATCAAGCGATGCTAATAGTAGTGATAGAGAGATGGAGTTCAGAGACATCGATGTTTCATCTACCGATAGGGGAGATGACAGTGATGCTGGAGGATGTATGGTGCATCCTGAAGTTGTCGATAGCGAGACTGTTAGTTAGTGATGTGGTATCAAGAGGGGTGGAGTTAGATCACACTATGTCAGTGTTATTTGGAGATGTGGATTTTCCCATACAAGGTGAGCAGTTGGACCTAGTCAGATGCTTGTCATTGGGGGTATCACCCCTACCATTATATTTGGGTGGACTGATTAGTGGGATATTTTTACTGGATCGTAGCAGGAAATTTTGCAGTCTACGATACATGGAGGTGATTCGACATATTGTCGAGTGGCACGAGGGCCAAATCTCGTGGGGTACATGTGTATTAGCGCAATTATAGAGAGATATGCATGTGATCTACTACCGGAACTCAGTGAGTTTGACACACACGACCCTACTATAGGTGTGGGCATAGGAGCATATTATTGTGATGAGACCCATAGTGGTTAGGGAGGGAGATGAGGATGATAGAGAGCCTATGGCCTGGGGGTATGGGGAGGTGAGGGGTTGGGTTTTGCGGTATGAGATGCAGGGGGATATGGATGGGTGGAGGAGAGTGATAGATGGCCTATAGGAGAGAGACATATTATGGCATCTGTATATGTATCAACAGTTCAGGGGGTGGAGGGAGTAGGAGGAGAGATAGAGGGGTTAATTTATGAGTCGGTGCGTCTTGATTAGGAGTCTATCGTGCATAGTGGAGATGCATCGACCAGACAGAGTGTTGAGGCAGTTTGGGTTGATACAGGATATTCCAGAGGCACCCGTTAGGTATCGTCGACTCACCAGAGAGTGACCATGGGGACCTTCTTTGAGACCGATGGATGCCAGAGTGGCATGGGCGGTGACAGTATAGGTGCCTTAGGGAGAGTTGTTTGGGTGGAGGACATAGGAGTGATGATATGATATGACCAGTGGTGGCACAACCACCAATGGGACAGGATTACACCATTGGTGCCTATTGTAGGAGCCATAGGATTTGGATCAGAGGATGAGCGCCAAGGGGCAAGGGAGGGTAGGGAAGTGAGATAGCAGGAGGATGCAAAGGGTGTTGGTCAGCAGGGTAGAGGAGAGGATGAGGTTGAGGTGGTAGGACAACCATAGAGGAGGAGGAGGAGACAGCAGAGGAGGGATAGGGTGGAGGTGGACGTATCAGGACCCATTGGTGGGAGAGATGCAGGATGACAGGAGGGTGGGATAGGTCTAGAGCTATATGTAGTAGGACAAGATGAGCTGGAGTTAGAGATGATACGCGCAGTGGAGGGTGGGGCTGGTTTGTAGACGGGCATAGGAGGTAGGGTGTGGTGGAGGACAATGTTGGTGCGGGCTGAGTAGGAGGAGATGGGAGGGGGTGGACAACATGATGGAGCCCAAGAGGAGATTGAGGCCAGGGGTGAGTCCAAGAGTAGGAGATGACAGAGGAGGGTGTAGAGCATGGTAGAGCAGGAGGGGATGGAAGGGGGTGGATAGCAGGATGGAGCCCAGGATGAGATTGAGGCCAAGGGTGAGGCAGAGAGTAGGAGATGATAGAGGAGGGTGCAGAGTGTGGTAGACCAGGAGGGGATGGGAGGGGGTGGACAGAAGGATGGAGCCTAGGAGGAGATTGAGGCCAGGGGTCAGGAAGAGAGTAGGAGATGACAGAGGAGGGTGCAAAGCGTGGTAGAGCAGGGGCCTCCCATTGTAGAGATAGGGGGAGCGAGGATGAGGAGCAACCATAGGGGGAGGCAAGTGCTATAAGAGAGCTGAGGAGACTGATGAGAGTTGGGAGGCACAGTCAGCCATAGAGAGTTCAGGTCCACCCCACTATGGAGGACTAGGAGACTCAGCAAGAGAAAGAGTGTAGGGGGCGATGATGCTATGGAGATAGATGGAGACATTCTAGATATTTTGGATGCAGAGCCATTCGCGGTGGTTCCTTGCATGGCATTAGAGGATCCTATTGCTTAGTCGAGAGATACTGTGGAGAGGCTTTAGATGACAAATTTGAGGTTGAGGATAGTTGAGGTGGAGGTGATCAGACTCAGGGTCGAGCTATCGAGGGTACCAGTGGTAGGTCAAAGAGATTATAGATTTATGGTTGACCTCCTATCCACATAGGTAGAGGTGATGGGGAGGGAGAGAGATGGACTACAGGCTGACATACAGAGGGTACAAGATGAGTTGGTTGTTGTTAGTTGGGACCGTGACATATTACAGGAAAAGATGGTTATATTACAGGCTAGGGGGGAGCCAGAGGGGGTGACAGATCAGGGGTCAATAGGCATTGGACAATAGTTATATGATCTCCTGTGAGAGCAAGATGAGCTACATCATAGAGTACATTGTTTAGAGTAGATAGTTAGAGATATGGGTTGATGCAGGAGAGAGGGGGAAAGGTGAGAGAGTAGGCCCATATTATGCAGGCAGAGAGAGATGTAGCGTAGGCACAGGTGCAAGCTATGGAGGCAGAGAGGGATGTGGTGCAAGCACGAGTTTAGGTTTTGCAGAGTGAGAGAGAGTTGGTAGAGGCACAGATACAGTCTCTTCAAAGGAGGAGAGAGGAGGCAGTTGTAGAGGTATCGTCATTGCAGAGAGAGCGAGATGCATCAGGTTTCAGAGTATATGAGCTATAGAGGGACGGGGATGTAGCAGTGGCACAGTCATAGGCCACATAGAGGGAGAGAGATGTTGAAGAGGTGTAGATGCAAATACTACAGGGAGAGCAGGACACAGCAGTGGCTCAATTGCAGTTAGTAGAGAGGGAGAGGGATGCTACAGAGATGAGGATGTAGATGTTGCAAGGAGAGTGAGACATAGCAGTGGCATAGTTGCAGTCAGTACAGGTTGGTGACGTGATAGGGGCAGATATATAGGTGTTATAGGGGGAGAGAGACAGCAATTGCTAGGGCAGTGGTTGTCGAGGAGATGAGAGATTGGGTTCAGGAAGAGATGGCGTAGTTACGATTATCCCAGGACGCCTGGGAGCAGGAGAGGAGAGTGATCACTAGATATCAGGATAGGTATCACTAGGAGCAGAATTTTGCTTGAGTCTAGGTTGCTGAGCAAGAGGAGAATGCAAGGGAGGTAGGATTTTGGATGGCCACATATTATCATGCAGTTCCAGACCCAGCACAGTGAATGTTCTAGTATGTTCAGTAGACACCACAGATGCCAGCACCATCCCAGATTATGGGGACGTGGACCCAAGGTTTCAGTGACTCACTGGGGATTTCACCAAGTAGGAGATCAATACTTGATTATCCTCAGAGATCAGATGTGGGAAACTCATTTGGTAGATGACAGGCTACTGAGTTGTTCACAGGTGCAGGGTGGATGGATAGGTCATAGTGACAGTGGTTATTTATAAGACCTTGTACTGGTATTTTTCTCTGATGATTTTTGTATATGGTGGTCATAGATATGATGACAATGGTGACATTATTATGATATTATTCATGTGATAGTCATGATTTATGAGATGTACTTTGGACTTTTGGTATATTTATATATGATATATGATAGTCCTTATTGACACCCTATTCGTGTGTTGGATGAGTGATCGTGTTTATGCATTTGTGGACTATGGATGATTTTATAAATGCAGATGCTTATATGATGATATGATGTATGCATATGTTTTATCTATGATGGCTTACGTAGATGTTTATGTATGGATGCTTATGTGATTTATTGACCTGTATGTATATGTGTATGATGGCTTATGTAAATGCTTTTATGAATGTTTTATACATGCAGGATGTAATATATTATGAGTATAACACTTTGTGATACAAGTGGTGATGTATGTGTGATTCTAACATATTACGATGTAGGTGGCGATGTATGTATGAATAGTAGAATGAACCTAATATGTGTAGATGATAATGCATGTGTAATGGAGTTAAAGCTGTAATGAATCAACAATAGTAAATTATGAAAGGTAATAACACATGGTCATAAGCATCAATAAGGACTGACATGAAAAGAAAAGAGGGGGGAATATGTATGTGTAGTGATTGTGGAAAATGGGTGTAATTTGGCACCTGTCAATAACTTTTAGTATCTTGAGAAGAATGGGAGAGAGAGGGGTAAGTATTTGCACAACCAAAATCATAGGGTGAATGTGATGCAATAGATGATGAAGTGCAATCCTAATATGATTTTCCATCTTCGGAGCATTGATTTTTGCTATATCATAAGACACCAAGTGCCAAGGTATGGGCAACCAAGGCGAGTTAGCATCTAATGCATGAAACAAACACACAAACAAGAAGGCTATCCCAACACCCCAAAGTAGTGAAAACTTTGGTCAAGCCAGGCATTGGGATAACCACAAGCACAAAGGGATGTCCCAATGTAAAATAAGATCACAGGGATCTTGGTGGGTACTACGTGGGACAACCCAGCAGACAACAACAACAATAAAAGATCAAGATATGCCCCTATGTGAATCAGCTAAGACACACCATAATATGATAGATTATGGTGATCTTAACTAATTATAATAGGGAGCTCAAATGATAAACAAAAACCAAAAGTATCAAAAGATCGCAATCAAATTTCAAACATCCTTTGCCATAGGATCGATAGGATGGATGAGGTTTATGAGGTCTGTTAGGAAGGATGCATCCTGTTGAGACTGATGATGGATACTAAACTAAAAGATCAATATGTCACGGGATATTCATAACCGGTTGGATTTTCTGATACTAGTGGATCTCGTTGGTTAATAACTAGCTAGATAAGGGCATAGCTTAATGACACAATACAAGATAAACAAGCCACAAGACAAAGGACAGACACATCCTACAGACCTAGGGGCTTGAGGACCGATCAAAAATTAGCCTTGCCTATGTGAAAGCACAGAGCCCTCGTAGTTCTTGAAAATACTATGGATAAAGCAAAAAGAAGACAATGGTGACCGGTGCTGAGTGACACAAGACACACAAATGCCCCATGGGAGGATCAAATGATCAACCCTGCCTACGTGAAAGCGTAGGGGCAACGTAGTTTGGAAAATACAAATGAAAACCAACCATGGATAAAATAGAAAAGGGGAGGATGAAGACAGATGTTGGATGACCATCATGGGATGGTCAAAATTCCATGGGGGCAGATCAAATGATCAACCTTGCCTACGTGAAAGTGCAGGGACAACATAGTTCGACTAAGGACAAGAAGATCAATGTGACAAGATGAGATCTAGATGGAGACCGACACGATTGATGATCCTATATGATGACACCAATTGGTTGATGATCAAATTAATGACACAAGTTCAGAGTGGGATACCAAAAAGCTCAGGATGAGGGATAGCCAAGGTGGACCGTTGGTGCAGGAGCACCTAGGTTACATTAGGTGGCACTAGGAAAATTTGGAAGCCTAGCATGAAATTTTGAGATTGTCATACTTTAAGATCATGTTGACCATTTAATTTTGAATTATAATGCTTCTTAGTTGTTTAGGAGTGATCAGGAGGGAGTTGGTAACTCATGTTTCATTGTTGTTTAGGAGTTAACAATAATTGGCAAAGGTGGCAAAATGGGACATTTTGCACCTTTTGCCACTTGATTGTGAAAATGTCTGACCCAAGGGATTGGTAACTACCTTGGAGAGGAGTTATAAGGTGTTGCTCTAACTGAGAGCAAGGTTGGTTGGTTGGAAAACTTCGTATCATTTTTTTTGGAGTTTGCAGATTACATGGAAAAGTAATGAAATTCTTGCAATTTTCTGGTTTTTAGTTCTTATTATTGTGTTAATGGAGGGTTCCAAGCATTGAGTAGTGTGTGGCACATGTAGTATTCATTTTACAAGTTTTTTGTGGTCATTAGTGGTGTTTTTTCATCGTTTCCTAGCTTTGTTCTTAGTAGGTTTTGCTTCTTTTCATTACTGATCAGTCTAGCAGGCTGATAATCATGGAGTCTTAGACCTCTATCTTCCACTATACCTAGTGTATAGTCTATGGGGAATGAGGCTAAGATCCATTCCTGTATATAGAATAGGTTTAGGAGTTTGTAGGAGGCAAGGTTTCATGGAAAAGGTCTTCTCCTAGGTGAGCTTGATTGTGCCCAGCTAGGAAAGACAGTGAAAACAAACACTAACACAATAGAGGTGACCATTCCCTGGCAATCCAAGGTGTGTGGTGGTTGTAGGAGGCCTTATAAAGGCTTGGTAGGAAGCAAGAGATCTCACCAATCCGTTTGGTGGTTGAAATAAGCAAATAGTTCACTATGAGGTCAAGAAATGGCCTAAAAAGCCCTAATTCCTACAAAAAAAGGGTTATGCCTGTGTACGGCCTGTGGAGACCTATAACCTCAAAAATCTTGGAGAGGTAGGAAAATAAACCAGGGTCCCTTTTGGAAGATTGTGATGTTCTGTAGAAGGATTGGAGTTTAAGCCTACTTTCTCGGGTTAGGAGGCCTAATTGGGGCTCAAGGGCTAGTAGCCCTTCTTAAACCCTAGAATAGGGTTTGGTGGAAGAAATGGAGAATTGGAGTCTTGTGAATGATCAAGAACCTTGGAGGGATGGTTTTGAGGCCATGGGAGGAATTACACACCCCTGCAACAAGTTAGTGAGGTTTGGAGGGTTAGCTAGCCTTTAGGAAGATTAAGGGCCAAGGAGAGAATGGAGGAGAAAGCACCAAGATTGGCTTGGTTAGGGGAATGTAGATGATAGTAGGGTTGGCCAAGAGAACTAGGGGTGCCTAACAAGCAATAGGGCCTATAGGTTAAGAAGGTGGAGAGTGATACCAAAGGGGTTTGCCAAGGTGTGACCCAGAGCATGGGATAGTGAGTGTTCCATCCAACCCTACCCTATCAGATTGGTATCAGAGCAAGTAAAAGATTTGGGATAGAATCTTGCATGTTAGACCTTGAATCTAGTGGTTCTACCATCATGGTGACAAATTCTGAATTGGCTAAGATGGTTGAAGAACAAGAGGAAGACAATAAACAATTGAGGGAAAGAATAGCCCAACTTGAGCAAGCAGTGAGGAGTGCACAATTTGAAGGAAGGATACCAAAGGAAGAAGAGGTTGCAGAGGAAGACAAGACCCTTGAACCTGACCCTGTTCTAAAAGAAGAGCCTTTCTTGAAGGCATTGAAACCTTTGAGTGGAAAAGCACTTGAAGGCATACCACTTTTTAGTGGAAAAATGGAAGTTGATCTAGTCATGGACTAGATAGAGGGAATGGAAAACCATTTTGAATGTGATGGAGTCACTGAGGCATAGAAGGTAAAGGTGGCCAAATCAAGACTAAGAGGTTCTACCTTGACATGGTGGAAATTTGTTTAGACAGAGAGGGAAAAGGAAGGCAAGCAGCCTATTTCAACTTGGAAAGGAATGGTTGCCAAAGTGAGGGAGGCATACATGCCTGATGATTATGAGATTCAGTTACACAAGAAGAGACAAAGCTTAAGGCAAAAAGACCAAGATGTGAATACCTATACAGAGGAGTTCCAAAAAATTTGTATGAGGTCCAATGTTTCAGAAGATGAAAGCCTCAAGGTGGCTAGGTATCTTAATGGCTTGAAATGGAACATTCAAGAGGAGATGGCTCTTCTAAGTCCCAAGACTATTCACCAATGCTATCAGCTGGCTATCAAGATTGAGGAAAGGAACAAGAGGAAGCAAGACCAGGCTTCTAAAGGTAGAGGAAAAGGCAGAGATCAAAGAGATCAAAGAGGGCAGTGAGGTGGCTACCAAGGTAGAGGCAATGACCAAAGGAACCAAGGAGAGTTTAAATCCATAGATCATGGCAATGAAACACCTTCTAGAGGAGGGTATAATAGAGGTAGAGGACCTCAAGGTGGTTCAAACAGAGGAAGAGGAGTAGGCAGGAGCAGTTCTTACTTTGCAAACATGAATTGCTACCATTGTGGTCAAGTAGGTCATCCTGCTTATAGGTGCTCGGAGAAAGCATCTTCATCAAGCAATGAGAAGAGAGTGGCTTATGCACAAGAGGACACCATGAGTCCTAAGTCATCTGAGGTCAGTCATATTGAATCTAAGGTAGGAGAGAATTTGATGTTCAGTAGAGTTTTGATCAGACAACCGGTCAAGGAAGAACCAAAACAAAGGAGAGCTCTATTTAGAGTAAGGTGCAAGATACTTGGTAAAGTATGCAAGATCATAGTAGATTCTGGTTCAACAGACAATATAATCTCAGAGGAGGCAGTAATGAAACTAAAATTGGAGAAGGTACCCCACACTAACCCCTACAAGGTCACATGGCTAAACAAAGGGAAAAGTGTTTTAGTGAATAAGCAAGTAACGCTAGAATTTTCCATTGGAGGGTACAAGGACAAGTTAGTTTGTGATGTGTTACCCATGGATGCATGCCATCTACTATTGGGCAGACCATGGCAATATGAAAGAGGTGTCATATATGATGGGAAAGATAATACTATCTCATTGAAGAAGGATGGAAAGACTTTCAAGTTGCAGTCACTATCAGAAGAAGAAGAGGGACAGTCAAAGACACCAAGCATCATGCTAAGTAGTGGGAAGGAGTTCCTTAACAATCTACATCAAGGGGGTGAAGGATATGTGGTTATGTTACAACCTAAAGAAGAAGACAAGGCTGAAGAGACAGTCTTACCGGAAGCAGTCCAAAAGTTACTTGAGAAGTACAAGAGCATAGTTAGTGATGGTGCACCTGCAACCCTACCACCAAAGAGAGCCATAAGTCATCAAATTGACTTCATACCTGGAGCCTCATTGCCTAACAAAGCAGCATACAAACTTACACCAGATCAGAATCTAGAGGTAGCTAGATAGGTACAAGAGTTGTTGGATCAAGGATTGATTCAAAAGAGCATCAGCCCATGTGCAGTACGAGTGGTCTTAGCAACAAAGAAAGGAGGTAAGTGGAGATTATGCACTGATTCTAGAGTAGTAAATAGAATCACAATCAGATATAGATTCCCTATCCCTAGGATTGAAGACTTGATGGATTGTCTTGGAGGAGCTCAGTACTTCACCAAGTTGGATCTCAAGAGTGGATACCATCAGATTAGAATCAAGGATGGAGATGAGTGGAAGACAAGTTTTAAGACAAATGATGGGTTGTATGAGTGGAGAGTTATTCCATTTGGCCTATCTAATGCCCCTAGCACATTCATGAGGCTCATGAATGAAGTGCTTAAAGACTTTATAGGGATATTTGTGGTAGTGTATCTTGATGACATCCTCATATACAACAAGACAGCAGAAGAGCATCTAAAACATGTGGAGTTGGTTCTTAGAAGGTTGCAAGAGGAGAAGTTGGCAATCAATCTAGAGAAGTGTGAGTTCTTTAAGCAAGAGCTTGTCTATTTGGGTTTTGTAGTGTCCAAAGGATCATTGAAGATGGATCCAAGCAAGGTGGAATCCATCCTAAACTGGCCTACTCCAACCACAGGGACAGAGGTAAGAAGTTTTCATGGATTGGCTCAATTTTATAGAAAATTCATAAGGAACTTTAGTGGCATATGTGCACCAGTCCTAGATACAATCAAAGGAGGTTTAAAAACTAAGTTTAGATGGACTCAAGAAGTTGAGAAAGGGTTTGAGAAACTGAAACAAGAAGTGGCAACTCAACCTATTCTTTTGTTGCCTAGCTTTGACAAGTTGTTCACTGTTGAATGTGATGCAAGTGGAGTGGCAGTAGGAGGAGTGTTAAGTCAAGAGGGCATGCCTATAGCCTTCTTTAGTGAGAAGCTCAATGAAGCAAAGAAGAAATATTCAACCTATGACTTAGAACTTTATACTTTGGTTCAGTCATTTAGGAAATGGAGGCATTACCTTCTACCCAAGGAGTTTGTAGTTTTTACTGACAATCAGGCACTTAGTTTTATCAACACTCAAGAGAAGTTGAGTAATAGGCATTTGAAATGGATGGAATACATCCAAGCTTTTACCTTCACCATCAAGCACAAGAAGGGACAGCTAAACAAAGTAGCAGATGCATTGAGCAGGAGGCTGTTGACAGTGCAGGAGATACAAGTGAAGAGCATAGGGATTGACAGTTTCAAAGATCTCCATGGGGAAGATGAAGACTTTTCAGAGGCCTACAAGGTATGTTTAGATTTTGAGAATCATTTTCATAGCTGGTATTCTGAGTATACTTTGCAAAGTGGGTTATTGTTTAAAGGAAATCAGTTATGTGTTCCAAGAGGGTCAATGAGGGAAAATCTGATTCAGGAAAAGCATAATGGCAGTCTTAGTGGACATTTTGGCATCAACAAGACTTTAGAACTAGTGCAAAGATTCTATTACTGGCCTAAGTTGGCAAGAGATGTTAGGAAGTATGTGGAACAATGTGTTGTGTGCATGAAAGCTAAGGGAGGAGCTAGTAATGTTGGTCTATATCAACTCCTACCCATTCCTAACAGACCATAGGAGTGTGTGAGCATGGATTTTATGGTAGGCCTTCCTAAGAACAAGACTAGTTTTGATAGTGTTTATGTAGTAGTAGACAGATTTAGCAAAATGAGTCATTTTGTTCCCTGCAAAACTACTCATGATGCTAGTTACATAGCTCATATTTTCTTCAAGGAAGTTGTAAGTATCCATGGATTGCCTTTGAGCATTGTTTCAAACAGGGATGTGAAGTTCATGAGTCACTTTTGGAAGACTCTATGGAGAAGATTAGGTACCAACCTATCTTTTGGATCAGCTTACCATCCTCATACCGATGGTCAAACATAGGTGGTTAACAGGGTGCTAGGTAATCTTCTAAGGTGCCTAACTAAGGAGTATGGACAGACATGGGATATGGTTATCTCACAAGCTGAGTATGCATAAAATGATAGTGTGAACCAGACCACAGGGAAGAGTCCTTTTGAAGTTGTGTATGGGATGCACCCAAGAGGCATATGTGAGCTCAGAGATCTTGGAGCTATGGAACAAAGAAGTGGACATGCAAAAGACTTCAGTCAGACCATGAAGGATATTCAGGAGCATGTAAAGAGGACAATCACTGAGGCTACACAAAACTTGAAGGAGAAGGCAGATTTGTCAAGAAAGGATGTGAAATTTGCAGTAGGGGACTATGTCATGGTCCACCTTAACAAGTCAAGGTTGCAGAAGGGAATGTCAACCAAGTTGCAGATGAAGAGAGTGGGTCCATGCAAGGTATTGGCCAAGTATGGAAAGAATGCCTACAAGGTGGAGTTACCTACCGATCTTGGAATATCACCATTTTTCAACATAGCTGACTTGATCAAGTATAAGGGGATAGTAAATGATGTGGATCAGAATAGTAAGGAGATCTTCAAGGACATCAGCAATGTATCCTTACCTAATCAAGACAAGCCTCAAGTAGAGAAGATCTTGGAGTCAAGAGTGAAGAAGGCTACAAGACATCAGGTGTACATGGAGCACCTTATCAAGTGGAAGAACAAGCGTGAATCAAAAGCCACATGGGTACAAGAAGATCAGTTCAAGAAGTTTGGTATTGACCTAGCATTGGTCTCTCCTTCCATTCCTTAGTGTTTGGGCTGAGAGGGGGAGAATGGTGCAGGACCACCTAGGTTACATTAGGTGGCACTAGGAAAATTTGGAAGCCTAGCATGAAATTTTGAGATTTTCATACTTTAAGATCATGTTGACCATTTAATTTTGAATTAGAATGCTTCTTAGTTGTTTAGGAGTGATCAGGAGGGAGTTGGTAACTCATGTTTCATTGTTGTTTAGGAGATAGCAATAATTGGTAAAGGTGGCAAAATGGGACATTTTGCACCTTTTGCCACTTGATTGTGAAAATGTCTGACCCAAGGGATTGGTAACTACCTTGGAGAGGAGTTATAAGGTGTTGCTCAACTAAGAGCAAGGTTGGTTGGTTGGAAAACTTCATATCATTTTTTTTGGAGTTTGCATATTACATGGAAAAATAATGAAATTCTTACAATTTTCTGGTTTTTAGTTCTTATTAATGTGTTAATGGAGGGTTCCAAGAATTGAGCAGTGTGTGGCGCATGTAGTATTCATTTTACAAGTTTTGTGTGGTCATTAGCAGTGTTGTTTCATCGTTTCCTAGCTTTGTTCTTAGTAGGTTTTGCTTCTTTTCATTACTGATCAGTCTAGCATGCTAATAATCATGGAGTCTTAGACCTCTATCTTCCACTATACCTGGTGTATAGTTTGTGGGGAATGAGGCTAAGCTCCATGCCTATATATAGAATAGGCTTAGGAGTTTGTAGGAGGCAAGGTTTCATGGAAAAGGTCTTCTCCTAGGTGAGCTTTACTATGCCTTGCTAGGAAAGACAGTGAAAACAAACACTAACACAGCAGAGGTGACCATTCCCTAGCAATCCAAGGTGTGTGGTGGTTGCAGGAGGCCTTATAAAGGCTTGGTAGGAAGCAAGAGATCTCACCAATCCATTTGGTGGTTGAAATAAGCAAACAGTTCATTGTGAGGTCAAGAAATGGCCTAAAAAGCCCTAATTCCTACAAAAAGAGGGTTACGCCTGTGTACGGCCTGTGGAGGCCTATAACCTTAAAAATCTTGGAGAGGTAGGAAAATGAACCAGGGTTCCTTTTGGAAGATTGTGATGTTCTGTAGAAGGATTGGAGTTTAAGCCTACTTTCTCGGGTTAGGAGGCCTAATTGGGGCTCAAGGGCTAGTAGCCCTTCTTAAACCCTAGAATAGGGTTTGGTGGAAGCAATGGAGAATTGGAGTCTTGTGAATGATCAAGAACCCTAGAGGGATGGTTTTGAGGCCATGGGAGGAATCACACACCCCTGCAACAAGTTAGTGAGGTTTGGAGGGTTAGCTAGCCTTTAGGAAGATTAAGGGCCAAGGAGAGAATGGAGGAGAAAGCACCAAGATTGGCTTGGTTAGGGGAATGTAGATGATAGTAGGGTTGGCCAGGAGAACCAGGGGTTCCTAACAAGCAATAGGGCCTATAGGTTAAGAAGGTGGAGAGTGAAACCAAAGGGGTTTTCCAAGGTGTGACCCAGAGCATGGGACAGTGAGTGTTCCATCCAACCCTACCCTATCAACCGTCCAATGCTTAATCAAGATATATACCAAGTGGCCGAGGATGGGATGGGTGAGGATGATAGGGTGGATGAAAGCATAAAATAACTAGAACACCAAGTAGATAATGATTAAGCCCTCTACAAATGGTGTCTACGAATAGGTTTTCACCACCTGTACTTATCCAAGGCGCCACCAAAGGTGGTTTTCACCATAGGATGAATTTATTTCTTTTTACTATTTTTTTTATTTTCTTGATTTTTTTGATTTTTTTGTATTTTTGCAGGTAGGGTTACCAAGCAGATTTAGGTGTAGAACCTCTTCAGATGCATGATATTGGTAGGCCCTTCTAGGGGTTCTCCTTCAAGGGTAGCAAGTTTGTATGCCCCAGATCCATATATTAGCGGTTATGATATAGGGACCCAACCAATTTGCTTCAAATTTCTCTTTCTTATCATGGTCCTACTGAGTACGCTGGTTCTCTTTAAGGACTAGTTCATCAATCTGGAATTGTCGAGGATGAACCTTCTCTTTGTTATGCTTCAGGCAGTTTTGGTAGGCTTGTAGATGATCATAGGCTTTGATTCGTCTTTCATCAAGTAACTCCAGCTGTGCAAGTTGTGCAACATGAGCATCCTCCTCACTGATAAGGTTCTTTAGAGAAATCCTTAGCGATGGGATCTCAACTTTGATTGGCAAGATGGCTTCGACACCATACACTAAAGAATAGAGGGTGGCGCTTGTAGGGGTGTGGATGGAGGTGCGATATGCCCAGAGGGAGAGATGAATATGGAGGTGTCAATCTCTACCAGTGTTATTGACAACCTTCTTAAGGATGCGGATAAGGGTCTTGTTGGTTGCTTCTGCCTGACCATTACCCTGGGGGTAATAAGTAGTTGTCCAATGATGTTGGATATGAAAGGTGTCATAGAGATCTTTCATGGCTTGGTTTTTAAAAGTTTTTCCATTGTTGGATAGGATGGTGGATGGAATACCATATCTACAAAGAATATGGTAAAGGATGAATTTTGAAATTTGAGTACTGGTGATTTGTGAGAGTGGCATTGCTTCCACCCATTTGGTGAAGTATTCAATGGTGCTAATTATGAATGTGTGGTCGTCAGAAGAGGGTGGGTAAATCTTTCCAATCAAGTCAAAACCCCATTGAGAGAAGGGCCATGGTGCTAGTAGGGGTTGAAGGTCTTGTTCCAGAGCATGAATCAAGTCTGCATGTTGCTAGCAAGGAAGGAATTTCTTCACGAATTCACAAGCATCATGTTCTAATGTAGGCCAATAATATCCAGCTCAGAGAATACTTTTGGCTAAAGCCATACCATTTGAATGGGCCCCACAAACACCACCATGTACCTACGTTAATGTAGTATGGGCTTCAGTCTCATTTAGACATCTAAGGAGGGCTCCATCTTACCAGCGATGATAAAGTGTATCACCGACAATAATGTATCGGGTTGAATGTTGAATAAAGGATTTTCATTGGTTGCGTGTGAGTTCTAGAGGTAGAATATTATCATACAGATAAGCATATATGTCTTGATACCATGGGGAAGCGGGACTTACAATGTCACACACCATGTCAATCTCAGGGATATCATATGCTGGGATTAAAAATTTTTCCACAAGGAACTCACATTTTGTCTGATCTTTAAGCATGTCAATTAGGGAGCCAATAGTAGCCATTGCATCAGCTGTTTTGTTCTATACCCTCAAAATTTGGTCAAATTGTATGAAGGTGAAATATTTCTTGAAGTCATCCACCATGTGTTTATAGGGTAACAACTTATCATCTTTTGTTAGGAACTCATCATTAACTTGCTTAATGACCAACAATGAATCACCAAAGACTCTCAAGTGAGTTATGTGCCACTGCTTTGCAATTCGGAGGCCCGTGAGGAGGGCTTCGTACTCAGATATGTTGTTAGTACATGGGAATCTATTTTGGATGATTTTGGAATATAGTCACCTTGAGGGGTAACCAACATAATTCTTGTGTCTGATCCATTATGAGTATATGAGCCATCAAAATACAATATCCAAGCCAGTGTTTCTGTAATTGTGAAAACTTCTTCATCTAGAAATTTAGTGACTAGAGGGTAAGCATCCACTATTGGTGCCTTGACCAACTGATCAGCTATGAATTGTCCCTTTATGGCTTTGCGATCCACATACTCTGTAAAATTCACTTAGGAGCATGACCCACTTAGCCATGCAACCAGTTAAAGTAGTTCTAGATAACAGATACTTTACTGGATCAATTTTTAATATGAATTTGACCGGATGGCTGAGCATGTAATGTCAGAGTTTTTGTGTACTGAAGACCACTGCAAGGTAGGCTTTCTCCATGGGTGAATAGTTTAGTTCATATCCAACCAATGTTCGACTGATGTAGTAGATTTCTCTTTCTTTTGATGATTCATCATGTTGTGCCAATAATGCCCCCAGTGCAACTTGAGTGGCAGAGATGTAAAGCAAGAGAGGTTTCCCTGGAATCGATGGCATTAGGATCGGTGGATGATCCAAGTATTCCTTGATCTTATCAAAACCTATCTAACACTGTTGGTTCCATTTGAAGGTGGAGTCTTTTTTCATAATATGGGTGAATGGCTGACACTTATCTACAAGCTAGGCTATGAACCGACAAATGGATTGCAGCTTTCCTTGCAGACTTAATTGTTTTAGATTGCGTGGGGGTGGCATATCTAGAATAGCTTTCACCTTAGCGGGATCAACCTCAATTCCCCTTTGAGAGACTATGAAACCCAACAATTTCCTTGATGTAACACCAAAGACACACTTTGTTGGATTTAGTCACAGCTTGTAATGTTCTAATAACTCAAAGATCCTTTTCAAGATGGCAGGGTGCTCTGCTCTGGTTTTGGACTTTCCTAGCAATTTGTCAACATAATCTTCCATTATAATATGGATGAGGTCATGGAAGATGACAGTCATTTCCCTATGATATGTCACCCCCACATTCTTGAGACCAAAGGGCATAACATTGTAGCAAAAAGTACCCCAAGGTGTTGTAAAAGCTATCTTGTGTTTGTCTTTAGGTGCAATTCGGATCTAATTATAACCAGAAAAACCATCCATAAGGGATAACATCTCCTGTCCTGTAGTAAGGTCGACCAACATGTCAATATTGGGAAGCGGGAAGTCGTCTTTTGGATAGGCTTTGTTAAGATCCCAGAAGTCTGTACAAATTTGAATGTCTCCATTTGGCTTGGCAACAGGTATTATGTTGGAGATCCAATTAGAGTAATCAATGGGTCTGATAAAACTAGCATCCAGTAGTTTCTCCAATTCCTTCTTGACTAATAATGCTACCTGTGGATTCATTTTTCAGAGTTTTTGTTTGACAGGCTTGGCATCTAGGCTAACATCTAAATGATGAACTGCTAAAGAAGGTTCTAAGCCTGGCATGTATGAGTATGACCAAGTGAAGTTAATGATACCATCTTGAAGTAGCTGAACAATGAATGAATATTCTTGCTCTGATAAATATTTAGTCACATAGGTGATCTTAGGGTTTTCTCCGGTACCTAGATTAACTTCTTGAGTTTCTTCAATTAGGATGGATGACCGCCTGGATAATTCAATTCCCACAAGGGGAAGATGAACGTCTCCATCCTCCAACGCCTCTTTGAGGTTTTCACTATTGGATGTGTCATTTATTTTTACCTTTTCCAAGTCAGGAAGTGCCTCGGGGAGGTTTTCACTAGATAACCGTTTTTTTTTTTTTTTTGCAACTGGAGCGTTCATCCGCCCCCAATCCCATGAGATTGGCATATGTATCCAAGGAGACATTGATAGGTGTGTTGTCTCATAGGTCCCAATCAATGAGTTCGGGATGGTGAAGAGATGGGCTAATGGTATAGACGGATAAGCAGTCAAACATGGATGACAGGTCTGTGTGATCAACATCATCGTACGCACGTATGATGGATTCATCCTTGGGTATATCTTCCAAGGGACCATTCTCCACAGTAACACTATTAGAGGTATTAGATGATGTTGTAGGGCTTTTCTATTTTTTGTCATATCCAAGGCCTATATTTTGCGGCAACTTTGATACATTAATAGGTAGCAATCGTCCTTCTTCTTCCTTTCCTGGGCCCCTGCCTTGGTAGTTATGCTTTTTTGCGAACGTAGCTGACCAAGGGTATACTTTCTAAAAGTATTCCTTTAGAGGAGGATCTGGTTGGGGTTCTTCATGGTATACCCACTAACTGATATCTTCTTCTGGTACATTTGTCTTTATACTGGGAGACCAAAAAGTGGTGGTGGGGATGTTTTTAACATTGAAGGTGACGGTCTTGTCCTCTTTTGGAGTAGCCTACGAAGGTTGGTCGTACATGTGTGGTGACAGTGGCATGGTTTCCACATTTAGGGTTGTATGCACTTCATATTCACCACACCCCTCGTCAATGATCTGGACATTGGTAACAAAGGAATTGGTGGTGGGAGATGGCATGGTCATCGTGGTAGATGATGGATTGGAGGATGATGACTGAGATGCCCCCATTTTGATCCCAAGACAATAATGTAAAAGGGGAAATGATACTTCTATAGCGTGACAATATTCAAATGGTTGTGGGTCAACATAAATGGTGATCTCTTGTCCATTAACCAGGAACTTTAGGCATTGATGGTACATGGAGGGTACGGCTTGCATGGTGTGGAGCCATGGGCAGCCGAGGAGGAGATTATATGGTAAGTCCAGATCAAGGACATGACAAGTAGTATACTGAACTATAGGTCCAACCTGGATAGGAAGACTGATAATCCCTTTAGAATTTCTTTTTGCATTATCATAAGCCTTAATTGTGATGATTTGATTACTCAAATTTGCTTGAGTATACCCTACCTATTTTATGAATTTCAAAGTACATAGATTGAGGGTAGATCCATTATCTACCAAGACCCTTTTTATTTTATGACGGGCAACCAAGACTTCAATGTGTAAGGGATGGTTGTGATTGGCATCAATATTTGGCATGTCATTCTGGCTGAAGTGTATTGGTAAGAAAAACCCACCTGTCCTACTAAAGCTTGGAACCATGTGGGATACGTGGGTTTCTTTTAAAGCTTTGTTAATTATTTCTTGATGTACGGGAGAAGACTTAAGCAGATCCAAGATTGAAATCTGAGCAGGGGTCTTCCCTAAGTGATCAAGAATGTTATACTCAGAGTTTATAGGATTTGATTGGGTGGATGTGGAGGCCGTAGGGACAGTAATGCGGGACCATCTGGTAGCAACAACACATTAGGGATCTTTAGCCTTAACATGTATCATAGACACATGGGGTCCTACCTGTTCAATGTAATGGAAAATACCATCGTAATTGAGGGTTACATTTTTATAGCTTATATTATTTGTGTTGTTGTCTTGGGGATTGTTATTGGAGGTGCTTGCACCTTGATTATGGTTAGGGAAGGCATTTTGGTATATTTGTAATTGAGCATTGGATGATGAAGCTTGGCTGGAGTCAACTTTGATATCTCCTCGATCAATAAGATCTTGGACATAGTTTTTGAGACCTTGACACTTATTCAGAGTGTGCCCTTTTATCTTATGGAATTCACAATAGTCATTCTCCCTAAACCAGGCTTGTTTGGGTTTGGATTCATCAAGCGGTTTGGTGATGGGATACGTGATTAGTTGACTTGTAACAACTTATTGAAGATGACACTCAATGGTTCTCCTAATTGAGTATATTTGCATTTTCCATTCCCTTGGTTGTTCTGGTTTGACTGTTGAGGAGGATGAGATGCCCCCTGTGGCACAGATATGGCATTAGGTACAGATGGTGGTTGCCTCTGGGATGTGCTAGCCACCTGAACATGTTTAGTGTTAGTGACACCATCATTCACTGCATTTTTGTTCTTGTTCCAAAAGCTTGACTTATCGTTGGATGGAATTTCTTTGTCATGGTTATGTATCTTGATGTGCCCTTTGGCAATAAGGGCGCGTTCAAGGATGGGTCATTTTTCTACTATTTCAGCGAAAGTGGTAACATGGTGCAACCTGGAATTGTGAGCCATGTTAGGATGTGAGTTCTCCACAAAGAGAGTGACCATATATTTCTCTTTGAGAGGGGTTTTCATTCAGCTTGCAAGTGTTCACCACCTTTGAAGGTAGCTAGCAAAGGTTTCACCTTCACATTGCTTCTCCTTAAGAAGGTCCAAGTATTAGTGTCTTTTCCAAATTGAAGAAGTAAGAAACAAATTTTTCTGAAAGATCTGCAAAGGATTTTATGGACCCTCGTTCAGACCCATGAACCATTCTAGGGAATTACCTGCCAATCTTTGTGGAAAAAATCACAAGAGGTAGTTGTCGGTGTGCATAACTTCTTGACATTGGGATTAAAACTCTTGCAAGTGAGCTTTTGGATCTTTGTTTCCCTTGTATCTGTCAAACTTTGGTATCTCAAAGTGCTTCGGGAAGGGAATTAGTGAGATGGACGGATCAAACAGATAGGGACATATATCTTCGAATTTAAAGGATTGTTTACTAGTCCACACTTGGAGATCTTTCAAAGAAACTTTTATTTCCAATAGATCCACGTTGACTGGTTGTGTAATCAAGGTAGGTGGATTGGATGGATAGGGATGATAGGATGATTGTGGATCTTGTTGAGATAATGTTTGAAGATGGACATAAGGATTTTGATAATGAGAGGATGGTGTTCTCTGTTGATGTGTAGGGGGTGTTTGTTGGTATGGAGGTTGTTGTTGTGGGGTATAGTATAGATTTGTTTGATAAGAATGCGCGACCGAATGCTGGGGAGCTTGAATGTGATATTGTGGATTGGTTTGTTGGCATTGAAGGTACTGTTGTGATTGTTGGGAGGCCACATAGGGTGGTCGTTGCTAGAACTGCTACTGATTATGATAGTAATAGTGTTGAGGAGGTTGTTGTTGTGATGTCGAATATTGCATGGGCTGAGATGGGATGTTGTGTTGTGGTTGAGCTTGCGGATGTAAAATGGATGTGAGGAACAGGGATATGGTCTGGGTGAGAGGTCGGGATGGATTTCCTTGTGATTGGTATGGTGGTTGTTGTGAAGAAACTAAAGCGTTATGCAGGGTTTGTTGCTGATGAGGTGGCTGAGATAACATAGAGCCGTTCTATAAAGGAGGTTGTTGGGTACCAACCGGAACATTTGGTTGGGATGTACCTTGTGGAGGTAATTGAGGTGGTAGGTTGGATTGATGAGGTTGTTGAGATGTATATGGAAGCAGTGGTAGATTTGTGGCCCCAGGAGGTGGAAGCAATGCGATAAAAGGGGTTCCCCCAGTGTTGACGGGAGATTGACTCGAAAGAGGTGGTGTTGTTAGCATTAATGGCGCAAGTTGTGGAACATTTTGCGGCATACCATAGGCGAAAGGATTATTGGGATCAGACACTTGAGGAGCCCCCATGACTGAGATTGTAGTGTGTGGGGGGTGGTTAACATGATAAAGAATGGCGTTGCCAAATTCAGGTTGGTGCCAACCCTCTACTAGAGGAACATTGGGGATGTATGAACCATCTGGTGTGCTTTGTGAACCTTGGGGTATATTAGATGTGGCACTCCTATATTTGGATAAGTCAACACCTAATGGAGGTTTGAAACCTTTTTTAATTAGGTGGGCCAAGATTTCTTCCCCATGTTTTTTGAATAAGCGGTCAGTAATTTGCACATTGGCAGGATTACTGAAAGGATTACTGAAATGTTCCTCAAGCGTGAGTTCAAGTTGATTAGCCATACTCTCCTCACCATGTGGTGATTTTTTCTGATTTTCGGTGTTGGAGTGTGATGAAGTGCCATTATGAGGATCTTGGGGGGTGTTCAATCCATTGTTAGGATCTTGAGAGATGTTTGTACCATTTGTGGGATTTGCGTTGTTATTAATATCTTAAGACATGTTCACTTGGGATTTTTGACCTTGTTGTTGTGCCATTTGCTTCTTGGCTTGTGACCTAGTTTGAACGAGCATGCAAATGTGCTATGGGCAGATTATAAAGATGTCCTTGATGTACAATTTGATTTTGAATGGATGAGATTGGATTTTGATTGGTTGAGATTTGATTGGATTGTTAAGATAGATTGGATTGGGTTGATTGAATGGATGTGATTGGATTGATTAGATAATTGGATAAGTGTGGTTGGTTTGATTGGATGATTGGATAAAATAGATTGGGTGATCTGATAGGTGTGATTGGATGATGGAATATGTGAGGGACCCTAAATCTAGTAAAAAAATATCACCCTTAGTGGCCTAGAGCATTGAGTGATCCAGTGGATGATCACGGCACCAAATCCACCTCACAATAGAAATGGATTGATTTGGGCTGAGGATGATAACTTACGAGACCGAATTCACCTCAAGATAGAAGTAAATTGATTTAGGTCCAAGTTGATGATAGATGTGAAGGATAGCAATCAAATTCAAGTGCTAAGGTCAATTTGGGTAACAAATTTTAACACGAGGTTAAGGTGATTTGATGATGAGTGGTGTTTATGTGATATAGCTTAGGTGATGCAAATGGTAATATTTTGGTGAATCAAGTTCACTATGTGATGATATGGGCTTTCCAAATGAGTTACTGAAAAATTCAAAATGAGTGGGCGGATTAAGAGAATAAAAGTATGGATGTTTGGGATGACAAATGAAGATTTTGGATGATTAAACAAAAAATTTGGAGTCTAAACGAAGGTTTGGAATGATAAAATGGTGGTTTAGAATGATCAAATGGGGGTTTCATAGGTTTAAAATGACAAAACAGAGGTTGGGAATGATTAGATAAAGGTTTGGAATGATTAAACGATGGTTTAGGGACTAAATGGAGCTAAACGAGGCGATTTTCACTATTCAAGAGGGCAAATTCGCCCCACTGTAGTAAATAGGAGGGAAAATCCGCCCCACTATAGCAAATAGAAGGGAAAATTCACCCCACTGTAGTAAATAAGAGGGAAAATTTGCCCCACTACAGCAAACAGAGACTTGGTTTTGATGAAAATGACTATGGCAGGGACTTAAAATGACAACAATAAGCTCAATTTGTCAAAAAGTTTACTAGTTTCCCACAAGAAATCACTTTCAAACAAGCACAATCCTACAATTAGTATTAAGGGTATGGCCAATAAAGGTCTTAATCTGGGATGCACAAGGTGTCTAGGGTTTCCTTGATATACTCTCGATACGTGAGGGATAACCGTGAACACCAGCCTATCACAAACATGAGTTGGGAACCCCAGCGAGATATTGAAGGGCTCGGACCAACTCTTCACGTCTATCTAGGCATCACCCTAGCTTTGACGCTCTGCCAATTATGATGCGACTGGATTGGGGTACAACTTTCACTCTCCCCCCTTTGTATACCTTGTTAGTACATGTGGTTGGAATCATCCCTTGGGGTGATGAAATCCCCAAGCAGGTCCCACTAGAAAGAAAGCACTAATTGTTTCCAACTACTCCCTAGGCTCATACGAAGTGCAAGGGGAAGTGAAAACAAACTAATGCCCCCTTTGGGTAACACAAAAGGATAGACATAGCAAACAACGGATATTACCTCCCCTAATTAAACTATGTTCCTAGATTAATGAGGACAACAAGGATAACTTTTAAAAATATGAGCAAACGGATAGCCCTGCAAACAAAATGTTTGTTATTTTATCCTTCTTCGCCAATTACACAATAATATGCTGCAAAATGTTAGCAAAAACACTAATATCCTTGCAAAAAATAATGTTAGGGGGTTAGAATCAGAAAACAACAAAAAACTGGAGCAAAAACTAAGCTAAAATGGTCATTTTACCTCTCAAAATGTGTTGTTTTGGGGCGTACTCGCCCCTCTACAGTAACTAGGAGGGAAAATTCGCCCCTCTGCAGTGACCAAGAGGGCATAGTCGCCCCTCTGCAATGACTAGGATGCATAGTTGAACTTTTTCAGTAGTAAAAGGGTGCAATTGAACTTCCGCAGTAGCAGGAGGGCGCAGTTGAACTTCTGCAGTAGCAGGAGGGTGCAGTTGAACTTCTGTAGCAGTAGGAGGGAACAGTTGAACTTCTACAGTAGTAGGATAGCACAGTCGCCTTTCTATAGTGAAATGTTAGCAAGCAAAATTCAAATCAAGGGCATAGTCGC
Organism: Sequoia sempervirens; assembly: GCA_007258455.2. Classification (NCBI taxonomy): domain Eukaryota; kingdom Viridiplantae; phylum Streptophyta; class Pinopsida; order Cupressales; family Cupressaceae; genus Sequoia; species Sequoia sempervirens. The sequence goes on along the minus strand of VDFB02049217.1, from coordinate 95,596,073 downwards.
CCTTCTGCAGTGAAATGTTAGCAAGCAAAAATTCAAATCAGGGGCGTAGTCACCCTTCTCTAGTGAAATATTAGCAAGAAAAATACAAATTAGGGGCATAGTCACCCTTCTACAGTGAAATGTTAGTGTTAGCTCTCAAAAACGCAGGTTTGAACCACAAAAGGTTGCCAAGATTTCACAACGTTTTAGGGTAACAAACAAGGTCAAAAGATTTAGACCTTCTACTCTTCAAGTGCTGCTAGACCTAGGTGGGTGTATCTATATGAATTGGGCAGAATTGACTTATGATTATTCTTCTTGCAATAATTTGTCCACAATGGCAGATGGAAGTGAACAAACGAATTCAAACTTGATAGCAATAAAAATCTTCTGATCTAAATCCTAAAGTGCTTAATTAACAAATGTAAAATAGATGTAAAGAAATTGAATGAATCCAAATGATGAAATTGCAGAGACCAGTGCCTTATTGGGTATGCAGAGTCAAAAGAAATAGAAGTGGGCAACTTATTCTAGTGGAAAATCAAATTGCTGGCATATGTTTTGTTTACAACTTGTATAAACATGCAGGATTATGACTACTAAGCTCTACTTTAATAATCCAGATGAATCTCCCTGATTACTATGATCAACTAAAAGGATTTAATCTCTTCTTGAGAGAACCAGTTAATTAATCACATAGATACAACAAATGTGTATTGATAAATTGAAAATAAACTTGTTATATCAATTTAAACAACCAGAAAGAATCAACTTGGAGACAGCTTAGCAACACTTTTCAATAAACTCAACAGACAATTGACACCAGAAATAAACTATCACACCAGCTAAATTTCATTGAAATCACCATTTAAAAACATGCAACAGAGTCTCTGGAATGAGAACTTTATTCTACTGTGTCCATTCCTAATCTACTGTACCTATTCTAAAATCTGATGTTTCAAATACAATTGGGAGTGCATATTTATACACCAGCATTTGAATAGACATGTTGCTTCAAATTCATGTCAGCCAACTGTATTATTCGAGAAAATTTCATGTCGGCCTGCAATGGTATTTACCATTCACACGTCGGCCACAGTGTTTGAATTTTCATTAGTCACCAATGAAACAGTCGGCGAGATATATCGTGGTTATGCTGAAGGAAATTCAATCGCTGGTCATCCCCCTGGTTCTATTTGCTTTCATTGTGACCCTGTGTTATCGAGGAGATATCCAGCAGATCGCCCTATGTCTCACCAAGACATACTTTCTATCATATTTATTTCAATTGCTAAGACATAAGAATATCTCTCACCAATGTGTTCTTTTTGTTTCATTCATTATCGCTGTAACTTAATGGTATTGGAGAGACCTCTTGCAGATTTCATTTTGTTTCACTGAAAGTCTTTATCCATTCTGAGTCGCTAAGACAAATCATTTTTTATGCCAACGAGGTCCCTCTTGTTTTCCATCAGCGAGACCGAAGGTCACTCACCAAGACCACATGCCTAAAACCTTAACTCATACCGATATAACATCCCCCCGCCACCGTCGGTAAGACAAAATATTTCGCCAAGACTTTCCTCGTTGCACATGAGTCCCCCCGAAATGTTCTTCTAGTTGTTGGTCGGTGTGACAATGAGATTTTGCTATGACATCACACCAAACACAACAAGTTTGGTTGAAATGAATCCCTCGCATGTTGTTCGGTGAAACCACAAGAGTTCACCATGACATTATATCGTCATCGCAACTCATGCTGATATAAATCCTCCTGCCACCGGTCAGTAAGACAAAAGACATTCACCAAGACATAATGTTGATACTGCCTTGCCCTCACCGATGAACCTCTCCATGCATTAGTCAGGGAGACATATTGAATTCGATAAGACACTACCCCGATGACCAAACTCCTGCCGATAGGTTCCTCCTCGGTCACCGAAACAATGAAAGAATCCTGCTGAAAGGTGAATGCACATGACCTATGATCGCTGAGACATCAAAGAATTCTTGCCGACAGACATGAAGCATACGAATGTTAGCACAAAAACAACATGGGTCAGGGAGATAGCCATGAACCTATGTCGATAGGAACTGTAATATGGAAAATGCATGACCCAATGGATTTTGTGGGGCTACATGGGAAAAATGCAAACAAAATGTACTCATGGTGGGACTTATTTGGAAAAATATGAATGTGAACAATATGTAAAATCATCAGATTTTTACAGTTCCAATAGTTAGCAAGCAAAATTCAAATCAGGGGTGTAGTCGCTCTTCTATAGTGAAATGTTAGCAAACAAAATTCAAATCAGGGGCATAGTCGCCCTTCTGCAGTGACTAGGAGGGCATAGTCACCCCTCTGTAGTGAATCAAAGGGCGTAGTCACCCCTCTACATTGACCAGGAGGGCGTAGTCGCCCCTCTGCAGTGAATTAGAGGGCGTAGTCGCCCCTTCTGCGACTTGTTCCTGCAAACAAACTAACCAACAACAAACGTAAAATAGAAGAACCCACTTTTGGGTCCCACTGGGTGTGCTAGAAATGTGATTCTAAATGTTTATCAACCCTAAATATGCAAAAACAACAATAATTCAATGAAAGAAAACACAAAGGGACACCTTAAGATTAGCCTAATAAATTGTTAAAGCAAAGAAATAAGCTAAAATAAAGATTACAAGACGATTATACCTTCTTTGCTATTGAAATTCCTTGGTTGGCCTTTGATTTGGATTTCTTTGTATGCTCCTTAGATGGCTATTGATGTAGCTAAATGCAAGATTAAGTAAATGGTGGGATGCAAATGCAAAATGGCTAAAATGGATGGCTAGATGAGAGAAAAATGAGTGCACAAAATGACAGCATAAGGTTGCAAAATGGCTAAGTGTTGAAAATTCCTTAGAGGAGGGGGTATTTATAGGGAAATTTCAATGGTTGAGATTGAGCCACCAAGATCAAGATGTAGGGCTATGGTGAGTTGAGGAGTCACAAGCCCTCACATCTTGACATTTGAAATGTGAAGTGGCTAAGGGTGAGATGATGTGTAGGTGATGTGGAAGGAGAGTACATGATGTGGAGGAAGGACAAGTACCTTCCAAGTACTTTGGGGAGTGAGAATGTTTCCTCAAAAAGGAACTTCTTGTCCCCAAGTGAGAATGAAAGTGACATTTGAGGAATTTTAGAATTCCTCAAAAATCTCCATGGGAAATGAGAAACTGGTTGGAAAAATAAATGTGAATTAAAATTCACATTCTTAGGAGAATCTAATGGATAAGAGAGGGTCTCCAAAAAGGTGGGACTTGGTCACATGTGGATGAGGTGACAAGTCAAATGTTCTAGAAGCCTTGGAAGAATAAAATTTGAATTAAAAATTCACATGGGGAGGAGAGAGACCTAGGATGAATAAATGTGAATTAAAAATTCACATGGGAAAGAGGGTCAATGCTAAGAAAGGCAAATGAAAAGGTTGACTAAAAAGTGGTGCTAAAAGTGGCTAATAACTTTGATTAAGGTTGTGCAAATACCCGATTAAGGTAATTAATGAGAGATTAGAAGCAAGTGGAAAATGTAGGAGGATGTGACATTAATCTTTGATTAAGAGGATGCACATATTAATCATGAATTAATTAAATTAATCCAGATTAGAGAGGGATTATGGAGGATGTGACAAGGAGAGAGAAAAGAAGAATTTTAAATTGATTTTAATTCAAAAAGGGTTAAGTGACTAAATTAAATAAATTGATGTATTTATTTAATTTAGAGAGGAAAAAGGTGTAAGGTAAAGCATTTAATTGTTAAATTAAATACTTTAAAAACCTTAGGCGGGAAGTGTAATATTAATTAAATAAATTAATATTGGCGGAATAGATAAATAAAGAGGTAAATTTGATCATATGGGAGTGATCAAATTTGGATGTCTACAGCTACAAAAAAGGATAAAAAGATAGTTGAAAGTGCAAGTGTCAAAGTGGATGAAGAATAGATCATCAGAGCTAAGTGCTGATAGAAGGATATGAATTTGATGAACCCCCTTGTTGAGAAGAAGAAAAATAAGAAGAGAAAGAGAAAGAAATAACAACGGAAGAGGAAGAAGCTCCAGAAAAGAATCCTAATACTACTAAGCATGTGCAGATGATTTCTCCACATTTCTCCGCATTGAGGTTTCTTGTCTTACAGATTTGGGAACGTGCTTAGGGTAAACCCACAAAAGTGGTTTACAATTCTAGTGAGGAAGGAAAAGTTACAAAAAATGACCCCATGCAAAAAAAATTGGTTTTTGGGGGTTCAAACGAACTTTTGTTTCGCATGAACTATCGAACCTCCCTTCAAGTGAACCCATTTAATGATGGGGCCCACCATTCCTGGTAAAAAGCCAAAAGTGAAGGCTTGTGGAAAGGTGGTTCACTCAAACCCTAGTTCAAGCAAACCCTAGGGGGTTCGAGCGAACCCCCCTCCTCCCCCTCAAGCACCAAAAAAGTCTAGAATTTTGCACTTTGAAGCTTGGGTTGCAGATGAAAATGGAGGAGACTTCACAAACCCAACTGAATGATGGTATTTCTCAGAATGAGCTATCCAAGGAATATAATTTTAATATGTTTTGGTTTTATTATGTATTTGTTTTTTTAGTTTTATTAAACATAGGTTTTTCACCAAAAATCAAGCTCTCTGTTCTACACATGTGGAAAAATAGTAGATTATCAAAAAAAAAATTGAAAATATGAGTGCACTAGATATTGAAGTCCTTGATCCAACAAAAAAAATGAATTTCAATACATACAAAAAAGTTGCATTATATGGTCTGCCTATGTCGAATTGTAATTGGTTTGACTTAGAAACTTGATTAAGGAAAAATATTCAATAAAACACTATGAAACAATTGGAAGCACTAGATATCGTAGTTACAAATCTAAATTAAAAAAAATTATCCTTCATGGAAAAAAATTTATGCGTTATACGGTGAGCGTCACTCCTTAAAAATGTTATTTACTAAAAAAAGTTAATTTTCAAAGGAGATGGAAAAAGAAATGCAATCTGATTCCAAAATTTTTGAAAAAAATATATTTAGAATCTATAGAAAAAATGTCACAAATCACTAATTTGCATCATCTTCAAATTCCTCACGGTTTAGCTACTATAGGTGCCCGAAAGTGAATATTTAGTTAGAAAAAATTATTTCAATGTCCAGTTTGGCCAAAAATTGTAAACCAGTGTTGTGGGTCACCCCTAATATTATCTTTATCTACCTTCCCCTAGAGTGTTTGGTGTTTAGTTGTTCTGCAAGGTTGGTTAGTGAGTTGTATGTCTGTGGTAGTATGGTTGGTTGTATAAGATGTTAGTACTCTTAGTTTCATGTGGTTAAGATAGTGTTATTGAATAATCTGATGATGTTGTGTTATGTTGCTAATATGTGGTCCGCTAGATGTTTCTGGACCTGGTGAAGAGTGAATTGATTGTTTAATAGTGTTAGTGCAGGTTTTTCCAACCTAGCATGCTAACTAATTTTGGAGATGGTTTGTTGTTTTCAGAAGATTGGTGTAGCGTGTCAGTGTAGATTTGGGTCCTAGTTAACCTATGGTGTGGTTTTCCTTCACTTATTTCCACTGCAGAACTGTTTGGTGCCAACCTATTTGGTGGTTGCATGTTTAAGGTGTGTACGTCTCATTAAGGCTAATCTAGAGAATTTGTTTGAGGTCGTGGAGGATATATATGAAAGGTCAATTGTTGGATAATTCTATGGTGCAAAATGATGTGGATGTGATCATGTGTTGTGATATGAATGCAAGCTTAAATGCCTAAGGCTACCAGAAGTAGTGAACAAAAGGTGTCTACATTTTTAGTGTACCTAAAGTTGTTAGAGGTAGTGAGCTGAAGGTTGCGGATGGTGTAGAGTTTTTTGTGGTGGATCTTCCAGTTGCTTTGAGGTAGTGAACCTCCTTGTAATAGTCTTCTTCTATTCTCTTATATTCCAGACAATGAGTCCTTTCAGTAGTGATCCCTTGGCAGTGAACCATTCTTTTCTTTTGGGCAGTGAGCCCTTCCAGCAATGAGCCTTTTGTAATTGGTGTTGTTATTCATATATATGTGAGTTAATCCTCACCGTGGTTTTTCCTTGATTAGGGTTTTCCACGTAAATTTGGTGTTCTATTGTGTATGGTTGTCGATGTGTTGATATTTCTTTTGTTTACATTTGTGTTGATGCATAATAAGGGTTTAAAGGTTAATGAGTGTTTGAAGGTTTTAATGTACAACTAGTTCAACCCCCTATCAACTTTGTCCTATTTGTCTAACATGTGAATATTTCCAATTTCAAAAAGCAAAACATTTGTATAACAAAGTAACGTTTGAGGAAAAAATTATGGGCTCCAAATTGTTTATTAAGGGATCATTCTAAACTATGCCATTATTGTTTGTACTAAAGGCTAAATGGCTATATGCATCACTACCATTGTGTATCCAATCTATTATTGACAAACACTTGGGGGTGTTTAGACATATGCTTAAGTGCATACTTCCAATGAGGGATCACAATCAAGCTAGTCAACTCATTTTGGATTGGAATCCACCCAACATCAAGTGCTATCAATGTTTGTATGTATAATAAATTGAGATAGAATGAATAATCCAATAAATGCTCTAGTATTGTATACATGCTCTAGGAGAAAATGCATTCTACTAGTGACTCATGAAAAATAAAAGTATACATAAGTAATGTGCAGTTCAAACCCAACAAAATTCTAAGGGAAAAGAAGAGTAATAATTTGAGCTATCATAGGCAGTGCTATATTTTATGGTCAGTGATGCATCTCTTTATATTTTATCCAAACACACATTACTATTCCCGAACATTTTGGAGGCTTTATAAATGATCTAATGCCTTTGCTTTTATGTATTTTCTCTATTGTATAGTTTTAATTTATTTCTACTAAAAAAATTGTATTTGCTGATGTAGGTTTGAACAACCTTTCTTTAGCAAGTTAGTTCAAAGTCTCTCTTATAATGGTTTGGGGTATTTCTTGTAACTATGGAATATTATTAAAAAAATATGTTGTGTATTTTGTAGCATTCATATAGGTCAACTTTATATTTAAGCATAGTTTTTTTTAACTCTAGGCATAATTCCACAATGATTCAATTTATCTAATTATTGTGTCCCATATATCTTTTAGATCAAAATAATCAATAAATGACTCAAGAGCATGCTATTTTAATATTCCTGATGACTAAATTTTTCCTTATGTTGTCTAAGGTGAATTGGTATTCATAATTTTTTAATATCTTCTAAGAAAGTTTTAGAAAGGAGAGCAAGTTAAAAATTACAATGCACAAAAAATTCAAAAGGAATGTTAGTCATATATCTATGTTGCCAATCTTTGTGGACCACAAGCTTCAACATCAACCATAAAATAATGATACTTAATGTAGCTGCCTTAGTGTAAGAGAAAATAGTCTAAGAAAAGTTACAAAATAGAAAGCTAAGTACATAGTTCAAGGAAACCATGAATATTGTAAATAAACTTTAATGAACTATTGTGACACTCATATTTGGATGAGTGTGGTGATTCTTAGATTTCTTTGTTCACAAGTCTATTAAATAAGGGGAATTCATTAGAGCTTAACACAACATAAAAAATCAAAATCTTACTTAGGAAGGAAAATATAGTTATCTATTCGATGTCGTAGGCAAAATGGTTGGAAATTTTATTTTCCACTCACTTTGATAGTTGACTATATTTTCATGGCTACTCATAGTTTTTTTTAACATTTAACAAGTATAGGCTATAAGATTTCCAAGAAAAATAAGAGTATAAAAAGTGATTCAAAGTTCAAGCCTGACAAGAGTGGTATGCCAGAGTCCTATGTAAAAGTTAATGTACATAAATGGAAACTATAGTCTACTATTCACACAATGTAACAACATTAGATATGGGAGTAAATAAAATATAATGCATACCTCTTCGGAGATGCTTTTTGTTGTTGAAGAGTTACTTGTTGGTTGAATGAAATTGAGTTGATTCCACCTATACGTTGTACATGGTAAATGGAAACAATGTTTAGATGACCCTCCCTGACTTAAAAATCATTGTTGTACTGGTAAATGGAAAATAGTTAAGAGAAAGGGGGCCATAGTGGGTAGGGGTCCAATGGTGGGTATAGAAGTAGGCCTGAGTGGGCCCCATAGTAGGTAGGCTTAATATCCAATAAACTTACACTTAATATCCAATTGCAAAACACTTTTATCCATAAATTACACAAATTGAAAAATCATGTGACGCCACATCAGTGCACCAATAATACATGACTTAGTGACCCACTATCGGTCTCACCTTTTTTTTGGGCCTTTTTGGATACCTTGACAAAAAGCATGTTGATGCGGCATCATATTTGATGATGTGGCCTTGAAACCAATTTTTATAAGTAGGGGACTTTCCAAATAAGTTGTACAAATTTGGGAGTGCTTTGAAATTTTCACATAGGACTTTGAGAAGCACAAAGTTAGGGTGGCCCACTATAGGCCCCTCTCCCTTAAAGAAAAATAGTTCACAATGGTAGAAGATAAATTGATGATGACAAAGTGAGAAAGATTACTTCCACTTAACACACTATTATCCAAGAGATGCTAGCTCTTCCAGGATGCCAAAACAGTATTTTTTGTCCCCACATAAGAAATTAATTACCAACATATTATTAATGGTCATGATTATTTGTAGGTTCAAAATTTAAGGTGATGAAAATGTTTATACAGATGTATGAGCTATGCATTGTAGGAAGCCTCTCAGTTGAATTAATAAATTTTTTACATAATCATTTAAAATACATTAATATTAATTATTAAAATTATGTAAATAATATATTAAGCATTATAATGTAAATTTTAGGATATTGTATGCTTATATTATAACTTTATGAAACTAAAGGGTAGCTACATGTATTTAGTAAATATTATTATAAATATGAATAGTTACTAAATATAAATATAATAAATTTAATATGTAGGCTCATAATGATATTTTTTTTTTTGATACGCACGAGAGCTAATTTATATTGAAATAAAAGAGG